>CM056049.1:64370546-65572061 GCA_029574335.1 Rana kukunoris
ATGAAAACTGGACTTCAGTCCATTTTCATCGGTTTAGACCAATCGTGTGTACAAGGCCCTAGAGGGCAATAGGTGGTCTGATCGGGTCCACCTAAAAAACTGACAGGTGGATCCAATCGATCCACCCGTGTGAAAGGGGCCTTAGCCCTCATTCTCATTTTTTTTTTCAAAAAACTTTTTTTTACAGAATGAAGAAAAAAAAAACAGATGGTCAAAAACTTAAATGACAAATGTCATAATACTAAAAAAATATAAAAAAATGACCCACCCTCTAAATAAAGAAAACTTTTTGCCCAAACTCAAGTTTGGTTTGAGCGTTTTCATATTGGAAATATTTTGCCAGTGGTGAAATAGGTCATTTCAATGCAAAATCATTTTTGCCTGAAACACATCGCTCATTCTTCTACCTTCCACCAGTTCTGCCCTATGGTGCTATAAGTTCTGTATCTCTAAATCATACTGTATAGAAGTACTAGGTTTTGGTATTGTGAGCCAGAACAGGGCATACCATCTGTTGATACATATCCGAGTATTTTGCAATGGGATTTGTATAGTTTATCATGGGGGAAAAAAGTAAGGCATTTGCTACAAAACCGCATTGTCATGTTGTAAATCCCTGCCTGCCATACACAAATAATCACAGGTTCCAATACAGGAAGTTTTTTTTTTTTTTTTTTTTTTTTTTAAGGTTTATAAACCATTTATGACAGGATGCACACTTTGTCCTGCCACCTGATGACACAAAACTTGATTTATTTTATATATTGATTTCAATGGGCAGCAGTGGTGAAGGAGCGGTAAACACACCACTCCTTCTCCGCTCCAAAGATGCAGCTAGCAGGACTTTTTTTACACTTTTTTTACCGTCCTGCTGGCGCAATGCTCCAGTGTGAAAGCCCGAGGGCTTTCACACTGGAGACAATTGAGCAGCTTCTTAAGGGCGGTTTGCAGGCGCTATTTTTAATGTTATAGCGCATGCAATACGCTCCAGTTCTTTTTTGAATCAGGTAATATATACAAAACAATTACCATAGAATTCTTTCCATTTTCTTTACCATACCATTTGCATTTTATAGCTTCTTTTTTGAATCAGGTCATATTTATTAAAGCTTTTTGCAAAAATGTACAAAGCAGAGAAAAGACTCTACAATAGACTCTACAGTAAAGTCTATTGTAGAGTCTTTTCTCTGCTTTGTACATTTTTGCAAAAAGCTTTAATAAATATGACCTGATTCAAAAAAGAAGCTATAAAATCGAAATGGCATGGTAAAGAACATGGAAAGAAATCTATGGTAATTGTTTTGTTTATAATACATAACATAATATCCAGGTACCTTATTAATATTTATGATCACTGTCTGTCAACATATTTTTGTAATGACAGTCCTCCCCCCTGTTCTTTTTAACCCCCCTCCCTACAGTACCTCGTACCACAGAGGAGATTCAGTTTGTTGTTCCTGGCTGGCCTGACCTAAAGGAAGCGAGCACAGAGCACTCAGTGTGTGCACTTCCTGTCAGTCCGGCCGGGTACAACAAACTGAATCTCCAGTACCGCGTGTAATGCAGCATAGGATGCGGTGGCGCGGCGGCTCGGGCGCGCGAAGGGTGAAGCTAAATTTTGTTGTGATATCCACATACCATTCTACAGACACAGTATCCCCATTAAAGACTTATGCATAAAAATTCTTCCTGCGGAGGAGACTCCAACCTGGCTTTTGATTCGGGCTTAGATAAATCCAAACCAACTAATAATAAACTCATAAGGCCAACCAAAATTAGCACACAAGTAGCTCGTATGCTTCATCAATCCCGATTGACCGATATTTGGAGAGAATTAAATCCGAAAACTAAAGATTACACCCACTATTCATGTCCCAGCAGCCTCTAAATCCACTATAAAGGATGTCCCTTGGTCAGACCACTCCATGGTTCTATTAGCCTTGAGAAAAGAGGACACAACTCATAAAATGTCTCACTGGACACTTAACCAGTCGATCTTAAAAGATCCCACTCTCTTGGCAGAAATTGAACAAGGAATATTTTGAAATTAACGATACTAAAGATATATCCCCCGAAACCTTATGGGCTGCCCATTAAGCTACAGTTAGGGGAAAAATAATACAAATTGCAGCCAAACTTAGAAGACAAAAGAAATTGACCATAGAGAAATTGGAAGATACCTACTTAGAGTTACGTAGAAAACATAAATTAGACCCTCTCAGTGTTCCCACCCACGATCTTGACGCTGCTAGATTGGCCTTAAACCTAGCTCTGACAGCAAAATCAGAAAATGATCTAAAATGGACAGGTGCTAGGTTCTACCATTTAAAGGATAAAATAGGTCCAATGCTAGCACGTAAACTATCTCCCAGATTTAAATCGAGAACCCTCCCTAAGATAAAAATGGCAGATGGTACCCTTAACCTAAATCCTCAGCGGGCGATGGGGGCCTTCCACGACTTCTATTCCAAGCTCTACGCTAAGGATAGTAACTTTTCTTCGGACAAAATAGGTGAATATTTGAACGGCCTGAATCTTCCCAGGTTGACAAAGGTTCACAAGGAGGTGATGCAGGTACCCATTTCAACTGAGGAAATTATGTCAGTGATCAAAAACTTAAAATTAAACACAGCTCCTGGCCCTGATGGATTCTCAGGGTCTTACTACAAAACATTTCCTATCATTCTATCACCCTACCTAGCACGATTTTCAATCATTTGACTGAGGGCTCCCCTATAGATAAACAACTTAATTTGGCCTATATTTCGTTGATACCGAAACCCGATAAAGATCATAGCCTAGTGGAGAACTATAGACCGATATCCCTCATTAATAACGACCTTAAAATACTTACTAAAATAATAGCTAATAGGATGTCTGCCTTCCTAGGCCAATACATATCCAAAGATCAAGTAGGTTTTATCACAGGGAGACAAGGCCCGGACCAGATCAGGAGAGCTATTGATCTTATCTCTTTAATGTACTCGGGGTGGTCTGGAAGCACTAGACAAAGAGGTATGCTTCTCTCACTTGATCTCCAGAAAGCCTTTGATTCAGTATCTTGGCCATTTTTGTTTTCTGTTTTGAATCGTTGGGGGTTTGGTTCTAAATTTTTAGGAATCATCACCGCTCTCCATTCCTCCCCTGAAGCTAAAATCCGGTTACAAGGCATATTCTCGGAATCTATAAATATCCAAAGAGGCACAAGACAGGGCTGCCCTTTATCTCCCCTGATATTAGCTATTGTTATTGAATCTCTGGCCATAGCCATTCAAGATAACTCGAATATCAGGGGAGTTCATTGTAATAAAAAAGAACACAAATGCGCATTATTCGCAGATGATTTACTACTCTTCGTGACCTCTCCTATTTCCTCCCTTCCGGAAATGTTCTCCCTGCTAGACGAGTTCTCTAAAGTCTCAGGTCTCACGGTAAACATGCCTAAATCTAGGGCCCTTAATATTTCTCTTTCAGAACCCACAGTGTCCCTCTTGAAAAACAAATATACTTTCAAATGGGACTCTACGTCTACTAACTATTTAGGTATCAACCTGACCCCAAATTTCCAGAATTTATACTTAGCCAATTACCCTCCTATGTATAGGAAACTCGAGAAGGACCTTACCGAATGGGGAGCGCAGAAAATAGGCTGGGTCGGCAGAATTAATTCTACCAAGATGACTCTCCTCCCGAAACTTCTATATTTTTTCCATCCCTTCCGATCCCGATAATAAAAAGCCATCTAAAATCTTTTCAAGGTAAAATCACCAAGTTTATCTGGAACAAAAAGGGACCTCGTCTTCCCTCTCGTAGTCTGTTTAACTTACCTGAACAGGGAGGCCTAGGAGTGCCAAACTTGTTATGGTACTATTAATCTGCGAGGTTAGCGCAATTATCGGAGGTTTACCTTAAAAATGATCGCCCAGATTGGATAGAAATAGAAGAACAGGCTTCCCCATTGTCCACAATTGAAGAACTCATGTGGCACACTCCTAAAAGTAGACCCCCTATACTATCCCCCACCCTATCACAAGCATTGGTATTATGGGATTCACTTAAATACAATCCACTCTTAATTTCTAGAGGCAAACCTTTGTCAAGTATCTTTCTCGACCCATCTTTCTGCCCCAAAACGGAAGTGGACTCTTTCAAATGGTGGCTTGATAGGGGGGTGTACCGCATTGGACGTTTCTTTCAACATACAGGTCCTCTTTCTGAGCAATTCCTTATAGACAAACTTTGCCCCCCCCCCCCCCCCTCTGAAAGATCCAGATTACACCAAATACATACCTTTGCTCAGAAACTTTGGAACGATAAAGCAATTTCTGGCTTTTTGACCCCATATGAACACAAATGCTAACAAGCTCAGAGTAGGAAAGGTAATATCTCTATCATTTACAAATCTCTTGCATCAAATAACATAAAATTACCTCATATCCTAGCTTGGGAAAGAGAGCTTCAAGAGGACTGGGACTTGGTGGACTGGCAAAAAAACTACTCTAGATCTCTCAAGGGTTTTAAGAGTCCATTCCTCATTGAAGCTAATATAAAAAATTTCACTAGATGGTACTTAGTCCCATTTAAATTGGCCACCATGTATCCGTCATCCTCACCAGTATGCTTTAGAGGTTGTCAAGGAATAGGCACCATGATCCATACTTGGTGGGAGTGCCCTAGGATACGGGGATTCTGGAACAGGGTATTCCAGATTATCAGGAGAGTTACCGGTTGTAACCTCCATCAATCTCCTGCAATAGCCTTATTGAATGGACTAATACCAAGGCCATTAGACAGCTGATTCTATTTATACTGACTGGCGCCAGAATCACTATAGCAGCTGCATGGAAGAAACCATCAGTTTCCATTTTACACATGAAGAGAAAGGTTACATGGATTATGGAACAAGAAAAAATAATTAACTCTATGTTAAATACCTTTACCCAGTTGACTGAAATTTGGGAACCTTGGTTGATTTACATGGGAATCTCCCACAACATGTAAGTTTAGTTTTGTCTCTGGACTCAGACTGATGTAATCCTATGGCAGGTAGGCCTACCTTCCCTTCCCCTTTCCTCTCCTTTCTCTTTCCCCTTCTCCCCCTCTCTTTTCTTTATTCTTATTCTTTCTCTTGAACAGGAGATAATCATTACATATCATACTCTCCACTGGTCTCATGTAGTGTTGATTTAATTTAACTGGATGTATGTATTAAATTCCTTGTCTCCTTTTAGGTTTATAAGTTAAGAGTTGATTGAGAGATGTTTCTCTGGACAACATTTGGATCCAATTTTTTTGTCATCAAGGGGGGCTGGGTGGGGGGGCTGCCCCCCCTCCTCGACACAGATTGCTCCCGGTGGGGGTGTCGGGGGGAGGGGATGTCCCCGGAAACCTATCCTCTCCACGGTTCGGTATGATTTATTCCTTACATATATTTTAGTTTTATGATCTCAGCTTATAATAAAAGTTTTATAAATTGCTTAGTAAACAGGGAATTTTAGCTCTAAAATGTTGTCGCTACCTCTACTGATTCCCATCCCTCCTGATTATACACGTTTACATTCCCATGTTAAACTTACCAGGTATATAGTTGGGACATTAGGGGGGGGGGGGGGAGTTGAAATCTAGTTAAGAAATGTAATCTATTGTTTACTACTATAATTGTCAACACGATGTTTCCTGATGCATTTATTGTATTATGTTTATTACTCTGTATGCTCTTTATTTTATTATAATACACTTAAATTTAAATGAAAAAAAAAATTCTTCCTGCTGCCTACTGCCTGTTCCTCTTCAAGCCGCTGGATGCTGGGGCCCAAAGCAATTGCTTCCTTTTCCTGTCTTGTTGCGACGGCCTGCATGGGCCAATAGTGAGGTTTAGGAGTTGTTCAGGGGTCGGGATCCTGACCATCTGGTGCCTGCAGCATAAAGCCAGCAGTGGTTCAAATAAATTTATGTTGCTTTAGGTTTTCTTTAACCCCCCCTGGCGGTATTCCTGAGTCTGACTCGGGGTGGAATTTCGGAACCAAGAGCCATAACCCCGAGCCAGACTCAGGATCGCCTCGCAGCAGCCACAGGCATGGTTTACTTTCCTTGTCCCTGGATCCTGCGATGCCTCTCTGCTGTGTGATCGAGCTGCCGCCTCGATTGATTCACACAGTGCCTGTGTACCGCCGAGCTCCGTTCCCTGCGACGTTACGACGCACGGGGGCAGAGAACGGCGCCAAATTCAAAAAAGTAAATAAACACAATACATAAAGTATTAAAGTATACTCTAATCTTACAGATTACAGTACTGTATATAAAAAATACACCCCCCCCCTTGTCCCTAGTGGTCTGTCCTGTGCCCTACATGTACTTTTGTATAATAAAAACTGTTCTTTCTGCCTGGAAACTGTAGATTGTCCATAGCAACCAAAAAGTGTCCCTTTATGTCAAAAATGCTTTTAGAGCAGCTAGAAAACAGCGATAATAAATTATAATCACTTGCAGAATTGAGCGATAGCGATTTGTGGGGGAATTCGTCATAAAAAATAAAAGTAATGACAGCGACAATTCTGCAACTGAGCAAATTTCAGTGATTTTGATTTGATTACATTATTGAATAATTTTTATTATAATTATATTATTATTTGTTATAATTATTTATAGTTATTTATTATATTATAATTTATGATTTTGTTTTTCAAACTTTTTCATACCCGAGATGTCTACAAGACTCTTGTTTGGACAAATTTAAATGAGTTATTCCTAAGAATTGCAGGCCTACAATGTAAAACGCCAAAATCTGAAATAATCATACCGCCAGGGAAGTTAAAGTAGAACGGTGCCCAGACTATGGAAACTCAAATATTTTACATTTGTTGTTTAAAATAAGCAATAAATAAGTTTAAAGGTTTGTTTTTTTATTTTCTAAATAGAGTCCTTTAACCGCTTGCCGACCAGCCGCCAGTTTTACGCTCGCCCCTGACGCCAACCCACATGCCCGGCGGTCGCGATCACCACCGGGCACCCGCGATCGCTCGTTACAGAGCGAGAATCGGGAGCTGTGTGTGTAAACACACAGCTCCCGGTTCTGTCAGGGGAGGAAATTACCTCGCCCCCTAGTGTTAACCCCATTCACTGCCAGTGGCATTTTTATAGTAATCAATGCATTTTTATAGCACTGATCGCTATAAAAAATGCCAATGGTCCCAAAAATGTGTCCGAAGTGTCTGCCATAATGTCGCAGTACCAATAAAAATCGCTGTTCGCGATATAATAATATTAAGAAAAATGTCATAAAACTATCCCCTATTTTGTAAACGCTATAACTTTTGTACAAACCAATCAATAAACGCTTATTGCATTTTTTTTTTTTTACGAAAAATATGAAGAAGAATACGTATCAGCCTAAACTGAGAAAAAAAAAAATGTATATATTTTTGGGGAATATTTATTATAGCAAAAAGTAAAAAATATTATTTCTTTTCAAAATTTTCACTCTATTTTTGTTTATAGCGCAAAAACTAAAAACCGCAGAGATTATCAAATACCACCAAAAGAAGCAGTATTTGTGGGAAAAAAAAGGACGCCAATTTTGTTTGGGAGCCACATCGCACGACCAGGCAATTGTCAATTAAAGCGACGCAGTGCTGAATTGCAAAAAGTGGCCCGGTCATTGACCAGCAATATGGGTTAAGTGGTTAAGCTAGTGCATTGTTGGTTCATTTACCTTTTCCTTCGATTTCCCTTCTAAATGTTTTTTTTCTTTGTCTGAATTCTCAATTCCTGTTTCTCCTCAGTAAGCTTGCCCCCATCACCCGAGCCGTTCTGGCTGGGGGTTAGTCACGTGCTCGCCCCCTCCCATGGGACTACATCCCTGCGGGGAGACGTTGGTGAGATCTCAGCACTAAGTTCCACCTTCTGCTTGTCTGCTGTGTCCAGTATGAGGGAGGCTCCATTTTACCTGTTGGATGATTCATTTCAAGTTCTACTATGGACAATACATCTCCCAGGTGGACAGGAGGACAGTTTGAATCGCAGTTTATTTTAGTACCCAGAATACAGTATAAAGGAGCCAGTGGCTGACTCACGAGTCCCTAACATTAGTGTTTCTGAATCACTTTTTTTTAATCAAATTTAACACATACTGATTTCAGCGATAGGTGGAAAATAATCAAAAATAAGGATGGACCAACTATTGGAAGATTAAATGTCAAACGATGTCAGATGAGTCACATTATGTCAGAGTGTTGGAATGCGTCATTAAGGAGAAGGCGAGAGAATGCCCCCATGTAAGTATTTTACTGCTTATTACCTCCATAATGTGGTTACCTCTTATGGGAGGGAATGTAATTTTGTTAGCAGAGAAAACATTACTAAATGGTTTCTGGGCATGCTGGAATAGCAATCTATAGAAACGGAATTAATCTTTGTTAGAAAATAAAAGCAGACTACCAGAAATAGGAATCTGTAGTGTGTGTCACGGTGAAACAGAATTTTATAGCAGTGGCAATATATCCTATGTGTCATACTGAACTCTTAACATGAAATAATTCTGTTTTATCATTGTCCTGCTAGGGGATCTGTGACACGGAAATAAGAACATCATCACTGGTAAAGACAATCAGTTGCATAGGGAGTCCATGCATTACCTTGAAGAAGTTCTCCTATCAGGAAAAAATGAATACATTTGCACAATATGTTTGAGCTTCATTATGACTGCGGCAACACCTGAACGGAAGGATACCAATCAGTTCCCAATAGTCCAGGTGTCTATTTTTATAGCGCTCACAATTTACACAGTGCTTTACACATGTCAGTCTTTGCTTACAAAAAGCTTACAATCTAAGGTCCCTAACTCTCATGCATTCATAGAAACAAATACTAAGGTAAATTTACATAGGAACCAATTAACCTAAAAGCATAGGCGTGCACACAAGGTGTGCCGGTTGTGCCTGGGCACACCCTAATCACCCCATGTGCATTAGCATTATCCAGGAGCAGCACCAGGTGGGTGGTTGGGGGTGCCAGTGGCCATTGTAAATGCCCCCATTATATTAAAGTCTAGGTTCAACTTAGGAAAACGTTACACCTGTATTTAGGGTGTATGCAACATGCTCCCAATCAACTGTCTCCCACCACCAGAGCCCCCTTCCTGTGACAGCAGGTGGCATTCATGTGTGTTTGAACTTTGGGGTGCACACTCTAATGCAATAGGCTGCGCACACCTATGCTTACAAGCTTGCTTTTTGACTGTGGGAGGAAACCCAATAAGGCCCCTTTCAAACAGGCGATCCGATCAGGTCTGCCTGTCAGATTTTCAGACTAATCGGACCCTCCAGTCTCTTCTATGGAGCTGCTGATGTCAGCTGACACCTGCTGCACTCCAATCAGATTCTGTATGCCAAAAACAGGCAGATGGAGGACCTATTCCCCATCCGGCCCACTTCACTGAGGCACCCATGTAAAAGGGGATTTAAAGCGGAGTTCCGACAATTTTTTTTTTTAAGTCAACAGCTACAAATACTGTTGCTGCTAACTTTTAAAATTTGGACACTTACCTGTCCAGGACACCTGCGATATCGGCACCCGAAGCCGATCTGTCCCTTGGCTCTTGGGTGCTGCCGCCGCCACCATCTTGCGGCTTCACTTCCTGGTTCCCTACTGTGCATGCGCAAGTCGTGCTGTGCGTCCTCACTGGTCCCTTCTGTCTTCTGGGACCTGTGTGTCTCCCAGAAGACAGCGGGTGGGACAGAGGAGGGGCCGGACATGGCATAGATACTGTATGCTTGGTTATTAGTTAACCACTTAAGGACCGGAAGGATTTGCCCCCTCGATGACAAGGCCATTTTTTGCGATATGGCACTGCATCGCTTTAACTGACAAGAAAGGGCACAGAAATTAATGAAAAGAACCTCTGTCCAACTGTTAAGCATGGGGGTGGATCAATCATGCTTTGGGGTTGTATTGCAGCCAGTGGCACAGGGAACATTTCACGAGTAGAAGGAAAAATTGATTCAATAAAATTTCAGCAAATTTTGGGTGGTAACTTGATGCCATCTGTGAAAAAGCTGAAGTTAAAGAGAGGATGGCTTCTACAAATGGATAATTATCCTAAACACACCTCAAAATCCACGGGGGATTACATCAAGAGGCGTAAACTGAAGGTTTTGCCATGGCCTTCACAATCTCCTGACCTCAACATAATTGAAAATCTATAGATAGACCTTAAAAAGAGCAGTGCGTGACAGACAGCCCAGAAATCTCAAAGAACTGGAAGACTTTTGTAAGGAAGAATGGGCAAAGATACCTCAAACAAGAATTGAAAGACTCTTGGCTGGCTACAAAAAGCGTTTACAAGCTGTGATACTTGCCAGTACTTGCAGTACAAGATATTAACTCTGCAGGGTGCCCAAACTTTTGCAGACGCCATTTTTTTGTTTTCTGTAATTTTGAAAGTGTAAATGATGGAAATAAAATCTAACTTTTTTTGACATATTATAAGAATGTCTAATCTGTAATTTGATGCCCTTTGGAGATTTTTCCATCTTTCCTTGGCTTCGTTATGCACATTAATAACATTTTTTACCTGGGGAGCCCAAACTTTCGATCCCCACTGTATATAACAAAGTATTGAGATGAACTTTTGATATTGGCCAAATACTTATTTTCCACCATAATCTGCAAAAAAAATCTTTCCAAATCAGACAATGTGATTGTCTGGATTTGTTTCCACATTTTGTCTCTCATAGTTGAGGTATACCTATGATGACAATTACAGGCCTCTCTCCTTTTAAGTGGGAGAACTTGCACAATTGGTGGCTGACTAAATACTTTTTTGCCCCACTGTAAAAGAAAATAGTGATTCATTGGACCAGGTCACCTTCTTCTGTTGCTCTGTGGTCCAGTTCTGATGTTCACATGAACATTGAACTTTTGGCTGTGGACAAACTGTGATATCCATGTTTTATGCTTTCTTTCAACACATCAACTTCAAGGACATGTTCACTTGCTGTCTAATATATCCCATCAACTTTCAGGTGCCATTGTAACAAGATAATTAATGTTATTCAGTTAACCTGTCAGTTATGACTGATCGGTGTATACTTATGGCTTTATTATGTGGAGTGCTGTATAAACTTTACTATATTTTAAATGTCAAAAATGTTTAATAGTGTGTCACTGTGTAGACATTCGCTGGCGCAAAACACATAAATTGCTTAACCACTTTACAACCGGGCCCATTGTGGCACTTCTCTCCTTCTAGAAAATTAATCAGAACCCCCAAACATTATTTTTTTTTTTAGCAGACACCCTAGGGAATAAAATGGCGGTCATTGCAACTTTTTTTCTTGCACGTTATTTGCGCAATCATTTTTCAAACGCCTTTTTTTGGGTTCATGAATTAAAAAGTAACAAAACATTAAAGTTAGTCCAATTTTTTTATATAATGTGAAAGATGATGTTACGCCCAGTAAATAGATACCTAACATGTCACGCTTTAAAATTGCGCACACTCGTGGAATGGCGCCAAACTTCGGTACTTAAACATCTCCATAGGCGACGTTTTAACATTTTTTAAAGGTTACTATTTTCAAGTTACAGAGAAGGTCTAGTACTGGAATTGTTGCATACGCTCTAACGCACGCGACGATACCTCACATGTGGGGTTTAAACGGCGTTTACATATGTGGGCAGGACTTGCATGCGTGTTCGATTTTGCGCACGAGCTACCGGGGACAGGGGCGTTTACAAAAAAAAAAGTTTTATTTTTATTTTTATTTCACTTATTTTTTTATTTTTTTTACACTTTTTTTTTCCTTTTTATTTTTTTGTTGATCACTTTTATTCCTATTACAAGGAATGTAAACATCCTTTGTAATAGGAATCACTGTGACAGGTCCTCTTTATGGAGAGATGTGGGGTCAATAATACCCCACATCTCTCCTCCAGGCTTACAAGCATGAAATCGGTGAAAAAAAATTCACTGATCACATGCCGACAGCCGCGATTGTGGTTTTGTTTACTTCAGGGTACCTGGTGTTACGTCATAACGTCGCGTCTGGGCCTCCGACGGTCATAGTCATTGACTGGTAATCAATTGATGGAAAATCTATCTATATCAATTGGCCAATAATTTTATGATCAGTCTGTTACCAGTTGTCACATACATAACCTGCTTTATCTGCTCCCCTTCCAGACAACTGGAGAGATCAATGGGGATGTAACACCCTTAACCACTTCAGCTCTGGACCATTTGCTTGGTCAAACACCAGGCTACTTTTTGCGATTCGGCACTGCGTCACTTTAACTGACAATTGCGCGATCGTATGATGTGGCTCCAAAGAAAAATTGACGTCCTTTTTTTCCCACAAATAGAGCTTTCTTTTGGTGGTATTTGATCACCTCTGCGGTTTTTATTTTTTGCACTATAAACAAAAATATAGCGACAATTTAGAAAAAAAACAATATTTTTTACATTTTGCTATAATAAATATCCCCCAAAAATATATAATTTTTTTTTTCTTCCTCAGTTTAGTCTGATACGTTTTCTTCTACATAATTTTGGTTAAAAAAATGCAATAAGCGTTAATCATTGGTTTGCGCAAATGTTATAGCATCTACAAAATAGGGCATAGTTTTATGGCATTTTTATAAAAAAAAAAGTTTTACTAGTAATGCCGGCGATCATTGCTTTTTTTCGTGACTGCGACATTATGGCAGACACATCGAACACTTTTGACACATTTTTGGGACCATTGTCATTTTCGCAGCGAACCGTGCTATAAAAATGCACTGATACTGTGAAAATGACACTGGCAGTGAAGGGGTTAACCACTAGGTGGTGCTGTAGGGGTTAAGTGTTCCCTGCATAGTGTTTCTTACTATAGGGGGGATGGGCTCTGTGTCACATGACACTGATCTCCGCTCCGAGTACACAGAGCCGAGATCAGTGTCATTGTCACTAGTCAGAGCAGGGAGATGCTTGTTTACACAAGCATCTCCCCGCTCTATACATTCGTGAGATGATCCCGGGGATCCCTACTGCGATCGAGTCCGTGGGACCCGCGGTCTGACTCACGGGGGAAGGTGGTAGGGTCACGCGGCAGGCATTTAAAGGGCCACGTACAGGTACGTGATTATGCCTGTCCGTGCCATTCTGCCGACGTATATATCTACATGGGCCGGTCCTCAAGTGGTTAATTAAAGTGGATTTTTTTTTTTTTATGTCACAATGTAGAGAATAGGATTAATAAAAAGAGTTATTCAGCGCTGGAATCTACAACTAAAAACTATGCAAGCCAGCACTTAAAGGTCAAATTCAAATAAAATACCTCAACAGAGCATATAAATAAATATTAGTGCAGCGCAAAACAGTGAATATAAACTACAACATCATATAACAGTGATATAACACTCAAATAATGTCAGCTAGAAACACATATTTTAAAGCATGACAACAGAATTGGCATAAAGCAAAAAGCGGAAGGCAAAAAACACAGAAGTGAGTCCATATAGTGCTTGAGTGCAAATTAAATCCAAACAGGTGCAGAAAGATCCAAAAAAGTGATGTCCAGAGAACCTCCACCAAGTAGCAGGAATGCCCTCTCACCTTAATTATTCGACCTGCAATAGGTCACACAGCATGAAATAAATGCAGAACCTCCGGTTCTCACAGGGACAGCAAGCAGCAGCAGCTCAAATATGGTAGACTCACTCAAAGGCAAGGTAGGCAATCAGGGCATATGAAATACAAAAGAAGGAGGAGATCTAGTGCTCTCTGAAGCGAACCAATATAACATTTATTAAAAATATCAAGGATACACTCACATGTAAAGGCACTCTTCAGTGAGTGCAACGAATCAGCATAGACAAATAAGCACACTCTGTGCTGTACAGAACGATTCAGCATAAACCAGATCACAGCGTGGAAAACGGCTGGATCTCACCTGGGTTGACGATCGCGGGTGACGTCACGCATAGCTCCTCCCCCTCGTACGTCGTTACGTCCCTATGGGCGGGACTTCATCAGCATGGGGAGAAGAGAAGCAAGATTTCCTATCATCTGTGCCCAGTCTTGCCACACAGAGTTAATCCAGCTCTGACAAATCCTCTTTTTATTGTTCAGGGAAATAAAACAGACTTCCAGATAAAAACCAAAGTCCTTGCTTGAGTGACAGGTTATTTACATATCTTGTGCACTGCTTGCAGACATACACAGCTTCTGTAAATGAATGAATGAATGAATGACTTGTATAGCGCAACGCATGCAAACTGAATCGCCTCTGGGCGCTTTTTCCAGCCAGTGTCTGCTTGGCTGGTGTGGTCAATTTTACCCTGTAGGATCTTGACACGCTATGGACACACAGTCATACACACACATATATAAATATATACTGGGTCAATTTCTTTTGGACGATCCAATTTACCTACCAGCATGTCTTTGGAGTGTGGGAGGAAACCGGAGTACCCGGAGGAAACCCACGCAGACACAGGGAGAACATGCAAACTCCAGGCAGATGGTGTCGTGGTCGGGATTCGAACCAGCACCCCTTTTGCTGCTAGGCGAAAGTGCTACTCACTGGACCACTGCGCTGGTCAATTCACATCCCCCTCCCCTCTTCCCTCCAGCTCTATGTATATTCTGATGGTTGTTGCATTTTCTCATGGCACTGAACTGTGACTCACCCCATATTTTGAAAACATTTAATCAAAACACAGGGGAGGGGATGTGAATTGTGCACTTTTTTTCAGAAGCAAGAACTTTGGTTTTTATGAATGAATGAATGAAAAATGTATATAGTGCGGGAAATGCAAACTAAATCGCCTCTGGGCGCTTGTTGTTCCTGTCTCCTTTGATATCAAAAGAGATGAGTCTTGATCTTTCTCCTGAACGCTAAATGATTCTCCTCCAACCGAATGCTGGTTGGTAAAGCGTTCTATAGTCTGGGACCTTGGATCGCGAATCTTCTTTCTCCTTTGGACTTGCAGTTGGCTTTCGGAATCTGGAGCAGGTTTTGATTGGTGGATCGCAGAACGCGATTGGGATTATGAGCTTCTATTTTTTCGCATAGATAATGGGGAGCATTCCCATGGACACATCTATGCGTAAGACAGAGTGCTTTAAAGGCAATTCTGTCTTTAACTGGCAGCCAGTGAAGGGCTCTCAGTGAAGGTGAGATTGATTCCCAGGGTTTTTTCCCAGTCACAAATCTGGCGGCCATATTCTGAACGACTTGCAGACGAGCAATTTGGTACTTGGGGAGTCCGAGGTAAAGGGCATTTGCATAATCCATTTTGGAGTTAACAATTGCTCCCACCACGACTGCTAAATCTTCTTTGGGGATGAATGGAGTAAGTCTGCGTAGTAGGCGCAGCAGATGGTGTGATCCGCTGACCACTGACCCTATTTGTGCGTCCATTGTCATATAGGAAGTCTGTTGTATTTCACTGAACAATAAAATAGGATTGCTCAGAGCTGGATTAACTCTGTGTGGCAAGACTGGGCACAGATGATAGGAAATCTTATACTCTACATTGTGACATGAAAAAAAAATTTGGGGTTTACATCCACTTTACATTTCTATTTAATGTAAGAGAAAAGGAGAATAGGCTTCCTCCCCTCAAAGAATTAGAAAGGATGTAAGAGTGTTTTATGGAAAATGATAAATACACTTCTGTAGAATTATGGAACAAAGGCTCTATAACAGATCTCCCATGTGATTTATAAGCTTGTGCATTTTTAAGTAAATTATAGTCACCATTATCTCATCTATAATCCTCTAACTAATTACATGTCCCTATTCCACTGTGGGAATATTCATATCTTAATCTGTTTTCATCGTCCAGTAATATCTGACAATTAGTCTCCAATTCATCATTTCTATCATATTAATCAGAGGAAATCAGCTTAAAACAGACAATTATAAGTAATAAATTCCATAATTATTTTGCATTGTTTTCACAGCTATAAGACATGAAGAGCATTAAGAATTCTGTGCTTCGGGGGGGGGGGGGGGGAATAGGTGAGAAGAAAATGTGGAGGAGTGTGGAATTATAATGTCTCTCTTTCAGGGTACATTTAGGGATACATTCGCATAGCTGTTCATACTTCAAAACTACGGGCCAGATTCAGGAACACTTGCGCTGGAGTATTTCGATATGCGCCGCGTAACTGTGATGATGCGCCGTCGTTTCTATGTGCCCGTACCCACCAAACTAGATGCGCCCAATAACGGGTCATTTGCGACCGGCGGAACGTTCCGACGCCAGAGTATCGTCAGCGCTTAATTTCGCTGGGCGCATCAGTCGCGCCTATTGATTTCCCCTGCAAATATGCAAATGAGGGATTTTTCCCAATTCACGAACGGATTAGCACCATACGCTGGCTACATGCGCCGCGCGTATCTCGTCCGTCCGGCGCAAAGTTATTTCTACAAAAGGCTGCTTTATCTTTACTCCAGACGGTCACAGGTCAGCAGGAGAGCAGCTACAGCAGCGTTACCGACGATAAGAGCTAGCTGAGCACCCCCACTTGCAGGACAACACCTCTGTCCATGCTTGTCTGTCAAATTTTACAGCCATGGAGGAAGACATCATAGGTCTCCATAGCCGAGATGACGGCTGACAGCTCCTGGCCATTAAAGTTCAGCTTTCTCCTGTGTGTTTGCGGGGAACGGGAGCAGCCATCTCAGAACAAAAGTAACATCACTGCGGGGAGGGGGAGCAGGATATACTTTAGTGCCGGAATGGCGCTTCTACGGGCGCATTTAAACGCCCAACGGAAGGCATTGCGCTGACGTTTCCCGTGAAGTGGTGCCGACGGAAGTTGTGAGCATGCGCACAAAGGGGGCGAGTGGAGCCTCACTCACTGCGCATGCTCCGTGGTTGATGCGCTGAACGTAAGCCTCTGCGCTGGGCTCCGCCCATCATTTACATATGATCACACCCACTTCCCCTTGCGTCGGGTTACGCCAGCGCATTATCGTTACTCTGGCGCAAGTTTACGCACAACTGCTATGTGAATAACAGTACTTGCGCCGAAAGGGTCTTCAGAGTAACGTAAATGAGAAGCGTTACTCCAGAGGAAAGATACTCTCATCTACCTGAATCTGGCCCTACATGTAAATTTGCTGTGTGTGAATGGGGCAAGGTTAAATGTTCTCTGGATAAACTTTTTGCAGATCAAATGTATGAATTTGGAAAATACAGCAGTATAGCCACTAGATGGAGACGACGAGCATATGTATTTCATATGGTGGCCATAATGTGGAGCTTTCACATAATTTGTCTGAAGAAAATATAGCTTGAGAATATTCAATTTTGCTGCATTCACACAGAACAAATTTATATGTTGTTTATGGTCGTTACCCTCTGACCGAGAGTGATATGGATCACATAAACACGCGACAAGACTTACAACATAAATAGACCTGAAGTGTGCCTTGGTGGTCTGGTCAGTATGCCAAGAAAAGGGGGCATACCCAAGGTAAGTAATGGGTAATTAATTGAAGAAGGATATGCTGAGAAGTGCCCTGAAAAAGGGAAGGGCGGGAGGGTGTCGAATGCGGTTGAATGCGCAGACTCACGGACATGAGGTGAGCTGGGAAGAGTCGGCCCAGTCAGATGTGTAGTACCACACACTAAACCGACAAAGAGCATGTGTGAGTGGGCTGCTTAAATACCCTCCGGGCTCCTCCCATAAACTCAGGCCACCATACTGGCCTTCTTATTTCAATGGATGAAAAGGGCACATTTGTATATAAAATGCACCTCTATGTATATCTAAATACAAGAACAAAAATGTTGCAGCTTACTATAGGGTGACCAGACATCCCCAGTTTCAGGGGACAGTCCCCTGATTGAGGACACTGTCCCCGGACCAAATCTGTCCCTGGTTTTGTCCCCAGATTGGATTTAATAGGGGGCAGGGGCAATTTCAAAGTCAATCAGTGCAGAATTAAAATAAAAAAATTAGAATTACACCGATCACTCCGCCGTGCCTACTAGCATAGGGGGGTTTTACTTTTCCCATTATCTGTGCCCCTTTCTGATGATCATGTGCTGGTCGGAGGGAATATTTCTTCAGATTCGGGCGCATGCCCATTTAGCATCGCTCGCATGTTCTTCTGCCTTGGCTAAAATCTCCTTGCCTTCCCTGGCAGAGTGATCTTCCTCCCCTCCCCATACAGTAGTAGCAGAGGCCCGAAGAGTAAGACTTGAGAGGCTGTGAGGCGGGCGGCGGCGGGCAGAGAGTCGCTTATTGTTGCCATTACTAGTAAAGAAAAAATATGTCCCCAGATTTCATTTTAAAAATCTGGTCACCTTAGCTTACTAGCCTTCTATGTGGTGGCTGCTTTAGATTTCTTACTTCATACTGTACTGCATAAGGTTGAGCAAACCAAGCAGAGTTTGAAACACTGGACATTCACCAAACCCAGCTGCAAAGCCATGAAGCCCAATCATAGTGCCTAAACCCCACGGAAGTCTATGGAAACTGAATACTGCAATCTTGACCTTTTTCAATGCCAGTTTTCAAGTTGTGTATACAATTTTTTATGGATAGCTGAGCACTGCCATTGTGGACCTGTACCAATGCATAAAAAAAAGAAAATAGAAAATTAGCATTCAGCAGGATATGGGATTTTTATAGCTGCCATTTCTAATGCCTCGTACACACAAACATTTTTCTCGGCTGGAAAAAAAACAAAGGCCCAGATTCACAGAGCGATTACGCCTGCGCAACAGGAGATGCGCGTGCGTAAGTCGAAATGTGCGCGTGCGTTTCGATGCACGGCATCCCCAGAACGAGATACGCAAAAAATCTACTTTTTTTTGTCCCGCGTAATTTCGTTAGACTGGCGCATCCGTCCGCGCAAAAGTGCGCTACACAGACCATTGATTTGCAGGTCACATATGCTAATGAGGGACTTACGGGGATCCACAAAAGAACGTTGGGGCAGCGCAGGCGACGCAGTGTGCGCAACAGCAAAATGTCCTGTCTAAAATTAGACCATATAAAAGCTGGTCTAAAAAGAGAAAACAAGTCTACTTGTTAGATAAAGCAACACTGTTAGTGAGCAGCTCAGCAGTCACACGTGTTGCACAACAATCTGTATGCCAACATGCCAGGGGCATCGTCGCACATAGCTATACTACTGACTTTAGATGAACAAAGAAGGATGAGGGCACGGAGGATGGCACGGAGGATGGCACGGGAGAGGATATACCGCACCCACATAGACATCTTTGGCATGAGTGATTCTGAGGTGTTTCGCATCTTCAGATTCACCCCTCGTGCCATCCTGGAATTAACCACAACCCTGCAGGAGGACATCACCAGCCCAACACACCGCTCACATGCAGTGCAGCCACTGGTCAAGGTCATGGCAACACTCCATGTCCTTGCCAGTGGCTCTTTTCAAAGAACAAGTGGAGTGGTGGCTGGGATGTCACAATTCTCCATGAGCAGATGTGTGCACCAGGTTGTCCCTGCAATCCTCAGACGCATGGCCAACCAAATCATCAAACCCACCACTGAGGACCTGCGGCTGAAGGCAATGACAGATTTCTACAGAATTGCCAGATTCCCACGCACTGTGGGGGCCATTGATTGCACACATGTGGCACTCCAGCCCCCCCAGGAGACAGAGCACATGTACCGCAATCGGAAGCATTGGCATTCCATCAACGTACAGGTGATAGTCAATGCCCAAGGCCTCATATGGCACGTCCGTGCCAAACACCCAGGGTTCAGCCATGACAGCTACATATACAATCAATGCCACATCCAAATGGAATTCGAACCGAACGTGTATGGGGACACCTGGCTGGTTGGTGAGTGACATGGGAGTCAGGCATGACTATCCCCTCCCATGATGCACACATCACAAGGGCCACATGCATGACTAACATCCTCCTGTCTTTTCCCTTACAGGTGACTCTGCATATCCACTGGGACCCCATCTCATGACTCCTATCCGGAACCCCCAAACTCCAGGAGAGGAAAGATACAATCAAGCACATGCCCAAACACGAGCAGTGGTGGAGCGCACCTTTGGCCTCCTGAAGTCACGTTTCCGATGCCTGGATAAGTCTGGGGGTACCCTCTTGTATTCCCCAAACTTCGTGTGCCAGATCATCGGTGCATGTTGCATGCTGCACGTCCTTCCCAACTTCGCAGTAAGAAAGGGCCTGCAGATTGCCCTACGTGATGACCTGACCCCTGAACCAGACAATCCCCCCCTAACCGAGGCTACCCCGTCTTCTGAGGGAAGAGCAGCCAGGAGACAACTCACATTGGGCATCCTTGCACGTTAAACACACACATTAATCATGGCACAATGAGAATGCATGCATGCACACCACTGTGGTCCCTAGTACACACACCCCACATCCACATCAAATTGGATTGGCACCAGTCCACCATGCAGGACTTGTGAGCAGCAACGCCACGCCAAGGCTCCAATTATGTCACTGTACATTCATACACCATTCACACGGACCTGGGGATCACTTCTCCCTGGTCCTGGGGAACCCTACTCCACCAAAATTGAGGGTGACACTCCTTTTCCGGCAGGAATGTCACCCCCACATTCAAACAGCATTCACAACCCAAAAAATAAATAAAAAATTACCTGCAAAAGCAAAACATTTCCGGAAAAAAAAAAAAAAAAGAAGAAAAACTAATTAATGCCCTTTGCGTGAGCCACGCCTGGGGCGCCCCCGGCCACGGCCCCGGCTTCTCAGGGGAGACTCATGGGGAGGGGTAAAACCGGGGAAGGAGGAGCAGCCCCTGATCTCTGCCCACCTGGCGGCCTGCCCTCCAAGGCCACGGCTATTCTGTCCAGGGCAGCACCAAGTGTTGCCGTGTTGGCCTGGATAGCCTGGGTAAGGGCCCTCACATCCTGCCCAACGCCTGCTGATGTCGTCTGCAGTTCGTTTAGGCAGGTTGTGAAAGCCCGGGAGTGGGAGTCCAGGTTCCCCAGCGTATCCTTGATGGAGGACAGGCTCTCCTCCATCCGCACCAATGTCTGGCTCACCTGTCCCAGATGGCGGGTCTGGAGGAACTGGTCCCTTCTCAGAGTGGCGGGCAGGAGATCGGCCACCCCCCTGGTGTTCTGGGATGAAATCCTGCCTCCAGCTGATGCTTGTGGCCGGGGAGAAGGGGAGGCCCTTGTGAGGGGAGCCATGTTGGGGGAGGAGGGGGGGGCTCCCCCTTAGGGAGGGCTGCCTGCTGCCAGCCAGAGGGGAAGAGTCCTCAAAAACCAAACGTCCAGTGCCTGACATGGACTCCTCCTCCTCATGATTCTCCTCCTCCTCATGATTCTCCTCCTCCTCTTGAACCTCCTCCGCAGACTCCGGCCTTGTTGGGGGGGCCTCATTAGGCTGCTGTCCTGGGGTTGGTGCGGTCAGGCCAGATGGCCCTGCACCCTCCTGCACATCTGTGGATGACACAAAACATTCACAGGTTGGAGGATCCACACACTTGCCACATATTCCCTTTCACCCCCTCCCCCACACATGCTACACACCTGATATTAAAAAAAAAACGTACCTGGCACCACGGGCTCCGGACTTGAGTCAAAGCCGGGCAGGCCCTCAACTTCATGCCGATGAAAGGTCAGGGCCACCGCACGCTCCTCCGCTGTCAGCCTAATACGGCATGGTGGGCCCCCTCCTGTGCCCCTGGCATGGGCATGGCTGAATTGACCTGCTCAGTGATCATATCGAAAATCTCCCTCCTCCTGGCCGGGGTGGTGTTGGCACTGTCTGGGCCGTGGAGGAAACGGCCATATTCGCTAATGGCCCGGGCAAGAATTTGTTTTTCCCCAACTGTAAAATTGAGCTTTCTCTTTCTCTCTGTCATACTTCCCAAAAAACTCACTCCCAGTCAACAAAATTCACTCAGGCGGCGTACACACGACCGAGGTTCTCGCTGGAAACCAGCGAGAACCTCGCTGGAAGCTGCATTCCAGCGAGGACCTCGGCCGTGTGTACACAGAGCGCTCGCCCCGCCCGTCGGGAATCCCGTCGAGCGAAAAGAGAGCACGCTCTCTTTTTGCTCGAAGGCCCGCCTGGATGAATGGCTGGTTGCCATTCCCGACGGGCGGGTCGCAAATTTCGACGGCCGGCAGAGAACCTCGACGGGCGGAACGATGTGTTCTGCCCGTCGAGTTTCTCTGCCGTGTGTACGCGGCTTCACACAAACAAGAACAACCAATCAAGCAAGAACACACACAAAGAGAAAACTACTCAGCAAGTAACAGTCACAAAAAAACAAAACAAAAAAACAGCAGGAAAACAAACGATCAGAAATATATCAATCAAACAAACAATCTCTCAAACACTTATCAAAAAACACTTTCAAAAATCTACTAACAAACACTTGATCACACAGAACACGAATCTGACAACTACAAAACACACCGCAACGAACAACAGGACAAAAGCACTAGGTTAAATGGGAAGGGACAAAGGGATGTACTTTTGCAATGCAAGTGCGTTTGTGTGTGTCTATTTATGCTGTTTGCGTAGTTCACAACGTTGCCCTAGTCCATTTCCTATTTCACTGATTGCGCCGCTCCCGAGTTGTGAGCATGCGCACAGCAGAGCTGACATGGTCTCCTTCAAGCGCGCATGCGCGAGCCGGCCGGCCCTTAATTTGCATGGGGTCACGGCTCATTTCAATGTAACACGCGGCAAAATTGCGCAAGTCTAACGTAAAGGCGGTGCGCTACGCCGGTCCAATAATGCGCAGATGTACCTGAATCTGGGCCAAAGTTTTTCCCAACGAGATTCCTCTCCAGCCTGACTTGCATACACATGTTCATGCAAAAAAAGTCTGACCAAAGCGCGGTGACGTACAACACGTACGACGGGACTATAAAGGGGAAGATCCATTCAAATGGCGCCACCCTTTGGGCTGCTTTTGGGCTGCATACTTGATTCTGAGCATGCGCGTTTTTTTTCCCCTCGAAAAAGCATACACACGACCGTTTTTCGCGACGAGGCCAATATAAAAAATTGCAGTTTTCTCGTCGTGAAAACCAGGCATGTGTACAAGGAATTTGGCTTTGGGGCTCCAGCAAACCACTGTGAGAGCCATTAGCCACAAATGGAGAAAACTTGGAATAGTAGGAGCAGCTAGTCTTCTGAAATCCCTCCAGAACAATGATGACTTATCCAGTAGGTCATTAAA
The DNA here is from genome assembly GCA_029574335.1 of Rana kukunoris. Classification (NCBI taxonomy): domain Eukaryota; kingdom Metazoa; phylum Chordata; class Amphibia; order Anura; family Ranidae; genus Rana; species Rana kukunoris. The sequence goes on from CM056049.1 coordinate 64,393,729, forward strand.
AAAAAAAAAATAATCTGGTTATCGTGGTCTGTTTAGACAGGGCATTTTTATTTTTTACAGTTTAGAGGGGGGAGATTACACAGCACACACACTGTGCTGTTTAATCTGCTTTAAAGTGGATGTAAACCCCCCAAACATTTTTTTTATGTCACAATGTAGAGTATAAGATTTCCTATCATCTGTGCCCAGTCTTGCCACACAGAGTTAATCCAGCGCTGAGTAATCCTTTTTTAATGTCCAGTGCAAATTAACAGAATTACAGATAAAAACTTGCCAAATTATAAAGTCCGTTTCTCTCTTCTTGCTTTCAGTGACAGGTTATTTACATAACTAGCTTGGACATGTTTATCATAACATGAGGTGATCCAAAGTTCATTGTATATTACCAGGATGTGTTATGTGGGGGAGGGGTGGATTTCTCACATTTAATACCTCATGTTATGATAAACATAACATAACATATGATAAACATGTCCAAGCTAGTTATGTAAATAACCTCTCACTCAAAGCGAGAGAAAAGAGAGAAAATTGACTTTTTATTTAGACAGGTTTTTATCTGGAAGGCTGTTCATTTTCACTGAACATTAAAAGAGGATTTCTCAGATCTGGATTAACTCTGTGTGGCAAGACTGGGCACAGATGATAGGAAATCTTTGTGACATTAAAAAAAAAGGCTAGGTTCACACTGTGAATTTGTTCCGTTTTTTGTCCTGTGTGAGGTGCGAATTTCCTGCAAATTTACAGCGATTTTACCGCAAATTTCAGGAGTTGGACATGCGATTGATGTTCTAGCCAATGGAATCATAATGTAAAAAAAAAAAGGTGTCAACTTCCTGTGTACTTCCTGTTTTTTGTGGAGAGTAGTGTGGTGGAATTCGCACATATGTGAACCATCAATGCGATTCCAGAAAGATTTACATTGAAGTCTATGGAGCTGAATTCGCATCACACATTAATCAAACTCGCACAGGACCCTTTTTGCACGCAGCTTAGATTCGCACCGCACTGATGTGAACGGCACTGATGTAAAACAATGTTATTTAAATGACTTGCGAATTTGAGCGATCGCAACGCCTCAAATTCGCAAAAGAATTTGCAGCAGTGTGAACCTAGCCTGAGGAAGCAAGATATGATTTTTTTTTTTTTTTTTGGGGTTAACAAAAGCTGTAAGGTCAGTGCTCATGATTCAACAATAAGAAAGAGACAGAAAAAATGGCCTCCATGGGAGAATTCCAATGCGAAAGCCACTGCTGACCAAAAAACAAAGAGGCTCTTTACCTGGATCAGAGTTGCGGTGTGTCAGACTGACATACCACACCATTGATAGCTGCGCTGCGCACACTCTGGCTTGTTATCCTGCTGGACGTCATAGTCATATAACACCCAGTCAGAATAACGAAACCACTTCCTGGCCGTCATTCTGCTATATAGGCCAGTCAGGAAGTGGTTAATAAATGAAAATCATCACACAAAAAACTGCATTTTGCATTTACTCAGGCTATCTTTGTGTAATATTACAATTTTTTGAGGATCTGAATCATTTAATTGTGACAAATATGCAAAAATATAGAAAATCTGGAAGGGAGCAAATACTTTACACTGTACGATTGGCCAAATAGTGTGCGCCCTTCAATTGTGTGTTTAGCCATTAGTCCAGGCTTCAGCTTCCAGTCTGTTGGGCCTCTTAGGCCTTTTTCACATAAGATAAGGTGACCAGATTTTTCAAATGAAATCCGGGGACATATATTTTTTTTACTAGTCATGGTGGCAATCAGCAACTTATAGCGGGACTGTGATATTGCGGCGGGAAAATCAAACACTAAGTGATATGTTTGACACTTTTTGGGATCTAGTGAAACTAATACAGTGATCAGTGCTAAATGTATGCACTGTCACTGTACTAATGACACTGGCTGGTTAACATCAGGGGTGATCAAAAGGTTAAATGTGTGCCTAACCAGTGTTTTCTCACTGCGTGGGAGGTGCTTTTACTAAGGGAAGGCATAGGTCCCTGCCCCTGCTTTGCAGGAACACAGGATCAATGTATTTAATACTGAAAGAATGATGATCTGCCTTGATTACATCAGCAGTTTGCTGTTCTGCCTGTGTACAGAACGATCAGAACAGTACCAGCGTACATCGAGTCCCAGAAATTAAGGATCATGTATATATACGTGATCCTGCGTGTCGTGACAGCCTTGTAGCAGTAAATCTGCTATGGGGTGGTCGGCAACTGGTTAAAGAGGTGGTTCACCCTAAATATACTCTTTCCCATGTGATCCAGCATACTGGCGTCAGCGCCAGTATGCTGTTACTTTTTTTTTTAAAATGCCCCACTTACTGTGTAATCCTTAATTTTGATTTATTTCCCCTGCGGTGGATGGCGCCTGTATAGCCCGTCACGGCTTCCGAAAATACCCGATTTAGGACTCGGGTATTTCCGGCGCTAAGCAGCGCCTGCGCACAGACCTAGGAGCTGACTGCGCAGGCGCCGTATTTCTCCGAGTCCTATGGCTATGGCGCGTCACGCCCTCCGAAAAAAGCCGAAATAGGACTCGGAGAAATACGGCGCCTGCGCAGTCAGCTCCTAGGTCTGTGCGCAGGCGCCGCATAGCGCCGGAAATACCCGAGTCCTAAATGGGATATTTTCGGAAGCCGTGACGGGCTATACAGGCGCCATCCACCGCGGGGGAAATAAATCAAAATGAAGGATTACACAGTAATGCCGCGTACACACAGTCGTTTTTTGCGATGAAAAAAACCGACGTTTTCTGTGAAGTAAAAAACGACGTTTTTGAAACGTCAATTTTCAAAGACAATTTTGCATACACACCATCGTTTTTTCACAAAAAGCGAGGTTACGTACACCACTCTTTTCCATTGAAGCTCGCTTCATAACTAGCTTCTGGGCATGCGCGGGTTGAAAAACAACGTTTTTGCTACACACGGTGACTTTTTGTGAAACAAAAAACAACGTTTTGAAAAACGACACAAAAATTTCAAGCATACACGCGGTCGCAAAAAACGACCGTGTGTACGCGGCATTAGTGGGGCATTTAAAAAAGATCATCAGCATTATAATAACACACAGGCAGCAGACACTCATGGCTCGCCCGCCGGAGCCGCCTCACAGCCTTTTAAGTCTCACTCTCTGGCCCCCCGCTACTACTGGATGGGGAGCGGAGGAAGATCACTCCACCGGGGAAGGCAATAAGATAAGCAGACAGGTGGCTGGCCAGGACTTGAGCCAAGGTAGAAGAACATGTGAGAGGGAGCTGAATGGGCATGCGCCCGAAACTGAATAAATAATTCCTTAACTCTGACCAGCACATGATCATCAGAGAGGGGCACAGATAATGGAAAAAAATACACCCTCCTAAGCTAGTGTAATTCTGTTTTTTTTTTTTTTTTTATTCTGCACTGACTGACTTCGAAATTGCCTGGGCCCCTGGTCAAATCCAATCCGTTGACAGAACAGGGGACAGATTTGGTCCAAAGACAGTGTCCTCAGTCCGGGGACTGTCCCTGGAAACCAGGGATGTCTGGTCACCCTAAGAGCCCAGAAGGATGAACTGCTGGTTTATTGCCCCTTGGTCACTCGCCTATAGTGTATCATACAGCAAGAGTAGGCTGTTCACATGCTGCAGCTGCAATGCTTTGCTTCATATTAAATTTAGCAAGGCATACCAAGTTGACAGGCAGCACCGCCTATACAACTCGGTCATTCAAGTCAATAGGGGCTGTGCCGCGACCATGAGCCAAACGTGTGTACCTAGATTTAGATTTGTAACGCACAAGAAGCCAAAAGCTAATTTTTGAGTTTGGAGAAGTGCTTGATTCTCAGAAGTGCTTTTCAGCATCAGGCGACATGTAGAGTCTTGAAAGGGATAAGCACAGCCGTGTTACCAGTGTACAGACACAACGGAGCAGCATTAGATTGCCAAGGAAACTATGCCTGAGGAGGAAACCTTAAATGCTAAATTAATCTGTAAATCTTCGGTGTCTTTCGGCAATCACAGGGCGTGCTTTATCAGTCAATCTAGACAGATACATTTCCACATAGCTTACACCGATTCTCTTTTCTCTGCTTGCTCAATACATTACAAATGTTGATTATATACAGTATTAGGTAAGACATGAAAGTCACACACAAAGGTTCACAGGATAGAAAACATGTCACTCTCTTTCTTCCTCTCTCTCTCTCTTTATTTATATATATTATCAGTGCGGCCCACCCTAACGTGTTCTAAAAATATATAATCTTACAATGAACAAGTTGCTACCAATCGTAGCGCTCACTACTGCCCCCAGTGTGATGCACTTCCCTCAGTAGGATGACCACATTTCCAAACGACCATTCAGGGGCACCCTCTCTTACCAAAAATCAGCTTGTGCTGTAATGAATCACAGTACAGTGATTGGACACAAGAGGCGGGATTTATGATTTCTCCAATCACAAGCAGGGGGCGGGAACACACTTTTCCAGGCATTCCCGGCCAGGACAAGTACTGTCAGTGAGTAAAGCAGTGATGTGGCGGCCTTTTTGGGGGGCATTTTTGTTCCTAGCCCCTGCCTTCTTTGAGTGCCCCTCAGCCAGCAGCTTGCTACAGGGGTCACCCATGCCGAATCAGGGCTCCATGTATCTATTCAGAAGTGTAGCCCTGACCTGGCCCCACCCCTCTCTCCCCTGATTGGATGATGACTTTGATTGACAGTTGCAGGTGCCAATGGCACCGCTGCTAAGTCTATTAGGAGGAGTGTCCTGAATGGCTGAGGGGATCGTGGACATTGCTGGAGCGAGAAGGGGCTCAGGTAGGTAACTGTGGGGGGCTGCCACACACAGAAAATTATTTTTTTATCTTAATGCATAGGATGCATTAAAGGGGTTGTAAAGGTTCATGTTTTTTCACCTTAATGCATCCTAGGCATTAAGGTTAAAAAACATCTGTCATTTACCAGCCCCCCATTTTACTTAGCTGAGCCCGCCAACGCGCTTGATCTTTGCCTGGGTTTCTCGGCTCTTGATTGGATAGATTGATAGCAGCGCAGCCATTGGCTCATGATGCTGTCAATCAAATCCAATGATGTGAGCGCCGGGGGGCGGGACCAAGTCATACACTCGTGGCTATTCACTCCAGAGGGGAGGAGTCGCCGAGGGACCCCAGAAGAGGACGATCGGGGCCACTTTGTGCAAAACGAACTGCACAGTGGAGGTAAGTATAACATGTTTGTTGTTTAAAAAAAAAAAACTGAACCTTTACAATCACTTTAAGATAAAAAAAAACTTCTGCCTTTAACAACACCTTTAAAGTCTAGCCAAAACATATTTATTGCTGACCATGTGCCCGCCTGGGAGTTTTTTGGCTGGAAAAATTTCAATGGGGACAACTGTCCTAGTAATAACAGGCTTTCCCCTTTGATAACGTGCTTTACGCCATTCCTTACTGTATCAAAAGAAAAAAATATACATTGTAACTACAGTTTCCACAAAGCTGAATGACAACATTTGGTTGGGAGATAATATCAATGGTTTTACATTCCATTTGTTTTTCGGCATACATACAGACATACAACATAAAGCTGAAAAGGAAACGAGTAGTGAAAGTACACTATGACATTCTGACATGTGACACTGACTCACCCAACGCATAAGCTTGCTAAGAATAGACTGCCATAAAAGACTAACGTAAAAAAAAAAAGTCTCATTGCCTTAATCATATAGAGAATGTTCTATAGGTGTCAGGACAATAGAAGTCGTCAGCATAATGTGACCTATGGCTCCCAGATATCCATCTCTTGGACCCAAATGAATCTGGCTTTTATTTCTGAGGTGTAAATAAATGTATAGATGTCCAATATTGTTCAAAGTATTGTCTTTTAAATACTAATATAAAGGAAAAGTAGTGTTGTCAACCACACCACATTTCTTTGTTCATGTTCTGATTACGGTAGGGTGACCAGACACCCTGGTTTCCGGGCACAGTCCCCGAACCAAGTCTGTCCCCGGTTTTGTTCCCTGATTGGATTTGAACAGGGCCTGGGGCAATTTCAAAGACAGTCAGTGCAGAATTTAAAAAAAAATATCGGAATCACACCCCCCGCTGCTCCTACTAGCTTAAGGGGTGTATTTTTTTCCATTATCTGTGCCCCTTTCTGATGATCATGTGCTGGTTGGAGTGGAGGGATTATTTCTTCGGTTTCGGGGACATGCCCATTCAGCTCTGCTCGCATGTTCTTCTGCCTTGACTTAAGTCCGGGCCAGCCACCTGCCTGCTTATCTCCTTGCCTAGGTCGTACACACGATCGGATATGTCCGCTGAAACTGGTCAGTGGACCAGTTTCAGCGGACATGTTCGATCGTGTGTACGCAGCCTTAGATTACGGCCCATGTCAGATAATCCAAACAGAATCATTAAAGATTAGAGTTGGGCCGAATACCCCTCTCCCGGTTCAGTCCATGCCAGAATGCTCGAAAATCGCAAAAGTTCCGTCCCGAACCCCATTAAATTTCCAATATTAAATTTATGAAATGACAGAAGCTACAAAAAATATAGCTGCTGACTTTTAATAAATAGACACTCACCTGTCCCACGGTCCAGCGATGCGGCTGCCAGAAACCATGCTCCTCTGCTCTCAGCGGCATTGCAGGTGTGGGCACCTGGCTGTGAGAGCTCTCATGTCGCGCAACGCCTTCTCAGTGGCCGGGCAATCTTCTAAAACCTGCGATGTGTCCCAAAAGATTGCAGGGAGGGAGGGGGAGAGGAGGAGTCACCTAGGTGGTGAGAGTGGAAATGGTAGCTGGGTACCTTTCAAAACTATGTACACATCCCTCCTCCCTCACCCAACAAAAAAACATTACATGCCAAATGAAAGGGGGGCAAGGAGTGCCACTTTTGGGTGAAACTCTGCTTTAAACTCTATGGGACCCGAACTTGAAAAATAAAAAGTGCCCATTTTGAAGGCTTATATCCAAGTTATTGGCCATAAAAAGGGTATGGGGGTTCAGGTACTGCACTGAAGGCAATTTTTTACAAGAGCAGTGACTTTAATGATGCTTAAAGTGAAACAATAAAAATGAACAATTCCTTTAAATATAGTGATTGGGGGGTCCCCTTAGTCTGGCAGTAAAGTGGCGCATATGTACTGTGTATAGAACCTGCTGCAGCAAAACTGACATTTATAAAGAAAGAAAAATTAAATTTAAATTGTGTTTTTTTTTTGTTTGTTTTTTCATCTCCTTCCCTCTTCTTCTCATGTCATCTCCTCTCTCTCCTCTTCTCATCTCATCTCCTCTCCTTTCTTTTTCCTCTCCTAACAGAAGCCCAAGGCCAAAGAAGCAAGGCATTCAGAACACCAAAATATACCTGTCAACTGCACTTCTTTCACCATATCTCATATCTGGGATAGAGATAATTTTTTCCTCTATAACATGAGTGCATGTAAACCCCAGCAATAGACTTCTGTTATCTGCTTCCTTTAGGCCAGTTAAAATGGCCTTAGCAGCATAAGGTTCCATACCTGTAATAAACCTGCATGTATTCCATACTTCCTGGTGTGCAGACTACCTGCTCCCCCACCCACACTGTCGTTTTTCCAATTGGCTCATCCATCACTACAGGATGTACATTTTGGTGGAAGGAACATTTGCATATGGTGGAGGGAACATAATTTGGAAATATCAGGCTGTTCAAATACCTACAGTGCCTGGCAATAACCGAACAGGCAGCGATTCAACCAGTGGGTCAGTAGAAAATTATGAATCAAGCTACTTACCACAAAGCAATCTTTGAAGCGAAAAGAGATCACTTCTCAAACACCATCTCAAAAAGCCCTCAACCGACCACGTGAACGGTTCAAATAAGTCGCTCAGAGCATGAACCCCACCTGCCTAGAGCCACCAGCAAACGACACTCCAGAATTCTGTAATCAATTGTCAGATTTCATTATCAATAAAATTAAAAACATTCAGGAAATAATTCAACTGAAAAAAACAACAACCCCTAGTCAGTTAAAGCAAGAAGAGGAAAACAATACAGATATTTCACAACCGGCAAATTTCTTGCTGATTTTAATCACCATCGACGTCACCAAAAACATCATCAGAAGCCTCCGAGACAGAACATCACCAGGTAATATTATCTCCACAAAATTACTGAAAGAATGTACCGATATTTTGGCACCCACCATCACACATTTGGTAAATCAAAAAAAGGGGGGGAGGGGGGGGGGGGTTTTGGGAAAGAGAGAAAACGGGGGGGGGGGGAAGGGAAAGGGGAAAAAAAAGAGAAACAGGGCGGGTTGGTAAATCAATCTTTTAAAGAAGGTATTGTTTCAATCTCCCTAAAACAAGGGATAATCAAACCACTCCTAAACCACTCCTAAAAAAAACAACCTCAACCCCAAAGACCCAAACCACCGTAGACCAATAACGAGCCTGAACATCTTCTCCAAAATCATGGAAAAAGCAGTAGTACAGCAGCTACAACTCCACTTGGACACCCACAAACTCCTCGACCCACTACAATCAGGCTTCCGCCCAGGCCATGGCACAGAAACGGCACTGCTCAAAATATGGGATGATGCCCTCGAAGCAGCAGATGAAGGAGAATTATGCCTACTGGTACTACTGGACCTAAGTGCAGCATTCGACACAGTAGATCATTTGTCTCAAAGAAGTAGCCGGAGTTACAGATGCAGATCTACCATGGTTCGCTTCCTTCCTAGAAAATCGGTCCCAAACAGTGAAACTAGGAGTTTTCACCTCGGAAACGCGCACCGGCCACTCCTCAAAATCATCAGTGAGCAAGATTTGTGCTACCACTCCTACGCAGACGACACTCAACTCTACTTTCGGATCACCAAAAAAAACGACCGATATCACAGATTAGAAAAATGCCTGGCATCGATCGACAAATGGATGACTGAGAGCTCCCTTAAACTCAACGGATCAAAAACAGAACTACTTCTCCACGCAACCCGAAAGACTAAAGCTAGGAGATCATGGACACCACCCACCATCCTTGGACAGATCATCACCCCAAGTACCAAGGTCAGAAGCCTGGGAGTAACCTTTGACTCAGAGATGTCGATGGATGCACAAATAGGATCAGTAATCAGCGGATCCCACCACCTTCTCCGCCTACTGTGCAAACTCATCACCTTCATCCCGGAAGAGGACACAGCAGTAGTAGTCGAAGCAATCATCAATTCTCAACTCGACTATGCAAACTCCCTCTACTTAGGTTTACCAAAATACCAGATCTCGCGCCTACAAGTCATTCAGAACACAGCAGCCAGGTTGGTAACAGGAAAGAAACCCTGGGAATCTATCACCCCATCCCTGAGGGCCGTTCATTGGCTTACAGTAAAGAACCGGATTACATTCAAGACCCTCTGCCTCACCCACAAATGCACACAAGAAAATGCTCCTCGATACTTATGCAAGAAAATAAAGCACTACACCACCCATCTCATTCTCCGATCATCTAACCAAAACCTCCTCGATATCCCCAAATACGACTACAAATCAAAGGGAAAACGAAGATTTGCAGTCCAAGGACCACGGCTATGGAACGCTCTACCAACAGACATCCACATGGAAGAAAGCCACCGGGCCTTCAGAAAGAGGCTTAAAGAGGAGGTTCACCCTAAATATACTCTTTCCCATGTGATCCAGCATACTGGCGTCAGCGCCAGTATGCTGTTTTTTTTTTTTTAAATGCCCCACTTACCGTGTAATCTTTAATTTTGATTTATTTCCCCCATGATGGATGGCGCCGCTATAGCCCGTCACGGCTTCCGAAAATACCCGATTTAGGACTCGGGTATTTTCGGTGCTATGCGGCGCCTGCGCACAGACCTAGGAGCTGACTGCGCAGGTGCCGTATTTCTCCGAGTCCTATGGCCCGCCAAAATAGGACTCGGAGAAATACGGCGCCTGCGCAGTCAGCTCCTAGGTCTGTGCGCAGGCGCCTCATAGCGCCGGAAATACCCGAGTCCTAAATCGGATATTTTCGGAAGCCGTGACGGGCTATAGCGGCACCATCCACCGCGGGGGAAATAAATCAAAATTAAAGATTACACAGTAAGTGGGGCATTAAAAAAAAAAAACAGCATACTGGCACTGACGCCAGTATGCTGGATCACATGGGAAAGAGTATATTTAGGGTGAATCTCCACTTTAAGACCCACCTCTTCTGAAGGATTAGGACGGCGCCGGATAGAAGCGACTTGAGGCGATTTAGTTCGCATGTGCAGCGCTATACAAGTTATTCACTCACTTACTCACTTACTTCTATTACAGTCATATGGTGACAGGGTTACTTTAAAAAGTATCTATTCAATAAGCAAAAAATATTGCCTGTTAGTTACGTGCTGTTCGGTGTCCCGGTGCTCTCTGCAGTGTTATCTCAAACAACATTATCAGGAAGTGTGTTAGGACTACAGAATACCCCTTCCCTTGTGATGGGCACGAGTAGAGGGATGTGTAGTCCTGTACTAGGGTGGCAATGCTGTTCTCCCATAGATACAGAACAGTGAATGAACCTTGTCAGTTTAGGACAGGAATTTTATTGCTGGCAGAATTGCTAGGTGAAAAATAAATGGAAAATAAAGAAAAAAAATGCAGCCACCACATTTAAGGACTAGTAAGCTGTGATATATTACATTTTGGGGTTCAGATACATTTAAAACAAATATGACTGAGAAAAGTGAGGCCGCCACTCATCTCTATGCCCTTGGAGGACCGGATCGACGTCTGACGTCACTTCCGGTTCCAGGGCCATAGTAAATATTTTTATTTACTTTTAAAGTGGTTGTAAACCCTAGGACCAAAAAAAAACTTGCAAGGCAGACATAATGAGCTAGAATGCATAGAATACTAGCTCATTATGAATTACTTACCTGAGACTGAAGCCATCCTCGTACACTGCTCCGGCGGATGACATCGCTCCCGGAGTTACTGGCACTGTGATTGGCCGTCGCCGCAATGACGTCACTCTCGCATATGCGGTTATGGCACACTCACTGAAGCAATAGCACGTACGTGCCTTTGCTTCAGTGCGACATGCAAATACAGGGGATATCCCCTAAACCGTTCAAGTTTAGGAGATATCCTGGGTATCTACAAATAAGCCCTGTTAGAGGCTTACCTGTAGCAAAAAGTGGTCTGTAAGGGTTTACAACCACTTTAAAGCAAAAGTTAAAAAAAAAAATTAAAAAAATTTAAAAAGTAAACGAGAGATTTGTGGTCTTGCTTGACCCCAGATCTCTCAATAAAGAGAACCTGTCATTCTTAGTTCTATTACAAGGGATGCTTACATTCCTTGAAATAGAAATAAAAGAGATAAAATAAAATAAATATATAAAGAGACAGTGTAAAAAAAAAAAAAAAAAAATAAGAAAAAAAAAAGTTTAAAGCCCCCACATCCCCTTGTGCTCACGTGCAGAAGCGAATGCATACGTAAGTCATGCAAGCATATGTAAACAGTGTTCAAACCCCACATGTGAGGTATCACTGCGATGGTTTGAGCGAGATCAATAACTCTAGCACAAGACCTCCTTTGTAACTCTAAACAGATAACCTGTAAACATTTTTAAAGAGATTTTCAAGTACCGTAGTTTGTCGCCATTCCACGTGCGTGCGCAATTGTAAAGCATGACATGGTAGGTATCTATTTACTCAGCGTAATATCATTTTTGACATTATACAAAAAATTGGGGTAACTATTGTGTTTTTTTAAAGTGAATTTGCGCAAAAAAACACATCAATCAATATAAAACATATGTGATAAATATGTAATAGGTAATAAGTGAAAAGTAGATAAATAAATTAAAATAGAAATAAAAGTCCATATGTGTTGGAAAAGTCCATATAGTGCAAACGTGCAGTGCACAAAAGTTGCTCTCAGTGAAGTTGTAAAGCTGGCAATAAAGTGCTGTCTTGTAGTACCCCTTCGCTGTATTACAGAATTCTGGAAATCCATGTAGAAGCAGCATTAGCGGTTTCCCTCGTTCCCCTGCAGCAACATAGTGCAATCGTAATCCAGAATCCTGACAGATGAGCCCTCAGCAGACACACATCGTGAGGCAGGACTCCAGGAGCAAGCAGGCACGATCAACCGTTGATCGTGCCTGCTTGCTCCTGGAGTCCTGCCTCCCGATGTGTGTCTGCTGAGGGCTCATCTGTCAGGATTCTGGATTACGATTGCACTATGTTGCTGCAGGGGAACGAGGGAAACCGCTAATGCTGCTTCTACATGGATTTCCAGAATTCTGTAATACAGCGAAGGGGTACTACAAGACATAGAGATGACTGAATAGCTCCTGGTGTCGTCCACTATCATTGAATTTACCCAGAGGATTTGTTTGGAGGCTTTTATTGATCTATTGAGAGGTGAGAGGCCTGTGAGGCTGTGTGTTTGGAGTGGCACGGGCTAGTTTGACCCATTATCACGGCATTTATATATGCCACCAAGGTGAGAGGCCTGAGAGGCTGAATGCACGGAGGAGCACTAGCACTTTATTGCCAGCTTTACAACTTCACTGAGAGCAACTTTTGTGCACTGCACGTTTGCACTATATGGACTTTTCCAACACATATGGACTTTTATTTCTATTTTAATTTATTTATCTACTTTTCACTTATTACCTATTACATATTTATCACATATATTTTATATTGATTGATGTGTTTTTTTGCGCAAATTCACTTTTATATTTATGCTTCACTTGTGTATGGTAAACACTATTAGTTTTTGCTGCAATCTGAGCATTATTATTGTCATATTGATTGTTTTAGCGCGAAGGATTTCACTATTTTATTGTGTTTTTTTTGTTTATTAATTAAAGTATATTTGTTTCCCAAAAATGTCTGTGTATTTAAACTTTTAAATAAAAAGTTCCAGAAAATGCCTGGTCTTCACGTGTTTAAAAAATAAATATGAATTGCAAAATGTTGAGATGTACATAACCCAGGAATTATGCCGCGTACACACAACCGTTTTTCGGGTTCTAAAAAATTAAGTTTTTAATGGACTAGAAAAAACTACGTTTTTTTTCAACCCGATCGTTAAAACGGCCTTACCTACACACGATCATGAAAAAAAATGCTCTAGCAAAACGTGGTGACGTACAACACGTACGACGGCATTATAAAGGGGAAATTCCATTCGGATGGTGCCACCCTTTGGGCTGCTTTTGCTGATTTTGTGTTAGTAAAAGACGATTCGCGACCATTTTTTATGCCGTTAAAAACGACAACGTTGAAAAATTAGAGCATGTTCTAAATTTTTAATGCCCATTTTTTACATTGTGAAAAATTCTCTGGAGCCCACACACGATCGTTTTTAATGACATTAAAAAAAAACGTAATTTTTACAACCCGAAAAACGGTTGTGTGTACGCAGCATTATTAACATTATTCCATTCAATAAATTATATAATATTCTAAAGAACTGCAACAGGAAAAATATAGTTTCTGTTGGAGTACGTGAATGGATGTCCATTTCAACTGGAGCACAATGTCGTAATGAATATCGTGCTATTCCCAGAATTGTATTATCGTCCCTTTCATCATATCTGTACTATGCATACCAGTACATTACTAAAAACATTAGCATCTATTACCTGGAGCCTCAACAAATTGCCTAACGCATGTTATTTATAGATTTACCCTCAAGGAAAATCCATGAAATTGTTCACAGTGACTTAATTTCGGGCTGCCTAGTTACTCTGTTGATTGGTAACATAACTTTCTCGACAGGTGTATGCTGTGCTTGAGGTGCTACACATGTAATCATAATGTAGTCTAAATCTTGGGCAATGATTGGATTGCCATAAGGTCTGTGTCCTCGGCAGAACAAAGAGAAATTGCACAGAGGAGTCACAAGACTCTTTGTGATTCTGGTAACCTGCAGCTGTCTCTTCTCAGTAGGGTTTGACTGTCTGCTCCCCCCACCACCCTGTGAAACCTACTTGAAGTAGCAGGTAATTCCGTTTTTTGAACAATGTTACAAATTCAGCACCGGATGCAGTGCCATCTTAATAGCATCATGGGCCCCTGGGCAAAGTAAATCACTGGGGCCCCTTTCAGCCTGAAACAGATTTCCCCATCACAGTCCCCTCTTATATCAGGTGTCCCCATCACAGTGCCCCCTTTCATCAGGTGTCTCCTCACAGTGCCCCCTTACATCAGGTGTCCTTATCACAGTTTCCTTATACATCAGATGTCCCCATCCATTAGGCATCCCGCTACACCAGGTGTCCCCATCCATCCGGTGTCTCTATCCATCTGATGTCCCCATCACAGTGTCCCCACCACAGATCCGCCCCCTGAAGGATTGGGGGAAAGCTGAGTCCTCACTCCAGCAGAAGCCAACTGCCGCTCCTTCTGACAGGGGTGACATTGCAGTTATCCCTGTCAAAAAGGATCAGCACAAATCGCCAGTTCAACCCCCCCCCCCCCCCCAACACAGCACCTAAACCTGTCCTGGCCCTGATCATGGGGCCCCAATGTACCTAGGCCCCTGGGCAGTGCCTAGGTGTGCCCATGCATTAAGACAGAACTGACCAGATGTCTGATTAGCCAATCATGCAGGCCTGAGCACTGACAGATGAGGACAGGGTAGAGTTCATAGTTATATGTAAGTTCAGACCAGCTTTATATAATCAGAATCAGGTGCGGGGTATTAGGTGAACAAATTACTTTGTCCTTAATAGGCAAAGTACAAGCTCACTTTAAAACAGGTTCAACACTACAGAAAATCAGCCTTTTCATATTCTCAGTGATATGTTGCAACATCACTGACTATAAAAGAGTGGCTTTTTTTATGAAAAATTATCAGAATGAATATGTACTGAACTCTGAAAGTTGTGCTAAAAAAAAAAAAAAGCAGAAAGAGGGCAAAGGACCAACCTCCAGTATTGCTTATAGCAGGGGTAGGCAACCAGTAGCCCTTCAGGTGTTGTGGAACTTCATTTTCCATGAGGCATTGCAAGGCTGGCAGTTACAATTACTCCCAGAGGCATGATGGGACTTGTATTTCTGCAACAGCTGTTTGTGTATGTGTGTGTCTATATATATATATATATATATATATATATATATATATATATAGCACTACCCCCGCAGGAGCTGCTGGTTAGTTTTGGGTCTGCACGTTACCTCAACTCTCGTCAGGACCGCTGATGGGGGGGGACTACCACTCCTCCTATAGGGGGTCAGAACAGCAGGGGGAATTGGTGCGGAGGGGCAATTACAAAAGGATGCCCTTTGTGGTTCTCTGCAGCAGCTGAAAGCCAGTTTCTCCCCCTCCTGCTGGCTTTCAGATGCTGCGGATAGAGACACAGACACAGGGCATGGTACCTATAATTGATTCCTTGACAGCTATCCCCCTCCCTGTTCTGCCTTTTTCTAAACCCCCCATGTGCCCCCTGTCACTGTGACCCCGCCCCCCCTCTGCAGCTACAGGCTTCCCTGTCCTGTAAAAAAATTAACAAACTATAGAAAGTCTGTAAAAAAATCCAATGCCCACACAAGTTGTAAAACCTTTAGCTGTCAGGTTTTATTTTTCTCATAACTTGCAAAGAAAGTAGAAGGGTGAAAGGGGGAGGGGAAGGTTCAGGTACACAGCACAGATCACTGGGGAAAAACTTCTAAGTTCCAAAAGTCACTCATCACTTCCTCTCAACTGGCCTAGCAGCCGGAATGAAGCACGAACAATGATCAGTAACAGTCTCTGCCACAGACTGGTTGTGAGCAAAATGAACAGTCCGGAATCCTCTGCCACAGGATTTGATACCCGAACTTCCAGCCATACAGTTAAAGAGCCTTTAGGCCAACCCGGCTAAACTGTAGGATAACTTGAGCTGTGGATCTCCCTTAATAGAGTCACCAGGCCTATCCCGAGACACTAGCCTTCCGCTTGGTCTCCTTTAGGGTAGGTTCTCCCCCGGTTTCCTCTACTAAGTAGCCTCCTCTCGTAAGACAGACAGCTGGGATCACTTTGACATCATAAGCCCCAGTCAGGACAGCTGGGCCTACTCGGTAGAGGTCCCGAGGCTAAAATTCACACAACATATACCTCGCGCCAAGAGGGCCACGAGGCGAAGAGCCCCAAAAAATGGCATCTGCCCCTTAAAGGTCAAAAAAATTCCCCTAAATAGCTTACTTTACCTTAGTGCAGTCCTCCTTCACTTACCTCACCCTCCAATTTTGCTTTTAAATGTCCTTATTTCTTCTTCTGAATGAATGAATGAATGAATGATAACTTATATAGCGCGGCACATGTGAACTAAATCGCCTCACTTCCTGTTCTTCTGTCTGTAACTCCACACAGTAATGTGAGGCTTTCTCCCTGGTGTGGAGTGTCATGCTCGCCCCCTCTCTTGGACTACTGGAGAGTCAGGACGCCCACTAGAACACAGCTCCTTTCTCTATCTGCAATGTAGTGAGAGTGAAGGCGGACTAAGGTAAAGGAAGCTATTTAGGGAAAAAAATTGTACATTTACAACCCCTTTAAGTATCCTTCCCCAGCATGCCCAGTGGGGAGACCAATCCTACTGGGCTGTTTCTGGAGAAAGACACTAAATACACCATGGGCTGCCTGAGTTCCAACATTGGCCTGTGGTGGTATCGCCACCTACAGGCAACAGTGGGAAAATCCCCCCAGGCACAGCCACAGCCAGAACAGAGGCTGATTTAGCATTAATCATAAAAGACTGAGCCAACTATCAGCTCAGACACCCACTAAATTTAACATAGCGCCTGATCATCAGTAGCAGGGCGCTACATATATATATATAAAATCCGAAATTCCCCAAATTATAAAATAGAAAAGAAATTCGAAAGAAGGAAAATCCAAAAATTCGAAATAATAACTAACTAATAATAACTATTAAATTATAGGTATTGGAATTTCCTTTCAAGTTTGGCTGTTAGTGTACGTAACAAATACGAGTTTATCCGACGTTACAAATTATCCGAAATAACGAATGCTGCATCTAAACAAATGGAACAAATAAAATTAATAATAAAGAATAATGATAAAACATTTTTTATTACTATTGATATTTATTATAATTTTGGATAATTGGTAACTTTGGATAAATTCGTATTCATTACGTTCACTAACAGACAAATTGTAAAGGACATTCCAATACCTACAGTATAATTTAATAGTTAGTTATCATTTCAGATTTTAGAATTTTCGGGTTTTCGGATTTCCGAATTTCAAATGTACGAATTTATGAATATGTAAATATACAAATATTCGGAAAGATTTGTTAATTCTGTTTCCGAATTAGGGAATTTGTAAAAATGTGTTAAAAAAACTAATTAGGAATGTAACGAATTGCATGTGTCTAACGATTTGTACAAGGACAAAATGATAATACAAGAAAGGACTTGCTCGCTTTGGAAACCGCAGCTTGGCATTGCATGTTATTATTGAGCTTATGATCTACCAATACCCCCAGATCCTTCTCCACTATGGATTCCCCCAGTTATATTCCCCCTAGTATGTATGATACATGCCATAGGTGTGTGCACCCCAAAGCTCAAACACACATGCATGCATGTGTGTGTGTGTGTATATATACAGTGCCTTGTGAAAGTATTCGGCCCCCTTGAACTTTGCGACCTTTTGCCACATTTCAGGCTTCAAACAAGTATATAAAACTGTAATTTTTTGTGAAGAATCAACAAGTGGGACACAATCATGAAGTGGAACGAAATTTATTGGATATTTCAAACTTTTTTAATAAATAAAAAACTGAAAAATTGGTCGTGCAGAATTATTCAGCCCCCTTAAGTTAATACTTTGTAGCGCCACCTTTTGCTGCGATTACAGCTGTAAGTCGCTTGGGGTGTCTCTATCAGTTTTGCACATCGAAAGACTGAAATTTTCACCCATTCCCTCCTTGCAAAACAGCTCGAGCTCAGTGAGGTTGGATGGAGAGCGTTTGTGAACAGCAGTTTTCAGTTCTTTCCACAGATTCTCGATTGGATTCAGGTCTGGACTTTGACTTGGCCATTCTAATACCTGAATATGTTAATTTGTGAACCATTCCATTGTAGATTTTGCTTTATGTTTTGGATCATTGTCTTGTTGGAAGACAAATCTTCGTCCCAGTCTCAGGTCTTTTGCAGACTCCATCAGGTTTTCTTGCAGAATGGTCCTGTATTTGGCTCCATCCATCTTCCCATCAATTTTAACCATCTTCCCTGTCCCTGCTGAAAAAAAGCAGGCCCAAACCATGATGCTGCCACCACCATGTTTGACAGTGGGGATGGTGTGTTGCGCTGTGTTGCTTTTACGCCAAACATAACGTTTTGCATTGTTGCCAAAAAGTTTGATTTTGGTTTCATCTGACCAGAGCACCTTCTTCCACATGTTTGGTGTGTCTCCCAGGTGGCTTGTGGCAAACTTTAAACAACACTTTTTATGGATATCTTTAAGAAATGGCTTTCTTCTTGTCACTCTTCCATAAAGGCCAGATTTGTGCAGTATACGACTGATTGTTGTCCTATGGACAGAGTCTCCCACCTCAGCTGTAGATCTCTGCAGTTCATCCAGAGTGATCATGGGCCTCTTGGCTGCATCTCTGATCAGTCTTCTCCTTGTATGAGCTTAAAGTTTAGACGGACAGCCAGGTCTTCGTAGATTTGCAGTGGTCTGATACTCCTTCCATTTCAATATTATCGCTTGCACAGTGCTCCCTGGAATGTTTAAAGCTTGGGAAATCTTTTTGTATCCAAATCCAGCTTTAAACTTCTCCACAACAGTATCTCGGACCTGCCTGGTGTGTTCCCTGTTCTTCATGATGCTCTCTGCGCTTTAAACTGACCTCTGAGACTATCACAGTGCAGGCGCATTTATACGGAGACTTGTTTACACACAGGTGGATTCTATTTATCATCATTAGTCATTTAGGTCAACATTGGATCATTCAGAGATCCTCACTGAACTTCTGGAGAGAGTTTGCTGCACTGAAAGTAAAGGGGCTGAATAATTTTGC
The DNA here is from genome assembly GCA_029574335.1 of Rana kukunoris. Lineage (NCBI taxonomy): Eukaryota > Metazoa > Chordata > Amphibia > Anura > Ranidae > Rana > Rana kukunoris. Next base: position 64,412,746 of record CM056049.1, read on the forward strand.
ACGCCCAATTTTTCAGTTTTTTATTTGTTAAAAAAGTTTTGAAATATCCAATAAATTTCGTTCCACTTCATGATTGTGTCCCACTTGTTGTTGATTCTTCACAAAAAATTACAGTTTTATATCTTTATTTTTGAAGCCTGAAATGTGGCAAAAGGTCGCAAAGTTCAAGGGGGCCGAATACTTTCGCAAGGCACTGTATATGACCCCGACACATTGATCTTTCTGCAGGCACAGTGAAAGAGAAGTGCGTAAGCAATTCTCTTATGGTAGAGCTGTAAAGAGGGAGATCTTTTCCATCTCCCCGCCTGCACACAAGGTGATTAGGGTGTGCGCAAGCCTATGATGCATGCATATTCTTAGCCCCCAAGTGCGTAACTTTACATTTATTAACATTAAACCTCATTTGCCACAAAGCTACCAAAATAAACAGTGCATTGATGTCAGCTTGTAAATTGTACATGTTTTGCTGGGATATGGACAATACACTCATGGCCAAAAAATGTGGCTCCCCTACATTGCTGTAAGATAATACACCACTTTGCCCAGAAATTTTTTGAAATTACAAATTTTTAGGCATTTTCCTTATTATTTCTTTTGTTTGTATTGGTATAATACAGAAATCCAAATCTGACACATTCCATGCAAAACTCCATAAAAGGACTGGACAAAATTATTCAGTCCATTAATATTTAGTAGCACTGAATTAACTATTAATTATAAACTGCACTTTGTCACCCCTTGATGCCCTAGATGTTAACCCCTTCCCAGCAAGTGTCATTAGTATAGTGTCAGTGTATATTATTAGCACTAACCACTGTATTAGTGTCACTGGTGGTATCAGTTAGTCAGTTCCCCCCCAGTGTCAGTTAGTGTCAGATTGTCAATGCTTTCATTGATGTTTCTGAAAAATTACAGATGATGACATTTTGCTGAAGGAAAATTTACACTTTTTTCGAATTAAAGGAGTTGTAAAGGATTTTTTTTTTCTGCAGAAATTACTGTTTACAGGGTATATAGACATAATAGTTAACTGATTCCTTTTAAAAACTATTAAAAATAGATAAACATCAATCATATAATGTACCCTTAATTTCTAGTTTCGTTTTTGCATGGTTCCTGCTTCTCTGCTGTACAGAGCCACAGAGCCAATACAGGGCAGTGATGGTTTGGAAAACGAAACTGATTGGTGCTGGGGGGTTTTAGACACACAGTAATCACACCTCCTTGATTGGTGACCACAGAGAGAAAACTCCCCGTACTGTGGTTATAAGGAAACAGACAACCAGGAAGTGTGGAGATCAGAGAAGAATTACAGCAACTTGAGAACAAAAAAGAACAATGGGGACATGAAAACAGCACTGCATTAAGGTAAAGGAAGCTATTAAGATAAAAAAAGGGTGTGTTCTTTTTTGAGGGGAAGGGCTAGTTTGGTTTATTTATCTTATTGTTCATTGTATTTGTAATTTTCTTTTTCTCTTTGTGTGCATTTGGTTATTTGTGTAATCCCTCATGAAACATTTTTATTTTGTCTTACTGTACTCTGTTTCCTTTAGGTGAAAAATATGTTATATATTGAGGTTAAATGGGGCAATTTTTGGGCACAAGAACAGGTTCAGGATAGTTAAAAGGAGTTTTTTTTAAGCATCAGGAGCCATTTAATGCCTGTTTAATGCCCACTGTGCCTATTAAAACTACAAAATGTAATGTTCCCCGAAGTATTTTGCCAAAGTGGAGACATTTTTAATGAAATTTCCTGATTTTAATTCTTTGTTTCGCTCAACTCTAGCAGCACCAACACAACCTGAAAAGTTGTGAGCTGTAGGTTTATATTAAACTATGTAAAATGCAAAGTTTTGCAAAGCGCATATGTTTTCAAACAACACAACAATGGCAAAGGACCCTGACTGTAGCACTAGTGGGACACTTGCAATATAAGGAAAGAAAAATGGACAGCCGCACTCCAATGGATGAAAAGACTTAAAAATAGTGCCTGTCTATTCCAGTCAAAAAACTAAAACAGCAAAAACAGCAAACAGTGGGGTAACAAAAGCTGACGCATTTCACATCGACAACCGATGCTTAGTCATAGCTAAGTGGGACACTTGCATTTGGCAATCTTCATGTGGCAGCCATGGTAAAATGAACAATGTGACATCACTATCTTGTAAATTTAAAACTCATCTTAGTTTATATTGTTATGGCCTAAAATTAAATGAACATAGATAGCTGTGAATGTGCCTGGGCAGGTTTGGGTGACTTACACTGAGCACATTCCTTTTCACAGTTCACTGATGATATCAAGGGAGACAAGATGATGACACTTTGGTCTGTGTGGTTTTTCTGTTCCTCCTCCTGTTATGGAAAGTATCACTGTATGATCTACTAAACCGTATTTGGGCATTAAACCCTGAAAGCTGACCCCCAAAAAATGTCCCCAAGGCCAAAGGACTAGTCACTGGTTTTGCTTGTGAACTCCTTGCAGTTAATCTTTTCTCCATTACAGAGATATCTTGTTATCTGAGGTCATATTGGTAAAGGCAGGGTTTTGCTTTCTCATGTTGGAACCTCCAGCAAGGAGAACCGAAAGCATCACCTAATCTCCTCAGAATAGCAATCACAGTATTAACGGTGCCCTATAGCTCATACACACCATCATATACCAGCAAGTGAACTGCTATTTTTCAGGATTCCAGACAAAAGGAAAACAATTTAGGGTACTGCCTTACACACAAATAAAGGATAACAGTCCTAGGATCAAAAATACATAGACATGTGCATTCCCGTTCGTACAAATGATATTTTCGTACGAAAATGTTCATTTTCGTACCCGCGGGATAATGTGTACATACGAAAAAAATTAAAGCACCAAAATACGAAAACGAGGGGATTACGAATGAGCCGCATAACGAACAACCGCAAATACGAACGAACGATCCGACGAAAATATGACAAAACGAAAACGGCAAAAGAACGAAAATGAGATCTATAACAAAAGATTTGCATTCTGTATTTTGTTTGAATCCTTTTTCTGTTCGTATTTTCAGTCGTATGTTCATATGACATCTATAACAAAAGATTTGCATTCTGTATTTTGAATTCCTTTTTTCTGTTCGTATTTTGGATTCAAAATACAGAATGCAAATCTTTTGTTATAGATGTCATTTTAGTTTTTTTGAATGGGCAGTGAGTGAGTGTAGTTAGTGAAGCAGCTTCTCTTTTGTGCTGAGTACACTAGTACAGTGAGTAGTACAGTAAAGCCAAATAAACTTTTCTGTGGATTTTCATCTGAAGGGAGATCAGTTGGCCAGACTTTTCAACCCAAAAATGGTTTTCTGATGTAGTTTAAAAACGAACACATTTTCTGAGAACGAACGGAAAACGATCGTTTTTATGTTTGTTGTTAAAAAAGTCTGACCAAGTGTATGGGGCTTAACAATAGTTAATATGGATGAGCCGCGTGTTGAAAGTGCCGCGAATCCCGCGATATATTTACGAAAGTACAAAATGACGAAAATCCTTTTTCTGTTCGTAATTTCGAAAAAATTGCGTTGTACGAAAAACGAACGGGAACGAACAGGAAAACGGGCGTCTTGCGAAAAACGAACGGAAACAAACCTACGGAACGATACGAAGCGGAATAAAAAAAACGATATTGTAACGGATTGAACCGTGACAGACTGAGATCCTCCTATGTCTAGGGTCACCTTATGTCCACTAGGGCCATAGGGTGACAAATAAATTAATTCATATATTACATGAGATGGGACATTAATAATAATTCATATTGCAGGACTGGAATATTACAAAAGTGGTTCATGTGGACTTGAGACCAGGTTAACAAGACAGTGACACATCTCTTTGTGTAACCGACTATTGAAATGTTAAGTGAGGTTGGCTCTTCAATGTGAAAGACACATTCTGTTGAAAAGGTGTTAATTGCAAGAATAGGGAAAATTGAATACTTACCTTCCTGTAATTTTCCTTTCCTGGTGCCGACCCATGGCAGCATACCAATGGTCATGGTTCCGCCCCCGACTGACCCACAGGACCACTTAACTCTCTCATAAAAGGAGTAGCCTCCCCCCTATTAGGCATTCTTTGTAACTAGACCTCAGAACCGCAGGGAGGGTGTATGCTGCCATGGGTCGGCACCAGGAAAGGAAAATTACAGGAAGGTAAGTATTCAATTTTCCCTATTCCTCGTGCCTCCATGGCAGCATACCAATGGTCAAATAACTCGCTTACAGGGAGGGTACTGCTCAAAAAATATCCTTTAATGAATTACAGAGTGGAGTATTCCAGCATTCTCCTCCCAAAGTCACGGGAGGTGAGAACTGCGGGATCTAGGCTGTAGTGTGCCATAAAGGTGCTGAAGGAAGACCAGCTTGCCGCCTTGCAGATTGTCTCCAGAGAAACCCGTGCCAAAGCTGCCCAGGATGAGGCGATTCCTCTCGTTGAGTGAGCGTTTACCGCTTTAGGAACAGGAATACCACTAGCCCGATATGTTTCTTGGATGAGCTTTACAATCCAGCTTGCCACTGTTGTCTTGGAGGCTGCTTCACCCTTCCTCGCCCCTTTGGGGATGACGAAGAGGCGCTGGCCCTTCCGGAACCCCTGAGTTAGCTTAAGGTAGTGCTTCAAGGATCTGGCTACATCTAGCTCGTGTAAGCTTGAGGAGGCTTGCTCTTCTTCGAACGTAGGAAGGACCCATTCTTGATTGAGATGAAAGGCCGAAGGCACTTTGGGAATGAATTGGTGAATGGGCTGTAAGACCACCCTGTCTGGGAAGAAGGTGATATAAGGTTCCTGGGCTCCCAGGGCTTAGATTTCCGATACTCTGCGCCCTGACGTAATGGCAATTAGAAAGGCCGTTTTCCCAGTAATGTTTTCCAATGAGCAATCCTCCGTAGGAGCGAAGGGGGGACATGCCAGAGCTTCTAGTACTACTGTTAGGTCCCATTTAGGGTATAGTGACTTTCTAGGTGGGCGTAGCCTAAGTACTGCTTTCAGGAACCGGTCCACCAACGGGTTGTGAGCCCAACGGGTATCCGTCAGGGCTGAGATGGCAGACACCTGGACTTTTAGTGTACTGAGGCCTAAACCTAGATCTAATCCAGTCTGTAGGAACAATAGAACATTATGAACTCCGGGAAAAAGTGGGTTGAACTGGTTGGATTCCGCCAAGTCCACAAACTTCTTCCATATTCTGTAGTAGGTAGCATTTGTGGATGCTTTCCTTGCCTGTAAAAGGGTTTGAATAACATCGTGTGAGCACCCTAAGTCGCCCAGCCTCCTCCGCTCAATTTCCAGGCCCTCAAGCCCAGGATCTCCGGATGTGGGTGAAGGAAGTCGCCTTGTGATAGAAGGCTGTACCTGAGCGGTAGCGGAATCGGACTGCATAGTGATAGACTGATCAAGAGCGGGAACCATGGCCTCCTCGGCCAATACGGGATGATTGCTAGGATGGTGACATCTTCCCTCGTTAGACGTTGGAGAAACCTCAGAATTAACGGAGTTGGGGGAAAGGCATAACCCAACTGAAATGTCCAGGGATGGGTCAAGGCGTCTACCCCTGCCCAGGTCGGACACGGTCCCCTCGAGAAGAACAGGGGGGTCTTCGCGTTGAGAGGGGAGGCAAAAAGATCTATTTGGGGAGTCCCCCACTGTTGGCATATTTCGTTGAAAACTTCCTGGTCCAAAGACCACTCGTTGTTGCTGCAGAATGACCTTGAAAGGCGATCGGCTAATTGGTTCTCGGGCCCCGGAATGTAGGATGCCCAAAGGTCGCATAGGTTATTTTCCGCCCAGGAGATTATTGGAGTCACCTCGTTGAGTAGTGCCCTGCTGTGTGTGCCCCCTTGGTTTTGAACGTAGGCCACAGCTGCCCGGTTGTCCATTTGAAGAAGGACGGGTTTGTTCCTGAGGAGAGGGGCTAAGTGAAGGAAGGCCATCCAAGCGGCCCTCAGCTCTAGGATATTGGAAATTACTCCCTCCGCACTGAACGGCCACTTCCCTTGAACTAGCTTGTCTTGGGTGTGGGCCCCCCAACCAAGCTGGCTGGCATCTGAGGTCACGGTGGTCCAGGTGATTGGCCCGAGAGACAGAGGAACTAGCAGATTGGAAGGTCTCGTCCACCACCATAGGCTGGACTTCATCGAAGAGGTGACAACTATTCTCTGCCTGAGGTGTTCTTTCCCCCATTGTGTTAGGAAACCCAGTTGGAATTCCCGCAAATGCCATCTGGCCCATTTTGTCATTGGTATACATGAGGCAAGGGAACCTGTGAGGCTCAGACAGTCTGAAGCTGACATGCTGCGAGACCCTATTGCCCTCTTTACTTTTTGGATCAGGATTGGAATTTTCTCGGGTGGAAGAGAGACAGTTCTTTCTGGTGTATTGAATGAGGCTCCCAAATAAGTCATTTTCCGTGTTGGTGTTAGTTGGCTTTTTTCCAGGTTGATTAGCCAGCCGAACCTTGACAAGGTGTTCCGTACTGTCTAAATGTGTTCCACTAAGGTGTTTTTGTGCTGGGACAGAATCAGAATATCGTCCAGATAGTATAGTACTCGGATTCCCTTTTCCCGAAGGGGGCGCTAGGACGGCCCCCAAGACCTTCGTAAACGTTCTGGGAGCTGATGAGATTCCAAACGGGAGACATTGGAACTGCAGATGAAGGTCGCCGACTTTGAAGCGTAAGAAATGCTGGAACTGGTTGTGTACGGGAATATGTAGATACGCATCTTGAAGATCTATGGAGGCCATCCAGTCCCCCGGTTGGACCGATAGGATCACCGTGTTCAGCGACTCCATCTTGAAGCGCTCCAATCTGATATACTTGTTTAACCTCATTAGATCCAATACGGGCCTCCATCCTCCCGTCTTCTTGGGAACCAAAAAGACAGGAGAGTAGAATCCCGAATGCGTCTCTGACTCCGGTACCAGAAGAACTGCCTTCTGTTGTAGGAGTATTCGGATGCATTGAAAAAGCACTTCCCTCTTCTCTTTGGAGGATGGGATTTTGGTATTTTGGAAGGAAAAGGGTGGAGGGCGGGACTTGAATCTCCAAAAATGTCCTCGGAGGATGGTGGACACTACCCATTGGTCGGTGCAACCTTCCACCCAAACCTGCGCATAGGATTGGAGTCTTGCTCCTACTAAGCCGGCCTGGGTGGTAGGGGAGTCAAAAAGACTTTGGGGTATCCCCAACCGAAGTGGTGGGCTTTGGCTTCCCAGATCTAAGGAAGGAGGCCTGTGACCCTCTCCAGCCCCTTCTGTACTCTCTACCGGGGCGGTAGGATCTTGAGTCCCTTCCTCTCTGCTGGGCCACCAGCCTGGGAGCGAATCTCTTCCTCCTGTTCCTATCTTGTGGGATCAAACCACTCTTTCCGCCTGTGACTCTGGTAATCGCGGAGTCCATTTTCTCCCCAAACAGCGCTTTCCCGTCAAACTGGATGCGGCACCACGACTGCTTGGACGATGCGTCCGCCGCCCATGGTTTTAGCCACAGGGCTCTCCGGGCCGTGATAGAGTATAGCATAGCCCTGGAGGAACATCTTAGGACGTCTATAGCCGCCTCCGCCATAAAATCTAAAGCCAGCTTCAGTTCATCCAGCGCCTTGATAACCTCTTCGGTGTCAATGCCAGCTCTGAGAGCTGTCTTAATGTTATCCGACCACACCCTGGTGGCCCTGGAAATGGAAGACAATGCAACTGCCGGCTTGCAGGCCCCACCGGTTGCCTGGTATACCTTTTTTAGATCCGTGTCCATCCTTCGATCTAGGGCATCCTTGAAGGAGACCGCGTCCTCAAGGGGTAGGGTCGTATTCTTGGCCAGCCTCATGACCGAGGCGTCCACCGCTGGAATGGAGTCAAAGAGCTTGGAATCTGACTCTGCTAAGGGATATAACTTCTGGAAACGATTAAAGGCGACTGGTCTCTTATCTACCTTCTGCCATTCCGTTAATATAATCCCTTTAATTTCCTCCATTAGCGGGAAATTTGCAACCTTTTTTGTCAAATGAGGAAAATATTTTTTTGTTTTGGATGGAGGCTCAGGGTCCTCCTCCCACTGGATGGCGTCCTTCACTGCTACCACAAAGGGCTCTACCAAGTCGAAGTCAAAGGTTGAAAACTCTTCCTCGTTTGAGATGGGCTCGTCCTCTGAGATGCTTCCCCCAGAGTGTGAGGTAGATGGCCCTGCGACCTCCTGCACAGCGGAGGTGGGAGATGGAATACTTTGTGTTGAGGCCAACTCTCTGATTGATTCCTTGATCAGATCTTTAATGGAGTCTGAGGAACCCTGTCTTTCGGCTGTAGCCTCCAAAAAACATTGGCCACAGACTAACTTCCCTGGCATGGCATTCCTCCCACAAACCCAACAGTCATCCCTCTTTGGTTTGGAGGAGGAGTGGTGGGAGGAACTCTGATGGCTACTTGAGTTACGGCCTGAAGCGTGGGAGTGACCCGAACTTCTGTAGCTCCTCGAGCCCCCGTCGTGGGAGGATCTGTGCGCTGAGTCTCGTTGCGGGCTGTGAAGACAAAATCACAGGGAACTGTATTGTGAGCCTGTTAGGGAGGTGCTCTTTTTTTTCCTAAAAAACTTACCTGTCTGATGCAGCCCTTACCTAGTGGATTGTAGAGGATCTTTTTGTAGCGGCATGACTATGTCCAGAGTAGCTATGAATAAATTATATAGAAGTCTAATGAGGATTTTGGGCAAAGAAACTGTACTAATTCCTCTATAAACCCCCCTCCCCCATGTATGCAAAAAAATAAAAAATAAAAGTAGCATATACTGACGCCTACCATAAAATACATATATGTCCAAAGCCAAGAAAATAATTCAAAACAAAGGGAATGAATGCCTTTTAAACACACACATTTTATTAATTTTTTTATCAAACTATGCTTGCAAAAAATAAGGCATTAAGGTGCTTTACCTTGGCCGGGATCCATAGTGCTAATGCAGCAGGGAAGAGAATGCAGCCAGAGATGCTCCTCCACCAGTTGCCTGCTCTCATATGAGTAAGCCAGGCTTGTTTAAATAGTTGGAGTACCAAGATGGCCGCCAGATGCGTTGTGCGCATGCGCGGCCGCGGCGCCACGACTCCGCCCACCGAGGTGACGAGGCTGAGACGCGCGACGCGCGCGAGGCGTCCCACAGCCTGTGGAGGGGCTGGGGCTGGAAAAAACTCCGCCGGAGAGCCTCTCCTCTCTGTCCCCTTCTCTCACCTGAACCGCGATACTGAGGGTGAGACACCACTGGCACCCTGAAACCTAACGGACATTGCCCTCCAATGAAATCTAAGGGAGGAACCGAGCAGGGGGTGCCTAGGACAGTCAGCCTGTATCACCTGGCGAGGAGATGGATATGCTCCTGGAGGTATGTGTAAACTTGCCATAAAAAGATCCACAGAAAAAAAGGCTCCTATACTTATCTGGCGCCTTTAGCAGCCCAAGTGATAGGACTCCGTCATGCAGGGGAGCATGAACCTGCAACGGTCGCACCATAAGACGGTGAGGTAGAGCTGAGACACGATCCTGCGGGGATGAGGACAGAAAAAAGAATGCCTAATAGGGGGGGGCTACTCCTTTTATGAGAGAGTTAAGTGGTCCTGTGGGTCAGTCGGGGGCGGAGCCATGACCATTGGTATGCTGCCATGGAGCACCAGGAAAGACTCTTTCATTGTGTGAAGCTCTCTGTTTACCCTATTGTGTTATTCTAAAGGTTAATTGAATTCTATTGATACAGGAATGTATTAATGCTCAGGTGTGATAGTATTTGGTTTTGATGTCATTATCTCAAGGAATGTATCTGTCAGTATCGGGGCCGAATTGTCTGTCTAGATAATGTGATTGAGGTTCCTGATATGTGTGAAGATTATCTGTGATTGTGTATTATTCAAGGTTAATTGAACACTATTGATGATGCGGTGCCCAGATGTCTAGCTACGGATTAGATAATTAGCCCCCCATGGTGTGAAGGGGGTGGAGATTGCATTGTCCTGTGATTAACTGTATTATGCTTGAAAGTGTATAAGAAGCTGAGAAAATACCAATAAATGGGTCATATCTTTGGAAGCAAGTACGGAGCTCTGTCTCGTCTTATTCTGGGAATTGATATGGATCGTGTATGCAGTATTGTCGGAGTGTGTCAGATAAGCTTGTCGTGGTTGGATGGAAGGTCGTAAATGGTGGCGACCGTTACAGATATATTACAGCTTACTGTCCTTAGATGTAGTGGTTGCACTAAAACCATTTCAGCAAATACAGAAAGCACCTGTTGATCTTGTCAGAAATGCAGTGTCCTTGTTACTTGCAAAGAATATCTTACTTCCTAGCTACGGTATCTTCTGTAAATTACCAATTTTCATGCCCCCCTCCATTCCATGTAGTAAAAGAGATAGAGACATGTCTCTAGTCCATATCAAAAGAGAAGCCTATGGTGACAACCAGAAAAAGAAGCTTAAAGTGTTTCTAAACCCACAACAGTAAAATCAGTCTGTATCAGGCCCGGACTGGCCATAGGGCATACCGGGCATATGCCCAGTGGGCCGCGGCGGCCCGCGACGGTCCCCGGGCCGCATGTCACGTCTCCCCCCAGTGTAACATGCAGGGGGTCCAAAACTGTTAGGGGGTGTCTGTGTAACAAACTGTGGGGGGCTGTGTAATGTAAATGGGTCCAGAGGTGTGATGCTATGTAATGTAAAGGGGTCCAGAGGTGCAGGGTGCTGTGTAATGTAAAAGGGTCCAGAGGTGCAAGGTGCTGTGTAATGTAAATGGGGTCCAGAGGTGCAGAGTGCTGTGTAATGTAAAGGGGTCAAGAGGTGCAGCTTGCTGTGTAATGTAAAGGAGCCCAGAGGTGCAGGGTGCTGTGTAATGTAAAGGGGTCAAGAGGTGCAGCTTGCTGTGTAATGTAAAGGAGCCCAGAGGTGCAGGGTGCTGTGTAATGTAAAGGGGTCCAGAGGTGCAGGGTACTGTTTAATGTAAAGGTGCCCAGAGGTGCAGGGTGCTGTGTAATGTAAAGGGGCCCAGAGGTGCAAGGTGCTGTGTAATGTAAAGGGGGCCAGAGGTGCAGGGTGCTGTGTAATGTAAAGGGGTCCAGAGGTACAACAAGGTGCTGGAACCCCACATCCCATCATTAATCGCCGATGTGCCCCCCCCCCCTCGCGCTGCTCAGTCTAAAATACCTGTGCCTATTTCTTATCCGGGCCTGGTCTGTATATACAGTAAATCATGCTTATTATACTCACTGTGTAGTCTAGGGGGGTTATCCTCTGCATTGTGTAAAAAGGCTGTTTGATCCTGTCTTCTCCTGTTCCTCCCCTTCTTCCACTGTCCCCAATGCATCTCCAAATAGAACAGAGGCTAGGGGACACGCTGTACATGCTCAGTTTGGTGTGTATTGCTAGAGTGGTGTTTCTTTTCTAGGGAGGGTGCATGTGATCAGCACAGGGCCAAACAGGACAGAGGGACAAGGGTCCTGCAGCCTTATAGAACAGTCAGAGCAGAATGCAAACTCCTTTTCCCTGTACCCAGGTCTCCCAAAATACCAGATTGCTCGTCTGGAAGTCGTCCAGAACACGGCAGTGCAACTGGTAACAGGCAAAAAACCCTGGGAATCAATTTCCCCCTCCCTGAGGTCCTTCCATTCGGTGCCCGTCAAGGACCGAATCACATTCAAGGCCCTCTGCCTGACACACAAATGTGTACAAGGCATCGCCCCCCAATATCTATGTGAGAAAATAAAATACCACAACCCCAATCGCGTTCTCCGATCAGCTAACCAAAATCTACTACAAATCCCCAAGGTCCGTTACAAGAGCAAAGGAGAACGAAGATTTGCAGCCCAAGGACCTCGACTGTGGAACTCATTACCAACTCATTTACGAACGGAAGAGAATCACCAAGGCCTTCAGGAAAAAACTCAAGACCCATCTTTTCTAAAGGCTAAATAGAAGGAAAATGGATGCCAAGCGCCTTGAGGCGATTCAGTTCACATTTGTAGCGCTATATAAGATATTTACTCACTCACTTCTACAAGATTTAACCAGACACTGATAGAAGTCACAAGACTGTTATATGGTTACATATACTGCTCTAACTACTGATGAAAAAAGGTATTTATCAGTTTATATTTACTAAAACGATTGCATTTCCATGTTCTGTGTACTGTGGAAGACCACATATAGTGAAAGCAGTGTCCTGGATTTAGTAACACTTAAAAAAAAAAGAAGAAAACTAATGCAGCCAGCACACCAAGGACTAGTAAGCTGCAATACCGGTCACCTGTCTGCGATCTACTGGTAGATTCCAATCTACAGGTTGCTGGCCGGCGGTCTACAGGAATGCAGGGAGCCCCGGGGAGCACAGCCAAATAGAGGCTGCCAGTATATGCTTTAACCATCGCCAAGATGCACAATAATCAGTGATCCTGACCTCCTTGGGGCCCTAAGCAAAATGACATGTCACATGAAATTTGAGAAGCGGGGGCTGCCGAAAATGACATGTCACATTAATATTAAGAGGCAGTGTGTGCAGGGAAGATGGCAATGTGTATGGGGGGCAGCGGGTACAGGGAGGAGGGCAATGTGTACAGGGAGGGGGGTTTGTATGAGTGGGGGGGGGTGAGTGCACAGGGAAGTGGGAGAGAGTGTACAGGGAGAAGTGACAATGTGTACAGGGAGAGGGGCAGTGTGTACAGGGAGGGGGGCAGTGTGTACAGGGAGGGGGCAGTGTATACAGGGTGGCAGTGTGTACAATCAGTGAATTTAATTTGGGATGGTGTATATGTAGCGCCCTGCTCCTGAAGAACAGGCGCTGCTCTAAATTTAATGGAGGGTCCAATAGGGCTCCGGAATGCTCTGCCACAGGATTCAGCACCCGGATCTCTTTAACTTTGCTTCACTAGAACTTTAGATCAACAGGTGACAATAGAAAATAAAATAAAAGACTAGAATTCAAAAATAGAATCAAATAAAATAGAAAGAATATAAATATCTTTCAAAATTCTAAGTTTGAATAGAATAAATTTGAATTTGAATATAATATAATAGAAAATAAAATAAAATAATTGAATCCAAAAAAAGAATCATACAGTGCTAGACATGTTCTATTTAATGACAGAATGTGACATTTGTATATGTTGTTTCCTTTCTATGAAGAACTGAGCTGAACAATATACAGAGAACCTGGACAGGCAGAGAACATTCTTATTTATTGGTTTGCAGGAACTTGGCAGCTAATTATCCTGTCACTAATGACAAGCTGGAGAACTGAACGGCATTCCTACTGAATACATCCTGTATGTAGTCCAGGTTATCCTACCTAATATTATTGTAATGCTGTCTATGAAAGGATTTTGCTGCTGAGTTTATCTGTGTATGCCTAAAATATAAGTTTACATGATTAAGACCATTTGATGTTTGTGTCTACAAATTGTTAAAGGGGTTGTAAACCATAATTATTTTTTATTTTTTTACAAAAATAACAAACATGCCTATACTTACCTACTCTGTGCAATCGTTTTGCACAGAGCAGTCCAGATCTTCTTCTTTTGGGGACCCCCGCAGGCGCTTCAAGACCCTCGTCTCCATCGGGTGCCCCCACAGAAAGCTTTCCATGGGGGCACACATACGGGCTCGCTCCCAAGTCCCACTGCTGCATCCATTGACAAAGACAGTGGGACTGGGCCCCGCCTCCTGCTCCAGTGTCACAGTTTTTGATTGACAGCAGCAGGAGCTGGATCGGATCGGGCTCAGGTAAGAAAAAGGGGGGTGGTCTGGGGGGCAGGGCTGCTGTTAGAAATCACGGGGCCCTGTACAGCCTACCTGGCAGGGCCCCCCTCAAATATATATATATATAAAAAAAATCTTAGCGGACACACAGATAACAGAGAAGCTGTGTGAATTAGCCATTTTTAATATAGTTTTCGAAATTTTTGAACAAAAACATTTTATAATTTTTTTAAAAATAAATAATTTTTTTAATTTTTTTACAAATTATTTTTATACAATTTTCTATTTTTGTTTTTACAAGGGATTAAAACAATATAGATTTTTTTTTTTAACAGGACAGGGAAGCTAGCAGTTGTGTCTGTGTCTCTCCCTGCAACATCTTAAAGTAGGCGGGAGGGTTTTCAGCTGCTGCCAAGAGCAGTACAGGGCATCCTGTAATTTTCCTTCCTTCCCTCTGGTGTCTGGGCCCCCCTGTGTGCCCAGGCCCCCTACAGGAGAACTGGTGGTCCCCCCAATCAGCGGCCCTGCTGGGGGGAGCTGCAGCACAGAAGATTTTTCACCTTAATTCATGGAAGGCCACTTGCCGACCAGCCACCGTCATTATACAGCGGCAGGTCGGCTCATTCCCGCAAATCGTCATAGCTGTACATCGGCCTTTTTAAGAGCTTCGTCGGCTGCAAGGTGGGGGATCTGATGCACATGGCCGGCGGCCATGATGTCCCCTGGCCACCTGGGATCGTTCCACAGAGAGCCAGAACGGGGATCTGTCAATGTAAACAAACAGATCCCCATTCTGTCAGTGGAGTAGAGAGAGATTGTCTGTTCCTAGTGATTATGAACAGCGATCTCTCTCTACACCCATTCAGTCCCCTCCCCCCACAGTTAGAAACACTTCCCTAGGGAACACTTAACTCCTTGATCGCCCCCTAGTGTTAAGCCCTTCCCTGCCAGTTACATTTATACAGTAATCAGTGCATTTTATAGCACTTATGGCTGTATAAATGGGCAATGGTCTCAAAAATGCCAAAAGGCTACACTGCCGGATTCCCTTAACAGCAATGACGCCGGCAGCACTCGACCAGCCGATGTAAACATCGGCTGGGGTGCCGACATCGCTGGACTCCAAAGCAGGCGAGTGTCCTAATGTTAAAAGTCAGCAGGTACAATATGTGTATGTATAGCTGCTGACTTTTAATTTTTAAAAGGGGCAGGCGGAACTCCGCTTTAAGAGGAAAAACCTTGGTACTTTGCAATCACTTTAACCAATTCAGTTCCGGAAGATTTACCCCCTTCATGACCGGGCCATTTTTTGCTATTCAGCACTGCGCTTATTTAACTGCCGATTGCATGGTCATGCAACGCTGTACCCAAACAAAATGTATACCATTTTTTTTCACACAAATAGAGCTTTCTTTTGGTGGTATTTGATCACCACTGGGTGTTAACTTTTTTGTGATATAAATAAAAAAAGAACAAACATTTTGAAAAAACACAATATTATTTCAAAAGGCATGGTTCAAGGACATATAACACAATATAAGCAGTTTTGGCAAATTATACAGCATAACACACATTCATTACAAATTAATGGCGGCGACTGTGCTATTACGGTGGAAAATCTGACACTAACTGACACTGGGAGGAACTGACTAACTGACACCACCAGTGCCATTATTACAGTGATCAGTGCTAAACATATGAACTATCACTGTACTAAAGACACTGCCTGAGCATCAAGGGGTTAAATATGTGCCTGATTATGTCTAGTGTGTGTGTAAAGTGTGCCCGTTTTGCTAACGATTTCTCAAATTCTCATGCTTGCTTTGCAGGAATGAGAAACTGACAGATTGCTCTCTATGTACAGAGTTCTGTGTTGAATTTTCGCACAGAGCCCTGGGCTGTGAGTGTAGACAGCTGATCAGCACATCCCAGACATGAATAACTGGCCCGGACTGGCTGACAGGCTCTCGCTGTGTATAATCACAGCAGGAGTTGGCTGGGGGGGGGGGGGCGTTAATGCACGCTGCCTAAACCCAGAACTAGGCAGCGATGGTTTTGCCTACAGAGGCCGCCCCTCAGCAGTACAATGCTGGTGGGTGGTCGTTAAGTTGTTATAGTAGTTCTAAACCTTAAAGGTGTTGTAAACCCTTATATATACCCACTGATGTGACTGGCCTCAGGTGATGCATAGAAATAAAAATAAATCCTCCTACACAAGTTGTATCTGTTTATCTACAACCTTCTCTTCTCTACATCTTCTCAAAGTATAGAATTTACACAACATTTCAGAGCTTCACGAGCAGGGTTCAAGTCCTGTGGGAACGGGTGGGAACGGAGTTCCTGCACTTTTTTCACAGCAGGAACTCAGTTCCCTTTGTAGGACTAGAGCAGCCGAGGCGCCTGAGCCAATCCTTCACTAAGCGGCGATGCCCAGCTCATGTCAATGTCAGGGGCAGGCGCACCTTAGTAATCCTTTATGTTACTGGCCTGCTTCCTGTATATGGATTCATCGGGTAGTGTGCGGGTATTCAGTCACTTCCTCGATGCCGCATTGTCTCCTGGGAGCTTTTGTCATTGTTCCCAGGAGACATTGCGGAGGTCTGCTGCGAGTTAGAAAGAACTTGCTTCTTTCTAAATCCCACGATAACTCGCGGCAGACATCCGCAATGTCTCCTGGGAACAATGACAAAAGCTCCCAGGAGACAATGCGGCATCGAGGAAGTGACGGAATACCCGCACACTACCCCCCGATGAATCCATATACAGGAAATGGGCAGTAACATAAAGGATTACTATGGTACAGTGGATCGAAAAAAAAAAAAACATGCGGTTTAGTAATTATGCATATGAGCGTATCATTTTTATTTTTTTTTGGTGGGGGAGTTGATCTTGGGTGGGAGTTCCCACACTTTTTTCCCCAGACTTGACCGCTGGTCAAGAGGAACTGCAGTCTGCTCACATAATTTGTAATGAGCACATCTTTGCCATTCTGAAGCTTCCCTCCAACCACTTTGCATATTATTTTATATATAATGTAATTCTGTACCTGCCAAATATGCTGCAGAAATCTCCCTCCATTAAGCCTGGCTACAGCCATTTTAACTGTGGGCAGCAGAAGCTGCTGCCTGTTGACTTCCTGGATTTACACAGACACACAGAGGCACACCTCCAGCTCTCATTGGCCCTCGTATGACTCATCCCCCCTCTCTTCCTGGCAAACTCTCACCAGAGTGAGAGAGAGCTGTGCATGATGACATACGCCTAGAATAATGACCAGACAAGAAACAGGATGTGGGCTGTATAAGGTATTTACTTTACTTATTTTGCTTATTTAACCACTTGACCACTGGGCACTTAAACCCCCTTCCTAACCAGACCAATTTTCAGCTTTCGGTGCTCTCACAATTTGAATGACAATTACTCAGTCATACAACATTGTACCCATTTGAAATGTTTGTCCTTTTTTTCACACAAATAGAGCTTTCTTTTGGTGGTATTTGATCACTCCTGGGTTTTTTATTTGTTGCGCTATAAAAGAAAAACGACTGAAAATTCAGTAAAAATAAATAAAAAAAATCTTGTTTCTGTCATATTAGCGGGTTATTTCTCACACACAGCATACGCATACCACAAATTACACCCCAAAACACATTCTGCTATTCCTCCCGAGTATGGCGATACCCCATGTGTGAGACTTTTACACAGCGTGGCCACATACAGAGGCCCAACATGCAGGGAACGCCATCAGGCGTTCTGGAACACCCAGACCAATTCTGACATTTCTCTCCTACATGGAAAAATCATCATTTATTTGCTAGAAAATTACATAGAACCCCAAAACATTATACATGCTTTTTTAGCAAAGACCCTAGAGAATACAATGGCGGCGGTTACAACTTTTTATCTCGCATGGTATTTTCGTATACATTTTTTGAACGCGTTTTTTAAAAAAAAACTGTTTTGTGCTAAAAAAAAAAAAAAAACAGTAAAGTTAGCCCAATTTTTTTCATAATGTGAAAGATGACGTTACGCCGAGTAAATAGATACCCAACATGTCACCCTTCAAAATTGCGCACACTCATGGAATGGCGCCAAACTTCGCTACTTAAAAATCCCCATAGGCGACGCTTTAATTACTTTTACTGGTTACATGTTTTTAGTTACGGAGGAGGTCTAGGGCCAAAATGATTGCTCTCGCTCCAACGTTCGCAGAGATACCTCACATGGGCGGGACTTACGTATGCGTTCGCTTCTGCATGCGAGCACACGGGGCAGGGGCGCTTTAAAAAAATGGGTATTGCAGAGTATTTGGGTATTGCAAAGTATTTGGGTATTGCAGAGTATTGGGGTATTGCAGAGTATCGCGCAGGGTATTGGGGTATTGCAGAGTATTGGGGTATTGCAGAGTATTGCGCAGGGTATTGCAAAGTATTGGGGTATTGCAGAGTATCGCGCAAGGTATTGCAGAGTATTGGGGTATTGCAGAGTATTGGGGTATTGGGGTACTGCAGAGTATTGGGGTACTGCAGAGTATTGGGGTAATGTTAAAAAAACAAATTTCTTCCTCAGTTTAGGCCGATATGTATTCTTCTACATATTTTTCATAAAAAAAACGCAATAAGTGTATATTGATTGGCAAAAGTTATAGGGCCAGATTCAGGTACAATTGCCCTGGCGCAGAGTATCAGAGATACACTACGCCGCCGTATTTTACCTGGCTCTAAGACGAATTCAGGTAGATTTCGGTCCGTAAGGTACGGCGGCGTAGTGTATTTCTCGCGGCGGAATCGAAATACGCGATTAGGGGGCGTGAAGCATTTATATTAGGTGCGTCCCCGCGGCGATCGAACTGCGCATGCTCCGTTCAGAAATTTCCCGCCATGCATTGCACGAAATAACGTCGTTACGTCAGTTTTTTTTTTAGTAGTGTCGTTTACGTACATTCCTATTCCCAGACGACTTACACAAAAAAAAATTAAAAATTGAAATTTGACGCGGGAACATCGGCCTTACTTAACATGGGCTGTCTAACTATCGACCAGATTTTTGCTTCCCTAACTTTACGCAGCAAAAAGATGACTACAGATGCCGTAAGAGAATGCGACGGACGATCGTATCTTCGTGGATCGCGGGAAAAAGCTAATTTGCATACCCCGACGCTGAAAACGCCGACGGCGTACGAAGATGTAAGTCTGTCGGATCGAAGCCCGAAGCCGTCGTATCATGGTTTGGGGATTCAAACTAATGATACGATGCGGGTAATTTGAAATTACTCCGGTCTAACAGGAGATAGACCGGAGTAATGGCTCTGTGAATCTGGCCCATAGCGTCTACAAAATAGGGGATAGATTTATGGCATTTTAATTACTTATTTTATTTTTACTAGTAATGGAGGCGGTCTGTGATTTTTATCGGGACTACGACATTGCGGCGGACAGATTAGACACTTTCGACACTATTTTGGGACCAGTGACATTTATACAGCAATCAGAGCTAAAAATAGCCACTGATTACTGTGTAGATGTCATTGGCAGGGAAGTGGTTAACACTAGGGGGGCAATCAAAGTGCTACGTTTTTCCCTCAGTGTGTTTCTAACTGTGGGGTCATGTGACTGACTGGGGGAGGAGACTGATCGCTATTCCTACGTACTAGGAACAGACGAGCGGTCTCTACTCCCCTGACAGAATGGAGATCTGCCTGTTTACATTGACATATCTTCGTTCTGTCCTTCTAAGGAGCAATCTTGGGTAGCCAGCAGCCACACGCATTGTCTCCTACGCCACACAGCGGGCATGCGCCACCTATACTCCTTAAAGTTCCCGCCCTACATGATTCGCGCAGGAGTGCCATGCTGTCGCCTTCAAACGGTGGGCAGTAGGCAAGTGGTTAATGATCCCAAGCATGTGTTGAAAAAAGAAGAGGCTTAGGTATGGCGCTAGCATCTTGGTCCTGTAAAAGTTAACAGCTACTCAAGAAACAAGCAGAAATTGATGCCTGATGTGAGCGTTGGGAAGAGCAAGGAGAGAGAATTTGAGACAAATATGAATCATAGCATTTCTCTGTTTTGTGGTTACTTAACTTACAAAATTGAGCCATTTAAGTCACATGCCAACTTAGAAGCTCTAGGCCGCACATCAACAGACCACATCCCATTTGATGCTGGAAACCACAGCGGTCTCATGAGAATAGTTTATGGGAAGAGGTATGCAGTTATGACATTTTAACTGAAAAGTAACATCACATTAAGGGTCCTTCAACCCAGTGTACTTAGAACCACATGTCAATCTGTCCTGCGGCTTTCAAACATTTTCCAAGACACCTATCACGGACTTTGGAGCTGTATACGCTAAAACCGCTCAATGAAGTAATGTTTTTTTACTGCACTACAATGATAAAGCTTAAACCAGTAGTGTGAATGGATAATACAGGCAACAGCCAACACCTCCATTTTTTTTTATCTATCTTTTTTTTATCATTGACCTTAGAGCAGAGTTCCAGCCAAAAAAACAACTTTGCATAAATCAACAGCATTATGCATCAGCAAAAACATTTGGAAATTATTTAAAAATTGTACTCACCCCTTCAGCAAGCACTGTTGCTATGTGGTCTTTTGTATTCTGCCACTTCCTCTCTGTGGCGCCTGACGTCATTTCCCTCAGCGCCTGTGCTCGCTGGTGCTCCTGGGAGATGTGTGTCATCATTTTCCAGGAGTCAGTGGGCAGCGCCGAGGGCTTCGTTGTCATCACAATGGGGCGGGCACTTCCGACGACGCTATTCGTTGTGATGCCAATGTCTGAAGTGTATGGCGCTGACAGCCGTACATACTGCGCATGCACGAGAAGGGGCGGTGCATGTTGGTCACTCACATGCCCTCAAGCAATAAGGAAAATGCCAGAAGGGCAGAATAAAAGTTATATTAGTTTGGGAAATCGGCAATCGAGTGGCAATTCATACGTAAAACTTGAGTAATATAACTAAGATTATTAAAAAAACGATATTCATGAAAAAAATAAAAAACTGAATTTAAACAGTTGGAACTCCACTTTAAACATTGTTTGTACCTGCCAAACTCTGATGAAGTAACTAACAAGACTCAGTCAGTGTGGTGGTATAATGCAATGTATGATATGTGCAGAGTTGTAACCCACCAAAGAAATCCTTCACAAAAAAAAACAGTTTTAATTTTTACATTTTGTATTAATTTAATATCAATACACATCAGTGTGTCCCTTCCCAGTTGATGTAGAAAATAATGCTCATTTTAGTAAAGCAGTGGTCTCCAAACTGCAGCCCTTTGTTTGCCTTTGGGACAATATTCCCCCCCATTGTTAGCAACAGCGGGGCATAGTTCCTGCCACTGGCACCAACAGTGGAGCACTATTTCTCCCACTGAAACCAACAATGGCACACTATTAAGCAAAAAAAAAAATTTACTGCCCTCTATTCCCTCCTGGCAATCCTTCTCCATTTGACCTGGCAATTTGATAACCCCTGTCCCCCAGAGCTTCCTTGGTGTCGGGTAAAAATCCCCCCTCCCGCAGCCATCCTGATTGACTTCAGTGTGATAATAGCCCCTTTCCTTCTTCCTTACCAGCTTTATTTTTGTTAGTGTAGGCAGCATAGTGGTTTAGTGGTTAGCACTGCTGTCTGGCAGCAAGGAGTCATCCATTTAAATCTCAGCCATGACAGGGAGCTTGCATGTTCTCCATGTACTTGAGTGGGTTTCCTTCCAAATATATGCTTGTAGTAGGTCAATTGGATGCTATCTAAGATTTGCCCTAGTATGTATTATAGAACTTAGATTGTAAGCTCCTTAAGGTTCTAATTGCAGTCAGTATTGGAACTGGAAGCCAGCCATTGGGGTGGGCAGTACATTGCTGACACTTGGCCATATGGGCTGCTATAAAAAAACAAATGTATATAGGTTGGGGTAGGCGCGAAACAAATATACTACCACAGGGGCACCATCCCTAAGATATATGGTTGAAATTCAAAAAAGAAGAGTGGAGTGGGACTTTAATCTGATTGAATGTATCTATTAAGAACAGAGTGGATTAATACTCTCTTCTGTCTCCTCATCTTCCTATTGTTATCCTTTCCCTTCCTTCCTTCCCTTTCCCCTTCAGTTCCCCCCTCTCCTCCTTGTCTATTTGCCCTTCTTCCCCCCTTTTCCTTCCCTCCTCTCTTTTTTCTCCCTTCCTCATTCTTCCTCCTCCCCATCTCGTCCTCCCCCACCCCTCCCCCCTCTTCCCTCCCCTTCTTTCCCTTTCCTTTCCCTTCCCCCACCCCTCCTATTCCCAACAAATAACTCTTCCCATCCTCTTTCTTTTTCTTTTCCCCTTTCCCTTCCCTTCTCTCTTCCTTTTCCTTCCCACTCTTTTTCCTTCCCCCTCCCACCACTTCCCTTTTATCTTTTTCCCACCACTTCTTCCCCCCCCCCCCCCATGCCTGTTTTTTCCATTACCTCACTTTGCATTTGTGAGACACTGCTGCACTTATAGGGGTATAATATGTCCCCTAAAAAAGTTTATGTATATATGTTTTGAAATAACATGATACTCGTATATAAATTGAGATGTATGCTATAGATAAAATGCTAATATTTATTCATTATTATTATTTACCTAAACTTATGTCAGCCTTATCCAATGTTTTTTGATAACCCAATGTTATACGATGATTTATTTGTGCCATTTCTAGGGTCCTGACGAAGTGTGGTTCCCGCGAAATGCGTAGGCCATACCTTCTGTCATCTTTCATCAGGACCTGCACATCCTGGACACAAGATATAGTAAACTGTGTTTTGTTTTAAACTGCAATAGACTTTAAGAAATTTCTGCCTGTTTGGCAAATAAAACTTTTTCTACTTTCTTACAATTGTGGTATTTATATTTTGCATATCCCGATGCATGAAAACGACGCGGACTCCTCCCAGCGGCCGCAAAAATATCGCAGCGTAGATCCGAAGGCTTACGAAGACGTAAGCCTCTCGGATCGAAGCCCGAAGCCGCCGTATCACGGTTTGAGGATTCAAACTAGTGATACGGCGCACGAAATTTGAAATTACTCCTGTCTAACACCAGTTAGACAGGCGTAATTGCTCTGTGAATCTGGGCCAAAGGGTCTATGATTTTTATCATAGGTGTATTTTAAATTACAGAGATAGAAGATCAACCAAAAATCCTGAAAAAGCACATGATACAAATGTTATAAATTGAGTTGGAGTTCAGTGAGTAAAGGAGTATTTGGTCCCCAAGCAAAACATGACTTAGTACTTGGTGGAGAAACCCTTGTTGTCAAGCACATAGGTAAGATGTTTCTTGTAATTGGTGACCAAGCTTGCACACATCTCAAGAGGGATTTTTATCAACTCTCCTTTACAGATCTTCTCTAAATCCTTAAGTTTTCTTGGCTGTCTCTTGGCAACTCGAAGTTTTAGCTCCCTCTATAAATCGGCAGATTGGCCTCTACAAATATGGCACAGTGCCTAAAAATAGAGAGCAACTGAGCATGTGCAGAGCAGGGGGAGACAGCGCATTAGGCACTTATTTTTAATGGTTTACATAGCTATACATGCAAAAGGGGCCGGCATGAAATGATCTAGTAGGACTGAATTTTCTGACTATGTTCCACTTTAACCCCTTCATGCCTAAGGGTACAAGATTAACCGGTTAAGGACCGCCGCATGTACATATACGTCGGCAGAATGGCACGTACAGGCGCGTATACGTCCCTGCCTAGACATGGGTCGGGGGTCCGATCGGAACCCCCCGGTATATGCGGCGGTTCCCGTGGCTGTGCGAGCAATCCGGGATAAGGAGGCGGCTGTTAGTTTTTGTCCGCCCCCGCAGGAACGCTCCCAGCCAATGCGCGTCCTCCCCGCCGTGTCACTTCCTCTGCCTGTGTAATGTAAACACTGCCAGAGGAAGTAATGTGAGCTCATAGTAAGTCGCACCAACACTACACTGACACCACACACATAGGCACATTTAACCCCTTCCGATCACCCCCCTGTCACACTGTCACTGATTGCAGTGATCATATATTTACTGATCACTGCATTTAGTGTCAGTGTGACAGTTAGTGTGACAGGCAGTAGTGTTAGGTCCAGGGAAGCCCCGTATCCCCCTAATAAAGTTTTAACCCCTTGATCACCGCCCTAGTTAACCCTTTCACCCCCTATTGTCAGTGTCATAATTTTTCTGATCGCTGTATTAGTGTCACTGTTGCCGCTAGGTAGCTATTTTTTTTTATTGCGATTTTTTTTTACTAAAGACATGTGGCAGAATCCATTTTGACCTAAACGTTTGACTTAAAATTTGTTTATTCGATTTTTCTTATAACAAAAAGTAAAAAATATTGGTTTTTTTTTTCAAAAATGTCGCTCTATTTTTGTTTATAGCGCAAAAAATTAAAATCGCAGAGGCGATCAAATACCAACAAAAGAAAGCTCTATTTGTGGGAAGAAAAGGACGCAAATTTTGTTTGGAAGCCACGTCGCACGACCGCGCAATTGTCTGTTAAAGCGACGCAGTGCCGAATTGTAAAAACGCCTCTGGGCATTTAGCAGCATATTGGTCCGGGGCTTAAGTGGTTAAATGGGGTTGTAAAGGTTCATGTTTTTTCCACCTTAATGCAGTCTATGCATTAAGGTGAAAAAACATCTGATGTTGGCTGATACCCTATCTCCCCCCCCCCCCCCCTCCGTTAAATTACCTGAGCCCTCGAAAAGTCCCAAGTCGTTAACACACAGGTTACTCAACCGGGCTTTTCGGCTCTTCTAGGCTCGTTTAATGGATGATTGATAGCAGAGCAGCCACCTCCAAGCTAACCCCCTTGGGAGAGTGCTTTCCAGAATGGGGGTTAGCTGATGCAGGGAGGAGCCGAGACAGCCGCCAAGAGACCCCAGAAGATGAGGATCGGGGCCACTTTGTGCAAACCGAACTGCACAGTGGAGGTAAGTATGACATGTTTGTTATTTAAAAAGAAAAAAAAGGAAGCTTTACAACTCTTTTAATGCCCCTCCTTAGCAACACATTGGGGGTTATTTATGAAAGGTAAATCCACATTGCACTACAAGTGCACTGCAAGAGCACTTGAAAGTGCACTGAATTTGTGCAGTCCCTGTAGATGTGAGGGGGGCATGCAAGAAAAATAAAAAACAGCTATTTAGCTTGCACATGATTGGATGATAAACTCAGCAGAGCTTCCCCTCATTTCAGATCTTCCCCTCACTCTCCTTTCCCTTACTCCACTACTCCCCTGTTTAACTGCCAGGAATGGGAAAATAAATCCCTGTGTAAGCTCTGAGTCGCTCTAGTTGGAGCTTTTACTAGTCTGAGGTCCACCTACCCATGAAACAGCACTAGGCCTATCTCAATTACCAATGAAAGCAGAATGGGTCACCTGCTCCTCCATCCCCATAGACATTGAATCAGGGCCGATCCTACCCGGGGTGCAGAGGGTGCAGTGCACCCAGGCGCCACAGAGCTGGGGGCGCTGAAGTGCCAGAGTGCTTCCCTCAAATCCCTCTCCGCTCTCCTTGTTATTGTAGCGCGGCGCCGGCGGATCTCCCCGCCGCCGCCGCCGCGTGTGTAATGTACGGCTGTCAGTGCCCCCCCCTTCCTCCTCCTGTTAGAAGAATCCGGAAACGGAGCGGCTGGCTGTGGGGGCGGTCTATGATGCCGGACATTCTGCTCCTCTCTGTGTCATACGAGGACTCCTGTCTGCGGCGATCTGTGATCCACCCGGGCGGCGCGGCTGCACACTGTCCCCTCCTCTGCAGCTGCCGCCCGGGTGGATCACAGATCGCCGTGAACAGGAGTCCTCTTATGACACAGAGAGGAGCATGTGTTTTTATGTATTGTAATGGAGAGGAGGGGTTTGTCCTGGGGGGGGGGTCTATAGTAATGTAGGGGGCGTTTTTTCCCTGGGGGGAGTTTGTACTAATGGGGGGGGGGGGTTTGTCCCTGGGGTCTGCACTAATGAGGGGGGGTTGTCCCAGGGGGTCTGTACTAATGGGGGGAATTTGTACTAATGGAGGGGTTTGTCCTGGGGGTCTGTACTAATGGGGGGTTTGTCCTGGGGGTCTGTACTAATGAGGGGGTTATCCTGGGTGGGTCTGCACTAATGGGGGGGTTTGTCCTGGGGGTCTGTACTAATGGGGGGTTTGTCCTGGGTGGGTCTGCACTAATGGGATGGTTGGTCCTGAGGGGGAGGTCTGTACTAATGGGGGGAGTCTGTACTAATGGGGGGCTTGTCCTGGGGATATGCACTAATGGGGGGGTTTATCCTGGGTGGTCAATACTAATGGGGGGTTTATCCTGGGGGGGTCTGTACTAATAGGGGGTTTATCCTTGGGGGTCTGTACTAATGGGGGGGTTTGTTCTGGGGGGTCTGCATTAATGGGGTGGTTTGTCCTGGGGGGTCTGTACTAATGGGGAGGCTTGTCCTGGGCGTATGCACTAATGGGGGGGTTTATCCTGGGGGGTCGGTACTAATTGGGGGGGTTTGTTCTGGGGGGGTCGGCACTAATGGGGGGGTTTGTTCTGGGGTCTGTTCTAATGGGGGGTTTGTCCTGGTTGGGTCTGCACTAATGGAGGGGGGTTGTCGGGGGGGGTCTGCACTAATGGGGGGAATTTGTACTAATGGAGGGGTTTGTCCTGGGGGTCTGTACTAATGGGGGTTTGTCCTGGGGGTCTGTACTAATGGGGGGGTTTGTCCTGGGGGTCTGTACTAATGGGGGTTTGTCCTGGGGGTCTGTACTAATGGGGGGGTTGTCCTGGGTGGGTCTGCACTAATGGGGGGGTTTGTCCTGGGGGTCTGTACTAATGGGGGGTTTGTCCTGGGTGGGTCTGCACTAATGGGGTGGTTGGTCCTGAGGGGGGTCTGTACTAATGGGGGGAGTCTGTACTAATGGGGGGCTTGTCCTGGGGATATGCACTAATGGGGGGGTTTATCCTGGGTGGTCAATACTAATGGGGGGTCTGTTCTGGGGGGTCTGTACTAATGGGGGGGTTTGTTCTGGGGGGTCTGCATTAATGGGGTGGTTTGTCCTGGGGGGGTCTGTACTAATGGGGGGCTTGTCCTGGGCGTATGCACTAATGGGGGGGTTTATCCTGGGGGGTCGGTACTAATTGGGGGGTTTGTTCTGGGGGGTCTGCACTAATGGGGGGGTTTGTTCTGGGGTCTGTTCTAATGGGGGGGTTTGTCCTGGTTGGGTTTGTACTAATGGAGGGGGGTTGTCGGGGGGGTCTGCACTACTGGGGGGGTGTTTGTCCTGAGGGAGGTCTGTACTAATGGAGGGGGGGTTGTCCTGGGGGGAGTCTGTACTAATGGGGGGGTTTGTCCTGGGGATCTGTACTAATGGAGGGGGTGGTTTGTCCTGAGGAGGGTCTGTACTAATGGAGGGGGTCTGTACTAATGGGGGTTGTTTTGTCCTGGGGGTCTGTACTAATTGAAGGGGATGGTTTGTCCTGGGGGGTCTGTACTAATGGGGGGGTGGTTTGTCCTGGGGGGTCTGTACTGAGGGAGGGGGTTTAGACTTAGTTAGGAGTCTGCACTGACGTAGGGGGTCTATACTTAGTGGAGGGGGTCTGTACTGAGGGGCAACTATAGGTGGAGGAAGGGGGGTGACACCATGTTTTACCTCAACGGGTGACAACAAGCCTAGTGATGCCACTGCAGCTGCCGGCTATTTATTCCTCCTTCCACACCCTCTCCTCCTTCTCTTTACGCGCAATGGGAAATGCACCCAGGACTCTAGAGGGAGAGGACAGTGTTGAGAGAACACCATCAGAGAGAGACCCCCACAGCCCACACAGCCTAGTGCCATCCCTGGAGGAGAAAGGAATGGAGTCATTGCCAGAATACAGATCTGGGCTCTACCCAGCGGAGTATCCATGGGCAATTCAGAGTGAGCTGACTCCTGATCAGAGGAACTGTTGTTGCTGTATCGCTGGGTCAGGTGAGAGCCGATCGGCCATTATCTACTTATGCCAATAGGAACTGCAGTCTCTGACCATCTCCTGTAATATGTCTGCAGTCTCTGACCATCTCCTGTATTATATCTCCAGTCACTGACTGTCTCCCGTATTATTTCTCCAGTCACTGACTGTCTCCTGTAATATGTCTACACTCTCTGACCATCTCCTGTACTATAATTGCAGTCTCTGACCATCTCCTGTACTATGTTTTGGGACACTTTCTAACAGTATCAGAGAGGTTCCCCTCTAGGTCTCATTAGTGTACGCTCTTCCAGTATTTTCTTTATTGTTAAAAGATCATGGGAGGATCCCAGGGCAACAAATACTTCCTAGAGGAGCATCTCTGTGTTTGAGTCATTGCCATAGAAACATTTGTAAAGGGGAGGAGTTGGTAAGATGACCACGCCCCCTTTGTGGGGCGCCAGAATAATTTCTGCACCCAGGCGCCTGTGACCCTAGGATCGGCCCTGCATTGAATAGTTTTTTTCTGTTTCTGCCAAATAAATGGCATGGGAGACTGAGTAGGTAGAGATTAAGAAGAGGAGAATACACTGATTTGCTTTAGAATCTCAGTTTACACCTCAGCATACGTAATTCAGCCATAGCAGCACATTCCACTGCTAGAACATATGCAGAACGCTTCCACCTCCATCATGCCTGAGGTAATCCTATTTGGTTGGAGGCAGTGAATGTTCATCTATAGACTTGACTGAACACATTGAATAAAGAAGCACTGCCAGTGCTGTACCTATCACACTGTACACATGACAAGCCTGGGAACACCTTCAGTACTAACACACCCTTCTTCCCTCGAACATGTTCCTCCTCTGCTGCGATGACATGAAGCATTCAGTCAGCACAATTTGAACTCTTTGCAGTTTTATTTATTTATTTTTTCTCTTTTTTTTGTTGTATTGAACTAGCAAACGGAGCATACATCATCCGTCCTGTAAATGCATGCAACAAAGTACAATGAACGTGAGTTATTGCTTGATTGTTTGTACTGTGCAAATATTCAATCCTTGAGATTCTTCTCACAGGGAAATACTGTGAGTTAGGTCCCAGGGAGCCAGTTATAATTTAGCCATATATTGTACATAGCAAAGCATAGATAAACCTAAAAGCAGA
Organism: Rana kukunoris; assembly: GCA_029574335.1. Classification (NCBI taxonomy): domain Eukaryota; kingdom Metazoa; phylum Chordata; class Amphibia; order Anura; family Ranidae; genus Rana; species Rana kukunoris. The sequence continues at coordinate 64,441,596 of CM056049.1, forward strand.
AATGTCATATATTGTAGCTTGTCAGCAGTGGCGGCTAGTGCTCAACATTTTTGGGGCGCAAACGAAAAAAAACACATCAATTGCAGCCTCACTGCAGCCTCACTGTGCCCATCAAATGCAGCTACTGTGCCCATCAAATGCAGCTACTGTGCCCATCAAACGCAGCCACTGTGCCCATCAATTGTCACCACTGTGCCCATAAAACATAGCCACTGTGCCCATCAATTGTCGCCACTGTGCCCATCAATTGTCGCAACTGTGCCCATCAATTGTCGCCACTGTGCCATCAAATACAGACACTGTGCCCAGCAATTGTCGCCACTGTGCCATGCCATCAATTGTCGCCACTTTGCCCATCAATTATCACCACTGTGCCATCAATTGTCACCACTGTGCCATCAATTGTCGCCACTGTGCTATCAAACGCAGCCACTGTGCCATGCCAGCAAACGCAGCCACTGTGCCATTAATTGTCACTACTGTGCCCATCAATTGTCGCCACTGTGCTAATCAGTTGTCACCACTGTGCCATCAGTTGTCGCCACTGTGCCATGCCATCAATTGTTGCCACTGTGCATGCCATCAAACGCAGCCACTGTGCAATGCCATCAAACACAGTCACTGTGCCATGCCATCAATTGTCACCACTGTGCCCATCAATTGTCACCACTGTGCCCATCAATTGTCGCCACTGTGCCCATCAATTGTCACCACTGTGCCCATCAATTGTTGCCGCTGTGCCCATCAATTGTCACCACTGTGCCCATCAATCGACGCCAGTTTGCCTCCTCAAAAACTGCCAGATTGCTTCCCCCATCCCCCGGCACTTACCTTTCTCGGGTCATCTCGGGTCAGCCATCCTCCCTCTGTGCTCCCTCGATGTCGCTTCAGTGAATCAGGTTTCCGATATCAGACCCGGTGAACCTGATTGGCTGAGACGAGTGTCAGTGTTAACCAGGGAACACACACCACCTGCGTCCCCTGGTTAACTATTTGGAAGCCGATTAGAGCCAACAGGCTGTAATCGGAAAGCCTATTAGAGCCGCTGGCTCTAATAGGCACTTCCAAACACCAACAAACTGCTCTTATTCAGATGGCCGGCACTCACCAGGCAGCGGGGACAATACATAAAGCATGAATCTCTATGTATTGTACACTTGAGTGATGGCGCAGGGGAGAGAGACGGCAGCGCTCCGGCACCCACTATGGATGCAGCGCCGCTGCTTGCCAGTCAGATGTGTTGTCTCTTTTCGTTTTCTTGTTTTCAGAATATTGTCAGCAAACACAGAAAATAGCTGTTGAGCTTGCTAGAAATGCTGTGCCACGTTTTGTGAGCTGAGAAGACAGCTAAAACAATCTTATCTCTTTTTTTTGTAAGCTACTAATCTCATAAACAACCCAGATAACAAGCAGTGTGTTTGAAAATGTCTTGCTAAACTATTACTAGACTTGCCAGGCTTCACAAGTTTGTTGCACAATTGCAGCAAGTCCGTATTGCATGACTCCAGATCAACGTTCTTTGCAAACATTCTGCAAGTCTGCTGCAAGTTCTGGTTCAGTTATGTTGTGCAATAGTCATCCCACCCAGCGTTGCCAACCTACCAGATTGAAATTTACTGGCACAACACCCGAAATGTACGTTTTTACTGGCATTTCACAAAAGTTACTAAATAAAAATTTTAGGTGCAAATTTCAGTATTTAGGCTACAAACAAGTACACTAGGCAAGTAGAAATGTGATTTAAAGAGGTTGTAAAGTTAAAATGTTTTTCCTCTAAATAGCTTCCTTTACCCTAGTGCAGTCCTCCTTCACTTACCTCATTCTTCCATTTTGTTTTAAATGTCCTTATTTCTTCTGAGAAATCCTCACTTCCTCTTCTTCTGTGTGTAACTACACGCCGTAATGCGAGGCTTTCTCCCTGGTGTGGAGAAAGCCCCTTGAGGGGGGAGGGGGCGAGCAGGAGTGTTAGGACACTCTACTTTGCAGATAGAGAAAGGAGCTGTGTGTTAGTGGGCGTCCTGACACTCCTGCTCACCCATCCCCCCTCAAGAGGCTTTCTCCACACCAGGGAGAAAGCCTCGCATTACGGCGTGTAGTTACACACAGAAGAACAGGAAGTGAGGATTTCTCAGAAGAAATAAGGACATTTAAAAGCGGACTGCACTAAGGTAAACAAAGCTAGTTAGGATTTTTTTATTTTTTTACCTTTACAACCCCTTTAAGGTAGATATTAACGTAAAAAAACATATTTTTGTTATTTTCGATATAATAAGGGCAAATAATTTATTCACATCACCCCCTGCCTTTATCCCCCTCTGCCACCAACACCCCCTGCCTTCACCCCCCTCTGCAGTGCCACAATCTCCCTCTGCCTCCAATCTCCCCCAGGCCCCCTGCCTCCAATCACCCCTGCCTCCATCGTCCCCTGCATCCATCCCCCTCTGCGGTGCCAATAGCAACCCCTGTCTCCATCCCCCACCCTCTGCAGTGCCACTATCCCCCTCTGCGGTGCCACTAACACCCCTGCCTTCAATCTCTCCCTGCCTTCATCCTCCTCAGCGGTGCCACCGCAGCCACCATCTCCCCCTGCCTCCAATTTCCCCCTGCCTCCAATCTCCATGCGCAGTTCCAAACCGAACCGATCTCGGCTATTTTTATTGGCACATTCCCGTAACCACGGGGGGAAAAGTGCCAATTTTTACAAACTGTCCGTAAAAAATACAGACGTTGGCAACACTGATCCCACCACAGGGGTCACTGTGACCTGCAGAGCTCTTGCTGTAGACTCACCACTGCAACTTTGCTCTTGCTAGAGTCTTGCTACGCAAATTTGCTACAAATTGGAAAAGTGCCAACTAGAATTTGTGCTTCAAGTGCTCTGCAAGTGTGCAACTTGCCAGTGAAAATGTGCAGCAAGTTAGCAGACTTATGACGCTTACAGGCGATCGAAAATTCCAAAACTATTTTTTTTTTCGACGGATGTTGGCTCAAACTTGATTGCATACACAGGGTCGCACAAATGTTGTCGGAAATTCCAAACGCCAAGAACGCGGTGACGTACAAGATGTACGACGGTACTATTACAGCGTGACGAATGCTAGTTTTACCAGACAGAGCGTTTACGTCTCGTACTTGATTCAAAACATGTGTAGAATTTTGTGCGTTGGAATTGGCTACACACAATCGGAATTTCCAACAACAACTTTTGTTGTCGTAAAATTAGAAAACCAGCTTTCAAATTTTTGTTAACAACAAGCTCCCATTTAACATTTGTTGTCGGAAATTCTGACCATGTGTATGCGGGATTTCAATTTAAAGAAGAACTATAGGCAAAAAAATTTATTTTCCATTTTGGATAGAGCAAGGGAGGGTTGTAACTAGTGTTGCTCACGAATATTCGTATTGCGAATATTCGGCTCGAATATGGCATATTCGAGTATTCGCGATATATTCCGAATTTCGCGGTGAATATTCGCTATTTCGAATATTCGTATTTTTTCAATTTTTTTTTTTAGAACAGATCACATCCTAGAGATCCCCATCAACGTCTAAAAGCATTGCTGGTATGATTAGAGACCTTGGGCCGAGTAGCTGCAGCGATCATTTTATATTGCAATGCGATTATTCGGCAATATCGATATCGCGCGATTATTTTCGAGAAATTCGCAATATTGTTTTTAGCTAAAATAACACATATATTCGATTTCAGAGTGTTACTGTCGAAATTCCGCAATCAATTTCTCATTCGCATTTTTGCGAAATTACGATAAAATATCACGAATATTCTGAGCCAATCAGAGTGCTCCATTCCGCATTTCTCGAAATTTCGCAATTATTTTGTATTATAAAATATCACGAATATTCTGAGCCAATCAGAGTGCTCTTTCCGCATTTGCCGAATATTCGCAATTATTTTGTATTGTAATATATCACGAATATTCTGAGCCAATCAGAGTGCTCCATTCCGCATTTCTCGAAATTTCGCAATTATTTTGTATTATAAAATATCACGAATATTCTGAGCCAATCAGAGTGCTCCTTCCGCATTTCTCGAAATTTCGCATTCGCATTCGCAATAGCGAAATTTCGCAATCATTTCATTTCCAAAAAATATCGCGAATATTCGCATTTAACGAATATATCTCGAATATTCGACTATATATTCGAGATATATCGCGAAATCGAATATGGCATATTCTGCTCAACACTAGTTGTAACCTCTGTCAACATGTTTTAATTTTTTTTTAAATCCCTGCAAATTAACCACTTGCCGACCGCGCTATAGCAAAAATACTGCTACAGCGCGGTCCAGTAGTTTTGACACGACGTCCCTGGGACGTCGTCCTTCACTTTAGCGATTGCGCGTCCCCTGGGACGCGCTCGCGAAAGTGTCCGTGATCGCCGGGTCTAGAAGACCCGGCGCATCACGGATCACGGTAAATTGCCGCTGATAGCGGCCGTTTACCACGTGATCGCGCCGTCAAATGACGGCGCGATCACTTGTAAACAAATCGGCGTCATTTGATGACGCCGGTTCCTCCCTCTCCTCCCTCTGCTCTCTGTACCGTTCGGTACAGTGTGCGAGGAGAGGGGGGGGAGCAGGGTGTCAGCAGCTGAGCTGTGGCTGGATCTGTGACAAATGCAGTCACAGATCCAGCCATCCCTCAAAACATCCCAGCTCTGCAATCCCCCAGTACCCTGCAATCCCCCAGTACCCTGCATTACCCCAGTACCCTGCATTACCCCAGTACCCCACAATACCCCAGTACCCCACAATACCCCAGTACCCCACAATACCCCAGTACCCTGAATTACCCCAGTACCCCACAATACCCCAGTACCCTGCATTACCCCACAATACCCCAGTACCCCAGTATGCTGCAATACCCCAGTACTCCAATACTCTGCAATACCCCAGTACTCCAATACTCTGCAATACCCCAGTACCCCAATACTCTGCAATACCCCAGTACCCCAATACTCTGCAATACCCCAGTACCCCAATACTCTGCAGTACCCCAGTACTCTGCAGTACCCCAGTACTCCAATACTCTGCAGTACCCCAATACTCTGCAGTACTCCAGTACCCCAATACTCTGCAGTACTCCAGTACCCCAATACTCTGCAGTACTCCAGTACCCCAATATTCTGCAGTACTCCAGTGCCCCAATACTCTGCAGTACTCCAGTGCCCCAATACTCCAGTACCCCAATACTCCAGTACACCAATACCCCAATACTCCAGTACCCCAATACCCCAATACCTCAGTACCCCAATACCGCAATACCCTGTGCGATACTCTGCAATACCCAAATACTCTGCAATACCCAAATACTATCGCCTATGGGGATTTTTAGGTAGCGAAGTTTGGCGCCATTCCATGAGTGTGCGCAATTTTGAAGTGTGACATGTTGGGTATCTATTTACTCGGCGTAACTTCATCTTTCACATTATGAAAAAATTAGGCTAACTTTACTTTTTTTTTTTTTTTTAGCACAAAACAGTTTTTTTTTAAAAACACGCGTTCAAAAAATTTCTACGAAAATACAGTGCGAGATAAAAAGTTGTAACGGCCGCCATTGTATTCTCTAGGGTCTTTGCTAAAAAAGCATATATATAATGTTTTGGGGTTCTATGTAATTTTCTAGCAAATAAATGATGATTTTTCCATGTAGGAGAGAAATGTCAGAATTGGTGTGGGTGTTCCAGAACGCCTGATGGCGTTCCCTGCATGTTGGGCCTCTGTATGTGGCCACGCTGTTTAAAAGTCCCACACATGGGGTATCGCCATACTCGGGAGGAATAGCAGAATGTGTTTTGGGGTGTAATTTGTGGTATGCATATGCTGTGTGTGAGAAATAACCTGCTAATATGACAGAAACAAGATTTTTTTTTTTTTTTTTACAGAATTTTCTGTCGTTTTTCTTTTATAGCGCAAAAAATAAAAAACCCAGAAGTGATCAAGTACCACCAAAAGAAAGCTCTATTTGTGTGAAAAAAAGGACACAAATTTCAAATGGGTACAATGTTGTATGACTGAGTAATTGTCATTCAAATTATGAGAGCACCGAAAGCTGAAAATTGGTCTGGTTAGGAAGGGTGTTTAAGTGCCCAGTGGTCAAGTGGTTAAGGGAATTCCTTGGGAACCCCCAGATCACAAGAACTAGTGTCCCCATTGGAAGATTTGTCCTCTATTACTGGGGACAACCCAAAATGTGGGATTTTCTTTTACTTTCAATGATAATGGTAAACAGAGCCAATAGAGAGGGTGAATCTCCCTAACGGAGACACAGACAGCAATAAAAACTGAGAAGTGTTCTAATCCCTCTCCACTTTATACAAAAAAAAGTTTTGCCTTTAGTTATACTTTAACACTGCCACAGATGTGTGGCAAGTTATCCTTGCAATCTGGGAACCGTTTAATAGAGATGAACAAAGGAAGACATGTTTGAAGTTTAGCCTTGGTGACAACCAGGGTCAGGGAAAGGCATGAGAGGCGTGCAGAAATGGCAGGGACCAGTGGCGTAACAACCAGGGGGTCTGCCCCGGGCGCTGAGCTGAGGGGGGCGCCAGCGACCGGCAGCTCTGCGGATGGTATAGTGAGAGGCTCATCCACTTAGCGCACAGCCCCCCTGGAAGGGTACAGGGGATGCCCTGTTTGGCATAACACCGGCACGCACTGCGGAGGCTCCAAGATGGTGACGCGCTCTGCAGTCCGGCGGCACCTGCAGGGATTCTCGCTCAGCCAAGCAAGTAAGTGTCGCTGGGATGTGATGCAGGGAGAGAATGGTTTAGCAGAGGCAGGGTGTGTGCTGGGGAAGACCTGGGACAGGCTGCTTCTGTCCCAAGTCTTCCCCAGCGCACACCCTGCCTCTGCCACAGGTTGAGGCTGGGACTCCGCTGGAGTAGAGTGTTGGCCCGGTCCATAGCTTAATAGGGAGCTCCACACTGCAGCCCTGATATCATGTTTATATGAGGGGGGGGGGCGGGAAAAAAAAAATCTGCCCCGGGCGCCCATGACTCTGGTTACGCCACTGGCAGGGACAGTGTTTTCCTGTAGGATTTGCATATGAATGAGCAACCATAAAATATGCATATGAATGAATAACCGTGGATATGAAAATAAAAGAGTAGCAGCGACCGACATGTTGCATTTTTTCACACTGAACTTCAAGGCTGCTCTGTAGTGTAAATGGACCCACCCTACCCTTGTAGTGAACTGTGTTAATCAGGTGCAGAATTGGCGTGATTGGCCAGCAAACCCGCCTGACCTAAACCCCATAGAGAATCTGTGGTGTATTGTCAAAAGGAAGATGAGAGACACGAGACCCAACAATGCAGATGAGTTGTAGTTCGCTTTCAAAGCAACCTGGGCTTCCATAACACTCAGCAGTGCTACAGGCTGATCGCCTCCATGCCACACCACATTGATACAGTAATTCATGCAAAAGGAGCCCCGACCCCAAAGTATTGAGTGCATACTATACTGTACATGGATATACTTTTCAGTAAGCCAACATTTATGTATTAAAAAAATATTTAATATTACAATTTTTCTGAGATGCCGGATTTTACTAGTTTTTACTAGCCGTAAGCCATAATCATCAAAATAAAAACAAATAAATGCTTGAAATATATCACTCTGTGTGTAACGCATCTATATAAAATATATGAGTTTCAATTTCTGAATTGAATTGATGAAATCAATACAATTTTTGATGATATTTTAATTTTATGAGATGCCCCTGTACGTTATCAGATTTTACAGCAGGGAACCTTGGAAGGAGATTATGTACAAAAGTTCTTGTACGACAAAGGCATTTTTTTGGTTGTTTATTGTTTCTTATTATGCGCAGTCTTTCGTATCTCATTTCTTGTACGAAAATAGTATATAAAACCGGAAATAAATGGTACACATTGAAAGAAAAACTTTCATTCTGTTCCCTTATGAGAAAAATGTTGGAGTTTTTCCCTTCAGGAAATTTTCATTCAGAAGGTCGAAATTGGCTGTCGAAACTTGTGTACTCATTATCAGAAAATCGTATGATCATTCCTCAGGTGAAAACATTCGCCCAATTTTCTTGTAGTGTGTACGAGCCCTAAGAGACTGTGGGGTTGATTTGGAAGCTGATTGGTTTCTATGCAAAGCTGCACCCGATTTAGCACTCTCCGGCTTTAGTAAATCAACCCCAGTAGTTCTTTTATGAATCGTAAATATATTTAACAATAACAATATAGCAAGATAGCAATATATTTTTTAAAGGGTTAATAAAAAAAATCATTTTTCTTTGAAATAACAAACGTGTCATACTTACCTCCACTGTGCAGTTCGTTTTGCACAGAGTGGCCGCGATCCACGTCTTCTGGGATCCCTCGGCGGCTGTCTCTGGTCCCCCCCCCCAAGAACTCACATGGTGATGAGTCCTTGCGGGCGCGCTCCCGTGATACAGCGAGCGGCCATAGCTGTTCACTGTATCACTCGGCCCCGCCCCTCGGCGCACCGCATCACTGGATGTGATTGACAGCAGCGCCAGCCAATGGCTGCGGTGCTCTCAATCCATCCGTTCTAGCCAATCAGCGGCCAGGCTGAGCAGCGAAGAGGATCTCGGGACCAAGTGCGGGACTTTCGAGGGGTCAGGTAATTAAAACGGGGGCTCGGGGGGGAGCCGGCAGCATCAGATGTTTTTTCACCTTAATGCATAGATTGCATTAAGGCAGTGTTTCTCAATTCCAGTCCTCAAGCCCCCCCAACAGGTCAGGTTTTCAGGATTTCCCTCAGATGAAAAGGCTGTGGGAATTACTAAGGCAGTGAAACTGATCAAATCACCTGTGCAAAATAATGGAAATCCTGAAAACCTGACCTGTTGGGGGGGGCGTGAGGACTGGAATTGAGAAACACTGCATTAAGGTGAAAAAAAAATCCTTTACAACTCCTTTAATTACAACCCTACGAGAAGTCAATGTTCAATGACACTCTAGAGTTCCCAGCCAAAGGAATAAAGTTCTTGGCCTTCCAAATCGTGTGCGGAATCACCGCGATTCTGCCCACGATTTGAAATAGCAGCAAATCGGAGGACGCTCATGCGTTCCCTGTCACTTCCAATGCCGCGATTCTGTATGTGTGACTTTACCATGATTGTCGCCGACGAATTGCAGCAAAACCGCTCCATGATTGGGGTGCCATTGGAAGTGATAGGGAATGGAGGGACGTCTTACGATTTGCGGCTATTTCCAATTGTAGCAATTCTGTCCGTGATTCAGAACGCCAAGATGTGAAGTGGTGCCCTACAACAGTTTTCCTAACGTATAATATCAAGAGGGTTTAGAGTGAAGTCTGTTGTTGCCTCTTCGCTGTGCATCCTTTCTTATAAACAATAAGCTTGTTGTTGTTTTCTTGTGCCCAACTGAGGAGTCATTTTTTTGGCAGTCAAAAGAAAACATTTCTAGAAACTCCACAGGACTTCCATGAAACTTTCATTAAATTACCTGACACAAAGTAAATAAAAAGAAATTATTTCTATGGTCGGGCACACACGGCTTTTTATGAGTGTTAGATTTTATAAAACATCACGTAACCAGACAAGTGTTATTTGTTCTATTTTTTTGCAGCCCAGCAACTCTTTTTTATTATATTTTTTTTAAGTCAGTGTTTCTCAACCAGGGTTCAGTGGTTCCTTGATATATAAAGAGCTTCTAACTACCAGTAACCACTGATATCAATTATCTTGGGGGGGGGGGGGTTTCCCACTGATCAACAACCTAATGACGCGTACACATGATCGGAAATTCCAATAAGAAAACCATGATTTTTTTCTGACTGAGGCCTCGTACACACAACCGAGAATCTCATCATAAATTAAACATAGTTTTCCTCGACGAGGTTCTTGTTAGGCTTGTCGAGAATCTTGTCAAGCTTTCTTTGCGTACACACTGTCAAGACAAAATCTTGTCGTTCTCAAACGCGGTGACCTACAACAGTGGTCATCAACCCTGTCCTGCAGGGTCCACTAACAGGCCAGGTTTGCAAGATAACTGAAATGCATCACAGGTGATGTCATTTGCTGCTCAGTGATTGCAGTATTTCAGTCTGCATCTCCCCAAGGTAATACATAAAACCTGGCCTGTTGGTGGGCCCTGCAGGACAGGGTTGATGACCACCGACCTACAACACGTAAGACGGCACTATAAAGGGGACATTCGATTCCACTGGCACAACCCTTGGGGCTGCTTTTGCTAATCTCATGTTACTGCGTGTTAAGTAAAAGTTTGGTAAGAGACGATTCACGCTTTTCAGTCTGTTACAGCGTGACGAATGTGCTATCTCCATTACGAATGCTACTTTTAACGAAGGTGCGCTCCCGTCTCATACCTTATTCTGAGCATGCGCGGGTTTCTAAGCATACACACAAACGTGTTTCTCGTCGTAAACCAGCCCGACGAGAAACCCAGCGAAGAAATTGAGACTCCCGATGAGAAAAAAGAGAACATGTTCTCTTTTTTTCTCGTCGAGATCCACAACAGTTTTTTCGAAGAAAAACATACACACGGCTGTTTTTCTTGGCAAAAATTCTTTCTTGATGTATTTTGCCAAGGAAAATGGTTGTGTGTACAAGGCCGTAATTTGGCTCAAACATTTGTTGCATACACACTGTCACACAAATCTTGTCGGAAATCCCGACCATCAGGAACGTAGTAACTTACAAGACGCACAACGAGCCAAGATCAATGAAGTTCAATAGGCGGAAAAATATAGAACCTGCTCTCAATTTTTTGTTGGTGGAAATTCCGACAGCAAAAGTCCGATGAAGCATCACATCTGACTTTTCTTGTCGGAATTTCCGATTGTGTGTATGCGACATAAGACTCTTCTTCTCCCACTGACCATTAGTATAAGGGGTACTTCTCCCATTGGCCACCAATGTATAGGACCACTACACCGACTACTATTAGAAGAAAGCACTTTTCCAGTGACCAATGTGAGGGACACTGCAATTTTCAACATTGGTATTTCTTTTTTGGCCATTATTATTATTTGTTCCATTAAATTATTATTATTATTATTATTATACAGGATTTATATAGTGCCATACAGTTTGTGCAGCACTTTACAGCATAAGGGAAGATAGTACAGATTTTTACTGTAACAATTTTGTTTTTTATAGAAGTAGTGTTAAAAAAGCTATCGGCTTTGGTTGTCAAGTATGCAAGATACACTAAATTCTTTATCTATGTCAGGGATCCTCAAACTACGGCCCTCCAGCTGTTGTAGAACTACACATCCCATGAGGCATTGCAACACACTGACATTCACAGCTATGACTAGGCATGATGGGAATTGTAGTTCCTGAACAACTGGAGGGCCATAGTTTGAAGACCCATGATCTATGTAATCATTAAGCAGTGGTTCCCTAAGACAGGAAATTGTTTTAAAGGGTCCTCTGTAATAAAAAGGGTTAGAAAAGCTGATTTACAGTGCCTTAAAAAAAATATTCGTACCCTTGATATTTTCCACATTTTGTCATGTTAGAACCAAAAACATAAATGTATTTTATTGGGATTTTATGTGATAGACCAAAACAAAGTAACACATAATTGTGAAGTGGAAGGAAAATGATAAATGGTTTTCAATTTTTTTTACAAATAAATATCTAAAAAAAGTGCATTTGTCTGAGTCAATACTTTGTAGAACCACCTTTCACTGCAACTATTTTTGAGTATGTCTCTACCAGCTTTGCACATCTAAAAAGTAAAATTTTTGCCCATTCTTCTTTATAAATCACCCTCTGTCAGATTGGATGGAGAGCATCTGTAAACAGCATTTTTCAAGCCTTACCACAGATTCTCAATTGGATTTAGGTCTGGACTTTGACTGGGCCATTCTAACACATGTACAGTGCCTTGCGAAAGTATTCGGCCCCCTTAAACTTTGCGACCTTTTGCCACATTTCAGGCTTCAAACATGAAGATATAAAACTGTAATTGTTTGTGAAGAATCAACAACAAGTGGGACACAATCATGAAGTGGAATGAAATTTATTGGATATTTCAGACTTTTTTAACAAATAAAAAACTGCAAAATTATTCAGCCCCCTTAAGTTAATACTTTGTAGCGCCACCTTTTGCTGCGATTACAGCTGTAAGTCGCTTGGGGTATGTCTCTATCAGTTTTGCACATCGAGAGACTACAATTTTTGCCCATTCCTCCTTGCAAAACAGCTCGAGCTCAGTGAGGTTGAATGGAGAGTGTTTGTGAACAGCAGTTTTCAGTTCTGTCCACAGATTCTCGATTGGATTCAGGTCTGGACTTTGACTTGGCCATTCTAACACCTGGATATGTTTATTTGTGAACCAATTCATTGTAGATTTTGATTTATGTTTTGGATCATTGTCTTGTTGGAAGACAAATCTCCGTCCCAGTCTCAGGTCTTTTGCAGACTCCATCAGGTTTTCTTCCAGTATTTGGCTCCATCCATCTTCCCATCAATTTTAACCATCTTCCCTGTCCCTGCTGAAGAAAAGCAGGCCCAAACCATGATGCTGCCACCACCATGTTTGACAGTGGGGATGGTGTGTTCAGGGTGATGAGCTGTGTTGCTTTTACGCCAAACATAACGTTTTGCATTGTTGCCAAAAAGTTTGATTTTGGTTTCATCTGACCAGAGCACCTTCTTCCACATGTTTGTGTCTCCCAGGTGGCTTGTGGCAAACTTTAAACGACACTTTTTATGGATATCTTTAAGAAATGGCTTTCTTCTTGTCACTCTTCCATAAAAGGCCAGATTTGTGCAGTATACGACTGATTGTTGTCCTATGGACAGAGTCTCCCACCTCAGCTGTAGATCTCTGCAGTTCATCCAGAGTGATCATGGGCCTCTTGGCTGCATCATTCTTCTCCTTGTATGAGCTGAAAGTTTAGAGGGACGGCCAGGTCTTCGTAGATTTGCAGTGGTCTCATACTCCTTCCATTTCAATATTATCGCTTGCACAGTGCTCCTTAGGATGTTTAAAACTTGAGAAATCTTTTTGTATCCAAATCCGGCTTTAAACTTCTCCACAACAGTATCTCGGACCTGCCTGGTGTGTTCCCTGTTCTTCATGATGCTCTCTGCGCTTTAAACGGACCTCTGAGTCTATCACAGTGTAGGTGCATTTATACGGAGACTTGATTACACACAGGTTTATCATCATTAGTCATTTAGGTCAACATTGGATCATTCAGAGATCCTCACTGAACTTCTGGAGAGAGTTTGCTGCACTGAAAGTAAAGGGGCTGAATAATTTTGCGGGCAAATTTTTCAGTTTTTTCTTTGTTAAAAAAGTTTGGAATATCCAATAAATTTCGTTCCACTTCATGATTGTGTCCCACTTGTTGTTGATTCTTCACAAAAAATGACAGTTTTATACCTTTATGTTTGAAGCCTGAAATGTGGCAAAAGGTCGCAAAGTTCAAGGAGGCCCGAATACTTTCGCAAGTCACTGTATATGCTTTGACCTAAACCATTCCATTGTAGCTCTAATAATCCCACAACAGACAAATGTCCACGTAAAATTATAAAGCCTGCCATCCAACATTTGTCCGTGTAAAATCCGACAACAATTGTCCGATGGAGCATACAAACAGACGGATTTTGCACCAACAGCCTGTGACCACACAATTCCCATCGGAAAATCCGATTGTGTGTACGCGTCTTAAGTCAACCCCAGCCCCTCCTAGCTCTCCAATGAGTTCTGGAGGGGTACAGCAGAAAGCCGGAGAATTCTCTGCTCACAGAATGCTGAGAACTGAATGATCAGCAGTCTTTGATCGCTCAGTTCTTAGGCCGCGTACACACGATCAAATCTATCTGCTGGAAACGGTCGGCCCGACCGTCCCAGCAGACAGATTCGACCGTGTGTACGGGCGAGCCGACGGATTTGGCCACCCGACAGATTTGAAAGCATGCTTTGAAATCTGTCGGCTGGGAACCCGTCCGCCCGACATGTCTGCTGGTTAGTACGCTAACCAGCAGACATGTCTTCTCGCACACCCGAATGGTTTCGACGCATGCGCGGAAGTGTTTTACTTCCTGGTGCGGTGACGTGGCGGCGTCACCGCGCTGTCCGGCGGCAGGGATTTTGGTTTGATCGTGTGTACACGATCAAACCAATATGTCCCCAGCAGACAGATTTGTTCAAATCGGTCGGCCCGACCGATTTGAACAAATCTGTCTGCTCGTGTGTACGCGGCCTTAGTGTTAGAGCCAGCTGGGGACAGATGCAGCATGGGACCGATGCTGCATCCACCTAGGTGAGTATAATTTTTATTTTATTTTTTCTAAATATCATACTTGTCTTTTAATATGTGTCTTTTAGATCTACCTGGAGTTCAGCTTTAAGGAATACTGACTAAATATTTAAAGACATTAAAGAAGAATGAAAAAATAATCCCAGCAGGGAAATTATTATCAAACCAACTAAACGACACGTTACAGTTCTGAATAGCTTAGCTACACCCTGGTTATATGATATGCTGAACTTAGATCACACTTACACTGTTGAAAGAACAGGTTTTTATCAAGGATGTAAAAATAAAGCAAAGCCTTGTGTATGGATGGTGGAGCCCTATAAACAGAACTTTTTTTATCGCAGAAAGGATCTTCGTCTTCAAACAGACCTTTTCAATAAAGCAATGGGGAAAAAAGCCAGCGATGTTGACCTGCAAAGTATGTTAATTCTTATGAGCCAATCAGATTTCAGTTTATGCAAGTCAGATCAGTCAAAAACTTCTTTTGTTAGCTATAATTTTTTATTAGCTGCTATGAGGTATGCCTCACCACTGCCTCCTGGCATATGTGGGCATTTGAAATCCAGCAAAAGTGCACCTCAGCCCATTGCATGAATGCATTCTCTCGGGATCTCACGTGCCCAGGAGGCAGCAGTGGTAGTTAATGCTTATTTAACCTCTAGCGATAATTAAAATACTAAAACTCACACAAACTTCTCCTGTATCCCATACAGTAACCCTCATATTAAAGTGGTTGTAAACCCCTACATATACTGTACCTAGTGAAGTGAATTCAGGTGATACACAGAACTGAAACAAATCCTCCCATATCAGCTGTACCTGTTTATCTGCAGTCTTCTCTACATCTGTTCAAAGTCCACAATTTAACTTGCCTGAACTGTCAGGAAAAAAAGGTGGTGGAGAGCTGAAGTTACACTCTGCAGAGCTCAGTGAGGAGAGCCCTGAGAGCTGATTGGAGGGAAGAGACACACTCCCCTTCACATACTGTAGCACACATGAACAGAGCTGAGGCTGTCTATCACAAGCCGTGTTCCGGAGGACTCTCCTCTGTCACCTTTTCTTCTCTTGGTGTCAGGAAAACTTGCCAGATGTGATTCATACTTAGACCTCATGCCCACGGACGTTTTAAAAAATGGGCTGTAAAGCCAGTACAGATGCCAGGAAAAGAGCGGCATTAAAAACACGATCTTGCATTGAATTCAATGCATGTCTTGTAGTGCTGGCTTTCACATGCGTTTCTCTGTCTCTATTGATTTGATTTGAATAGAAGTCGCACCAGAAGTCAGGTCAAGAGGATCCGATTTGCGGGGTGACTTGAAATGTATTACATGTCACAATTATTTATGCCTATAGTCATATTATAACACTGTCTTTGAGTACTGTGGGGCACAATTTGATATATTCTATATCTAAAAGATATTTAACTCACAAGCAGTGCAATTAACAGCCAAGTTAGGTCACTTCTCCGCTGATACTTAGCCCTGTATGTGAAGCACAATCCCCAACTCTCCTCTCGTATATTAGAATGTGGATGGTGAGCTATCTATAGCCTCAGTGGACTTTTCAGGTGAACGTATATAAGAGTGGATTGTCTTGTAATTAAGCCTACAATTTTCTAATATCGATCTGACCTTTTGCTCTTATTGAGCGACACCCTACACTGCATTAGGCAGCGCAGGGGTTTTAAGAGGCAGAGCATTCTAACTCAGTCATTTTAATATAAAGCTGTTCATTAACATAGGATGACAAAGGACATGTGTCAATATCCCAGCAGGAAACACCATTATTTTATACAGATTTGCACACAGTTGTGCAACGTTCTGGAGATCAATAAAGAGCATCGTGTACTTAGGGTTGCCACCTTTTCTTCAAGCCAAACCCAAACACTTTAGCGGTCTGGGACACAAATGTGTGCCCCAGGGAGAGTAGTAATGCGGTGCGCATAGCGTGCCACAGCAAATGGTGGGTGTGGCCAAATTTCCACTGCTGACATCATCACCCTGCCCCCCAGTGATGCTTATCCAGCCCCCAGACAGCTGCCCACAGCTCTCGGATGGAAACAGATTTGTGTGCGACTATCTGTTTTTTTTGGGGAGCCTAAGCCCGGTCTGAATAATGTGTCTGGGTTTCAGTCTGCCTGAAACAATATTCAAAACCCGAACTGTCCGGGTGAATCCTGGGCAGGTAGCAACCCTACGTGTATTGCTGCATGGAGTGGGGTCCTAATGGGACTGTTTAAATTCAGGGACAGCCTAAGGCCCCTTTCACATGGACGTTCCGATCGGATCCATATGTCCGTTTTTTAGGCTGACCCAATCAGAACCTTCATTTGTCTTTATGGAGTGGTGGGGGTAAACAAACATGTGTTTGTTTACACCAGCCTACATCATATCCGATTAGATCTGACAAAAAGACACAAATGGAGATCCATGCACCTTCCATCCAGCGGATTGGGTGGAATGGCAGTTGGGTGTAAATGGGCAGGTGGTCTGTTTACATCCGGCTGCCCATAAGGCCCCTTTCACACTGGGGCATTTTTCGGGCGTTATGCAAGCATTTTTCAGGCGCTTTGGCGTTAAAAAAGTCTGTAAAGCGCCTGAAAGAAGCCTCATCTGCAAACCCAATGTGAAAGACCTAGTGCTTTCAGAGCCCTTTCACACTGCCAGCGCCCAAAAAACGCTGGTAAAGCACCGCTAAGACCCTAACATTTTAGGGCGTTTTTGCCGTGCCTCAGTGTGAAAGGTCAAGATGTTTTTACAGCACTTTCAATTCATTTCAACGGAGAGGGGCATTTTTGGAGCGTTTTTTTCAGTGCCCAAAAGCTGCTCCAAAGATGCTGCTTGCAGGACTTTTCTCAACGCCCCGCCAGTGCAACGCCTCGGTGTGAAAGGATAAGGCGTTTTTACAGCGCTTTCAATTCATTTCAATGAAGAGGGGCGTTTTTGGAGCATTTTTTTTGGCGCCCAAAAGCTGCTCCAAAGATGCTGCTTGCAGGACTCAGTGTGAAAGGGTCCATTAAGCTGCATGGAAAGCGTTTTATGAGCGTTTTAATAGCACTATTTTTAACGCTAAAACTCTCTAAAAACGCTTCAGTGTGAAATAAGTCTAAAGGAGTGCAGTCCGTGTCCGCTCTGCAATTTTCACTCTATTTTGTTTCATGTAAGGGAATATATGCACGATTTTTTTAATGTATTACATTTCACAATTATTTATGCAATTGCGTAAATAATTACGTGTAGTTTAGCTGCCTTCTTTGCAGAGAGAGTGCTGGTTTCTTCAGAGAGTCTTTGGGCCCTTTCACTCGGGCTGTCTAATCAGGTCAGATCCATTCACCCCTATGGAGCAGTGAGTGTCAGCGATGACATGTCCTATCCTGTCCGCAAAATCCAGATGGATGGTGACTATTTTCCATCCTTCTGGCGGATGGGATTGGATATAAACGGATAAAACAGACAGGCGGTCTGTTTTCACCCGATTTCCCTATAGGCCAGACTGGATCTGTCTCTACTCTGCACCTATCAACAGAGCGATCCCCCGCTGAGCAAGCGGATTCTGTCCCACAGGGGTGCCCATGTGAAAGGGACTTAATGCCCCATACACATGATCTGAAAATCGGACGACAGATCATCCTTCTTTTTTTTTACATGCTAGTCGTTTTTTTTTTTTTGTTTTACATGCTAGAGTTTACTAAGGTTACGAAAATTCAAGAATCAGCACAGAACCAAGGGATGTCATGTGTTGTAGTGTATTTTTATTGTATTTTCGGACGACAACAACAAATATTTGCGTGCATGTCCGATAAAATAATATCGGATGAACTGTCATGATCGGCTCTCGAAAGCTCTGTACTAACAATCCGATTATCATACGATTGCATCGAAAGTGGTATTTTTCATCCGATTTACGAATCGGGGCATAAGACTTCTACTGACTAAGCCAGAGGCTGCATCTTAGGGCCAGATTCAGGTAGCGTAGCGTATCTTTGTGCGGGCGTAGTGTATCGAATATACGCTACGCCGCCGCAACTTAGAGAGGCAACTGCTGTATTCACAGAGCACTTGCTCCGTAAGTTGCGACGGTGTAGCGTAAATCGGCCGGCGTAAGCCCGCCTAATTCAAAGTAGGAAGGAGGTGGGCGGCATCTATTTAAATTAAGCATGACCCCATGCTAATGAATGGCCGGTTGAACTGGGCATGCGCGTGCATGCTCAGAATCATGTCGCATGAACTCCCTAAGATACGTCGGTGTAAATGCCTATGACATGAACGTAACTTACGCACAGCCCCATTCATGTACGACTTACGTAAACAACGTAAAAACGACGGCTGTTCCGACGTCCATACCTTTGCATGGGATGCGACACCTTTTTGGTGGTTTATCTTCACGCCGGAAAAACGTCTTACGTAAACGGTGTAGATTACTGCGTTGGGCGTACGTTCGTTCGTGAATCAGCGTATCTTGCTCATTCGCATATTTAACATGGGAACACCAAATGCCATGTTTTTCGGCGTATCTCGCTTTGTGAATCGGCGCAAAGATGCGACGGCGCACATTTGAAATTACGGCGCCGTATCTGAAGATACGCCGACGTAAGTCTTTGTGAATCAGGCCCTTACCTAATTTTTTAGGTTCCTTTTTGCAGGAGCAGCCTATAAGGAACTTGGTTTTCCTTGTCTCTGTTATCTGCAGTTAGTAGATGCTCGCCAGCACACCAAGGATCATCAATTTCCTCCAAACGGTTCTTATTCAAAAATAGCACTCTACCATTTTGTGATGCGATCTTTCTTGAATTAAATTAGTTTTGATGAAATTGATGATGCTTGGTGTGCTGGTGAATATCTGCTTATTGGACAGGTTTCAGTTTCCAGGTAGTGGTCGCTACAGCACCCAGTACCCTAACTACTTACCGCAATCTACTATAGTTGTACATCGGTACTTTGATGTAGAATACCGGGGGTTATGGCAGCAGATAGTTGCCATAACCCAGGTAATTTCTGAAAAGGCAGGTGGTCCTCTTTCAGGTAAAAGTGGTCTCTGCAGCAGAATCACTGCAAGATCACTTTTATCAGCAATAGGAGAGGTGCCCACCCCCCTCCAACTGCGTTTTGGTCATCTCTGGACCCTCCGGTAGTGGCAGAGACAATCCAGTCCTTAACCCACAGAGGATGTGAGTCGAGTGAGGGAATGATGGCTCAATGACCTTGGATGATGGAAGCAGCATCAAACGTCACTTTTTTTTTAAAACCCCCCATCCTGCCGTGCTTACACCTAGAAGCGACCATATACGTAAGTCGCACCCACATATGTAAGTGGTGTTCAAACCACACACATGAGGTATCGCCGCGATCGTTAGCAATAATTCTAGCAAAAGACCTCCTCTGTAAATCAAAACTGGTAACCTGGGGATTTTTAAGGGTCAACGTTTTTTCGCAATTCCATGAGCAGGCGCAATTTTGAAACATGACATGTTGGGTATTAATTTACTCGGCGTAACATTATCATTCACAACATGGAAAAAAATACTAACTTCACTGTGTCTTTTTTCCCAAAAATTGCATTTGTAAGACTGCTGCGCAAATACGGTGTAACATAAAGTATTACAACAACCACCATTTTATTCTCCAGGGTGTCTCAATATAAATATATATATATATATATATATACCATATTTATCGGGGTATTGCGCGCTCCTAATGTGGACCTGTTAAAAACATTTTACCTCCGCCGACATATACCGAGTGCAGTACACTCGGGTACATTCGGCCAGGCTCGGCTTCGCTCGTGCTCACCCTCTGTGACGTTTATGCGTGAGCACGAGCGAAGCCGAGCCTGGCCGAATGTACCCGAGCGTACTGCACTCGGTATATGTCGGCGGCTCAGTTGAAACTGAGCGCGGGAAGCGAGTATCGGCGTATATCGCGCACCCACGATTTTCCCCTTATTTTAAGGGGAAAAGTGCGCGGTATACGCCGATAAATACGGTATATATATATATATATATATATATATATATATATATATATATATAAAATATATATATATTTATTTAAAAGTTTAGGAGTTCTAAGTAATTTTCTAGCAAAAAAAAATGATTTTAACTTGTAAATAACAAGTTTGAAAAATAGGCCTGGTCCAGAGCTTATTCCAGGAACGTGTGCGATGGGAATATGAACTGTGTGATCTGCAGTAAACACCACCTTGAGATAAATTGGCAAAGCTTTATGCCGCGTACACACAACGAGAATTGTTTTAATTGGTCATTAAAAACGGTCGTGTGTAGGCTCCAGATCATTTTTCTCGACGTGAAAAATGGGCATTAAAAATTTAGAACCTGCTCTATTTTTTCTCATCATTTTTTACGTCGTCGTTTTTCACGTCCTGAAAAACGGTCGTGTGTAGGCTTTAATGACGGGGAAAAAAACGTGCATTTTCACTAACAGGTTATGAGAAGGAAAATTTGCATAATCAGCCCAAAGGTTGTCGCAAATAGAATGAAACATCCCCTTTATAGTGCCGTTGTACGTGTTGTACGTCACCGCGCTTTGCTCGGGCATTTTTTTATTTATTTTTTCAATCGTGTGTATGCAAGGCAGGCTTGACAAGAATCACGTCGAGAAAAACTGTTTTTTCCATGACATGAAAAATGGTCGTGTGTACGCGGCATTAGCCCAAAGATAAAAAATCTTTATTTATAGTTATGTGAAATCATGTCAAATGTCTTTGGACTCAATGAGAAATAACTTTCACTTTAAAAATAAGAATAAGGTAGGAGCTTTGAGAACAGAGCCTCTTGTTTCTTTCAGTCCTTGGTTAGTGAGTATTGATCAGAACCACTTGTGCCTCCTTCAGGGGATGAGGAAAGTATTCCAGAGACAGCGTGATACTCTAAACATCTTGTGCACAGAGCGTTAATATACAAGATGTAAAAGGCAGACCCAATGATCCTTGTGCTTGTATTTGGAAGCCTCATTAGAAGTGCTGATTTGGTGAAGCTTTTAAATGCCATTTAATGGTTTACCACATGTAATTACATATTGCAATAATTATTGTCAATCCCATTAAGAAATACTACAACATAAGTATTTATGACCCTAAGCCACACTTGGGTAATCTACACCAGTGTTTCTAAACCTTTTTTCATTTAAGGCACCCTTTAAAATGATGGACAATCTCGAGGCACCTCATTCTAAAATATAAAAAACTATTTTAATAGCTTTACACAGTGCAACATCAATACACATAGGGCACCCATCTTTAGAGGTGATTTATTCTTCCAAAACAAATATACTTTTGCACACTGGTACTGACTAGGGATGAGCCGAACACCCCTGGGTTCGGTTCGCACCAGAACCTGCGAACAGACCAAAAGTTTGTGTGAACTTTAGAACCCTGTAAAAGTCTATGGGACTCGAACGTTTGAAATCCAAAGTACTAATTTTAAAGGCTAATATGCAAGTTATTGTCCTAAAAAGTGTTTGGGGACCCGGGTCCTGCCCCAGGGGAGTGTTTGGGGACCTGGGTCCTGCCCCAGGGGACATGTATCAATGCAAAAAAAGTTTTAAAAAACTGCAATTTTTTCAGGAGCAGTGATTTTAATAATGCTTAAAGGGGTAGTTCCCCCAAAAACCTTTTTTTTAACATTGATTGAGGCTCGTTTTGTCAAGGGGAATCGGGTGTTTTTTTTTTAGAAACGAAGCAGTACTTACCGTTTTAGAGATGCATCGTCTCCGACGCTTCCGGGTATGGTCTTCGGGTCTGGGCGTTCCTATTTGATTGACATGCTTCTGACGGTCGGATACATCGCATCACGATTTTCCGAAAGTAGCCAAACGACGGTGTGCAGGCGCAGCATAGAGCCGCACCGGCGCTCGGCTTCTTTCGGCTACTAGTGACGCGATGTATGCGACCGTCGGAAGCCTGTCGGAAGCCTGTCAATCAAATAGGCACGCCTAGACCAGACGATCATACCCGGAAGCGACGGAGACGATGCATCTCTAAAACGGTAAGTACTGCTTTGTTTCTAAAAAAAAAACACCCGATTCCCCTTGACATAACGAGCCTCAATCAATGTTAAAAAAAGGTTTTTGGGGGAATTACCCCTTTAAAGTGAAACAATAAAATTGAAATATTCCTTTAAATTTCATACCTAGGGAGGTGTATAGTATGCCTGTAGCGCTTGTTTCCTGTGCTTAGAACTGTCACTGCACAAAGTGACATTTCTGAAGGAAAACAGTCATTTAAAATCACTCGTGGCAATAATGAATTGTCGGATACCAGCAATACAGAGAAAAGTCATTCATAAAAAAAGAATGCATGGGGGTCCCCCCAAATTCAATTACCAGGCCCTTCGGGTCTGGTATGGATATTAAGGGGAACCCTGCGTCAAATTAAAAAAAAATTATGTGGGGTTCCCTCCAAATATCCATTCCAGACCCTTCAGATTTGGTATGGATTTTAACGGGAACTCCACTACAAATTTTAAAAAAAATGCCGTGGACCCCCACACATTTTTTTTTTATGAATGACTTTTCTCTGTATTGCCGGGAGCCGACAATTCATTATAGCCGCGAGTGATTTTAAATTACTTTTTTTCCTTCAGAAATGACACTTTGTGCAGGGACAGTTCTAAGCATGGGAAACAACCGCTACTTTACAGGCATACTATACACCCCCCCAGGTACGAAATTTAAAGAAATATTTCACTTTTATTGTTTCACTTAAAGGAATTATTAAAATCACTGCTGCCAAAAAAACTGCAGTTTTTAAAACTTTTTTTTTTTGCACTGATACATGTCCCCTGGGGCAGGATCCAGGTCCCCAAACACTTTTTATTAGAATAACTTTCATATTAGCCTTTAAGATTAGCACTTTAGATTTCAAACGTTCGAGTCCCATAGACTTTAACAGGGTTCTAAAGTTCACACAAACTTGACGCGAACACCCCAAATAGTTCGCTGTTCGGCGAACAGGCAATGTTCGAGTCGAACATGAGTTCGAACTCGAAGCTCATCCCTAATACTGACTAGTATTCCAATGTTTCTCTTCTCCATCAGTTTCTCTCCATCAGATTTTTTCCTTCGGAAATTCCAACGAACATATTCTCTTTTTTTTGTGACGGAAAAAAATTCTATCGGAAAATTTTGTCTGAATGGAATTCCGACGGAGAAAAAAACTTAATTTTTCTAGGCTCGTCGTAGTGTTGCACCACATTTTTGATGGTCAAAATTTGGTGTGTCCATGTATATGCAAGACAGTTTATTCCGATGGGAAAACCGATCGTGTGTACACGGCTTAAAAGGCAGGCTTCATCCACCTGCTGACAATTTTTGGAAATTTTTTATGTATTTTGCCAAGAAACCCCTGAAGAAGCCTCAAAGGAACCCTGGTTGAAAAAGGCTGGTCTACACAACGCAAAAAAAGAAGGGTAGTGTTGTATGTAACAACCAGTATTATTACAGCCATTACTGCTTATGACCTCATTTTGTATACCCCACAAACACGTGTATTCTGCTTATAATGTCATATTTAACCACTTGAGGCCCGTGCTATAGCAAAATGACAGCTTCAGCGCGGACCTGAAAATCCAACAGGACGTCTTTTGACGTCCGCCCCTTTGCTCGTTTAAGCTGGCCGTGTCCCTTGGACACAGCCAATCACAGATCACGGCGAACGGCCAATCAGAGTGGCCGTTTGCTATGCGATCTGTGCGGCCAATGAGAGATGGTCTCAAATGTAAACATATGCATCTCTCATTGCCGGCTCACACAGAGACAGCGTCCTGTCACTGTCAGGGAGAGAGGAGACCGATCTATGTCCCTTGTACATAGGGACACAGATCGGTCACCTCCCCCAGTCACCCCTTCGATATGTAGAATACGTATCGACCTAGACTGAGAAAAAAAATTGTTTTTTTTTTTTTTTAAATTGGGCTATTTATTATAGCAACAAGTAAAAAATATTGTATTTTTTTTTTTGCAAAATTGTCGCTCATTTTTGTTTATAGCGCAAAAAATACAACCAAAAGAAAGCTCTACTTGTGGGGAAAAAAGGACGTTAATTTTGTTTGGGAGCCACATCGCACGACTGCGCAATTTTCAGTTAAAGCGACACAGTGCCGGAAACTGAAATTTCACCTGGGCAGGAGGGGGGTATATGTGCCCAGTAAGCAAGTGGTTAAAGCCCAACCGGAAGATTTATTTTTTAAAGATGAATTCCAGGTATGACATTTTTTACATAGTTACATTAGTCTAACTTGTACCAATGTAAGTATGCATAGACCATACTTTTGGGATTAATCTAGAAGTTGGAAATCATTGTAGTAAACACCACTACTCCAGAGACATCCACTTCCTTCCAGGGCAGTAACCCTAATGCTTTGAAACACAGGAGGTTGGCTGCTCACTATGGGCACAATTCAGAGATCACTTTGCATTTTTTCAATAAATACAAAGTGTCCTCTGATTGGATGAGGTAGAGAGACAGGATGGTGATGTCACACACAGCATCTCCGGAATGGCACCTGTTCTTCGCACCCAACCTACTGTATTTACAATGCAGCAGAGCAGCCAATCAATGCAGAACTGAGAAGCTAGTGAACCTCGCGCCTACAATAGTGATTTGCAGCTTCTAGAGAAAAAGGTTGGCATCAGTGGCGGTGTGTCCATAAAGGGTGCAGGAGCGCCGCAGCCCTCTCTCCTGCACCGCTCTACTATCATAGATAGATTAATGGATTGTGTCCGGGCCCTTTTCAGGCGCAGGGCACCTGAATTACAGTGGTGGGGGTGTTTTTTGGAAGCACCTGATTAGAGCCGTCGGCTGTAATAGACGCCCAAAAAAGGTCAACAGCGGGCGCAATGCTGGGCGTTCACTGTTCACAGAATTTGCTTTGCTAATACTGAATACTGAATCGCCTCTCAGCCAATCAGATTTCCAGGTCGGTTACCAGTCACCTGATTGGCTAAAATATCAGGCGCTGTGATTGGATGCCTGAGAGAGGAATGGAAGAAGACATGGAGGACGCGCAGGAGACCGCCGCTGACCTGCTGTGAGACAGGTAAGCCGGGCAGCATCTGATGGGGCACAGTAGCGGCAATTGATAGGCACACTTGCAGCATCTGATAGGGCACACTGGTGGCAATTGATGGGCAGAGTTTCAGCAATTAATGGGTACAGTGGGTGAGTTTGATGGCACAGTGACGGCAATGTATGGTTACAGTGGCTGTATTTTACGGCACAGTGGCAGCAATTTTTGGGGTACAGTGGCTGCGTTTGATGGCACAGTAGCTGTGTATGATGGGCACAGTGGCTGCAATTGATGTGTTTTTTTTTTACAGTTTGTTTGCACCCCCCAAAAATTTTGAGCACCAGCCGCCATTGATTGGCATCCTGATTTAGTCGACAGCGGGCAGCCAACAAGTACTGTAGATCAGGAATAGCATTACCGGTCCTTCCACCCTCAGCCTCCCCCCCACTGCAGAGCAGAGAGTGGGACACATCATACCGTATTTCCCTAAAAATAAGCCCAAGTCTTATATTCATTTTGGCAGCAAAAGACACAGTAGGGGTTATTTTTGGACTAGGTCTTAATGTGTAATGTGCTGTTTCTCTCCCTCTCTCTCCCTGCCTGACAGGAATCCCCAGTGTGAACCGGGTTAAAATGCTTGTAAAATCATATAATCCACTCTATTACAGTATTATATAATGTACAATGTGTGTGTTACTGTAATACAAATGTGCCAAATACCTTTTGCCACATACCGTTATAGTGCTGCTCTGTACTTCCGTGACCCCAGAGTTCTCTTCCCCACTCTGAGCACTGCAGTGCAGAGGGGGGGCCGTACCGAAGTTATCTGGCACAATTATATTACAGAAATACACACATTGTACATTATATACTTCAGAAATAGAGTGGATTATAGGATTTTATAAGCATTTTAAACTAGGGCTTATTTTCGTGGTAGGGCTTATATTGCAGCTTTCCTGGAAAATAACGCTAGGTCTTATTTTATGGGTGGGTCATATTTTCAGAGAAACACGGTAGTGCTGGATGAAGTATGGGAGCTGTCGGAGTTAACTGTTTACATTAACCAGCAGGTAATTAGTTGCTAGGAAGCTGGGCAGTCCTAGCAACCAATCACCAGCTTGTTCATGTGAAAAGTTAACTCCTGCTTCCGTCCTCCATCCAGTACTGTGACACCTCTCGCTCCCCACTCTGCTGCACAGTGTAAGGTAGGGGGACTATGAAGTCAAAAACTATCAAAAAATAAGTTGCCCAAAAAGTGTCATCAAATAGTAAAAAATTATAATTTCTAAGTGACAACTGCACTCATATAATGTCCACATAAACATTATAAATATTAATATTACTGAAAAACGTGTTGTCCTATCAATGTGAAGTGCATAAATTCATAAAAATTAATCAAATAAAACATTCATATAGATCAAAAAACATTTAAAACAAGAAAATACAGCATAGGGCCTGTGGAGACAACTAAGGGCCAGGAAAGGTGAGCCCGAAGTCTGGCTTTAAAAAAGAAGTGCAGGATCCAAAAAACAAGCATTTATACATGCCTATATGATTGCAGCACAGAACAAAGCTGCTGCTGCCCCCTGGCTATACGCCAAGAACTGAGAGATCAAAGACACTGATCGCTCAGTTCTCAGGTTCTCTCTGAGCACAAAGCACCGGGCTGTGGAGGGGATGGGTGCAGCTGGCTCAGGTTTTCATTGGCGCGCTTAGAGGCCATCCAGCTGTTGGTCAGGCATCTGAACGGATCCCGACATTGTTGTCAGGATCCCTACAGAGCCTGGACCTGCTATTTGACCACTGTCGGATGAATCTTAGTCACAGAACCGCAGAACTAATTGCACTCCTCTGACCCAAAGGAGAAGTATTGGCAAAAGAGCATTGGCCATACTTCACCCTTAAAGTGGAAATGCATGCTAGGAATTAAAATGGGCAAACTGGCAGGATTTTAATGCAGAAGTGACATGCTTTGTCTGCTCCTTTATACAGTTGCAATAAAAAGTATGTGAACCCTTTTGGAATGATATGGATATGTGATCTTCATCTAAGTCACAACAATAGACAATCACAGTCTGCTTAAACTAATAACACACAAGGAATTAAATGTTCCATGTATACATTCACAGTGCAGGTGGAAAAAGTATGTGAACCCCTAGTCTAATGACATCTCCAAGAGCTAATTGAAGCGAGGCGTCAGTCAACTATCCAATCAATGAGATGAGATTGGAGGTGTTGGTTACAGCTGCCCTGCCCTATAAAAAAAACACAGACCAGTTCTGGGTTTGCTTTTCACAAGTAGCATTGCCTGGTGTGAATGATGCCTCACACAAAAGAGCTCTTAGAAGACCTACAATTAAGAATTGTTGACTTACATAAAGCTGGGAAGGGTTATAAAAGTATCTCCAAAAGCCTTGCTGTTCATCAGTCCATGGTAAGACAAATTGTCTATAAATGGAGAAAGTTCAGCACTGCTGCCACTCTCCCTAGGAGTGGCCATCCTGTAAAGATAACTGCAAGAGCACAGCGCAGACTGCTGAATGAGGTGAAGAAGAATCCTAGAGTGTCAGCTAAAGACTTACAAAAGTCTCTATGATATGCTAACATCCCTGTTAGCGAATCTACAAAACGTAAAACACTAAACAAGAATGTATTTCATGGGAAGACACCACAGAGGAAGCCACTGCTGTCCAAAAAAAACATTGCTGCACCTTTACAGTTTGCACAAGAGCACCTGGATGTTCCACAGCAGTACTGGCAAAATATTCTGTGGACAGATGAAACCAAAGTTGATTTGTTTGGAAGAAACACACAACAATATGTGTGGAGAAAACGAGGCACAGCACACCAACATCAAAACCTCATGTGAAGTATGGTGGTGGGTGCATCATGGTTTGGGGTTGCTTTGCTGTGTCAGGGCCTGGACGGATTGCTGAAGCTCAACATAAGATGGGTGTTGCAATAGAACAACGACCCAAAGCATAGAAGTAAATCAACAACAGAATGGCTTAAACAGAAGAAAATACGCCATCTGGAGTGGCCCAGTCAGAGTCCTGACCTCAACCCGATTGAGATGCTGTGGCATGAACTCAAGAAAGTGAAATCACACCAGACATCCTTAGAATATTGCTGAACTGAAACAGTTCTGTAAAGAGGAATGGTCAAGAATTACTTCTGACCGTTGTGCACGTCTGATCTGCAACTACAGGAAACGTTTGGTTGAAGTTATTGCTGCCAAAGGAGGTTCAACCAGTTCTTAAATCCAAGGGTTCACATACTTTTTACACCTGCACTGTGAATGTTTACATAGTGTGTTCAATAAAAACATGGTAACATTTAATTCTTTGTGTGTTATTAGTTTAAGCAGACTGTGATTGTCTGTTGTTGTGACTTAGATGAAGATCACATTTTATGACCAATTTGTGCAGAAATCCATTTTATTCCAAAAGGGTTCACATACTTTTTATTGCAACTGTAGAAGTCTGCACAAATTCTGCGATGCCAAATCTGACGGAACTCCAACACATACCGTCACGATGTTATCTCGGCCCATCAAATTACAGCAACTGACGATCAGGACCCGGAAGCTGGCCACCCACAGAACTCAGTGACCAGTGAAGAGTTTCGGGGATGGCGCATCACTGTATTCAAGATGACTATAGTTCCGCTCTAAAAGCAACCTCAGCCACAAAATGTTCTTATGTTATGTTTTGTTGGATTTTGTATCGTTGTCTTGGGACTCTCTAGAGACATTTACCCTCACTTTGTATCCCACAGACTGTAGGAAGTGAGAGGATAGTTCCTCTGTCTGGCAGGGAGGAACAGATCACAAGACTGGCTGCACAGAATTACATTATCCTTGGAAGGTAAACCAATTTACATATAAGTGTTTGACAGGGCTTTTTTTCTGGGGGAACTTGGTGGAACTCAGTTCCACCACCTTTGGCTCAGACCCTTTGGTGCCTGCTCACCACAATCACTTGTGAACACAGAAGTCTGGTTTCTGTGTTTACAAGTGACTGCTTTGTAACCCCCTGAACTCTGCACACTGTATGTAATGCAATTCTGGTATTTAATGCCCCTTTAAGACCCTTCTACTGTTTGTGAAATCTGAACGGGTCGTGGTTGAGTTCCTGCACCTATTTTCTGAGAAAAAAAGCTCTGGTGTTTGAACTGTTTATTTAGCTTTTTACCTGGAGTTCAGCTTTAAAGAAAGTCCTAAGATGCTTTATTTTTGCTTATAACTGAAAAATGATAAAACTGCTGTCTTCCATTTTTTTCCCCCTATTTTCTCTTTTTCTGTACTTGAAGTCCCATTGAGGCTTATTGTGCATAAATATATTATACATGTCAGCATAAAAGTAACCTGAGAGTGAATGGATTGCTTTTCTTGTGTCAAAAAATAAATGCACTCAATAAATCATTATAACGCTGCTCAGTGCTGGAAAAGACCAGCGCTAATTGAGCTGTAGGGCTAAACAGGTGTCTGGCGAAGGTACTGACACTATTACACAGCCATTATATTGACAAGATGACATATGCTGAAAAGGGAGCTCTTCATTTAACAAGCAGTACATGATGCAGTGCAGTCTAAATCTAATAAAGGACACAGCTGGCATATCCGTAAAAGGACCTCAGCACATAAGATGCACTCCAGACAGGCAACTAAATAGGCATTTGAATTACATATATAGTAATTGTTTTATATACTTAAAGAGACACTGCAATCATGTGCATGCACTGTCTCTGGAAAGAGCCCCTTGATCCTCTTATACTCAGCTTACTAGGACTAATGGGTTTGAAGATACACTATATTACCAAAAGTATTCCAGTCCTAGTCCGTAGAGTTCAATATTGAGTTGGCCCACCCTTTGCAGCTATAACAGCTTCAACTCTTCAGGGAAGGCTGTCCACAAGATTTAGGAGTGTGTCTATGGGAATGTTTGACCATTCTTCCAGAACATTTGTGAGGTTAGATATTGATGTGGATGAGAAGGCCCGGCTCGCAGTCTCCGCTCTAATTTATCACAAAGGTGTTCTATCGGGTTAAGGGCAGGATTTTGTGTAGGCCAGTTAAGCTACTCCACCCCAAACTTGCTCATCTATGTCTTTATGGACCTTGCTTTGTGCGCTGGTTCACATCATTTGGTGGAGGGGGTTATGGTGTTGTTTGTCAGGGGTGGCCTTTGGCCCATTAGCTGAGTTACCGGAGGTGACGTCTGCGAGTTCGCTACTCATTGTTTTATTATGCCTGTTTACATGATACCTATGTGAGTACCGATTTAAAAATAATAATGGGAAAAGGTCAATAGAATAAATGTAGTTAAAACATAGCCAGAGTTTGGTAACCGGAACGGATAGTCAGACAAGCCAGGCCGTCAGGGAGCCTGTGATCAGCTTACTTCAGAACAGGCCAGGAATTTAGGAAACTGGAGAATCAGCATAGTGGAACAGCAAGCAGGATCTGGAACCAGAATAGACATCAGCCAAGCAAGTCTTTAACAGGCACACAGGAGATAGTCTCTTGATATGTTGACTAAGGCGAAGACAGAGAGGATCTGGACTGAACAGCTTAAGTAACCAGCAGGACTGACAAGCAGGATATCATCACCAGGTTAGTCACTGTGGAAAGATTAGAGCTGGCAATTAACCGACAGCGGAGCGGCCTTCTCTTAGAAGGAGGCTGAGCCTAGCCCTGACAGCAACACAAGAGGACCGAGTTAGAGGAAAATACAATACATGGGTCTTACACACAGTGTACTGTCCAGAGAAGCAGGACTACGGTATCTGTGTCACATGCAAGGCAACCAACCAGCCAAGAGACGAGTGACGCGGTAAAGGTGACAGTCACTCTGGTAGTCGGGGGGTTAGGTGCTTGTCACCTCCACTAGCGGACGGCTCCCTGCTTTTGGAACAGTGGTTGAAGAGTGGAGAGGTTGTTTCCTGTAGCCCATAGCAACCGTGGGAAATGTGTAGCGCTTTAAAGTGACTGTCTGCTAATGACAGTCAGAAGCACAAAAAAAGAATAAACAAATTTTGTGTTGAGTGAAACAAATAAAGGACCCTGGAAAATCCAGGGACAAGCACTGTGTAACTCGTGCGTGATGAACAGTGTGAAAATAATCTATTAGTGAGATGACACCCGTTGTTGGATACAATTAATCACATATAGAAACATATATACATTGAAAAACAACAGTGATTGTTCATTTCTTTAGAAAGACATGTGTAAATTATTGGCCACTGACTGCCAAGTGCAATAATGTCCCGTGAAAGGAAAATAAAACAAATCCTGATGTAAATAAGTAATAATCAATCTGATGATTGGTGAATAACAAATAATGACTTCTCCACTGTGTTGTTCCCACCACCGAAAGCAATGCAGGCTTACCAGAACCAGTTGACTTCAGATGGCTTACGCCACTGAAAGTCAAATTAGGCTTGTAGTGGCTGATATCACAATGGGCTTCTTGGCAAGGCAATACTTTGAATGGTCAGCAGAACCTCCGTGGGATGGATGGATGAAGCCCAGCTGGGAGTGCGATCCCCAAGTGGATATTCTCATAGAAAATGGTTTGTATAAGAGATAAGAGAAAGAAGTGGCCACATAGCGTTATCCCGTTTAAGTAGAAAAATAAAATATTTATTTACAGCTATCAAACTTACATTTTAGCTGAATAAAAAATGCTTGTATACAAGTAGGGCGGCAGTTGAGTCCTCCCATTTAACCAAAATTGGCAGCGCGGGGTAATCATCTTCCTTTTTTCATAGCAACCGTGGGATTAGTCACTGAAAGAGAGGTGACATTAATGTTGGATTGGTGGAGACCAGTAAAAGCATGTGTGTCACCATTTGAATGACATACCTTTATGAAAAATATGACTTATAAGGAACTGTGTATGTGTAAAGTATTCATATAAATATCAGTTTTAAACCAAACTTTTCAAAAACTAAAATGCCATTTTGACTCCAGTTTTGTTTCCTTAAAGGAACACTAAAGGTTTGTCTTTTATTAGATCAATTGATTGCTGTAAGCTAGAGCATTTAAATATCACTTACCTCGTTTTTCCTTTTGACCTCCAAAATACAGTAATCCAGGTTTGAAAATGCCATTTCCTGTCTCTCCTCTTGCTTTCCACCAGCATCTGAGCCGTTTTGCATGGTGGAAAGCAGAATGGGCTCACCGCCTTCCTATGACTACCACCCTGCATGAAGATGCTCTCTCACAGGCATGGAGGCTAAGCCTTATGGAAACTGTAGTTCCCATTAGGCCGTGATGTAGCAAGAATGAATGCGCACCGCAAACCAGGAAGTCAGTGAGAATAACGATTCAGGAGTGACGGAGGTGAATAAAACAGCTCGATTTCAACAGGTATCAAACTAGTTATAATGCAAAACATTACTTTTTACTTTATCAGCTACTGTCAGACTTTCATTTAAGAGGAAAATATTTTTGTCTTTACAACCCCTTTAAACCTGAAGTACACGCACAGATATTTCCATAAGTGTATAAAACTTCCATCCGCATACCTGTCACCATCCACATACCTGTCACCATTTTCTGACTTCCAAGGGTGCCTTCTACATTGCCTGAGGGGAAGTTAATCAACAACTATGTTGAGTGTATATGTTTTCAGCTCAAATTTGTATCATCCTTGTATAGGTGGAATGTTAGTTATTGCAAATATGTTTTAAGCACTTCCCTTTCTTGGGCCATTTATAAACCTAAGTGGGTGTTCTGTGATCATGGTTGAAGCTACAATCATGTATTTTTTTTTTTTTTTTTTCAGCTGGCGATTTTGTTTCATGTGAAAAAGCCACTGGATGACTTTTACAGGCGGCATCTGCTTCCCGTGACACAGTGAAAGAAACTTATGTTGTTCCTTCCACTGTGTGACGTCAGACACTGGCGTAGCGGGGGGGGGGCAGGGGGGGCTGTCGCACCGGGCGAAAAATGGGGGGGGGCGAATCCATCCACCGGCTCCGCGGAGCGCTCCGGAGCCTCGGCCTAGGAAAGTCCCCGGCTTCGGCCTAGCTCCGGAAGGGCGGCCATCTTGGTACACCCGGCGGCGGCCCTCCTCTCTGTTCACACCCACAGAGGAGGAGGAGCCCGTGCTTGAGGGAAACCACACACGCCGCTGTCTGAGGTCTGAGGTCTGCACTACTGGGGGTTACTGTCTGAGGTCTGCACTACTGGGGGTTATTGTCTGAGGTCTGCACTACTGGGGGTTAATGTCTGAGGTCTGCACTATTGGGGGTTAATGTCTGAGGTCTGCACTATTGGGGGTTACTGTCTGAGGTCTGCACTATTGGGGGTTACTGTCTGAGGTCTGCACTATTATGGGGGTTACTGTCTGAGGTCTGCACTATTATGGGGGTTACTGTCTGAGGTCTGCACTATTATGGGGGTTACTGTCTGAGGTCTGCACTATTATGGGGGGTTACTGTCTGAGGTCTGCACTACTGGGGGTTACTGTCTGAGGTCTGCACTACTGGGGGTTACTGTCTGAGGTCTGCACTATTGTGGGGGTTACTGTCTGAGGTCTGCACTATTGTGGGGGTTACTGTCTGAGGTCTGCACTATTGTGGGGGTTACTGTCTGAGGTCTGCACTACTGGGGGTTATTGTCTGAGGTCTCCACTATTGGGGGTTAATGTCTGAGGTCTGCACTATTGGGGGTTACTGTCTGAGGTCTGCACTATTGGGGGTTACTGTCTGAGGTCTGCACTATTGGGGGTTACTGTCTGAGGTCTGCACTATTATGGAGGTTACTGTCTGAGGTCTGCACTACTGGGGGTTACTGTCTGAGGTCTGCACTATTATGGAGGTTACTGTCTGAGGTCTGCACTATTATGGAGGTTACTGTCTGAGGTCTGCACTACTGGGGGTTACTGTCTGAGGTCTGCACTATTGGGGGTTACTGTCTGAGGTCTGCACTATTATGGAGGTTACTGTCTGAGGTCTGCACTACTGGGGGTTACTGTCTGAGGTCTGCACTATTATGGGGGTTACTGTCTGACGTCTGCACTATTATGGGGGTTACTGTCTGAGGTCTGCACTATTATGGGGGTTACTGTCTGAGGTCTGCACTATTATGGGGGTTACTGTCTGAGGTCTGCACTATGCTGGGGTATACTGTCTGAGGTCTGCACTATTATAGGGGTTACTGTCTGAGGTCTGCACTATTGTGGGGGTTACTGTCTGAGGTCTGCACTATTGTGGGGGTTACTGTCTGAGGTCTGCACTACTGGGGGTTACTGTCTGAGGTCTGTTAAATAGGGGGTCTGTGATTGTGGGGGGTCTATCTGTGATTGGGGGGATCCATCTGTGATGAGAGGTCTGTTATTTAGGGGGTCAGTCTGTGATGGGGGATCTGTGATTGTGGGGGGGTCAGTCTATGATGGGGGATCTGTGGTTGTGGGGGGGGGGTCAGTCTGTTAATCCCTTACAGTAAGGGGTTAAATGATTAATCCTGCAATAATTTACCCCTTACATGCTGAAAGTCCTGAGAGGGATACATTACAGATCCTTATAACCAGAGTGGATGATTATACAAGGGGGGGGGGGGGCGAAAAAAATTCTCCCCCGGGCGCCCATAACTCTGGTTACGCCACTGACGTCAGAAACCAAAGTTGTAGAGGATTTCATCACTCCTGGTTTCGGCCTCATGTAAATAAGCCATTACCAGCTTGTAAAAGCATCTGAACCAATCTCGGTTGGATCAGATGCTTTGGAGGCCAGAGGAGAGATTTGGGATTTAATAGACCTCAGATTTTTCCATTAAGGGGACCTGTCATGGCCGATGGCAATAAATCAGATCTAAAAAAAAAGGTACTTGTGTGGCAAAAGCGAATGAATATTCACTATTAACACACTGATGCTCCTCCCGGCCAGTCAGGACAATTGCGTGGTCATGCAACGCTGTACCCAAATAAAAATGATGTCCTTTTTCCCACAAATAGAGCTTTCTTTTGGTGGTATTTGATCACATCTGTGGTTTTTATTTTTTGTGAGATTAACCCCTTCAATACCAGGCTTTTATACACAACTCCATACCAGGCCTATTCTGGCACTTCTCTCCTACATGTACAAATCATAATTTTTTTGCTAGAAAATTACCCAGTACCCCCAAATATTATATATGTTTTTTAGCAGACACCCTAGGGAATAAAACGACGGTCATTGCAACGTTTTATCTTGCACGGTATTTGCGCAATAATTTTTCAAACGTCTTTTTTGGGGAAAAAATTGTTTCATGAATTCAAAAAATAACAAAACAGTAAAGTTAGCCCAATTTTTTTGTAAAATATGAAAAATTATGTTACACCGAGTAAATAGATACCTAACATGTCACGCTTTAAAATTGCGCACACTAATGGAATGGCGCCAAACTTCGGTACTTAAAAATCTCCATAGGCAACGCTTTGAAATTTTTTACAGGTTACCAGTTTAGATTTACAGAGGAGATCTAGTGCTAGAATTGTTGCTGGCACTCTAACGCACGCAGCGATACCTCACATATGTGGTTTAAACGGCGTTTACATTGACAGCAGGACTTGCGTGTGCGTTCGCTTCTGCGCGCGAGCTAAAACATTTTTTTTTTAATTTTATTTTTTTACATATTTTTTTATGTTTTACACTTTTTTTATTTAATTTTTATTTTTTATCACTTTTATTCCTATTACAAGGAATGTAAACATCCCTTGTAATAGGAATGTGTGTGACAGGTCCTCTTTATGGAGAGATGCAGGGTCAATAAGACCCCACATCTCTCCTCCAGCCTGGAAACCATGAGATCGGTGAAAAAAAATCACCGATATCATGAATACTGTTGCTTAGTAGCCACAATCGTGGCTTTGTTTACTTACGGGACCCGGGCGTGACGTCATCACATCGCGCCCGGGTCCTCCGAAGGTCATAGAGATGACTGGTGACCTCTATGCTTCCTGCAAGATTCATTCTCTGGGTCCCCGATGGCACGGGAGAGCCCGGAGAATCACCGGATGACGGCGGGAGGGGGGCTGTCCACTCCCGCCGCCTATAAGAATGATCAAGTGATCATTCTTATGTTGTGCAGAATCGCCAGCAGAAGAGATGGATATCTGGATGATGCCTCTCGCTGCAGGCATCATTCAGATATCCCCCCGCAAAGTCCAGGACGTCATATGACGTCCACCCGGGATGGGAGATCCCCTTTGTGGACGTCATATGACAATGGCCCGGTATTGAAGTGGTTATCAAAAAAAAGTCTGTCAATTTTGGAAAAAAAAAAGTTTAATTTCTGCTATAAAACATATCGAATTGATGAAAAAAAATTGTATTTGTAAAAAACAAAACAAAAAAAAAAAAACAATAAGTGTACATTTATTAATTTACGCAAAAGTTATAGCTAGCGTCTACAAACTATGGGATATATTTATGGAATTCTTTATTAATTTTTTTTAATATTAATAGCGGCGATCAGCGACTTATATACTGCGATATTGCAGCGGACAAATCGGACACTAACTAACACTTTTTTGGGGGCCAAGGATCCATGCCTTCCTTACTGACAGAATGGATATATGCCTTGCTTACATAGACAGACTGAACCGCTGTGAAGACATTCCTTGCCTGTACAAGAAAACCCAACTTGAAAATATCATGGCTGCTGGTGCCTACGTGTTTCATGTAATGTCAACTAAGTTCATTTTCACTCAGTCTATACAACTTCTCTTTTATTACACTCTATAAAATATAAAAAAATTTACATACTTCCTATGTGACATGACTTGCAACAGGAGCAGCTGTGCATATTTCTTAGGTGACTGTCTCTGATCACTGATATAACAATTCACACGCACGCTCATAATAAAATAGGTTAGCAAACAAAACAAAACAAGTGGTACAGCTTCTCTTCCAAGTTTGGAAGTCTTGAACGTTTGTTGGTTAGGACAGAATGATGTCTAAAGCCGCGTACACACGACCATTTTTCATCGGAAAAAAACTACGTTTTTCTCGACGTGATTCTTGTCAAGCCTGCCTTGCCTACACACGATCGTGAAAAAAAATGCTCGAGCAAAGCGCGGTGGCGTACAACACGTACGACGGCACTATAAAGTGGAAGTGCCATTCGAATGACGCCACCCTTTGGGCTGATTATTCAAATTTCCCTTCCCATAACTTGCTTCTGAGCATGTGTGTTTTTTTCCCCCGTCGTTAAAGCGTACACACGACCGTTTTTCACAACGAGAAAAACGACAAAGAGAAAAAATAGAGCAGGTTCTACATTTTTAATGCCCATTTTTCTCGTCGAGGAAAATGCTCTAGAGCCTACACTTGACCGTTTTTAACGACCAATTTAAAAAATTTAATTTTTCCCGCCATGAAACAGTCGTGTGAACGCAGCACAAGTGGCAAAGACCCAAAAGCAATAGTGGAAGCAAGGTTCCAGGTTTGAAGTTCACCAAAGACAACAAGAAATCATGCAAATTGTGGTACCAGTAAATGGCATCTTTGTAGTT
This sequence comes from Rana kukunoris, assembly GCA_029574335.1. NCBI lineage: Eukaryota > Metazoa > Chordata > Amphibia > Anura > Ranidae > Rana > Rana kukunoris. The sequence goes on from CM056049.1 coordinate 64,479,406, forward strand.
ATTATTTGTCCTTACAGCACTGGGATTCTTGCATACGTTCCGCTAGAACACTAATTCTATGGAAAAACATCAATGTGATTTAGTGTGCTCATATCTACAAAGTAAAACATACCAAATTTAGCAATAAAAAAATGAAATAAAAAGGTTTGCGAAGATGGTCATGAGCCTCATACCAATGTTATAGACCAGTGATCCCCAAACTGTGGCCTGCAAGTTGGATAAAGACTACCCACGGCACTATTCCATCCACTGATACGAAGAACTATTCCTCTCATTGATATCAATGATGAGGCGCTGTTCTATTGAGATCAATGATGGGGCACTATTCCTCTCATTGATATCAATGATAAGGGAACTGTTCCTCTCACTAATACCAACAACTGGGGGACTATTCCTCCCATTGATACACCATTGATACCAATGATGAAACACTATTCGTCGCCCTAATACCAATGATGGGCACTATTGCCCCAGCTCATATCATCGATGAGGCACTGTTCCTGCCACTGACACCAATGATGGGGTACTATTTCTTCTAACAATGAGGCTCTGTTCCTGCCACTGAGACCAATGAGGGGGCAGTATTTCTTCCAATAACACCACAATAGGGTAATATTCCTTCCACTGACACCAACAATGGGACACTATTCCTCCAACTAATACCAATGATAAGGCACTGTTTCTGTCACTGACACCAATGATGGGGCACTATACTTCCAATGACACCACAATAGTGTACTATTCCTTCCAGTGACACCAATGATGGGAAACTATTCCTTCCACTGACACCACAATGGAGTTCTATTCCTCCTACTGACACCAACAATGGGGCAATATTCCTCCAACTAATACCACTGACCACTGACAGTTTTTGCCACTGACACCAATGATGGAGCACTATTCCTTCTACTGAAATCAACGATGGGGCATTCTTTGTCTCACCAATACCAATGAGGGGGACACTATTCCTCCTCCTACTGACCACAGGCATTATGTGATTTATTTACTCCAATTAACCACCAAGTCATTGTTTATTCCCATCTGGGACATTTTCTACTCCTACTGGCCACAATCTGACCCCCCCGACCCCCCAAAGTCTGGAGAACAGTGAACCGACCCTTTGTTTTGGAGACCTCTGGTATAGACAATGCTATTTTCAGATTGAAAGGTAATAAAACTTTATTCACTATTAGAAATCAGTAGTGCAGCATTAATTGTTGCAACTTTCACTGCATCACTCACCCCCTCCCTCTGGCACTGCTCCCCACAAAACTTTGCACTCTGCTATCCAATGTTGGTCTTCTTCTGGCTTAAATGAGGCCTGGTGTCAATTAACCCACTTCCTGTGAGTGTAGGGTGTCATGGACACACCCCCTGGCTCCTGGTACACAAAATAGAATGATGCAGAAAATAGTGCTGATGTCATCCCATCAGCGATAGTTTCTATGTCACTGATGAATGCCAATGCATTCAGAGAGAAGAGAAGGAGGAACCTGCATGTCACCAGATTGGTCTGAAGTCACCTGAAACAATATAATTATGAATAAAACTGTACAGAGTTTATAGATTAAGCGTTTGTTTCACTGACTCCAGCCTCAGTCCACTCCACTTGTGAAAGTCCCCAACACTTTTCAATGGCCTTTTCCTGACAATCCTCTCCAGGCTGTGGTCATCTCGGCTGCTTGTGCACCTTTTTCTTCCACACTTTTCCCTTTCACATAACTTTCTATTAATGTGCTTTGATACAGCACTTTGGGAACATCCAGCTTCTTTTGTAATTACCTTTTAAGTAGGGCTGTGCAAATTAACTTTTAATTAATCGATTAATCTTTAATTTTTTTGATCGATCAAAATCTTTTTGATCGATTAAAATTCTTTTTAATGGTACTCACTTCTCCGCCGGCTTCTGGGCTTTCAGGGAGTTCCGTCGGAGATCCGGTAACGTCACAGGCACCGGCGGGGCTTGCTGTGTCCATCTGAAGGGCTCCTTTGCTGTGCTTTCATATCTGCATGCCGGCGGGACCTTACTATCTGCCACACGCAAGGGCTGTTACACTTCCCTCTATCACTTTCCTCTATCAACCTGGGATTCTACAGCCATCCACTGGGGGTTGTGATAGTTCCCTTCATGGGACATCTACATGCTGACGGACTGATGTTAACCACTCCTCATATGGATTCAGCAGTTGTATCGTTGTACACATTTTTATACCAGTATCATACTTAGCTACATTTTTTTATGACTGCTTTTGCTACCGTTTGGTATTACTTGCACCATTTTTACAGTTTATGTAGCTACATCGATTTTATCTCCAGTGCAATATTTATTTTGTTACCTACTTGAAGACTATAAAAGTTTTAATGCTATTCCCATCGAGCGCTGCCTTTGTGTGTTTTTTGTATCCTGCTATCCATTTTTCCAGTGGTTGGAGCTGCACTGGGAATCGGCCTGCAAGGAGATCAGCTAAAAGTAGTTGGATCTGTATGTGTGTTATAATTAATCGAAATTAGTCGATTAATCGATTAAAATACAAAACGATTAATCGAACACAAAAAATTTGATCAGTAACAGCCCTACTTTTAAGGCTTTCCCTCCTTATGGAGGGTGTCAATGATGGTTTTCTGCACAACTGTCAGGTCAGCAGTCTTTCCCATGATTGTGATTCCTACTGAACCAGACTGAGAGACCATTTAAATGCCCGGGAACCAGGAGCAGGTGTTATGGCTTAATTAGCTGATTAGAGTGGGACACTTTGAGCCTAGAATATTGCACCTTTTCACAATATTCAAATTTTCTCAGATTGTGGATTTGGGGTTTTCATGAGCTATAAGCCGTAATCATCACAATTATGACAAATCACGGCTTGAACTATCTTGTTTTGCATGTAATGAGTCTATCTCATATATTAGTTTTAGCTTTTAAGTTGCATTTGTGAAATAAATTAACTTTTGCACAATATTCAAATTTTTCGAGTTTCACCTGTACAAAAGGTAAATGTACTTTGTAAATTATGTTCATTTTCACATTCACGCCTCTCTATATTTCCACGTTTGTGACATTGCTAATGTATTTTTCCATGTAAATGTAGAATTTACAAAGGATGGAATTACGGTACTTTTTTTTAATAGTTGAAGGATTACTTAAAGGGTCACTAAAGGATTTTTTTAAAGCTAAATAGCTTCCTTTACCTTACTGCAGTCCTGTTTTGATGTCCTCATTGTTTGTTTTTGCTATGATGTTGCTGTAATCCTTCTCTGTTCTGAACACTTCCTGGTTGTCTGTTTCCTGATAAAAAAAAGTCATGGGAGCTTTCTCTCTGTGGTCACTAATCAAGGAGGTGTGATTTCTGTGTGTGTAAAACCCCTCAGAACCAATCACTTTCGTTTTACAAACCATCACTCCAAAGACATGCTGGTAGGTAAATTGGATCTTGTCCAAAATTGGCCCAGTATATATGTATATATGTGTGTATGACTGTGTGTCCCTAGCGTGTCAAGATCCTACAGGGTAAAAAAAATGACCGCACCAGCCAAGCAGACACTGGCTGGAAAAGCGCAATTCAGTTTGCATGTGTTGCGCTATACAAGTCATTCATTCATTCATTCATTCATCACTGCCCTCTATTACAAACCCACTGCCATCACTGCCCTGTGTCTCTGTACATCACAGAAGCATTACAAAAGCATGCAAAAAGGAAACTGAAACTGCAGGTACATTAGATGATTGATTTATATCTATTTTTAATCATTTTTAAAAGGAATCCGTTAACTATTATGTCTCTATATCCTGTAAACAGTCATTTCATCATAAAAAATGTTTTTCCATTACAACTCCTTTAATAAATGTAGCACCATTTCAATTAAAGCACACTTTTTTGAAATATGATGCTGAACTTACTGAAATAGAATTCTATAATAAAAAGTTAGCTGCTAAAAGCTTGAAGGCAAGGAAGATCATATTGATATGTAATGCTGAATAGTGTGTTACCAATTAAAATAGAGGCAACAAGTGTCTAACCAATAATGTATATTAGTTTACCAATATTCTAATAGACTTCAACTCTTATCTAAGGTGGGGAGGAGCCGAGAGAGGGGGGCTTTTAGGCAGTTTTTTTGTGACTACAGGAAGTGGGGTGGGCGGCGCCCGTGCGCCCCCTATGGACGGGCCGCCACTGGCATAGAATGCATTAAGATAAAAAAGCTTCTGCCTTTACAAGTCCTTTAATATTCTGGCCAATGAAATTAATAAACGCCCAAACACACATGCACAAACGTGCCTAAAACACAGTTTTATGCTAGGTTTCGTACCCCATGATTTCCAATGAGTACCGTTCATATCTGTGCGACTTCAAAGTAGTCCCTTCACTATCTTGGTCCCACTTTGATGCGACATAAGGTTCATAGACCTTAAGACAACACGGACATTATTTCAAATCGCATCAAAATTGCAGCAAAAATTGCGGCAAAATGGTGCGACTTTCAGGTCGCAATAGTGGAAACCTAGCCTTAGGCAAGTTTTTAACTCTACTTTTTTCCTGTCAGCATTCAGAAGAACCTAGTGTGCATGAGGCCTAATTTATTATACTTAAGATGGGCATACACCAGTAGGTTTTTAAATGAACATTCGTACAAAAAATTCTCAGTACATTAGATGACTTGATGAATGTCCTTAAAAAGTAAGCCAAAATTTTGTTTGCTTTTAACATTTGATTTTGGAATAAAGGTAATTTCCCAGACAAAAACCACATTCACTGTGTGCGAAAAATTTCTCATCATGCTTCTTCAAATTTGTTCGTCACTGCGGTTGAAAATGAACATCAATTTGACCTCAATAATTTTTAGAAACATGAAAAATGTCAAATTACTACTGTGACCAGCTTTACTTACAGTGCCTTGAAAAAAGTATTCATTCCCCCCCTTGAAATTTTCCCACATTTTGTCATATTACAACCAAAAAATATATATATATATATATATATATATATATATATATATATATATATGTATAGAGGGGTGTAAATAAAGGCCTGCAGAACACCCACTCAGCGCCAAATCAAATCCACAGATCCCTAAGCAGCACCAACAGAGACAAAAATAGTAAAATATTTTGCAATGAACAACTATTGAGCAGCCGTTTAAAAAATAAAATAAAAACACGGTATAAGTCTCTGTAGCTCTCTGTTGAAGTCATTAGAGGAAACGCTGCGTCAGCGCGTGACCCACGACATCCCCGCTAACCCGGAAGTGACGTGTGCGCTTCACCCGCTCTCCAAACTAGGAAGCTGCTATGGTGTCTGCAAGAATTCCCCTGCTCTCCGTGGATGGCTGGATCTGATGATAGTGCCCTCTGGAGTCACTTTTATGCTGATTTCATTGTGATTTGATGTACGTAGATAGGTTTAAGGGGGCTTTCAGTGTATGGGCTACTTTGGATTGATAAACAGGATTACACTATTGCTGTTCCTTGTTTTTATGACCTTGTGTGAAGCTCCTGTGCCTGCTGTCCCCGCCTGCTGGTGATGGTCCATGACAAAGTGGCTGATGTATTCACTTACTTAAGACTCTGATTTTTCATGCTTCTGTTGAGTTTAACCCCCTTGGGGAGAGTGCATCACGTGGTGGATTGAGATCATTGTTTTCCCTGGTGGAAGGTACACGCTAGGATTACCACTACTGAGACACCATTCATTACTTTGGATTGTTTAAATCACCATGACTACATCTTAGGCCTCGTACACACGATCGGACATATCCGATGAAAACGGTCCGCGGACCATTTCCATCGGATATGTCCGATCGGGAGTTTGATCCGATGGCGTGTACACACCATTGGATCAAATTCCCCGCCGCCGGACGGCGCGGTGAGGCGGCGGTGACGTTGACGCCGCCACGTCACCGCCACGTCACCGCACCAGGAAGTTAAACACTTCCGCGCATGCGCCGAATCCATTCGGCGGCGGCGCGGCGGCGGTGGGGCACGACATGTCTGCTGGTAAGTGTACTAACCAGCAGACATGTCGGGCGGACAGATTCCACCGGATGGATTTCAAAGCATGCTTTGAAATCTGTCGGGTGGAGAAATCTGTCCGCTAGCCCATACACACGAGCGGAGATGTCTGCTGAAATGGTCCATCGGACCGTTTTCAGCGGACATATCCCCTCGTGTGTACGAGGCCTAAGACTTTCTTTATTCAGTGGTTTTTACCACGAGTCTATCATTATTGATTTTTTAGCACTGTTTTGTGTATTTTAATACTACAGAGACTGAACTGTTTTATTATTATACCGTGTTTTTATTTTATATATATATATATATATATATATATATATATATATATATATATATTGTGATACACCAACACAAAGTGGCACATAATTGTGAAGTGAAAAGAAAATGATAAATGGTTTTCAATTTTTTTTTACAAATAAATTTAAAGTGTGGCGTGTATTTGTATTCTGCCCCTTTACTCTAATAACCCCAACTAAAATCTAGTGGGACTAATTGCCTTCAGAAGTCACCTAATTAGTAAATAGTGTGTCATTTAATCTCAGTATAAATACAGCTGCTCTGTGAAGCCCTCAGAGATTTGTTAGAGAACTTTAGTGAACAAACAGCATCATGAAGGTAAATTGAACACACCAGAGAGGTCAGGGATAAAGTTGTGGAGAAGTTTAAAGCAGGGTTAGGTTATAAAAAAATATCCCAAGCTTTGAACATCTCACAGAGCACTGTTCAATCCATCATCCGAAAATGTAGATAGTATGGCACAACTGCAAACCTAGCAAGACATGGCCGTCCACTTAAACTGACAGGCCAGGCAAAGAGAACATTAATCAGAGAAGCAGCTAAGAGGCCCATAGAGACTCACACTCCACAAATCTGGTCTTTATAGAAGAGTGGCAAGAAGAAAGCCATTGTTGAAAAAAAGCCATAAGAAGTCCTGTTTACAGTTTACGAGAAGCCATGTGGGGGACACAGCAAACATGTGGAAGAAGGTGCTCTGGTCAGATGAGAACAAAATTTAACTTTTTGGCCTAAAAGCAAAACGCTATGTGTGCCAAAAAATTAACACTGCACATCACCCTGAACACACCATCCCCACTGTGAAACATGGTGGTAACAGCATCATGTTGTGGGGATGCTTTTCTTCAGCAGGGACAGGGAAGCTGGATGAAGCCAAATACAGGGCAATCTTAGAAGAAAACCTGTTAAGAGTCTGCAAAAGACTTGAGACCGGGGTGGAGGTTCACCTTCCAGCAGGACAACGACCCTAAACATACAGCCAGAGCTACAATGGAATGGTTTAGATCAAAGCATATTCATGTGTTAGAATGCCCCAGTCAAAGTCCAGACCTAAATCCAATAAAAAATCTGTGGCAAGACTTGAAAATTGCTGTTCATAGACGCACTCCATCCTATCTGACAGAGCTTGAGATATTTTGCAAAGAAGAATGGGCAAAAATGTTACTCTCTAAATGTGCAAAGCTGGTAGAGACATCCCTAAAAGACTTGCAGCTGTATTTGCAGTGAAAGGTGGTTCTACAAAGTATTGACTCAGTGGGGCTGAATACAAATGCACCCCACACTTTTTAGATATTAATTTAAAAACATTTTGAAAACCGTTTAAAATTTTCCTTCCACTTCACAATTATGTGCCACTTTGTGTTGCTTTAGCACATATAATCCCAATAAAATACATTTACTTTTTTGGTTGTAACAAAATTTGGAAAATTTCAAGGGAGTATGATTACTTTTTCAAGGCACTAACTAAAATATTTGAGTAACATTCTGTATATATTGGTTGCATTATAAGAAGACATTTCATCTCCTACAGTATATGCAATACAGAACTGATAGCTTTAATATACTGGGGCAAATCACAGAACATCAGCACAGTGCTGATAATGAATGTATTTAAAGTTGTTGGGCCAGATTCTCAAAGACTTACGATGGCGTATCTCCACGTACGCCGTCGTAAGTCCGAATATGCGCCGTCGTATATATGCGCGCCTAATTCTTAGAATCAGTTACGCATAAATTCGGCCAAGATACAAGCGGCGTAAGTCTCCTATGCCGTCGTATCTTGGGTGCATATTTACACTGGCCGCTAGGTGGTGCTTCCTTTGATTTCCGCGTCGAATATATGCAAATGAGCTAGATACGCCGATTCTCGAAAGTACGTGCGCCCGTTGCAATTAGTTACGCCGTTTACGTAAGACATACGCCAGCGTAAAGGTAAAGCTGCTCTCTAGGTGGCGCAGCCCATGCAAGGTATGGACGTCAGAACAAGCGTATCTTTTTACGGCGTTTGCGTAAGTTGTACGCGAATAGGGCTGTGCGTAAGTTACTTTCACGTCATAGGCAGTGTTCAACGTATCTTAGGCATTCTATCCGACGCATGCGCACTTGGATACGTCCACGGACGGCGCATGCGTCGCTCGTTAAAAGCCTCAATTACGTGGGGTCACGATTAATTTACATAAAACCAGCCCACCTCTTCCACATTTGAATTAGGCGCGCTTACGCCAGGACATTTACGCTACGCCGCTGTAACTTAGGATGCAAGTGCTTTGAGAATACTGCACTTGCGTCCTAAGTTGCGGTGACGTAGCGTAAATACGATACGCTACGCCCGCTCATAGTTACGCCGCCCTACGTGAATCTAGGCCGTTGTGTCCAAGATTATTTCAATTTGTACCAGGAGGATTGATAAGTGAGAGGTCATCTGTACTAGTGATTGAAAACCATTAGCAATATTGGTATTTTTGCTTCTGTATAATGAGCTATTTTAAGCGGTTTTAGGTGTGTCAGTGTGTTAAGTGTATTTATGTGCATATAAAATGAAAGATATAATTTTGTTATGTAAGTTTTATTCATATTACTTTATAGTCATAGTTCCCTTGAGGAATACTTTGTTATAAACGTTATTGTTGAATACTACATTATTGCAATTTCTAAGAAACCAGTGCTTGAATTTCTTATTTCTTTTGTTAATAACATAGGATTCCTGGATGCATCACTGATTGTTACTATAATTGAGGAGCTATAATAATATGCTATATGTAATTTTAGGTATGTGACCACCAGGTGTACAACTCATATTGTAAAACTCCCACGACCACTACAACATCATTGCTATTGTTAACAGTAAACCCACGGAAAGTACTTGTTATCAACATGTGGGCAATGTAACTTCAGTCAAGCCGTTAAGAGGATACTTTGCTAACTTTGCTAGCTTAAAGGCCTTAAAACTAAACTTCAGGAAAGGAAAAAAAAAAACCCCTAGGATCCCCACCCATGCCCACTATTTAAGAATGTTAAATCTTTTGAAGGCCAACTCCTGTGCCCGCACTGCCAGTGTCAACTGCTTGTTTAATCAGAAAAAAGTTTTTATTTTGTCTTATGAGATACATGGTATATGACATTTAACATACAAGGATAGGAAACATAGCATTCCATATTGTGCAAGCTGTCAGTACAAAGTATACATACTCATATAACTTATAATTTACAGGTATAACATATATTAAGAATAAGAAAGAAAGAAAAAGAACAAATCAGTGAAGACCTTACCCACCCTCAGGCCCTAAAGATTAAGGCCCCGTACACACCATTAAATAAATCTGTTCAATTCGGTCTGACAGACCGATTTGATCAGATTTGTCTGCTGGGCTATTTTGGTTTGATCGCTGTACACACGATCAAACCCAAATCCCCGCCGGCAGACAGCGCGGTGACGTGGCGATAACAGTAAAGTTTGTCCATTTTTTTCATATAACATTATCCACCTATTGCCCCCAAGTAGGTACCCTGGGGATGATCCACAGTTGTATGATCAGCTTGCGTGCCACATACAGCAATCACAAGATCGCCGTATGAGCCGAAGGAGTCAACGTCTCCTCGTCTAGTGCGCCCAGCAGACACACGACCAGGTCTCGTGGGATAGTTATCATATGAGTGAGTGAGTAAGTGAGTGAAAAATGTATATAGCGCAGCACATGCAAATTAAATCGCCTCTGGGTACTCGTTGTTCCTGTCTCCTTTGACATCAAAAGAGATGAGTTTTGATCTTTCTTCTGAATGCTAAGTGGTTCTCCTCCAACCAAATGCTTGTTGGTAAAGCGTTCCATAGTCTGGGACCTTGGAGCGCAAGACTTTGTATCTGGCTTTGGGTATCTGGAGCAGATTTTGGTTGGTAGATCGCAGAACGCGATTGGAGTTGTGAGCTTTTAGTTTTTTGCATAGATACTGGGGAGCCTTCCCATGGATGCACTTATGCGTCAGACAGAGTGCTTTAAAAGCAATTCTGTCTTTTACTGGCAACCAATGTAAACGTGATCACCTTCACATTTCGGGCAAATGGGGGGGTAGCACGATTCCCCTATTTGTACAGTTGCATGGGGGTTCTATAGGCCCTGTGCAACAAAAATAAATTGACAATTTCTGAGAGGCAGACACTGACACCAATGGGGTGGAGGAGAGGCAAAGATTCCATGCCTCCCCATCTATGGTTCCCATGTCTCTCTCCCAACCACTACTACAAGGCAACCTGGAGGGGTCCTGTGTGACATTGAGGAGAATATTGTAGCCTCTAGATATCATTCCCTTTTTTATCGGTTCCCATAAGGATCCCCTGTATCAGTGTATGGTCAGTCAGCTGGAGTAGGGCAGTTTTTGCCTGCGTTTGCGCTGCATGGCGTAGCTGCAAATGTTTATAGCAATTGTTACGCGGTATATGAAACTCTGCCTGAATCTCCACAAAGGATTTGTAAGTCAGTCCATTATATAGTTGAGAGATATAACGTATTCCTTGCCGATTTCCAACTCCGAACCCTAACTGCTTGTTTAAAGCAAAACTAAACCCATCAATTTACCAATTTAAAAAAAAACAGTTACATTCCCAGCATGCCAGGAATGTAACTGTCACATTTGCTTGTGCCTGTCAAACCATTAAATGGCTGGAGTCATAATTGATCACATGAGCAGCACCATGGCAGTTGCAGGTCTAACTTGCTACCCAGGCCAATTCTGACACTTCTCTCCTACATGTAAAAATCATATTTTTTTTGCTAGAAAATTACACAGAACCCCCAAACATTATATATGTTTTCAGCAGACACCCTAGGGAATAAGATAGCGGTTTGTTGCAACTTTTTATCTTGCACGCTATTTGCACAGCAATGCAATTTTTTTATGCAAGTCATGCATTAAAAAACAAAACGGTAAAGTTTGTCCAATTTTTTCATATAATGTAAAAGATGATGTTATGTTGAGTAGATACCCAATATGTTACGCTTCAAAATTACACACGCTCGTGGAATGGCGCCAATCTTCGGTACTTAAAAAGCCCCATAGGCAACGTTTTAAAATGTTTTACAGGTTACATGTTTTAAGTTACAGAGGTCTAGTGCTAGAATTATTTCTCTCATTTTAACGTTTGCGGTGATACCTCAAATGTGTGGTTTAAACAGCGTTTACATATGTGGGCGCAACTTACATATGCGTTAGCTTCTGCGAGCGAGCATGCGGGGACAGGGACGCTTTAAAAAAATTTTTTATTGTTCATTATACTTTATTTTTCTATTTTGACACTTTTACATTTATTTTTTTCTCATCACTTTTATTTTTATTACAAGGAATGTAAACATCCCTTGTAATAGGAATATGGCATGACAGGTCCTCTTTACAGTAAGAGCTGGGGTCAATAAGACCCCACATCTCACCTCTAGGCTAGAATTAAAGCAGATCCTTGCTTCACAGCCAAGGCGGTGGCATTTTTTCAAATGCAGAGGCCTGGCATGATGTCATAACATTGCGCCAGGCCTCTGAATGATCATAGAGACTCCGAGGACCATCTGGTCCACTGGAAATCTCTACGGTCAGCATCCGGGATCAATGGCAAGGGTGAGCCGGGAGAAGCTCCGGAGGGTGGCGGGAGGGGGGGCATCCCCTCCCGCTGCCTGTAAGAACAATCAAGCAGCTAAACAGCCACTATGATCATTCTTATGGTGAAGGGAATCACTAGCTCTAAAAGAAGATACTTGAATAATGTCTGTAACTGCAGGCAGCATTCAATCACCTCTCATATGACGTTAAGCGGGCGGCAAGCAGTGAATATGGCAGCTTCCTTGGCTAAAAGGATTGAAGGGTTTAGTTCTTCTTTAAAGTGGATGTAAACCTTCCATATACCCAGCGAAGTGACTGGCCTCAGGTGATACACAGAGATTAAACAAATTCTCCTACATAAGTTGTACCTGTCTATCTACAGTCTTCTCTTCATCTGTTCAGTAGTTTTGCACAGAGCAGCCCAGATCCTCCTCTTCTCGGGTCCCACATCAGCGCTCCTGGCCCCTCCTTGCTGCCAGGTGCCCCCACAGCAAGCAGCTTGCTGTGGGGGCACCCAAGCAGGTGCGCTATCGAGCCACAGCTGTGTGTGTCCATCAGCACATGGAACCATGGCTCGGACCCGACCCCTCCATTTCCTGATTGGCTCACTGGCTGTGATTGAGAGGAGCAAGAGCCAATGGCTCCCGCTGCTACCAAAGGGTCAATCAGGAGTGTGAGTCCCTGGAGAGCCAAGGCTCTCATGGACATCATTGGATCGAGAGGAGGCTTAGCTATTGGGGGGGCTGGGGGGAATGCTGCACAGAAGGTTTTTTACCATCATGCATGGAATGCAAAAAAAACCTTAAGCCTTTACAACCACTTTAAATCTAGGGGACACAGGAAAGAAAATGTACCTCCACTGTGCTGGACCTGGCCCTGTAGAGTTCTCTCCCCCATGCTTCAGTGGTCAAAGGTCCAGACATCATCCACACCAAAGAAGGGTACATAGCCCTACCATTGGGCGTGATGACCCTGAGGGCAGCCCACCGCTGGAGCATAGAAAAGCATGTAAAGGAGGACCTATACTGTAAAGATGCAATCATGTCACTGTATTGGCTGTGAATATGTTCTATAGAAGCACCTTTTAATTGGTCTTTAAAATGAATATATATAATAATTGTTAATTTTAACTAACTTTTGGGTTTGTCTACAACTGTTGCCTTAAATATCTGTCTTTTTTTTTTTTTTTTGATGAGTGTGCTGATATTGTGGGATGTGGCACCTCTCCATTATATTTGATATTTCACAGAATAAATCAGAGGAGCATCATAACACTAGATATGACCAATCCTAGGCTTTGTGTTTTTAATCACTTTGGTCACACATGACAATAATATTGTCGCAACAACTGTTTGTGTGACAATGACAGCCAATAAGAGCTGAAAATACAAACCACATGGCTGAAAATACCAACTGTTATATTAAATAATACATTATAGCTCTGTGAACTGAGCCTAATGACTGGATCAGGCGACTCCATTACTGGTCATTACAGGCGATATCTTCCACGTATTCATCATTCTCTAGAGAAATGGAGGCCAGTCTTCTTTCATACTCCGTCCCTGAGAATGTCTCCCTGTAGGGCTGCGTTCTCATTTCCCAGAAGTAAATATGAGGTCAGGGTCTGGCTGCAAAGAACACATTTTTTTCCTGAGTAGATCGAAGTGGTTGTAGGTCCCCAATGACAAGAAGTGAGTTTTTTCTATCTGTTTATTTTACACATATGTGTGACCTCCATAGAGATATATTGTTCCAGAGCGCAGTTGAGGACCAATAAAAGTCCTGTCCTTTCATCCATCGCACATCGTTGTCATCGCCATAAAATACACATATTCCACTTTACTGGACCTGACACAGGATGGGGTATGGAGAGCACAGTAAATAGTATAACGCAATTTACAGAGGGAGACATACGTGTCGCCATCATCTTCATCATGTTCATGTCTCCTGCTGATCTTCTGTCTTATGGATCCTTTTTACCTTTTGGAGTGTAGTGTTATTTTCCATGATTCATATAGTGCTGATTATACACTAGAAAAGCCTGAGTTATTTCCTTTTAATTGTATATTATATTTCGATAGTGTTTCATTATTGAAGCTTGTTTTATTTTATTTCTGGTTAGGTCCATAGATATTTGGACACAGGACCGATTTTCATACTTTTGGCTCTGTATGCCACCAGAATAAAATTAACATTAAAAATGTAAACAAAACAATCCAAATGAATTTGAAGTGCAGACTTTCAGCTTTAATTCAAGGGGGTAAACATAAATATCAAGTACAAATGTTTGCAACTGCAACCATTTTTATACACAATGTAATTGGACAAATGAATATAATCATAAATAAAATGTTAATTTTTTATATTTTGTTGAGGATCATTTACTGGCAATGACTGCTAGAAGTCTGGAACCCATGGACATTACCAAAGACTGGGTTTCCTCCTTTCTGATGCTTTGCCAGGCTCTAACTGCAGCTGTCTTTGATAGCTATTTGTTTGTGGGTCTTTCTGCCTTTAGTTTTGCCTTCAGCAAGTGAAATGCATGCTCAATTGTGTTGAGATCAAGGGATTTGCAGAATATTCTACTTCTTTTCCTTCAAAAGCACCTAGGTTTCTTTTGCAGTGTGTTTTGGGTCATTGTCCATCTGTACTGAAGCGTAGTCCAATCAACTTTGGAGCATTTGGCTGAATCTGGGCTGACAGTATATCTCTAAATACTGCAGAATTCATCCGGCTGCTTCTGTCTTCCGTCACATCATCAATAAAAAAACAATGACCCAGTGCCACTGGAAGCCATGCATGCCCATGCCATCACACTGCAAGCTCCACCATGTTTTACAGATGACGTTGTATGCTTTGTATCATGAGCTGTTCTAAGCCTTCTCCACACTTTTTTCTTCCCGTCATTCTGATACAGATTAATCTTAGTTTCATTCAACCAGAGAATTCTTTTCCAGAACTAGTCTGGCTTTTTGTAGATGTTTTTTGGCAAAGTCTAACCAAGCTTTTCTATTCTTCAGGCTTATGAATGGTTTGCATCTTGTGCTGAACCCTCTGTATTTGCTCTTGTAAAGTCTTCTCTTGATTGTAGACTTTGACAATGATATGCCCACCTCCTGGAGAGTGTCCTTCATGTTGTGAATAGGTTTTTCTTTACCATAGAGAGGATCCTGCGATCCTCCACCACTGTTGTCTTCTGTGGATGTCCAGGCCTTTTTATGTTGCTAAGCTCACCAGTGCATTCTTCTTTCCCCAGAATGTACCAAACTGTTGATTTTGTCACTCCTAATGTTACTGCTATCTCTCTGATGGATTTGTTTCACTTGCATGGACACCTCTATGGCCAGCCACATAAACCACTGGATCGTTTCCCAGGTGTGCAGGTAAAAACAGGAAACATCAGCAAGTGGCGAGAGGGGGGTGACCCCTCCCGCTGATTCTGAAAGTGATCCAGCAGCTAATTCATGAGAAAGCTAATCGCTGGCTGAAATATAAATACTGGGGTTATGGCTGAAATCTTCAGCCATAACCCCAGTAAACCACTTGCAACCTGCAACGTATTTATACGTATTGCCGTCAGCAGGTGGATATGCTATGTCAGGGAGTTAAAGCCGATACATACTATGCAGAGAAGTGTCCACCAGGATCCTGCGCATTTCACAAAATGATTCTTCAGCGGAGAATGATACACTAGAAGAGGAATACAAATTTTGTAAGTAAATACTACAGCACAGACATGAAAATTCTAAAATGTATTGTTTCAAAAAACACACTGATTGCCACTGACAATGTACTTACAACTATTAGAAACATGAGTGCAAATGATGCTATACCATGGTCAAAAGTATCCAACACCCCTGCATAGGCAGTAAGTATTAGAAGGAAAAAAGAGGAAGAACTTCAAAGCAACAAAACTGTGTATGGCAAAGGAGCCCATAAGCCTCACAAAGAAGAGGTAAAAAAAAAATTAAAATCATTGTCAGAAGCTTGTAAGCTTTGTATCATCTCTATAATACGCCCCTTTTTAACTAATGAAACCAAAAAAACAACTCATTCACTCCCTTGTTATCTCGCACCTTGACTATTGCAACTCTCTTCTCAAAAACCTGCCTCTCCATAATCTAACCCCTCTTCAGTGTGCCAGACTCATCCACCTTACCAACCTCTCAGTGTCAGCCATCCCTCTCCACCAATCCCTACACTGGCTTCCCATTGCCCAATAGTGATGAGCGGAATACGCCATATTCGATTTTGCGATATTTCACGAATATATAGAAGAATATTCGCGAAATATTCATTAATATCGAATATTCGTGATATTTTATCAAAAAAAAAATTTTGCGAAATTTCGCTAATGCGAATGCGAAATTTCGCTAATGCGAATGCGAAATTGATTGCGTAATTCTCGTTAACACCCGAAAACGGAGATCATTTCCTGGATTACTAAACTAATATGCACTAAACACTTAGGCCTCGTACACGCGAGGCAATCGATTTGTTCAAAACGGTCTGTCCGACCGATTTGAACAAATCTGTCTGCTGGCATTTTGGTTTGCTCGCGTGTACTAAGCATGCTTTCCAATCTGTCGGGTGGCCAAATCCGTCGGCTCGCCCGTACACACGATCGAATCTGTCTGCTGAAAAGGCCTAAGCTGGGAACCCATCCGCCCGACATGTCTGCTGGTTAGTACGCTAACCAGCAGACATGTCTTCTCAACGTCACCGCCACCTCACCGACACGTCAGCGCGCTCTCTGCTGGCAGGGATTTTGGTTTGCTCGTGTGTACATGCGAGCAAACCAAAATCCAAGCAGACAGATTTGTTCAAATCGGTCGGTCCGACCGATTTGAACAAATGGATTGCCTCGTGTGTACGAGGCCTTACTCTACTTACACAAACTTATATGACTAAACTAAAGCTAATTTTTTGGGGGTTTTTTTTTTTTTATACACAAAACACAGAAGGGCAGAGAAAGTATTCGCGAATATTCGAAATACGAATATTCGCATTGCGAATATTCGGCAACATAAAAGGATCGCCTCAGCTACTCGGCCCAGGGTCTCTAATCATACCAGCAATGCTTTTAGACGTCGATGGAGATCACTAGGATGTGATCTGTTTTAAAAATAAATTTGAAAAAATATGAATATTCGCAATAGCGAATATTCACCGCGATATTCGATTTATTCGCGAATACTCGAATATGCAATATTCGTAACGAATATTCGCAATTCGAATATTCGTGAGCAACACTATTGCCCAACAAATTAAATTCAAAATACTAACAACGACATACAAAGTTATTCACAACTTTGCCCCAAGCTACATCACCAATCTTGTCTCCACATATCACCTAAACCATCCTCTCCGCTCCTCTCAAGACCCCTACTCTAAGGCTCCCTTGTCTCCTCCTCCCATGCTCATTTCCAGGACTTCTCCATAGCCTTTTCCATGCTCTGGAACTCTCTACCTCAATCTGTCAGGCTATCTCCTACTCTGGCTGCCTTTAGGCGACCCCTGAACCTCATCTCTTAAGGGAAGCCCATTACGCCCCCAACTATTCTTTTAATGCCTCCATCAGCTCATCCCTTAAGCCCTGTACACATGATCGGTTCATCCGATGAAAACGGTCTGATGGATTATTTTCATCAGATATCCGATGAAGGTGACTTTCATCAGTCTTGTCTACACACCATCAGTTAAAAAACTGATCGTGTCAGAACGCGGTGACGTAAAACACAACAATGTGCTGAGAAAAATTAAGTTCAATGCTTCTGAGCATGCGTCGACTTGATTCTGAGCATGCATGGATTTTTAACCGATGGACGTGCCTACAGACGATCATTTTTTTCTATCGTTTTTTTAACCATCAGATCAATTTTAAACAAGTTACTAGTTTTTTTACCGATGGATAAAAAAACGATGGGACCCACACACGATCGGTTTGTCTGATGATAACGGTCCATCAGATAATTTTCATCAGCGAACCGATCGTGTGTACGCGGCATAAGAGTTACATTTTGTTCCACTTGCACCACTATATTAGATTGTAAACTCTTATGAGCAGGGTTCTTTTAACCCTCTTGTATTTTATTGTATAGTAACTGTACTGTCTCCCTCTTGTATTGTAAAGCGCTGCATAAACTGTTGGCGTTATAAATTATAATAATAACAATAAAATACAATTGATATTGATAATGGTAAACATACATTATATCTTTTGTAAAGGATTTTTTTTTTTATCTTAATAGCTTCCTTTACCTTAATGCAGTGCTGTTTTCAAGTCCTCATTGTTCGTTTTTGCTCTCAAGTTGCTTTAATCCTTCTCTGATTTCCACACTTCCTGGTTGTCTGATCCTGATCACCACAGTACTGGGAGCTTTCTCTCTGTGGTCACTAATCAAGGAGGTGTGATTACTGTGTGTCTAAAACCCCTCAGCACCAATCACTTTTGTTTTACAAACCATCACTGGCTCTGTATTGGCTCTGTGGCTCTGTACATCAGAGAACCAGGAAATAACATGCAAAAACAAAACAAAACTGTAGGTACATTATATGATTGATTTTTATCTATTTTTAATCATTATTAAAAGGAATCAGTTAACTATTATGTCTCTATACCCTGTAAACAGTCATTTCAGCAAAACAATTTTTTTCCTTTACAACTCCTTTAACTATACTTTACCTCATTAATGTTAAGGTAAGTTACAGTTAAACCTTGGTTTAAGAGTAACTTGGTTTGAGAGCGTTTTGCAAGATGAGTAAAACATTTTAATACATTTTGTCTTGATATACAAGCGATGTCTTGATATAAGAGTAGCATCATGTCACAACTGAGTATAAAAAAGGAGAGAGGAGCCTCTAAAGCCGCGTACACACGATCGGTCAAAACCGATAAAAATGGACTGAAGGACAGTTTCATCGGTCCAAACCGAACGTGTGTGGGCCCCATCGGTCAGTTATCCTTCGTTCAAAAAAAGAGAAATTTGACCAATGGGTCAAAAGCGATCGTTAGTATGCAAAAGCATCGGTTAAAAGGCCGCGCATGCTCAGAAAAAAAGTCTATGCATGCTTGGAAGCATTGAACATCGTTTTTTTCAGCACGTCGTTGTGTTAAAACACGTAAACGTCACCTCTAACACGATCATTTTTTTAACCAATGGCGTGTAGGCACATCAGGCCATCAGTCAGCATCATCGGTTAACCTCATCGGATGGACTGACCGTGTGTACGTGGCCTAAGTGTAGCAATATGGTTACATTTAATGAAGGTACAACATTCAGCAACTTATTGCTACACTTAGAAGTGCCTCTCCTCTCTTTTATACCCTGTAAAAAAAAATGCCTTGATATACAAGTGCTTTGGATTACAAGCATGTTTCTGGAGCAAATTGTGCTCACAAACCAAGGTTTTAAGCCTCGTACACACGACCAGTTTTCTCGGCAAAAACCAGCAAGAAAACTGCTTCTTGCCGAGAAAACCGTGCGTGTGTACGAGGCGTTCAGGTTTCTCGCCTGGAAATCTGGCCAGAATCTCGACGAGAAAAAAAGAGAACCTGCTCTCTTTTTTCTCGTCGAGATTCTTGGCGGCCTGTTTCCTGACGAGAAACCTGAGAGTGTGTATACTTACCTGTCGACGTGGAAACACGTGCATGTTTGAAATGACTTTGACGCATGCGCGGTAGCTTCCACGGCATAGGAAGGATAAAGCAAGATGGCGGGCGACGGCATCGAATGTGACGAGTGCAAGCTCGTCGTACGCGATGACGTCACTGCGTTCTTGCCTTTCAAGAGAACCGCGGTTCTTTTTGAAAGGTCAGTGTGTACACTCGGGCGGCAAGAGATACTTGCGAAGAATCTCGTCAGGGAAAACGACAGGTTTTTCCTGGCGAGATTCTTGCCCCTGTGTACAGGGCCTAACTGTATATAAATGAAATAAAAAGATAATAAATATACTAAATAATAAATAACATCTTTACTTACCTAGCTTATACTTAAATAAATTTGCTTCTTAGTGAATGATCCCCAGCACATTACCTTGTAAATATATGGGGAAATCTGTGGCCAGCACAGTGAAGAATAAAAGATCTGATCACTCGTCACTGCAGGAATAACCTCTTCTTCCACAATCATCTCATCTCTCATCAAGGGGCTTTCATAGAGAAAATCAAGATTTTTTTTTCCACTGAGGTGACCTTTAAATCAGTCGACTTTTAAATAATAAATCCTCACTGAATCTATTGTCCGGATTAACATTACAATGTGTTATTAATAATAGATTCACTTATTCACCGTTATTTTCATTCAGTACCTCTAGGCCCAGAACACTATTGACTTTTATTGATTCAGTTAAGTATTTGGCACCGAGCTGTTGATCATTCACTGTTAATCACTCAGCAATGGCAAAATTAAAACTCATGTCGGTCTTGATTAAGGATGGCTTTACACAATGGCTGCCCATTTTCATGCATTTTTCACGTTTGTGTGACCAACATTTTCATTTGGTGTTTTCTTGAAACTGTGCTTGACATCTAGGGAGGTGGGAGATGAGTATGCCATTTTCCAAATGTAACTAGGTGAAGAGCACAGGACTTGTTGCCAGGCTTAGAACTCAGAGAAGACAAATACCGCTCCACCTTGCATATGACCCCCAACTCACCACAACGGTGCTCAGCTATCCATCTTCTTGCAATCAAAACAGTAAGAAATGTAAAAACCAGGGGACATTATTTTAATAAAAAGAGGGAGCTCAGGATAGCGCAGTGACATCACCGGCGACCATCTGTTTTACATGTCATTCAAGCTGGCACCGAGTGCTTTGTTTGTGATTTTTACTGTTTTATTTACTAACCCCTTCCATACAGGGCATTTTCACCCCCTTCCTGCCCAGACCAATTTTTAGTTTTCAGCGCTGTTGCATTTTGAATGACAATTGCGCGGTCATGCAACACTGTACCCAAATTAAATTGTTATGTTTTTTTCCCCACACAAATAGAGCTTTCTTTTAGTGGTATTAGATCATCTCTGCGTTTTTTATTTTTTGCGCTATAAACAAAAGAAGAGCGACAATTTAAAAAAAAAACACAATATTTTTTCCTTTTTATTTAATACATATCACATTTTTTTTTTTTTACTTTTTTTTCCTCAGTTTAGACCGATACGTATTCTTCAATGTATTTTTGGTAAAAAAAAAACGCAATAATCGTATATTGATTGGTTTGCGCAAAAATTATAGCGTTTTTATTTTTATTTTTTTACTAGTAATGGCGGCGATCTGTTTTTTTATTTTTTGTGACCGTGACATTGCGGCGGACATATCGGACACTTTTGACACGTTTTTGGGACCATTCACATTTACACAGTGATTAGTGCTATAAAACTGCACTGATTATTGCAGGGATCCTTAGGCCTCGTACACACGAGGGGATATGTCCGCTGAAAACGGTCCGATGGACCGTTTCAGCAGACATCTCCGCTCGTGTGTATGGGCTAGCGGACAGATTTCTCCACCCGACAGATTTCAAAGCATGCTTTGAAATCCATCCGGTGGAATCTGTCCGCCCGACATGTCTGCTGGTTAGTACACTTACCAGCAGACATGTCGTGCCCCACCGCCGCCGCGCCGCCGCCGAATGGATTCGGCGCATGCGCGGAAGTGTTTAACTTCCTGGTGCGGTGACGTGGCGGCGTCAACGTCACCGCCGCGTCACCGCGCCGTCCGGCGGCGGGGAATTTGATCCGATGGTGTGTACACGCCATCGGATCAAACTCCCGATCGGACATATCCGATGGAAATGGTCCGCGGACCGCTTTCATCGGATATGTCCGATCGTGTGTACGAGGCCTCAAACTACGGCCCTCCAGCTGTGTCGGAACTACAAGTCCCATGAGGCATGGTAAAACTCTGACATTCACAGACATGACTAGGGCATGATGGGAATTGTAGTTCCTGAACATCTGGAGGGCCGTAGTTTGAGGACCCATGGATTATTGTGTAAATGTGACTGGCAGGGAAGGGGTTAACACTAGGGGGCGCTGAAGGGGTTAAAATGTTCCCTAAAGTATGTTCTAACTGTAGGGGGAGGGGGACTCACAAGGGGAGGAGACCGATGTGTGTTCCTCTGTACTGGGAACACACATCAGTCTCCTCACCGCTGACAGGAGGTGGATCTGTGTGTTTACACACAAAGATCCACACTCCTGCCGCGATCAGCGGTAATCGCGGGTGCCTGGCGGCAATCGCGGCCGTCGGGACGCGCGCGGGATCGCGAGTGGTGCCGCACGCGCCCTAGAATACCGTGAAGAAAGGACGTTGTGTGATGTCCACTCTCATCGGCGAGGGGTTGACACTGACGTCAATCCCCTATGGCCCGGTAGGGAAGTGGTTAAATGATCTTTCGTTTTCGGAGAGCACTATGGTATTGTCATTTGTCATTACATGATCAATGCCATACTGAGAGAATTTCACCGTCCGTGACATCGCTACCTATCTCATAAGGATTTGGTTTCTTCACATCACCTATCATACCGTAAGGGAAGGCTGTTTTTGACCCTTTTTATTGTGGGGTCTATGCTGTGAGGTGAGCGGCCATTTGATCTATATTGGTGGAGGTGTTTCACGTATCACGAAGATCTCTGCATGTTCTATTAATTGCACTGAAGATCCCACGGAGGGTGCTTTATTGTTTATATTATGGATTTGTCCTTTTAGCGCTGCGCTGTTTTATACATTATTTTAAGAAACAACTGCTGACACATTTCAGCCTTTGCAGTCTTGTGCCCCGTACACACGATCCGATGGAAATTGTCATCAGAATTCCGTTCAAGCTGTCTTCCATACACACTGTCCGACCAAATTCTGATTGTCCAAAACGCGGTGACGTAAAACACTACGACGAGCCGAGAAAAATTTAATTCAATGCTTCCGAGCATGCGTTGACTTGATTCTGAGCATGCTTGGGTTTTTTCTCCGTTGGAGTTGCACAAAGACGATAAGAATTTCCTATAATTTTTTTTTCTATCGGAGAAAAATACAACATGCTCTTTTACTAAACACTGATGTCCACAGTCTCTGACATTGCTTGAATCATGTCTTCAGTCTCTGACCATCTCATGTATTCTGTCCTCCATCTCTGACAATTTTTTGTATCATGTCTGTAGTCTCTAAACATCTCCTGTACCATGTCCACGGTCTCTAACCATCTCACATACCATGGTCATAGTCTCCAACCATCTCTTGCTTCCAGGTCTGCAATCTCTAACCATCTCCTGTACTATGTCCACAGTCTCTGACCAACTTTTGTATCCTACTGTAGTCTCTGACCATCTCCTGCACCATATCCACAGTCTCTGATCATCTCCTGCAACGTTTCAACAGTCTCTGACCATCCCTTGTATCATGTCTGCAATCTCTGACCATCTCATGTATCATGCCTGCAGTCTCTGACCATCTGTTGTATCCTGTTCTCAGTCACTGACCATTTCTTACATCCTGCCTCAGTCTCTGACCATTTCTTGTAACATGTCTGTAGTCTTTGAAATCTCCTGTATTATACCCCAGCCTCTGACCATCTATTGTATCATGTCTGCAGTCTCTAAACATCTCCTGCACTATTTTCACAGTCTCTAACCATCTCATATATCATGACTACAGTCTCTGACCATCTCTCGATTCCTGTCTACAGTCTCTGACCATCTCCTGCACCATTTCTACAATCGCTGACCATCTCTTGTGTATTTTCTGCAGTCTCTGACCATCTCCTGCACCATGTTCACAGTCCCTGACATCTCTTGTTTCATGTTTGCAGTCTTTGATCATCTCATATATCATGTCTGCAGTCTCTGACCATCTCTTGTATCATGTCTGCAGTCTTTGATTATCTCTTTTATCATGCCCAAATTCTATATCAAGTTGTGTATCTGCTGTGCCTGACACTGAAATTTATGTGTGGCCCTTTAGTGATGTTAGGAGGCCACACTAGAGGCTCCCCAAATCAAGAAATTTGACCACCACTGTCGTAGACCATTGTGCTTCCAGATTGGCAGGTCTACTGATTTGCCATTGACCATTTCTAACCATTTGGATTGTCTATATGGCATGGAACTGTCGCATTTGCATTGTAGTTTGCATCAGATAAGTAACTACTGAAAACAATGAATGTTTTATCTATTTGTAAGGGGGTATTCTTCCCAATGACCACATTAGTAAGGAGCATTCTTCCCACTGACCATCACACCAATGTACTGTGATCTGTAGATTTAGAAATTATTAGAAGGGGTTCCCTGAGACCTGAAAATTATTTCAAGGGTTCCTCCATGTTGAAAAGGATGAGAAAGGCTGTTCTAAACCCCCCGTGCACACGATTGGGATAAAAAAAGTTCGCTGGGAAACCCGGGGGGGGGGGGGGGGGGGGTGGGCGAGGGGGACCTGCTCGGTCACTTTCCCTGTGTACACACCAAAGGTTTTCCCGTTGGGAAAACTGCTGTGAGAGCTTTGGCCGGGGATCCCAGCCGTGTGTATGCTCCACCGCAGTGTTTCACATAGGGAAAAAGACAACTGGGAATTGCGGCAGAAAAAAAGAGAACGAGGCATAAGATTATGTAGTCAACTGAGTCTAATTCAGTCCAGTGGATACAAGCCACCATTTTTCCAGAGTAACCTGCCATATGACTATTCCCATATTTTGTCAGCCATATTGGAAGATTATCCCCCCAAACTCATCTGTCAGGTTTTGGAATGTAGTATTTGTCCTGCCTAGAGCTTCTGTCTCCAGACGGCTCCATATGGTGAACTATGTTATTAGCGGATGTGGCTTTGATTTATGGATTACTTTTGATTGACAAAATGTAATCAAATTTGCTAAGTTGCTTTGTATGTCCCTGAAGGGATTTAATGCCAAACAGGAGTGTGAAAGAGGAATTTCTTTTGGCCAAATTGTTTTTATTGATTTAAAAAAAACTCTACTTTATTGCTGGAGCCCGGAGTATAATATATGTATATCTTCAGCTGTAAGCCACCCTCACTGTCAACATGCATTTGTATACTAAAAAATTTAATGAAATAAAAAATAAGAGCTACAGTATATTTTATGATATATGTTAGTGTTTCCAGATTTAATGTCTGCAATACCTAATACACATTAAAAAACAAAAATAAAAAAAACTCTAGTTTGCATTATAATAACACATGGTGATCTGCCTTGAATGTTTTTTGTTCAAGCGCTTCATCTTAGAGTGTAAAAACCCTTAACCTCCATCACCAAATTGTGCCGCTGTGTTGTCACCCTATCAATGGCGACCCTAGGGAGGGCCATAGGGGGCCCTGACCCCCCCAACATTATGCTGTGCCCCACCATGTGCCCCCCCCCGGAAAAAAAAATTTGTTTGCATTTTTTTTGTTGCATTTTTTGTATTTTGCTCGGGCCGCCGCTGGAGTAACAGTCTCTCCTGAGAGGGAGAGCATCCCTGTCACGTACCTGGTGGTTGAGCCCAGCGTGCAATAAGTGGCTGCCCTTGCTCCTCCGATCCCGAGACCCCTGATAGAGCAGACAGGGGGTTCGGAAATGCAGAGTCTCACAAGCGCCGGTTGCAGCGCTGGTGCTGGGCTGGGAGAAGCTTTTGAGGGCTCCGGGCTGCAGGTGCAAACTGGTGAACAAGAAAAAAGAGTAAGCCGGCCGACTTAAGGAGCGTGTACCCGTCTTCCGGGTCCTCACACGTGATGCGGTGACGTCAGAGCGTCGCCTCCCGACGTTTCGTCTCAATAGGGACTTGATCACGGCTTACTCTTTACATGCTGTTTTTATTTGGATTCATGTAAGTGCGCACAATCTTTGTTTTAATTTAATAAATGTACGGTTTTACACTATGTGGATCTCTTTCGATTTTCTATATGGTTGACACATGATCGTTTTGAGCTGAATACACCAACTGGCTGAAATGAATGGATGTTCCCCTTGCTCCTCGCTAATTGTGGATACCCTTATGTGCCGTTATTGATCTCAGAGATCAGAGACTCTGGTAAGGGTCAGTGTTTTCTGTGCGGTGGAGGTTTCTGTTTGTCATTACACACACCTGTCCGTGGATTTACCTACACTGGGGACTCCTTTTATTTAAGAATCACCCTTTATGGACTGTATTATCACCACATGGACTTTTAATGTTTATGCTCACTGTTCAATATTATTGTTTCCACTAATTGCCAATCTTATGCGATAGTTCTGCACAATTGGTGATAGTTGTAGTATTTTACATCAAATTTAGTATTATACCATATGTCATTTTATAGCGCGACTCCAATTTTTTCTGCAGGTGCAAACTGGTGGCTGCGGATGGCAGGTAGAGGCACTGGAAGCAAGAGGAGCAGCAGGAGCGGGGGAGGTGTACTGTAGTACGGCCGATACAAGTCCCAGCAGGAGGATCCGCTGACAGGTAGTGGATCGGGTGCAGGTGCAGCAGGTAAGACTGAGCCAGAGTTTAGGCCGGGTCGGCAACAGGCTGGCAGCAGAAGGTACAGAGGGTCAGGCAGGCGGATGGTCGAACAAGCTGTAGTCAGGGCAGGCGGAAGGCAAGGAGAAACAGGTACAAGCCGGGTCTTCAGGAACAGGTTTAAGCGGGAGTAAAGGTACAGGTAATCACGGTAAGCGCTGTAGACTGGACAGCAAGAGGCGCAGGGATCAGGACCCTTTTGAGTCCAAGTTTGGCGCCAGAACGGTGTCCTTAAGTGCCCGCGTGCCGCCGCCGCCGGTGCGCGTGCCCGGACGCGTTCGGTGCCGCGATCGCGCGCGCCGATGCGCCGCTACTGCCATCTGGTGGACAGGACTGCTCATGACATTGCCCCCCTCCAATGGGCAGCCTCGGGATGCCCAACTGGGACAACTTGAGAGGATGAGCATCCTTAAAGGACTGGACCAATCTTTCCGCATGAAGGTTACACTCTGGTTCCCATGAATTGTTCTCAGGCCCATAACCTTTCCATTTAACTAAGAACTGGATCTGGTTGCGTCTCTTTCTACAGTCCAAAATGGACTCAACCTCAAACTCCTCTTCACCGTCGACTAGAACTGGTTCAGGGGGCCTGATGTTTCGCCCGGGAAAGGGATCAGGAACGTCAGGCTTAAGAAGTGCAACATGGAAGACTGGGTGAATACGAAAAGTTTCTGGTAGTTCCAGTTCATAGGCCACATTGTTTATTTTCCTCTTGATGGGGAAGGGACCCACAAATCTAGGGCCCAATTTCTTTGATGGGCAGGCAAGTTTCAGATTTAGAGTGGACAGCCATACTTGGTCTCCAGGTTCCAGGTTAAGCTCCCCCCTCCTTTTCCTGTCAAACACTTCCTTATTGTACTCCTGCGTCTTGGTCATAGTTTCCTGCAGAATCTTATTGTTTGTGCTGAAAAAGTCCAAAGTCCCCTGGACGGCGGGCACCGTGCTCTCAGGGACAGAGTTAGACATGAACAACGGGTGAAAGCCGTAATTTGCGTAGAACGGGGATTGTCTTGTGGCGGAGTGAATGGAGTTGTTGTACGCAAACTCAGCTAGGGGCAGCAAGGAAGCCCAGTCTTCTTGAGAGAAGGAGGAGAAACAACGTAAGTATTGCTCAAGTGTCTGGTTAGTTCTCTCTGTCTGGCCGTTTGACTGCGGATGGTAAGCTGAGGAAAATTACAGACCAATCTTGAGGGCTTCGCAGAGTGCTCTCCAAAACCTGGAAGTAAATTGTACCCCCCGGTCGGATACAATATTTGCAGGGACACCGTGGAGCCTCACAATTTCTTTAATGAACATCCTAGCTGTTTCGGGGGCAGAGGGTGTGCCCCTCATGGGCAGAAAGTGCGCCATCTTAGAAAGTCTATCTACCACCACGAAGATGGTGGAAAAGCCCTCTGAAGGGGGAAGCTCCACAATAAAGTCCATGGAGATCATCCTCCAAGGTCTTTCTGGTACTGGCAATGGTTTTAGTAATCCCCAGGCTCTTGATTTGCTCCCCTTGTTCCGCATACATGTGACACAGGACTCCACATACTTCCTACAGTCCGTTAAAAGTTGGGGCCACCAGAATGTTCGCTGCAGCAGTTCGGATGTCTTATGCACCCCGAAATGGCCGGCCAGCTTGTGGTCATGGCAAGACTTTAGGACACTGACCCGTAGGCCTTTCGGCACTAAAATTTTGCCTTGGTGCCACAGCAGACCATCCTTCAGCTGTAGATCCGAACTAGGTAAGGAGGAAATACCAGACGAGGCTTGCCTAATTTGGGATAACAGGTCCTCTTGAAGCAATAAGAAGTTTCCAGATGACAAGATAGTATCCGGAGGGGTAAGGGTTTCTGGGTCACCATACATACAGGAAAGGGCGTCAGGCTTGGAGTTTTTCGACCCAGGTCTGTACGTTATGTGGAACAAGAATCTGGTGAAGAACAATGCCCACCTGGCCTGACGTGGTTTCAGTCTTTTAGCGGCTTTAAGGTATTCTAAGCTCTTGTGGTCGGTGTAGATCAGGATCAGGTGTGCTGCGCATTCCAGGAGGTACCGCCATTCTTCCAAAGCAGCCTTGTTTGCCAGCAATTCCCGATCCCCCACACCGTAATTCCTTTCTGGTTCCGTCAACTTGCGAGAAAAAAAAGCAACAGGGTGTAAGAGGGCCTTGGGACCCTGTCTTTGGGAGAGGACCGCTCCGACTGCGATCTCTGATGCATCTACCTCCAGGATGTAGGGCAGGCTAGCATCAGGGTGTCTGAGGATAGATGCTGAGATGAACAAGTCCTTAAGCTTCTCAAAAGCTTCGGGGACCATTGGAACCGACTGGTTTGTTTAGTTAGGTTGGTTATCGGGGCAATGATACTAGAGAACCCCCTGATGAATTTTCTATAAAAGTTTGCAAAGCCAACAAAGCGTTGGACACCCTTCTTGTCCTTGGGTGCCGGCCAGTCAAGAATTGCAGTTACTTTTTGAGGATCCATCTTGATGCCTTCCACCGAGATTATGAGGCCCAAGAACTGTATGCTTTGGCGCTCGAACTCGCACTTCCCGGGTTTAGCATAGAGTCCGTGTATTCGAAACCGTCCAAGCACACACTTGACGTGTTCCCGATGTTTGCTTAAGGATGGGGAGAAAATGAGGATGTCGTCCAAGTAAACAATAACAAAAAGGTCGAGGTAGTCTCTGAAAATATCGTTCACAAAATGTTGGAACGTGGCAGGGGCGTTGCAGAGCCCGAAGGGCATGACTAGGTACTCGAAGTGCCCGAAACGGGTACAGAAGGCCGTCTTCCATTCATCTCCGTCTCGAATACGCACCAGGTTGTACGCCCAACGGAGATCCAGTTTTGTGAAGATAACTGCAGCTCCCAAACGTTGGAATAACTCAGGTACCAAGGTGAGAGGGTACCGGTTCTTAATAGTCACCTTGTTTAATTCCCTATAGACCACACAAGGGCGGAGGGTATGGTCCTTTTTTTCTACGAAAAAGATCCCAACTCCTGCCGGAGAGGTGGACGGGCGGATGAACCCCTTTCTAAGATTCTCATCAATGTACGTTTTTAGAGTCTCAAGCTCAAGTCCTGTCAAGGGGAAGATCCGCCCGAAGGGGATTTCGTCTCCGGGAAGGAGTTCTATTGGGCAATCGTAGGCCCTATGCGGAGGGAGGCTCTCAGCCCCCTTCTTGCTGAAAACATCCAAAAAGTCATGATATATACTAGGGACGGCTTGGCGGGTCTCAACATCAGAGTCCATGCAGAGCTGAGAAGACGAGGACGGTGACACTTGTAGGCAATGTTGGCGGCAGTAAGGAGAGCTGAGAATAATTTCCCCAGTAATCCAGTTGATTTGCGGGTTGTGGGCTTGTAGCCACGGCATGCCTAGGATAATGGGAAATATGGGTGACTCAATAACATCTAGGCACAGCAGTTCATGGTGGGTGTTAGCAATCGTTGTGGCCAGAGGCAGAGTTTCTTGGGTAACCGGCCCGGACCTTAAGCCAGATCCGTCTGCAAGATGTACGGAAAGTCCAATAGTCTTAGGACGCAGAGGGATAAGGTGTCTGGTGGCGAAGAACTGGTCCAAGAAACAACTGCAGGCTCCCGAATCAATTATGGCGTTGGCCGGAATATTCCTTCCGGGAAGCTGAAAGACAATGGAGACAGCCAGATGAGTAGAATAATTCTTGGGGACAGCGGGTACATGAACAGATGACAAGAAGGGACAGGACCTCACGAAGTGCCCGGGCTTTGCCGGACAGGACCTCACGAAGTGCCCGGGCTCCCCACAATACAGGTATAAATTATTGATCCTTCGTCGTTGGCGCTCCTCTGGAGTAAGAGACGGACGAAGGAGCCCCAACTGCATGGGTTCCGAAGTGTCTGGTGGTGGAGAAGTCGTGGGGACCGGTGGAGCCGGGTTGGAGAAGGTACTCGCGGCAGCATCCAGACTGGGCGAGATGGACCAGTGGCCCGTTCAGACCGGCGCTCTCTCAGGCGCCTATCAATCTGGATTGTCAAGTTGATTAGGGCGTCTAAAGTTCCAGGGATGCCTACCCGAGCCAGTTCGTCCTTGAGTGACTCTGAAAGGCCCAAGCGGAACTGATAGCAAAGGGCCACATCGTTCCAGTTGGTGTCTGAGCTCCATCTCCGGAACTCAGACACGTAGTTCTCCGCTGGCCTGCGACCTTGTTGAAGAGCATGTAGGGCAGCCTTCGCAGTGGCAACCTGATGTGGATCCTCCTACAACAAGGACATGGCCTGGAAGAAGGTGTCTAGGGTATAAAGGGAAACGTCCTTTTGTTACAGAAGGCGGTGAGCCCAAGCCTGTGGTTCCCCGGATAAGAGCGAGATCACGAAGCCCACCTTGGTGGCTTCCAAAGAAAAAGTCTGTGGTTGCAACGCAAAATAAAGTTCGCAGGCATTCCGAAAGGCTCGGTATTTACTCCGTTCTCCGGAGAACCTCTCTGGTGTGGGGACCCTGGGCTCTGGTGGCATCATGATCACAGAAGGCGAGGCAGGGTTACCCGTGGCAGCGGAGGGGGAAGCTGGAGCAGATAAGGCCTGGACGCGGTTCTCCATTCGCGTATAGCCCTCTTGCAGGGTTAGTCCATCAAGATGCCGGCATAGTTCCTGCATAGGATCCACTCCTTGCGCGGGCTCAGACATGGCTGTCCAGTACTGTCACGTACCTGGTGGTTGAGCCCGGCGTGCAAGGAGTGGTTGCCCTTGCTCCTCCGATCCCGAGACCCCTGATAGAGCAGACAGGGGGTTCGGGAATGCAGAGTCGCACAAGCGCCGGTTGCAGCGCTGGTGCTGGGCTGGGAGAAGCTTCTGAGGGCTCCGGGGCTGCGTAGAGAAGCAGGTGCAAACTGGTGGCTGCGGATGGCAGGTAGAGGCACTGGAAGCAAGAGGAGCAGCAGGAGCGGGGGAGGTGTACTGTAGTACGGCAGATACAAGTCCCAGCAGGAGGATCCGCTGACAGGTAGTGGATCGGGTGCAGGTGCAGCAGGCAAGACTGAGTCAGAGTTCAGGCCGGGTCGGCAACAGGCTGGCAGCAGAAGGTACAGAGGGTCAGGCAGGCGGATGGTCAAACAAGCTGTAGTCAGGGCAGGCGGAAGGCAAGGAGAAACAGGTACAAGCCGGCTACCTACCGGAGCATGATGGGACTGCGACGTCACAAGATAGGCCTATATAAGTCGCTGGGAGCCACGCGCCCGGCATAACAGCGGGAGCAAGCGTCACGTCAACATCTGGAGCAGTAGAGAAGAAGAAGACGTGACAGAAGAGCGGACTGGCCGCCGCTAGTAATTAAACTAACACGAAGATAGCGGTGGCCAGTCCTGAAGAAGAAGAAAAAGAAGAAGGCATCGGAGAGTGGGAGAAGACCCCGGAGAACGGAGAAGACCCCCCCGGAGAGCGGAGAAGACCCCCCGGAGAGCAGAGAAGACCCCCGGAGAGCGGGAGAAGACCCCGGAGAGCGGAGAAGACCCACCCCCCGCCGAAGATGTCGAAGGAAGCCCGCCGGGGGGTGGGCGCTTTTATAAAAGCGACCCCCCTGGCGGCGGAAGAGAACCAGATGGCGGCGAAGAACAGCGGCACCCACCCCCCCCCCTGCAGAAGATGTCGGGAGAAGCCCGCCGGGGGGGGGCGCTTTTATAAAATCGACCATACACACCCCCCCCCGGCGGCCAACTAATAAAATATTTTAATACCCTGTGTGGTTTATTTGTGTTTGCACTTTTTTTGCAGGTGAATGGGTAGGGGTACGATGTACCCCATACTCATTCACTTAGGGTGGGGGGCTGGTATCTGGGGGCCCCCTTAATAAAGGGGGCTTCCAGATTCCGATAAGCCTCCTGCCCGCATACCCCGACAACCAACGGCCAGGGTTGTCGGGAAGGGGCCCTGTCCCCCCACTCCCTTCCTGACCGGCCGGCCGGCGTGCTTTGGATACGGGTCTGGTATGGATTGTGGGAGGACCCCCACGCCGTTTTTTCGGCGTAGGGGGGGTCTCCTTACAAACCCATACCAGACCTAAGGGCCTGTTATGCTCCTGAGGGGGGAACCCATGCCGGATTTTTATTTAAAATCCGGCGGGGAGTTCCCCTTCAGGATTCATAACAAACGCCACCCACGTGTAGAATTGGCGGGAATCCACGTCGGATCCCCGTCGCTTCTATGACGCACTCGCTGGAATGTGCTTTTACTATTCCAGCGAGTGCGAGATGTCGGCACCCTGTCGCCGAGAATCAGCGCGATGCTGTCGTGCTAAAAACACATTCTCGGCGGCAGGCACTGTATGTGTTGAAGTCACCGCGTTTGAGAACAAGGAGATTTGGTCTTTAACGTGTGTACGCAAAGCAATCTTGTCGAGTTCCTCGACAAGCCTAACAAGAAACTTGACGAGAAAAACGATGTGTTTCACCCGACGAGTTTCTCGGTCGTGTGTACGCGGCCTTATAATTAATCGAAATTAGTCGGTTACATTTTTTTTTTATCGAACACGAAAATTTAAATCAGTAACAGGCCTAATATATATATATACACACACACAGCGGGTAAAATAAGTATAGTGGAACCTCAGATTACGAGTATAATCCGTTCCAGGAGATTGCTCGTAATCCAAAGTACTCGCATATCAAAGCGAGTTTCCCCATTGAAGTCAACGGAAATGAAAAAAATTTGTTCTGCATTGACTTCAATGGCATGCAATACCGCATGTGGCCAGAGGCGGGGGGCACCAGAGAGCTTCGGAATCACTCGGAAAGGCCCGAGGACACCTCGGCTGACCTCAGCAAACCTCGGAATCTGACTATTTCCAAGTCTTTCCGTGTTACCATGCACCATATCAGACAAAATACTGCCAGTATGTTTTTCTAACTTCTGTGGTACTTTAGAAGCCCATCTGAAACTAAACGAAATGAATAGGCTGCCGCCTCAACCCACTAATGTGCAATATAACGCATGTTAACATAACGCACCAAAGCAGACAGGTGTGCCTAAGATGGCAATGCTGTAATTACTTCCGAGAAAGATATGCATATACATGTTAAGCATGACTTACCTGTTAGGGCACACTTACACAGACGTAGTAAAATCACTGATCATCTACCAAGAATCTTGCTGGCAGAAATCTTTAGCGTAAAAAAAGTGTACAGCTTGCAAACACATAATATTCTACTTTCATTTCATTAAATTAACGTGCCTACACAGGTACATGTGTTGACATGCATTTGACAAATGTACAACAGACCTCAGACACGGATTCTTCTATTTTGATTTCACATATCTGAACGCAGCGCAGTATTACTGATCTTTATGTGTACATGACACCATAGAAAACAACAGAACTGTAAAACAATGAATGAATGATGAAGAAGGGGCACTGATGGCCACTGATAATGGGGCACCATTGGGCACTGACGAGTCTGCACTGTTGAGGTGGCACTGATGGCCACAGATGGGGGGCACCATTGGGCACTGATGGGCCTGCACTGATGAGGCAGCACCGATGGGCACTGATTGCCACTGATAAGGCCGCACTGATGGCCACTGATGAGGTTGCACTGATGAGGCTGCACTGATAAGCTATTTCTTCCCGTCATTCTGGTACAGATTAATCTCATGCCGCGTACACACAACCGTTTTTCGGGTTCTAAAAAATTACATTTTTTTTTATGTCATTAAAAACGATCGTGTGTGGGCTTCAGAGCATTTTTCGGGTTCTAAAAAATGGGCAATTATTTTTTTTGAACATGATCTATTTTTTCACAACGTTTTTAACATTGTCGTTTTTAAGGTTGTAAAAAATGGTCGTGTGTAGGCTTTAACGACATGAAAAATCCCTGCATGCTCAGAAGCAAGACGGGAGCGCTCGTTCTGGTAAAACTAGCATTCGTAATGGAGATAGCACATTCATCACGCTGTAACAGACAGAAAAGCGCGAATCGTCTTTTACTAACACTAAATCAGCTAAAGCAGCCCGAAGGGTGGCGCCATCCGCATGGAACTTCCCCTTTATAGTGCCGTTGTACGTGTTGTACGTCACCGCGCTTTGCTAGAGCATTTTGTTTTTTCCACAATCCTGTGTAGGCAAGACCGTTTTAATGATCGGGTTGAAAAAAAACGTAGTTTTTTCTAGACCATTAAAAACTTCGGCCCAGATTCATAAAGCAATTACGCCTGTCTAACTGGTGTTAGACAGGAGTAATTTCAAATTTCGCGCGCCGTATCACTAGTTTGAATCCTCAAACCATGATACGGCGGCTTCGGGCTTCGATCCGAGAGGCTTACGTCTTCGTAAGCCTTCGGATCTACGCTGCGATATTTTTGCGGCCGCTGGGAGGAGTTCGCGTCGTTTTCATGCGTCGGGATATGCAAATGTGTTTTTACGGCGATCCACGAAGATACGAGCGGTCTTCGCAATCGCTTACGTCTGTTTTTTTTTACGTACTGTTAGACCAGCTTTTTGCTGGTCTAATGGTGCGTAGCCCATGTTAAGTATGGCCGTCGTTCCCGCGTCGAATTTAAATTTTTTTTTTTTTTTTTTGCGTAACTCGTTCGGGAATAGAAATGTCCGTAAACGACGCTACTCAAACAACGAATGACGTAACGACGTGATTTCGCGCAATGCACGGCGGGAAATTTGCGAACGGAGCATGCGCAGTTCGATCGCCACAGGAACGCGCCTATTTTAAATCCTTCACGCCCCCTACTCGTCTAGATGGATTGTGACGGGAGAAATACACTACGCCGCCGTCGTTTACTGGACAAAATCTACCTGTATTCCACGTAGAGCCAGGTAAAAAACGGTGGCGTAGTGTATTTCTGATACGCTACGAGAATCCAATTCTCTCTGAATCTGGGCCTTCATTTTTTAGAACCCGAAAAACGGTCGTGTGTACACGGCATTAGTTCTATCCGACCAAAAGAAAGCTTTTCCAGAACTGCTCTGGCTTTTTTAGATGTTTTTCGGCAAAGTCCAATCTGGCTTTTCTATTCTTCAGGCCTATGAATGGTTTGCACCTTGTGGTGAACCCTCTGTATTTGGTCTTGTGAAGTCTTCTCTTTATTGTAGACTTTGACAATGATACAGATAAAGAAGAAAAGAAACTGCGCTACGAAGTTAAACCAGCTTGTAAAACCTAAATAGTTTTCAAGCATATATTGGAAGCAGCAACTCTCCTGTGTAACAATATTACAGTGAACAAAAATGGAATAAATGGCATAAAATAAAGATGCTCTAATCAATCCCAAAATAGTGAAACATATGTGAGTTATGTGAAAAATAACCAAACAAGTCATAAATAGTTAAATGTTCAATTTTGAAAAAACTGTAAACATTAAGTTAAAAAATTATAGGGCCAGATTCAGAAAGACTGGCGTATTTTTAGGCGGCCGTAACGCATCTCATATGCGCTATGCCGCAGTAACTTAGAGTACCGTATTCAGAAACAACTTGCGCCCTAAGTTGCGGCGGCGTAGCGTATATGGGTCGGGGTAAGCCCGCGTAAATTCAAATTATCAAGGCAGTGGGCATGTTGTATTGAAATGAGCCGTGACCCCATGCAAATGAGGGGCCGAACGAACGGCGGTGAGAACTTTGGAGCGGTGAGAGGAGCGGTATACATGCATCCTTCACCGCTCATTACCATTTAAAACAATGGGAAACCGCAGTAATACCGACCGCAATGCGCCTCTGCAGAGGCGCATTGCGGGCGGTATTAACCCCTTTTCGGCCGCTAGCGGGGATTAATACCGCACCGCTACCAGCCGAATCCCGCGGCAATTCCGACGATATAGCGCCCTATACCGCCACCACACCTTCGCAATTCCGACGATATAGCGCGCTATACCGCCACCACACCTTCGATGTCCCATGTGAAAGGGGCCTTAGTGTGAAAGCACTCCGGCTTTAACATTGGGATTGCAGATGCAGCTTCTTTCGGCCACTTTACAGGCGCTTTTTTTTAACGCTAAAGCACCTGAAAAACGCCCCAGTGTGAAAGGGGTCTTATTGTTAACTTTTAAATGTAATTGCCGGCTTTTTTTTTTTGGTTTTGGAGCTGTCATTTGCGGGGGGCAGTGTGTGCAAGGAGAGGGGGGGGGGCAGAGATG
Source organism: Rana kukunoris (assembly GCA_029574335.1). Taxonomy (NCBI): domain Eukaryota; kingdom Metazoa; phylum Chordata; class Amphibia; order Anura; family Ranidae; genus Rana; species Rana kukunoris. The sequence continues at coordinate 64,515,878 of CM056049.1, forward strand.
TACATACAGTGAGGGGGCAGTCTGCACAGACAGGCTCCCTCACTTGCCGACGCTGACTGTCACTGCCAGCTTTTATATCTAATTGTCGGCTCTTTTTTTTCTACTGTATAAACAGTGCAGAGCCAGAGCCGTAAAAAAAAAAGACATTCCTCAGCGCAGAGAGATAATAAAGAGATACAATGTATCTCTCAGTTCTTAGATCAAAGGAATGAACTTTGGTCTGTAAATGAGGGCAGTTTAACCAGACTGAACCTTTTTCTGACACTTGATTGTTACAAGTTCAAATCAGTATTTTTTGCTAGAAAATGACTTAGAACCCCAAAACATTATATATATATATATATTTTAGCAGAAACCAGTGGCAGCTCGTCCACTAGGGGCGCTACCCCCTCTATCCATGGCTGCCACGTCCTAACTGATACTCCATGATCCCCTGCCGCTACCCCCTATTCATGCGTCCAGCCCCTTTCAGGATGCCGAGGGGGGGATGTTTGAAGCACCTGATAAGAGACAGAGGCTCTAAAAAGATTAAAAATAGGATGGGTTAGTGAAGCAGAGCATTGCGCCATCAGCCCGCCTAGATGTTACAACGGCAAATTAATATTTGCTGTTGCAACACTGATCCTCCTCCCAGCCAAATGGGAAACTAGTCTGATATCGTCACCCGATTAGCTGAAAGAACGGGCAATCCTATTGGACACCTAGGAGGAGGGGAGGAGACGCACGGCGGAAGCAAGGAGGAGAAAACACAGGAGCCGCTGCTTGATGCCTGCCGACGCCTAATCCCTGCCACTGCCCGATGTGCCTGCCGCCTAGATGGGGTAAGTGCCGGTGGACCGGCAGACAGCGAGGAGCAGAGTTGCCAACCTACCAGATTGAAATTTACTGGCACGACACGTGAAATTTACTGGCACAGCCATGTTTTTATTGCCATTTCACAAAAGTTATTAAATTACATTTTTAGGTGCAAATTTCAGTATTTAGGCTACAAACAAGTACGCTAGGCAAATAGCAATGTGATTTAAGGTAGATATTATGGTAAAAAAAATCATTTTTGTTATTTTCGATATAATAAGGACAAATTATTTAGTCACATCACCCCCTGCCTTCACACCCCCTCTGCGGTGCCACAATCTCCCCCTGCCTCCAATCTCCCCCAGGCCCCCTGCCTCAAATCACCCCCTGCCTTTATCGTCCCGGTGCCACCAACAACCCCTGTCTCCATCCCCCACCCTCTGCGGTGCCACCAACACCCCCTGCCTCCAATCACTCCCTGCCACTAACACCCCCTGCCTCCAGTCTCCCCCTGCCTCCATCCCCCTCTGCGGTGCCACCACAGCCACCATCACCCCCTGCCTCCAATCACCCCCTGCCTCCAATCTCCATGCGCAGTTCCAAGCTGAACCGATCTCGACTATTTTTACTGGCACATTCCCGCAACCACGGCCATTTACAAACGGGGGAAAAAAGTGCCAATTTTTATGAACTGTCCGTAAAAATACGAACGGTTGGCAACACTGGCGAGGGGGAAGGAGAAAGGGTTTGAGGTGCCACAGGGGATTAGAGGTGCGGCAAAGGATGGTTGTTTGCTGCCCCCCTTCAAACAAAAAAACACCAGCTGCCACTGGCAGAGACCCTAGAGAATAAAATGGTGGTTGTTGCAATATTTTATGGCACGCGGTCTTTTAAACACAATTTTTGGGGAAAAAATAGACACATTAAAAGAAAGACTCAACAGAAATGTTACCCCAATTTTTTGTATAATGTGAAAGATGATATTATGGTGAGAGAATTGTGATCTTTATTCTAAGCAAAATATTGTGATTTTATCCAGAATCGTGCAGCTCTCAGGTAAACCAAAAATTTGACTCAAGTGCTTAGGTGGATGCAAAGAACTGATAAAGAACTGATGAAAAACTGATCCGTTTTTTTTTTTTCTTTAAAAAAACGTGACTGAACTGATGAAACAGAAGGCATGTGTGAAAGGGGCCTTAGGGCACATGTTCACGGTTGTAGTGAAATTACTGATCCTACGCAGGTCTTGCTGGCAGAAATCTCCTGCGGATAAAAGGCAGAAAATGGTCTGTAAAGTGATTAAATGCAAACAGACATGTGAGTGCAGCATGTAGATAAGTACAGTCTACCTTCATTCCATTAAATCTAAGCACCTACACAGGCACATGAGGTGGTGGGCATTTTATGGATACAATTGTAAATTACTGACCTTGGACGCAGATTCTTCTATTTTGATTTTAACGCAGAGCAGGTTTCCTGAACTTTACACACTGTGCGCAGGACACCATAGAAAACAACAGAACTACCGTATTTGCCGGTGTATAAGACGATTGGGCGTATAAGACGACCCCCTAATTTTCCAGCTAAAATGTTGGTTTTGGAATATACTCACTGTATAAGACAACCCCCTTCTTACTAGTCATGCCTCACTGTGCCATTACATGTCTCACTGTGCCACCATTACATGCCTCACTGTGCCATTATTACATGCCAGACTGTGCCACCATCACATGCAAGACTGTGCCACCATTACATGCCTCACTGTGCCACCATTACATGCCTCACTGTGCCACCATTACATGCCTCACTGTGTTATTACATGCCTCACTGTGCCATTATTACATGCCAGACTGTGCCACCATTACATGCCTCACTGTGCCACCATTACATGCCTCGCTGTGCCACCATTACATGCCTCACTGTGCCACCATTACATGCCTCGCTGTGCCACTATTACATGGCTCGACGATCCCTTACCTTATCCCTAACATGCAGAATCTCAGTCAGACCGCGGGCATCCATTTTTCAAAAGCCGCGCCTCCTCCTCGTGCTGTTCTGTGATAGGCGGAACACTTGGCTTCCCAGCAGACACTGTGTTCAGTGTTCCGCCTATCACAGATGCCCTCCCATCCGAGACCGAGGACGAGAGGGCATCCGTGATAGGCGGAACACTGAACAGAGGCTTTGCTGGGAAGCTGAGTGTTCCGCCTATCACGGAACAGCATGAGGAAGAGGCGTGGCTTTTGAAAAATGAATGGCCGCGGTCTGACTGAGAGTCTGCATGTTACGTACCGGCGTATAAGACGACCCCCGACTTTTAAGAAGATTTTCTTGTGTTAAAAAGTCGTCTTATACGCCGGAAAATACGGTATAAAAAATAAAATAAAAAATTGCCAAACTGATAAAAAAAGCGCCGGGATTTGGCTGTTGTGAGCACGAGACCATAGGAGAAATGTAGAGACAATATGAACTCATATCTATGGGTAATATACAAAATCCTATATTCATTTTCACATTGTATTTCACTTATTTCTAGCCTACTCCTATTAATCACTTGACCTCCGGAAGGTTTTACCCTCTTGATGATAGTGGTCATTGTGTGCAAGTGACAATATCACAAATTCTCCACAAATGTGGCTTGTATGGGAGGGTTGAAAGAAAAAAGCCACTCCTCAAGAAAGGCCACATGAAGTCACGGCTGAGCTTTGCCAAAACACACCTTGAAGATTCTGAGGTCACATGGAAAAGATGTTATAGTCAGATGAGACTAGAATTTAATTATTTGGCCTCAACACCAAAAATGTCTGGTGGAAATCCAATACAGATCACACCATTCCTACAGTAAAGCATGGAGGTGGTAATGTCCTGTAATGGGGATGTTTCTCTGCAGCAGGGACTGGAGCACTTGTCAGGATAGAAGGAAAAATGGATGGGTCAAAATACCATCAAATTCTTGAGAAAAATCTACTGCCCTCTGCCAGAAAGTTGTCAATGGGAAGAAGGTTTACCTTTAAACATGACAGAGGCCGCGTACACACGACCGACAAACTCGATGGGCGAAACACATCGTTTTCCCCCATCGAGTTCCTTGTTCGGCAGTCAAAAAACTTGTTGAGCCAAATTTTCCCATTGTCGAGGAAATAGAGAATATGCTCTCTTTTTGGCTCGACGAGTTCCTTGACGGGTTTCTCCGTGAAAAGTGTACACACGACCGGTTTCCTCGGCAGAATACGTCTCCCATCGAAATTCTTGCTGAATTCTGCAGAGGAAACCGGTCGTGTGTATGCGGCCTCAAAGCACACAGCAGAAATTAGCACACAATGGTTGAAGGAGAAAGGGGTGAATGTCCTTGCATGGCCCAGTCAGAGCCCAGACCTAAACCCCATCAAAAATCTGTGGAATGACCTGAAGACTGCAGTCCACAAATGGTCAAATGGTCGCCATCAAAAACTGAACTTGAGCAGTTCTGCAAAGAAGAGTGGGCAAATATTGCAAAGATTAGATGAGCAAAGTTACAGACATATCCCAACAGACTAAATGCTGTAATTAAAGCAAAAGGTGGTTCAACAAAATACTAACACAAGGGGGTGATCCTTTTTCCAACTTAGTAATTCTGTTTTGTTTTTTCTGACATGTTGATTTTATATACTTCACTTGGATGTTATAAGTAAATACAGCTGCATAAAACAAAAAACTGTGTCTGTCTTCATTTTAGGCTGCAAAGCAACAACATGTGATTATTTTAAAGAGGGTGACTCTTTTCTATACCCACTATATATTAATATGTATTAATCCTGATGTACTGAAGGCCCTAAAATCACAGGACAGTACAGACACCCCCCACATGACCCCTTTGTGGAAAGTAGACAGTCTCAGGTATTTAGTAAGAGAAAGTGTATATGTCTCATTAAAATTAATAATCAAACATTAACAGTGCTTAAAGAATCTCCTATTCTTCTATAACATGATATTCATGATCTGCAAATAGTAGTATATTTCATGCCAAGGATCCAAACTGTTCGTAATATCCCTTAGAAAATATACAAAAATGTGTCTCTGAGACCCAGTACAGCTAGTACACTCCAAGAAGTCTGCTCCTTGGTGATAAATGATGGTAGTCAAAACAATTCCCAACTCTGTAAAACAACCAAAGGATAGCTGCACAAATGACCCTGGTGACCTGTTACACTCCGTCACTGGAAATCCCCTGTTGGTGATCTACTCACCGGACTTCAAAGTCAACGAGCCTTGTAACGAAATCCTCTCTGCAGATGGCACCTTGAGTTCTCTCAGTAATGTGCGGTCAATGGATGCATGCATGCAGCAAAGCGGCCATGTAAGTCGCCCTCTGAAGACGTGAGCCAATCACGAAACGCGTCAGAGCGTGTCCACGCGACGTATCGCTTCACTGAAGGGAGCATCACCCCGGGACTCACCTGCAAGTTTGATCGTTTGGAGAAACTTCATAATGGTTGAGCTGATGCATTCTCTAGTGATACCTTTTTTATCAAGTTTATTTCTCGTAAGCATGTTTTGACCAGTGGGGGTGTTTTTTTTGAGTAATAAAAGGTTTTACACTATGCTGTTCTCCCTTGTGCTTACTTACATGGCCGCTTTGCTGCATGCATGCATCCATTGACCGCACATTACTGAGAGAAACTCAAGGTGCCATCTGCAGAGGATTTCGTTACAGGGCTCGTTGATTTTAAAGTCCGGCGAGTAGATCACCAACAGGGGATTTTCAGTGACGGAGTGTAACAGGTCACCAGGGTCATTTGTGCAGCTATCCTTTGGTTGTTTTACAGAGCTGGGAATTGTTTGACTACCATCATTTATCACCAAGGAGCAGACTACTTGGAGTGTACTAGCTGTACTGGGTCTCAGAGACACATTTCTGTATATTTTCTAATGGATATTACGAACACTTTGGTTCCCTTGCATGAAATATACTACTATATGCAGATCATGAATATCATATTAATGGATGAATAGAAGAATAGGAGATTCTTTAAGCACTGTTAATGTTTGATTATTAATTTTAATGAGACATATACACTTTTTCGTTTTACCATTTTATAATAGCTGCTGACTGCATAAACAAACTTATTCTATAGGGCGCTAGGATCAGAGTTAATTTGAAGATTTTCTATTGATACATTTATATAGTATTTAGTGAGAGACATTGCACGTTTTTTGAAATTGTGATTTTTTTGTCACAATCCTTTTGGAAACTTAGGAAGTTAAATATTTTTTTCCCCACTATCACCAGTGCAGTACAGCCTCATCATATGGGCGTAGGGGGTCATTACTACAGTGCTGATGTATTAAATTAGAGTGTATGCTGGAGTTTCAGGAGGCGGAGTCAGTACAGGAATCACTGCTGGAAGACAGCAAGGTATTATGGGATATATAGTCCTTAGAAATGAGGAGAAGCTGCAACGCATGATGGGAATCCAGGAAGTTGTGCTAAGAGTTGTGCCAACACACAGGCCGAACTCACAACATGAAAGAAGATTTTTGAAGGAAGACTATATTGGATTGTCAAATATAATTATTGTTTGTATTGTTATTACAATGATGATGGTATAAAATTAAAGGCTATTCTGTGACCATAAATTTCCTTTAAGGCGTTTGTTAACCCAAAAATCAAACAAAAAAAACAACAAGATCCTGTTCCCTTAAAGTTGATGTAAACCCCAATTTTTTTATTTATTTTTTTGATGTCACAATGTAGAGTATAAGATTTCCTATCATCTGTGCCCAGTCTTGCCACAAAGAGTTAATCCAGCGCTGAGCAATCCTCTTTTATTGTTCAGTGAAAATGAACAGAATTCCAGATAAAAACCTGTCTAAATAAAAAGTCAGTTTTCTCTCTTCTTGCTTTGAGTGACAGGTTATTTACATATCTAGCTTGGACATGTTTATCATATGTTATGTTATGTTTATCATAATACAAAGTTCATTGTATATTACCAGGATGTGTTATGTGGGGGAGGGGTGGATTTCTCACTTTTTATACTGTGAATCACCTCATGTTATGATAAAAATAACATAACATATGATAAACATGGCTTTGCCCTTCCCCTCTACTTTGACTACGATATATCAGGGCTCCTGATAGCGTAGTCAGCGTACGCGCCTTCGTCAGCTGCAGCTATGCTCTATGTCTCCCGTGTCCTCTCCTCCATCCTCTCACCCCTTCCCTCTCTGACTGTCTGCTCATGTCAGCCCATCCCCCCCCCACTTTAATACTTATAGCTTATGCATGCAGGACATTTTTAAAAATGCCAGCGCTACAGCAGCGATAAAACACCCATTTAGCCACCATTTTACATTAGCGTTATTGCGCGTTTCCCTGCGTTTTTTTGGCGTTACTGTTGTTGCCTGTTTTTTCATTAAAGTACACTCTTTATAATGTAAAAACGTAAAGCGTAAAACATAAAACGCGGCTTGACAGTTTGGCATTATTCATTTTTACAGCTCGCTTCTTTTTCTTCTGCCCCTAAATGCCTCTGACAGTTACTGTGTGCATGGACACATCGACTAACTCAGCAGCACTGTATCCCGGAAGACTATGCCTGTGGGCTTCGCCTGCCCACAAGTAAGACTGAAGATTTTTAAGTACCAAAGTTTGGCGCCATTCCATGAACATGCGCAATTTTAAAGTGTGACATGTTAGGTATCTATTTACTCGGCGTAAAATTATCTTTCACATTATACAAAAAAAATTGTGCTAACGTTACTGTGTTATTTTTTATTTTTTTAAAATAGTTTAAGGGCCAGTTCACACCAGATGCAGTCCAGTGCGTTTTTTTCTGCATCAAAAATGCATGAAAAGTAGGTCATATGGTTTACAATGGCATAGTTCAGTGCATCCAAAACACTAGTCTTACACGGGATGTTTAAAGGGTTTGTAAAGGCTTGTCTTTTATTTTCTAAATTGGTTCCTTTAAGCTAGTGCATAGGTGGCAAACACAAGGCCCGCGGGCCGAATCCGGCCCTCCAGGCCATTTCATGTGGCCCCTCGCGCCTCTCCTGTCGCTGCAGGAGAGCTCCAGCCCAAAAATATATAAAAAAACTCCTCTGGTCCTCCTCCAGACCTCTACTTTCTGCGTTTCAAGCAATGCATCAGCGATTCTTCCCAGCAGCAGTATAAGGAAAGGTGGGTGCACTTGATGTAAGGGAGAGTTGGGGACTCAACTTCTGATGGTGGGTGGCTCTTGACATCTAATGTAAGGGCAGGGGATGTGCTGGACATCCCGCACTAATCTTACTTCCCGGTCCCAGATACAACGGTGGTTGCGGCCCTGCCCGTTGAGGGCAATCTTAATGCTGATGCGGCCCACAATGAAATTGAGTTTGACACCCCTGAGCTAGTGCATTGTTGGTTCACTTACCTTTTCTTTCTATTTCCCTTCTAAGGGCCAGATTCAGGTAGATGGGCGAATCTTTAATCTGGAGTAACGTTTCTCATTTACGTTACTCCGCCGTAACTTTAGGAGCAAGTACTGTTATTCACAAAGCACTTGCTCCTAAAGTTGCGGCGGCGTAGCGAAAATGAGCCGGCGGAATTTAAATTGGGCGGGTAGGGGGCGTGTATTATGTTAACTATGCGCGATCCTGCGGCGAACGTACTGCGCATGCGTCGACTGTCAGTGCGCATGCTCCAAATTCTTTCAGGGAACGTCAATGACGTCAATCCCCATTCACGGACGTTTTACGCAAACAACGCAAATTTTTTTTTTCGACGCGATGACGAAGGCCATACTTAACATAGGATACTCCACTAGGGGGCTGCTTTATCTTTGTGCCGCGTATCTCTTACGGAAACGTCGGAAAGTCACTGCGTCGGGCCCGAATACGATCGTGAATTTCCGATTCCCGCTGATTAACATATTCTCGGCGTTAATCAGCGGGAACGCCCCGCGCGCCATTTTTAAACTTGAAGTCACGATACGACGGCGAAATACAATTACGCCGCTCGTATAGTAACTCCAACCAGGCGTTTCATGTTTTCTGCTTACAGAAAACAGAAACGCCGGCTCAAAGTGAGAGTTAGGCTGGTCGTTTTTTGCGAGTTTTTTATCACTGATCGTACGCGCATTAGGCTCCAGCCTAACTCTACCTGAATCTGGCCCTAAATGTTTTTTTTCTTTGTTTGGATTTTGAAAACAAAGAAAAAAAAACTTATTTAGAAGGGAAATGGAAGGAAAAGGTAAGTGAACCAACAATGCACTAGCTTAAAGTAACATATTTAGAAAATAAAAAACAAACCTTTACAAACCCTTTAAATTCCTTGTAATAGGAATAAAAGTGATCAAAAAATAAATAAAAAAGAGTAAGTGTAAAAAAAAAAAATTGAAATTGCCCTCATCCCTGTGCAGAAACGTATGCATGCGTATGTAAATGGTGTTTTCACAGCACACATGAGGTATCACTGTGAATGTTAGAGCGAGAGCAATAATTCTAACGCTAGACCTTCTCTGTAACTTTGGCGCCATTCTACGAGAGTTTGCAATTTTAAAGTGTGACATGTTAGGTATCTGTTTACTCTGCGTAACATAATTTTTCCAACCTTGGTTTGAGAGTAACTTGGTTTGAGAGCGTTTCTTGTAAGACAAGCAAAATGTTTTAATAAATTTTGCCTTGATATACAAGCGATGTCTTGATATAAGAGTAGCGTCATGTCACACCTGAGTATAAAAAAGAAGAGAGGAGCCTCTAAGTGTAGCAATATGGGTACATTTAATGAAGGTACAACATTTAGCAACTTATTGCTACTCTTCTCTTTTATACCCTGTAAAAAAAAAATGCTTTGATATACAAGTGCTTTGAATTACAAGCATGTTTCTGGGACGAATTATGCTCGCAATTCAAGGTTTTACTGTATATAAAAAATGGGGTATATATTGTTTTGTTTTTTCTTAATTAACGAAAATTACATTTTTCCAAAAAAATTGCGTTTGAAAAACTGCTGCGCAAATACCGTGTGACATAAAAAATTGCAACAATCACCATTTTATTCCCTAGGGTCTCTGCTTAAACAAATACTCAGTGTTTGAGGGTTAAAAGTAATTTTCTAGCAAAAAATACTGATTTAAACTTGTAAACAAAAAGTGTAAGAAAAGGCTTGGTCAGCGAGTGGTTAATTTTCACTCCCGTGCACATGAGGTTTGTTTCTCTTCTTCCAATGTTGTAATATGTGAGGCCCATTGAAGTTGTATAGTCCATGTGCAATGATCCGGTAACATTGTTACCTCCCGGTGACTCATGGTCAGGCTCGCTCGCTGTAGATATGAAGCACTTTCTCCAGTTGTGCTCTGCGATCCCCGGAGAGTCGGTGACAGCGCACGGATGACACGCGGTGACGTCACTCCTCTTGGCATCTGGCTAAATGAAACATATTTGTTTGCAGAAATGTCCGATCACCATGACATCCTCCTGGAAGATCTGTCCTCTGCTTCCTCTGTACAGATCTAGAGATTACAGAACACATCGCATGCCAATGGAACGACGGATCCTAATGTGTGTTTTATGGATTTATTCTTTAGTAGTATGATTCTGTGTTACTGTTCTGCACAAGACGCAGCTAGTCTGCAACTCCCTCTATAGTATAATATAATATACACCCTGCTGGAAATCCAGGGATATTACCAACCACGTGAGAGCACTCATAGGGGCGTCTTTACATAAGATGCAGTTCGGGTGTGATTTAAAACGCAGTAGAAACGCATATGCATGAAAAATGAATATATTGCAAAAAGCCATCGCAGTGGTTTCATTTGCATTCAAAGAAAGTACAGCATATCGGCCAGCGAAAATTATCGGCTAAAAATAGGGTTATTGACGATTTGCTGATAGAAAAGAAAAAAAGGTGCTGCGTCCTATTGACTTCAATGCTAAATGGCTCCCCATTGACGTCAATGCAAAATCACATCCCACTGACTTCAATGCAAAAACGCCCCCTATTGAATGCAATGCAAAATCGTGCCCCACTGAGTTCAATGCAAAAATGCCCCCTTCTGCCTGTAATGCAAAATCGCATCCCATTAGGTTCAATGCAAAAACATGTCCCACTGAGTTTAATGCAAAAATGCCCCCTATTGACTGCAATGCAAAATCGCGTCCCCATGACTTCAATGAAAAATCCAGTCCCATTGACTTCAATGCACAAATGCCAGCCACATTAATTAAAATTAAACTTTTTTTTTTAACTGCCTGTTTAAGTTTCGGTTTTCAGCCAAGTGCATCCTGAATTTTCGGTGCATCACGTTATAATTTCTGTGCACCACTAGCATGCTGCATTTTTCTGCACCAGAACGCACTGGAAACGCACATATATGCACCACAAACGCACATAAACGCAGCACAGACATTTGTAAACATACATAAATGCACATGAATGCACACAAATGCAACTTAGTAAAAATAAATAAATAAACACAAGTAAATAAAATGTAAAAAAAAATGCCCCACAAACAAAGTAAACGCAAAATGTGTGTAAATGCGTGCAAACACACATAAACGCACGCAAGTGCATGTAATCGCAACTCACTAAAAAAAAGAAATTAGAGTAAATGAAAAAAATGCACCGCAAACACACTGAATATGCACTGCAAACAAATGCAAGCATGCATGTAGAAACGCACAGTGAGGGAAGTCAGTGTGGTGTAAATGAGCCCCAAGGGTTATTGTATGCAGGCTTCTGAGAAAACTTCAGACATTAAACATTTCATAGAAATATACAGCAATCTTCAACAGCCACAAAAACAATAAGTTTGTGTGCACCAAATACTGTTGTAAACCCAGATATTACCATGTAAAAATAGCAGTTGCATCATCACTGTGCTGTACATTGCCTGTGCAGAAAGCAGAGCTTTGGGAGGGGCCCAGCAGACTCCACCCACTACAGGCTGCCTTCAGAAAACTACAGGAGGGGGCGGAGACAAGACCAGTCACCCTGCACAAGGAGAAAGAGCAGAGCTGTGGGAGGAACATATTAGGCTCCACCCACTACAGGCTGCCTGCAGAAAACTACAGGAGGGGCGTGGACAAGACCAGTCACCCTGCACAAGGAGAGAGAGCAGAGCTGTGAGAGGAACATATCAAGCTCCACCCACTACAGGCTGCCTGTAGAAAACAACAGGAGGGGCATAGACAAGACTAGTCACCCTGCACAAGGAGAGAGAGCAGAGCTGTGGGATGAACATATCAGGCTCCACCCACTACAGGCTGCCTGTAGAAAACAACAGGAGGGGCATAGACAAGACCAGTCACCCTGCACAAGGAGAGAGAGCAGAGCTGTGAGAGGAACATATCAAGCTCCACCCACTACAGGCTGCCTGTAGAAAACAACAGGAGGGGCGTGGACAAGACCAGTCACCCTGCACAAGGAGAGAGAGCAGAGCTGTGGGATGAACATATCAGGCTCCACCCACTACAGGCTGCCTGTAGAAAACTACAGGAGGGGCATAGACAAGACCAGTCACCCTGCACAAGGAGAGAGAGCAGAGCTGTGGGATGAACATATCAGGCTCCACCCACTACAGGCTGCCTGTAGAAAACAACAGGAGGGGCATAGACAAGACTAGTCACCCTGCACAAGGAGAGAGAGCAGAGCTGTGGGATGAACATATCAGGCTCCACCCACTACAGGCTGCCTGTAGAAAACAACAGGAGGGGCATAGACAAGACTAGTCACCCTGCACAAGGAGAGAGAGCAGAGCTGTGGGATGAACATATCAGGCTCCACCCACTACAGGCTGCCTGTAGAAAACAACAGGAGGGGCATAGACAAGACTAGTCACCCTGCACAAGGAGAGAGAGCAGAGCTGTGGGATGAACATATCAGGCTCCACCCACTACAGGCTGCCTGTAGAAAACAACAGGAGGGGCATAGACAAGACTAGTCACCCTGCACAAGGAGAGAGAGCAGAGCTGTGGGATGAACATATCAGGCTCCACCCACTACAGGCTGCCTGTAGAAAACAACAGGAGGGGCATAGACAAGACTAGTCACCCTGCACAAGGAGAGAGAGCAGAGCTGTGGGATGAACATATCAGGCTCCACCCACTACAGGCTGCCTGTAGAAAACTACAGGAGGGGGCGGAGACAAGACCAGTCACCCCGCACAAGGAGAGAGAGCCACAGTGAGGGGTCTTTATTACAGGAAGCTCCTGCACAGAGGGAAAGTCTCACATTGGATTACTGCACCGATCTGGCAGAAATACACAAAGCACACTGAGATTCAAATAAGAATACACATTGTTTATCCTGGAGTTCCGTTTTAACCACTTAATGACCACCTGCTCACATTGTACTGCGGACGAGCGGCCGCTGTAGGCAAAGTGACGTACTAGAACTGCCTACTTCCAGGTTTAGGGCCCACGCTGCTGATCGGCTACATTCACAGCCCAGAGGGGTCTGTCAGTTTCTCCTCCCTGCAAAACAAGGATCAGAAACTGGGAGATCATTAGTAAAAAAGCAGCACACTGTACACACACTACACATAGCTAGGCACGTATTTAACCCGTTGATCTCCCTAGATGATAACTCTTTCCCAGCCAGTGTCATTAGTACAGTGACAGTGCACAGCAGTGTTTCTCAACCTTTTTCAGTTAGGGCACCCTTTAAAATTATAGACAATCTCGAGGCACCCCATTCTAAAATGTAAAAAAAACTATTCTAATAGCTTTACACAATGCAGCATCATCAATACACATAGGACACCCAACGCTAGAGGTGATTTATTCTTCCAAAGCAAATACACTTTTGCACACTGGTACTGACTAGTATTCCAATGTTTCCTTTCTCCCTCAATTTCTCTCCATCAGTCAGCTAATGTCACCCCAATGCTAAAGGAGAGGGTCAGACAAGGATGCTGTGCAGGCAACAGACATCCTCCGTATTATCTGATGATGTCATTGGTGGTTAGGATGCCAGTGTCTAGATTAGAAAGGCATAATGGTGCATAATGAAAACCTGCGGCTTTGTGTAACTAAAAGGCAGGCTTCACCCACCTGCTGGCTTGTGTGCAATATTTGATACATTTTTAGGCATTTTGCCAAGGTGCGATAGAAAATATGAGCCGGTGTTCTGTCGAGAAGTGCCCCCCTATCGAATAGTGCCCAAGTGGAACTGCGGATGCGCCGCACGGAGCCGCAGAACAGCTGAGTTTATGATCAGCTGTTGTCTCCATGGCCGAGACACGTTCATGTAGGTGAGGGGCGGATATTTAGAAAAAGGGGGCGGATTTTGCAATGATGGGCAGTGCTGGGGGTGGAATTTTTATTGATAGCCAAAGAAATCTACAAAATAAATCTTTATCTGCTATTCATTTTAAACGCTTGCGGAGCGTGTTTAGTCAACTAAAGGGCGTCTTTTTCTATATTGGATAAAGATTTCTTTAGCAGATTTGTTTGGAAATCGATAAAAACTCCGCCCCCAGCACTGCCCATCATGTAAATATCCGCCCCTTCATGTAAATGTCCGCCCCTTCATGTAAATGTCCACCCTCTCCCTGTTAAAAAAAAAAATGTCCGCCCCTCTCCTACATGAACGTTGTAAACTCAGCTGTTCTGAGGGTCCAATCTGCACATGCGCAGTTCCGGCCGGGCATCAGTGATGATCAAATACTACCAAAAGGAAGCTCTATTTGTGTGAAATAAATGATACAAATTTCATTTGAATACAGTGTTACATGACTGCGCAATTACCAGTTAAAGTAGCACAGTGTTAAACAGCAAACAATGGCCTAGTCATGCAGGGGGTAAAATCTTCCAGGGCTGAAGTGGGTAAAGGGGAAAAAAATTGTGTTTTCCTGGCAGTATATACTGTACCTCCCTGTCCCTGTGACATCACACCCCACATCCCTATGACATCACACCCCACATCCCTATGACATCACACCTCACATCTTTGTGACAACACTTCCTACATGCCTCTGTGACAGCACTCTCCACATCCCTATGACATCACACCTCACATCCCTATGACGTCACACCCTATATCTTTGTGACAGCACTCCACACATCCCTATGACATCACACCTCACATCCCTATGACATCACACCTCACATCTTTGTGACAACTCTCCCTACATGCCTCTGTGACAGCACTCCCCACATCCCTATGACATCACACCTCACATCCCTATAACATAACATGCTACATCTTTGTGACAGCACTCTCCACATCCCTATAACATCACACCTCACATCCCTATGACATCACACCCTACATTGTGACAGCACTCCCTATATGCCTCTGGGACAGCACTCCCCACATCCCTATGACATCACACCGCACATCCCTATGACATCACACCCTACATCTTTGTGACAGCACTCCCCACATCCCTATGACATCACACCTCACATCCCTATGACAGCACACCCTACATCTTTGTGACAGCACTCCCCACATCCCTATGACATCACACCTCACATCCCTATGACATCACACCCTACATCTTTGTGACAGCACTCCCTACATGCCTCTGGGACAGTACTCCCCACATCCCTATGACATCACACCCTACATCTTTGTGACAGCACTCCCTACATGCCTCTGGGACAGCACTCCCCATGTCTGTATGACAGCAGCGCACACATGGAAACGTCATATCGTCTCTCTATACACATGTGGACAGATCTGCAAGGAGGAATTTTCTTTTAGGTCACAGATTTTCAGTATCACTGTGACAGGTGAAATGTAATTTTCCTATGTGCAGTATTTCCCCCATGTTATCTAGTAACCATATCATAACAATTTCTACATCTGACCAGGAATCTTAAACAATCTTAAACAACACGAGTACAAAGTTCACTGAATGCCAGTCATTCTTGGCGGAAATAACACGTAAGAACAAAGTGCAAGATCCCCCAACACTTTTTTAACCTTTAATGCGGTAAGAAACCCCCTAATTGCAATATGCAGTTTTGTAACCTTGGCATGTGTTAGTAAAACTGTCCATATCTTTTTTTACTACCCACCCGGTGTATGCAGGTGAATTTTTTTATTAGGACAAATTAGGCCTTTAATTGGCAATAAATGGTTTGCTTATGGTTTGTTTTTTATAGGTCATGTAACTCAAAAATATGCATCAAAATAGCAACACGGGTGCATTTTTTATGTGCTCTTGCTGCGTTTTCATTGCATTTCAATGGGGATATGTGTTTTTTTTAACTGACCAGAAATGCAGCAAACAGGATTTTTTACACCGCGTCAAAAGGTTCCAATAATGGCCAACAATAAATTAATTAATATATATATTAATTGAAATTCATGATAATAATTAAAAGGTCGAATATAATACAATTATTTCTTTCAATCTTCCTTTATTTGATTTTTAAGCAGAAAAGGTAACACAAACCTGGGAGGCACGCCCTCTGGTCTAAAATCAACACATCATACAACAAGGAAATCAACAAATATTCCAATTCACAATGTCGTTTCCAGGGGGAAAAAATAAAATAAAAACAGATTGTATATATACAATTATTTATCAAAAATATATATATATTTTTTTTTAAATTAAATTTCGGTTTTGACCAGTTTCGCCCTGAATTTTCGGTTTCGGTACCAGAATTATGTGCATATTTGTTGTTTTTATCTAAAACACACTGAAACTAACAGTGACAGTCAGAGCCGGTTCACACAGGGGCGGCACAACTTGCCGAGCGACTCGACAAGGCGATCTGCCCACGACTTGCAAAATAACTTCTGTATTGAATTCAATGCAAGTCGCCCGGAAGTCATCCCAAAGTAGTACAGGAACCTTTATCTAAGTCGGAGCGACTTGAGTCGCTCCTATTAGAACGGTTCCATTGTACAGAATGGATCGCGACTTGTCAGGCGGCTAAGTCGCCCGACGAGTCGCACCTTTGTGAACCAAATCTAAGGCCCCTTATATATGGGACACAAATAGGCAGTTAAAACAGGCATGTGATCTTAGTTTTTACCACATCCCCCCCCCCCCCCAACCACCCACCTAAAGCCTACCACAGCACCTGGAAAGGAAGGTACAAAGTTGCAATGTCTTGCTTTCTTTAACTTGCCATGTTTGATGGGCAGCTTTACTCAATGCATATAATGCACTGTTTGTGCATCCCGTTAAATTATAATGCAGCACAAGACATGTTTTATATGCATTTTGCATTCCAGTGCCTGGGAAATATGGACATGCGACTTGGGAATGCACTGATAAAAATTGTTTTTCCATGACTATTGTAATCCATGTTTTTACCAAAACACACCGAAGATGCAGCAAGCAAGATTTTTCAAAAATGCAACACACTAGGGGGTTATTTACTAAAGGCAAATCCAATTTGCACTACAAGTGCAAACTACAAGTGCAAAGTGCACTGAAAGTGCACTTGGAAGTGCAGTCGCTGTAGAACGGAGGGGGACATGCAAGGAAAATAAAAAAACAGCATTTTAACTTGCACATGATTGAATGATAAAATCAGCAGAGCTTCCCCTCATTTCAGATCTACCCTTTAGATTTACAGCGACTGCACTTCCAAGTGTACTTTCAGTGCAATTCCAAGCGCACGTTGCACTTGAAGTTTGAACTTGTAGTGCAAAGTGGATTTTCCTTTTGTAAATAACCCCCTCTGTCCTCTAACACAATGCACTCATGTGAACAAATTAATATATTATATATATCATATAATATATATATTAGTAAACTGTATCAACCAATCAAAATTCACTTTACTGGTTAATCAGTACAGGACGGAGTCTGATTGGCTGTTGCGAGTACAGCACTTAGCTCCGTTTTACTGAAGAGCCCCCAAAAAGGTTTTAGAGGAAAACAACAAGAAGTCATCATTATTACTAAATCTCAGGCTCAGCGTGATATTCGCTCTCCTCCACTGCTCCGCTTCTGAGAAATCAAATCCAGCTTTGTGTACAGTATGTGCGCAATATTCATAAAATCGTTAATTTCTTTTTTTTTACTACTATAGAAGATGTGTTACTGATTGTGTGGCTCATTAAAATAGGAAAAAATAATTTACTTTTTATTCTTGTGTTTATTATATTTTATTTAGTTGTTTTTTTTTTATTGTATTTATTTAGTTTTTGCAATACAACAATTTTTATTAACTGTAAACAATAATATTGAAAAACTAAACTCACATCAAGTGGGATACTATATAAAATTCCACAACAGTTTGTCACTTTCCTGAACAGAGGTGTTCAAGGGGTTGGAAAACAGACACGGCACGCATGGACACCACATTTACTCAGCTCACACTTCTGCCCCCAGGAGCTCTTCCGACAGCAGAGATCTCTATAACCTCATCACTGACATCAGCAGCACCAATCAGATCAGGGGGAGGGAGGAGAGCGCAGAAAACCTCACCACTCCCCACAAACTTCACCAGAGGAAACTTAGAGCAAGCAGCTCAGAAGTGTCAGCACTGACAGTGTGGAGGACATGAGCACCACTGACAGTCTGCAACAATGAGTGGACTCAGACTTCCATCATCACTAGTCCTGGCAATTAGCCATATCAAGTCCTACCGGTCTGAGAAGTCCTGATTTTATCAGTGCCAGTCTGGGAAGTTCTGATCTCCTTACCTGTACCAGTCTGAGAAGTTCTGATCTCATCAGTGCCAGTCTGAGAAGTTCTGATCTCCTTATCTGTACCAGTCTGAGAAGTTCTGATCTCATCAGTGCCACCAGTCTGAGAAGTTCTGATCTCCTTACCTGTACCAGTCTGAAAAGTTCTGAGCTTGCCAGTGCAACTTTATGAAAGTCCTGATTTTCTCATCTGCACCAGTTTGAAAATCCTGATCTCACCAGTGCCAGTCTGAGAAGTCCTGATTTCTTCACCTGAACCAGTCTTAGAAGTAAGTCCTAATCTTTTCACCTGTACCAGTCTGGGAAGTTCTGATCTCACCAGTGCCACACTAAGAAGTCCTGATCACCTCACATGCATCAGTCTTAAAAGTCTTAATCTCATCTGCACCATTCATTCAAGTCCTGATCACCTCACCGCTACCTGTTTTGGAAGTTTTGATCTCAACTGTGCAAACCTGTGAAGTCCTGATCTCCTCACCTGTACCAGTCTACAAGTCCTGATCTCCTCACCTGTACCAGTCTACAAGTCCTGATCTCCTCACCTGTACCAGTCTACAAGTCCTGATCTCCTCACCTGTACCAATCTACAAGTCCTGATCTCCTCACCTGTACCAATCTACAAGTCCTGATCTCCTCACCTGTACCAGTCTACAAGTCCAGATCTCCTCCCCTGTACCAGTCTACAAGTCCTGATCTCCTCCCCTGTACCAGTCTACAAGTCCTGATCTTCTCTCCTGCACCAGTCTACAAGTCCTGATCCCCTCTCCTGTACCAGTCTAAGAAGTCCTGATCCCCTCTCCTGTACCAGTCTACAAGTCCTCATCTCCTCTCATGTACCAGTTTGAGAAGTCCTGATCCCACCTATAGCAGTCCGAGAAGACCTGACCTCCTCATTTGTACCAGTCTTACAAGTCTTGGTTTTCTACCCTTTGCCAGTCAAAGAAGTCCTGATCTCACCTGTCAGTCTGAGGAGTCCTGTGTCATTTTGGGAAAGATTGATCTCCTCAACTGAGCCAGCTGGTGAAAAGTTGTGATTGCCTCCCCTGTGCCAGTTCTACAAGTCCACAAGTTCTAGAGGTCCTCACCTCCTTAGCTGTGCCAGTCTTGGATCCCACCAACTGCTCTCACTTGGAAGTCCTGGTTAGCCCCTGTCTAAGGACTGAGCTACAAGAGGAGCACATACCTGGAGATAAACCTTGAGGACTTGCTGAGTGACTTACCTGCCCACACCTAGGGCAGTTTTTTTGTATTTTAGTTGGGTTGTGTATGATGCCAAGCCTCCAGATCTGATGATGACCCCAGAGAATATCACCACCATGCTCTCCTCTCTGAACACGACCCTCCTGAACAGCACCGGTAGCTCAGTAACCGGCCGTCCCCCGACCATCCCGGCAGTCATGTTCATCTTCGGGGTGGTGGGGAACCTGATCGCCATTATAGTCCTGTGTAAGTCCCGCAAGGAGCAGAAGGAGAGCACCTTCTATACCCTGGTGTGCGGACTGGCCGTCACCGACCTGCTGGGCACCTTACTGATCAGCCCGGTCACCATCGCCACCTACCTGCAGAACAAGTGGCCGGGTGGGCCAGCGCTGTGCGAATACAGCTCGTTCATTCTGTTGTTCTTCGGGCTGGCCGGGCTGAGCATCATCTGTGCCATGTCCATCGAGCGCTACCTGGCCATCAACCATGCCTACTTCTACAACCACTATGTGGACAAGAAGCTGGCCGGCCTCACCCTGTGTGCCATCTATGTGTCCAATGTCCTCTTCTGTGCCCTGCCCAGCATGGGCATGGGGAGGAGTGCCCTACAGTACCCCTGGACATGGTGCTTCTTGGACCTCCGAACCAACGTCTCCATCTATGCCGCCTACTCCTACATGTACGCCGGCTTCAACTCCTTCCTCATCCTGGTCACCGTCATCTGCAACGTCATGGTGTGTGTGGCCCTCATCAGGATGCACCGACAGTTCGTGCGGAGGACCTCCCTGGGCACCGACAACCGTATCTCCGACTTCAGGAGGCGGAGGAGTTTCAGGAGGATCGCCGGGGCTGAGATCCAGATGGTCATCGTCCTCATCGGAACCTCCGTGGTGGTTCTCATCTGCTCTACCCCTCTAGTGGTAAGTCCCGGCAAGTGCCTGTCTGTGTGTGTGTGAGAGAGAGAGAGACTAGTGCGGGACTTGTGCGGACTTGTGCGGGACTAGGGAGCCCAGCATGTCAGGGGAGAAGAGGGGGGTATTACAGAAATGGAGAGCCCAGCATGCCAGGGGAGAAGAGGGGGGTATTACAGAAATGGAGAGCCCAGCATGTCAGGGGAGAAGAGGGGGGTATTACAGAAATGGAGAGCCCAGCATGCCAGGGGAGAAGAGGGGGGTATTACAGAAATGGAGAGCCCAGCATGTCAGGGGAGAAGAACTGGAGAGTCCAGCATGTCAGGGGAGAAGAGGGGGGTATTACAGAAATGGAGAGCCCAGCATGTCAGGGGAGAAGAGGGGGGTATTACAGAAATGGAGAGCCCAGCATGCCAGGGGAGAAGAGGGGGGTATTACAGAACTGGAGAGCCC
Organism: Rana kukunoris; assembly: GCA_029574335.1. NCBI lineage: Eukaryota > Metazoa > Chordata > Amphibia > Anura > Ranidae > Rana > Rana kukunoris. The sequence goes on from CM056049.1 coordinate 64,536,827, forward strand.
AGCATGTCAGGGGAGAAGAACTGGAGAGTCCAGCATGTCAAGGGAGAAGAGGGGGGTATTACAGAACTGGAGAGCCCAGCATGTCAGGGGAGAAGAGGGGGGTATTACAGAACTGGAGAGCCCAGCATGTCAGGGGAGAAGAGGGGGTATTACAGAACTGGAGAGCCCAGCATGTCAGGGGAGAAGAGGGGGGTATTACAGAACTGGAGAGCCCAGCATGTCAGGGGAGAAGAACTGGAGAGCCCAGCATGTCAGGGGAGAATAACTGGAGAGTCCAGCATGTCAAGGGAGAAGAGGGGAGTATTACAGAACTGGAGAGCCCAGCATGTCAAGGGAGAAGAGGGGGGTATTACAGAACTGGAGAGCCCAGCATGTCAGGGGAGAAGAATTGGAGAGCCCAGCATGTCAGGGGAGAATAACTGGAGAGTCCAGCATGTCAAGGGAGAAGAGGGGAGTATTACAGAACTGGAGAGGCCAGAATGTCAGGGGAGAAGAGGGGGTGTTACAGAACTGGAGAGCCCAGCATGTCAGGGGAGAAGAACTGGAGAGCCCAGCATGTCAGGGGAGAAGAGGGGGGTATTACAGAACTGTAGAGCCCAGCATGTCAGGGAAGAAGAACCCGGAAAATCCAGCATGTCAGGGGACAAGGACTGGAGACCCCAGCATGTCAGGGGAGAAGAACTGGAGAGCCCAGCATGCCAGGGGAGAACAAGGGGGTATTATAGAACTGGAGAGCCCAGCATGTCAGGGGAGAAGGACTGGAGAGCCCAGCATGTCAGGGGAGAAGAAGGGGGTATTATAGAACTGGAGAGCCCAGCATGTCAGGGGAGAAGAAGGGGGTATTGCAGAACTGTAGAGCCCAGCATGTCAGGGGAGAAGTCCAGCATGTCAGGGGAGAAGAAGGGGGTATTATAGAACTGGAGAACCCAGCATGTCAGGGGAGAAGAAGGGGGTATTGCAGAACTGTAGAGCCCAGCATGTCAGGGAAGAAGAACCCGGAAAATCCAGCATGTCAGGGGACAAGGACTGGAGACCCCAGCATGTCAGGGGAGAAGAACTGGAGAGCCCAGCATGCCAGGGGAGAACAAGGGGGTATTATAGAACTGGAGAGCCCAGCATGTCAGGGGAGAAGGACTGGAGAGCCCAGCATGTCAGCGGAGATGAAGGGGGTATTGCAGAACTGGAGAGCCCAGCATGTCAAGGGAGAAGAGGGGGGTATTACAGAACTGGAGAGCCCAGCATGTCAGGGGAGAAGAATTGGAGAGCCCAGCATGTCAGGGGAGAATAACTGGAGAGTCCAGCATGTCAAGGGAGAAGAGGGGAGTATTACAGAACTGGAGAGGCCAGAATGTCAGGGGAGAAGAGGGGGTGTTACAGAACTGGAGAGCCCAGCATGTCAGGGGAGAAGAACTGGAGAGCCCAGCATGTCAGGGGAGAAGAGGGGGGTATTACAGAACTGTAGAGCCCAGCATGTCAGGGAAGAAGAACCCGGAAAATCCAGCATGTCAGGGGACAAGGACTGGAGACCCCAGCATGTCAGGGGAGAAGAACTGGAGAGCCCAGCATGCCAGGGGAGAACAAGGGGGTATTATAGAACTGGAGAGCCCAGCATGTCAGGGGAGAAGGACTGGAGAGCCCAGCATGTCAGGGGAGAAGAAGGGGGTATTATAGAACTGGAGAGCCCAGCATGTCAGGGGAGAAGAAGGGGGTATTGCAGAACTGTAGAGCCCAGCATGTCAGGGGAGAAGTCCAGCATGTCAGGGGAGAAGAAGGGGGTATTATAGAACTGGAGAACCCAGCATGTCAGGGGAGAAGAAGGGGGTATTGCAGAACTGTAGAGCCCAGCATGTCAGGGAAGAAGAACCCGGAAAATCCAGCATGTCAGGGGACAAGGACTGGAGACCCCAGCATGTCAGGGGAGAAGAACTGGAGAGCCCAGCATGCCCGGGGAGAACAAGGGGGTATTATAGAACTGGAGAGCCCAGCATGTCAGGGGAGAAGGACTGGAGAGCCCAGCATGTCAGCGGAGAAGAAGGGGGTATTGCAGAACTGTAGAGCCCAGCATGTCAGGGGAGAAGTCCAGCATGTCAGGGGAGAAGAAGGGGGTATTATAGAACTGGAGAACCCAGCATGTCAGGGGAGAAGAAGGGGGTATTGCAGAACTGTAGAGCCCAGCATGTCAGGGGAGAAGTCCAGCATGTCAGGGGAGAAGAAGGGGGTATTGCAGTACTGGAGAGCCCAGCATGTCAGGGGAAAAGAAGGGGGTATTGCAAAACTGGAGAGCCCAGCATGTCAGGGGAGAAGAAGGGGGTATTGCAGAACTGGAGAGCCCAGCATGTCAGGGGAGAAGAAGGGGGTATTGCAGAACTGGAGAGCCCAGCATGTCAGGGGAGAAGAAGGGGGTATTGCAGAACTGGAGAGCCCAGCATGTCAGGAGAGAAGAAGGGGGTATTGCAGAACTGGAGAGCCCAGCATGTCAGGGGAGAAGAAGGGGGTATTGCAGAACTGGAGAGCCCAGCATGTCAGGGGAGAAGAAGGGGGTATTGCAGAACTGGAGAGCCCAGTATGATTGTCAGGGATTGTCAAAGAGAGTATTGCAGAATCGCAGGGTCCAGCATGCAGGTTTGCAAACTCACGGACAGGTTGTGAAATCCATGATTTTTACATCTGTCTGTGAATGTCCTTTACGGACATGCAGTTTTCATGCCAGTAATGGATATTCAGGGACAGATATAAAAATCACAGGTTTTCTAAACTGTCCGAGAATTGACAGTTGGCAACCCTGCCAGTATGTCCGGAGAGAAGAAGGGGGTATTGCAGAACTGGAGAGCCTAGCATGTCAGGGGAGAAGAGGGTATTGCAGAACTGGAGAGCCCATCATCTCAGGGGAAAAGAAGGGGATATTGCAGAACTGGAGAGCCCAGCATGCCAGGGGAGAAGAAGGGGGTATTGCAGAACTGGAGAGCCCAGTATGATTGTCAGGGGAGAAGAAGGGGGTATGGCAGAACTGGAAAGCCCAGCATGACAGGGCAGGAGAAGGTAGCTATTGTAGCTGTAGAACTGAAGAGCCTAGCATTGCAGGACAGGAAACGAAGCAGGAGACTATTGTAGCTGCAGAACTAGAAAGCCCAGTATGTCAGGGGAGGATAAGGTGGCTGAATATTGTAGTTGGAGAACTAGAGAGCCCAGTATTCCGGGGAAAAGAGGATGGGTACTGCAGCTGTAGAATTAAAGACCACAGCACGGGAGAGGGGGGGTTGTAGTAAGAGAAGGTGATTATAATAGCTGTAGAAATAGAGATCCCAGGGTGGTAGGAGTGCACAGAATGGCTCTTGTAGATGCAGATCAGCCAAAATTACCTCCAACTGAAATCAACACTGGCATTGTGTGCTAACTATCTAAAGAAGAAATGCAGGTTCCAGCAGGTTATGGCAGGATGGGTAAAAATGTACATTTTAATTACAAATTTACAAATAATCGAAATAAAATATTCAGTAGGGACAGGTTTGCTTGATTGCTGTCCAATGTGTCCATGAGTAGTTCCACAAGTCCCAGCAGGTTATGGCAGGATAGGCTGGTACTTGTAATAAAAGATTACCCACCACTAAACTGAAACCTGAAATTTTATTTCCAAATAATATATTCTAAATTAAAATGTTCAGCAGTATCAGCAATGCATGTCTTCCCTGATAGCTGTCTGTAGAACCACAAGACCCAGCAGGTTATGGCATGGTAGGCTTGTATCTGCAATCAAAGTATCTGAGGATGTCCTATCACTGAGCTCAACACTGACAATGGACATTCAAAGTTTAGTTTCACAGATCGCATGCCATGTGCTCTCTAATCCTACTCTGTAAATGAATGGGTAGAACTACAGGTCCCAGGAGAGTAAGATGGCACATGTTACTGAAGAGCTACTAGGGGGGAGCAAAGATAACCAATCACTGAGCTCAGCTCTGACTTTTCAATTCCAATGTTGATTCATTGGTTTCAGAAATGGCGTGCCATGTGGTTGTCTTTCCTGATTGCTGAGTGTAATAGAACTACAGGTCCCACTTGATGGTGCAGAACCACCAGGGAGCCAAAGACAAATGATCTATCAATAATCTCTGCGCTGACATTGTCATGTTGATCCTTTATGTTGAGTTCCACAAATAGCATGCCATGCTTTTCTTTTCCTAGAGTAGACCTTCAGATCAAAGCAGCTTATAGCAGGACAGGCTGGTTGGTGCTCGCTGTTGCAAAACAACAACAAGGGATCTAAAACTGACCTATCAGTAATACAAATGTTAGGAGATGAAACTAGATCCAAACTGTATAAAGTAAACCTGTGTTCACTTCAATTCTGTGTGGAGGAGATTGAAATTTGCATTGAATGCGCTTTGCCTTCCCCTAATTTATGACTTGGTATATTAGGTCCATCTATGCTTTTCTGCACAATCTAGAGTTTAGGATCCTTTATTCCAAGAGTTTATTCTCTGCTGAGTTTGATCGATAGCATTATATGTACTGTGATTGATTTCAGCATTCTAATATATACCCTGCATGCTGGATTTCATTATTCTAATATATACCCTGCATGCTGGATTTCATTATTCTAATATATACCCTGCATGCTGGATTTCATTATTCTAATATATACCCTGCATGCTGGATTTCATTATTCTAATATATTCCCTGCATGCTGAATTTCAGCATTCTAATATATACCCTGCATGCTGAATTTCAGCATTCTAATATATACCCTGCATGCTAGATTTGATTTATCTAATACAGGGGTCTCCAAACTGCGGCCCGGGGGCCAGATGCAGCCTTTTGCTTGCATTTATCTGGCCCTTTGGGGCACTATTCATCCTACTGATATGAGACACTATTTTGCCATCTGACTGCAGAAATGAAGCATAATTCCTGCCAGTGACATCACCAATGTAACACTATTCCTCCCCCTATTACCAAAGATGGGGCACGGTTTACTCCCACTGATGCCAGATTTTTTTTTATATTCCTGCTGGCCACAGTCCGTCCCTCCTAAAGTCTGAAAGACAGTTTAGAAAATTTGGAGACCCCTGATCTAATATATGCTGGATTTCAGCATTCTAATATGTTATAGATCCCCTGTGTGTAATATACATTCATCTTATAATACTGTGCCAAATAAGTGATTGCCTACTTTGTGCTTTCACGTGCTTGTACTTGTGTCTATACAACAGATAAAGAACATGCACAATATTATTATATTTCTCATCACTAATATATAAAACTCTGACATATTATGCAACGCTATAAATGTGATGAATGGTGTTTTATAATATACTGTAGCTTTATAAATTAGTGATGATAAATGTAATAATAATATAGTGTAAGCTCTTTATCTCTTGTCTTTATCGGATTGTTATTACAATTTCTGGTGCTTAAAACACATTCATTTCAATGGGTGCCGTCTTAATTGCTGTGACCCAAGTCGGGGCAACAAAAAAAATAGTTTCTGCGCTACTTTTATGCATCTTGCTTGTGACATGGGTGCCAGAGACTGCAATGTTAAAAACACAAAAGCCGCAAGAAGCCGTTTCTTTGTCTTCTCTTTGCGACTTTTGCTCTGACTTTAGAGTATTTTGAAAGCTCAGTAACATGTGTCCCATTTTGTATTGTTATGATTTTGACAAAGCCGCATGAAAGTTGCATTGGAGTGGTTTCAAGTTCCAAGCAATTTGCAATGAACTGAACCTGAGAACAGGGCTTCAGTCTCCAACCAACTCCCATAGGACAGTCTCCTCAGACCATCTCCTCTAGTAAAGCTGGACATACAGGTAGAACTTCTAACAAACAAAAAAATCCCCCCTCCCCCAGTAGATATTGCCTGTGAGACTTGACGAATGTCATTCAAGAACATCAAAATGTCATTTGCTTTTAACAATCAATTTTGCTATGAATGGAATTTCCTGAACGCAAACCACATACATTTCTAGAAATGTGTTCCTTCGGGAGAGAATTTTCATCCTGCATATTTAAATCTTTTTGTAACTACAGTCAAAATCAAACTTTGATTTGACACCATTAACAATTTGTAAATTAAACAAATGTTCTAAAAAAGGATTTTATTTTTGAGCATACTAATGTATGGCCAAGTGTTTGTCTTGAGCCTATGATAGTCATTTGTAGCATTATAGACAGGCGAGGCTGGTAGTATATTTTGGTCTGTTGGGTCACAGGTCGGTCACCAGCCCTGCACCTACCCCATCTAGGTCGCGGGCAGTGGCTTCACCCTGCATCCCCTTCTTCTCCACTTTGGCGGCTCCCCTGCGTCTCCCCCTCCTCCTCCTTGGCGGCCAATAGGATCGCTTCGCCTCTTGGCCAATCAGGTGGCCAGGAGGAGAATAAGGAAGACAATAGTGAATATTAATTTGCTATTGTCACACAACTGGGTGGGCTCGGGGGGCAGGCTCTAATCACGTGCTTCTTAAAAAAAAAACATTGGAATCCATGCCCCCTGCATGTAGATTAGGGGCTGGGCGCATGGATTAGGGGGGCGGCAGCCAAACGTTGGTAACATCAGGGGGCCACATTTGCGACCCTACTTACCTTGGAAGGTGACAACCACTGCTTAGGTTCTTCTCTCTTAGAACAAATCCCAGCACAAGTGTGTCATACTGGGACCCGTAGATGTAGAACAGCGCCAACTTTTTATGGCATAGCTGTCCCCACTTTCCAGGATTGGAGATTTCTCCCATAAAATCTTGTGTATTTAAAAAAAAAAACCCAGGTTTGCAACACTGAGCCACTGCAAGTAAAATCTTTCTCACCCAAAAAGCTACATTGATTCATTGTATCAGTTATAATGCAACAATTGTATGTACAGTACAGCATGTATGGTGGGAGTGTAGCTTCTGTATGTTTCCAGAAATAATTTTCCAAAGTAAAAAACTATCTGCCTCCTGTACTCATTCAGCCTATATCCCAATTCATTGAGTGATGTGTACTGGGCATTTAGCCCAATCCCAGCGTTTTTCATGCGCCTGGGAGGCATAGGTGCATCATCCAGTCCCTAGCCTTGTCATAGACTTTGACAGGCTGCAGGCAGCAGGACTGGAAGCTGCACCTGTGCCACCCAGGCTCATGAAAACACCAGGATTGGACGCACAGGGGTCCAGTGTGTCTACGGCCAACTATTGGGCTGTTTGCCATGTCAATCGTGTAATGTCTTTTATTGGCTGTCAGTGCAGAAAATAATCTACAAATAATTGTTATAACCTAATGTCCCATGTGCACCAGATATAGGTATAATATGTTATGCTCTTGAATTGTCACTTGCAGCAATGATCAGATTTGGTCTAGCCAATGTGGAACTACAAGTCCCAGTTTAGCACAGATCAGGGCCAAAGGGCCCCATTCCCATCTGAGCAATTTTCTGCTTGTAGCTCTAAGGCCTCGTACACACGAGGGGATATGTCCGCTGAAAACGGTCCGATGGACCGTTTCAGCAGACATCTCTGCTCGTGTGTATGGGCTAGCGGACAGATTTGTCCACCCGACAGATTTCAAAGCAAGCTTTGAAATCTATCCGGTGGGAATCTGTCCGCCCGACATGTCTGCTGGTTAGTACACTTACCAGCAGACATGTCGTCCCGCACCGCCGCCGCGCCGCCGCCGAATGTATTCGGCGCATGCGCGGAAGTGTTTTACTTCCTGGTGCGGTGACGTAGCGGTGACGTGGCGGCGTCAACGTCACCGCCGCGTCACCACCACGTCACCGCGCCGTCCGGCGGCGGGGAATTTGATCCGATGGTGTGTACACGCCATCGGATCAAACTCTCGATCGGACATATCCGATGGAAATGGTCCGCGGACCGTTTTCATCGGATAAGTCCGATGGTGTGTACGAGGCCTAAAACGCTCAACAAGCCATTCATTTCAATGGCCCCTGTTGACATTCTGTCAACAGGGGCTCAAAAAAGTATGTGAGCTTCTTTTTGACAGATTACAAGCGTTTTGGCCCCATAGACTTTAATAGCAACGCCCGACTTAGAAATGTTCTTCACTCCTAATTTCCTCTCCCTCTCCTTCCCCTAGCGCTTTCTATTGGCTAAACAAAATCACTTAAAACTGTAAAACATTTAGAATACGCTTCTGAGAAGTTTTTAAAAAAAATGCAAAAAAACGCCTGAAAAAGACCAGTAAATCGCTACGCTCAGGTGTGAATGGAGCTTAAATAACTTAACAAATGAGTTGGAACTTTATTTGTGCCCCAGGACTGGCATTTCATCTGCCCGCTGTGGAGCTACAAGTCACAGCATTGGGAAAGTTAACTGCACAGTAACAGTCTGAGGAACACAAGTTCATTACCTTACTGACACACAATGCACCCTTCTATGTAGGGTCTACTTTGCTTGTTGCCTCCTCGGATACCAGCCCTGCGTTTCTGCTGTCTTCACTTCCTGGCTGCAGCCACCTGGCTTGTTTGGTCATCGTAAATTCTCACCTATGCTACAATTCACACTAGATACCTACAAACGTCACTGGCAGCGCCCGCTCCAAGCAGCGGTGCCTCACAAGGACATAGCTGAGCACATTTTAGTACTTCTGGCTTTATTTAATAGGATGGTGCAATCCCATTTCAGTTTGCAGATGGGGCAAAAAAACATTATTTATTGCACTGTGCTTTATTTGGTAAGCCTGGCTGTCCTATACCTGCTTAGTGCTGCAACAAGCTGAGACCAGTGTCCTTGCACACAGGAGTGACATAACCCACATGAGGGTCAGAATGTTTTTTACTTTCATAATGAGAGCCAATGACCTGCTTTTTAGGCAGTGCGGTGCCTCTTTCCTGGTAAGGTCACATTATGAGAGCTTGTTTTCAGTGGCTGGGGTGACTAATCGCACAGATGCAGGAAGCCGGGTGGTGAGGATTAAACTTACTATGACTTATAACATCAGAATGAAGTTTTAACATTTTTTGGTTAACCAAGACACCAAAAGATAATCATTTACTCATTAAAGCTTTGTACACACAGCGCTAGATGTGGGAATTTCAGGACTCGTCCTAAAGCTCACCCAGTGGGTAGAAACCTGCCAGGGAGTCATATGTTATGTATAGTCAGATGCACCCAAAACCCAGGATGCTACATGCACTTTGGCACGCCGCAGTGCAAAACTTCACATGGTTTCTTGTGTGCACTGAACTATTGCATTTAACACATTATTGTTTGTGGCCCGGAGCTGGACTGGCACTGGTGAGCCTAAAAAACCTGCGTAGTGTGACGATCAGGCTCTCTGGATGGGTTTAGTAATGCTGCGTACACACGATAATTTTTCAGCATGAAAAAAAAACTTAGTTTTTCAGCATGTCCAAAAAACAAAGTTTTTCCAACGTCATCATTAAAAACGACGTTGCCCACACACCATCGGTTTTTAAAACTGATAAACAAAGCGCGGTGACGTACAACACGTACGACGGCACTCTAAAGGGGGAGTTCTATTCGCCTTGGGGCTGCTTTAGCTGATTCCCTGTTAGTAAAAGACGATTCGCGCTTTTCTGTCTGTTACAGCGTGATGAATGTGCTTACTCCATTATGAACAGTAGTTTTACCAGAACAAGCGCTCCCATCTCATAACTTGCTTCTGAGCATACGCGGGTTTAAAACGTCGTTTTAGCCTACACACAATAATTTTTTACAACCTGAAAAACGACATAGTTTTAAACAACGTTAAAAAATAAAGCACGTTAAAAAATTTTTTTTTTGGGCGTTTTTCAGAACCTGAAAAATGATGTGTAGCCCACACACGATCATTTTAAATTAAGTTTTTAAAAAACAACGTTTTGTTAATGCCGAAAAATGATCGTGTGTACGCGGCATAAGTCCTAAACATCTGCGACTGGTAGTGCTGGTTCGGGAATGAATAGAAAAAAATAAAGGTCTCGCTCTAGCTGCACATCCGTATCATCCCTGGGATGAGTGTGTGAGTCGCAACCTCAGTCTGGACTCCAACTAGGCCCCTCCCTAAACACGTTTCGCTCCACTTGGGGTGGAGCAAAATGCATTTGGGGCGTGACCTGGTCGGAGTCCAGGCTGAGGTTGCCACTCACACACTCATCCCAGGGATGATACGGATGAGCAGCTACAGCGAGACCTTTCTTTAACACTGGTGAGCCTAAGCAATGCATGCTGGGTTCCCCAAGATGACGCTTCCTATCCAAGGCCTTAGATGTTTAAGAAGTGGTGCGCACAATATATACAATCTACAGAAAGTAAAACCCCAAGATGTATTTCTAATATATCTCGTCTTAACTCTAACCTTTACTGTAACCTTAATACTAACCCTCCCTGTAACCCTAACCTTTCCTGTAACTCTAAGGCCGCGTACACACGATCAAATTTGTCCGCTTTCAGCAGACAAATCCGATCGTGTGTACGGGCTAGCGGACAGGTTTGTCCATCGGACAAATTTCAAAGCATGCTTTGAAATTTGTCTGCTACAAACCTGTCCGTCGGATATGTCCGCTGGTTAGTACGGCAAACCAGCGGACATATCTTCCCGCACATGCGTCGTATCCTGTGAATGGATCCGACGCATGCGTGCGGAAGTGTTTACTTCCTGGTGCGGTGACGTGGCGGCGTCAACGTCACCGCCGCGTCACCACGCTGTCTGCCGGCGGGGATTTTGATCCGATGGTGTCTACACGCCATCGGACCGAAATCCGATGAGACATGTCCGCTCTAAACTGTCCGTCGGACAAGTTTGAGCGGACATATCTCATCGTGTGTACGAGGCCTAACACTAATCTTCCCTGTAAGCCTAACATTATCTGTCCCTGTAGCTAACCCTTCCTATGACACTAACACTTACCCTCAAACTAACCTCCCCTATAAACCTAACACTGATGTTGTGTACACGTGATCGGAAATTCTGCCAACAAATGTTGGATGAGAGCTTTTTGAGGAAATTATGACCGTGTGAAGGCTCCATCGGACATTTGAGAGAAAAATTTGAGAGTTGGTTCTCAATTTTTCCGAAAGCAAAAGTTCTTGTCGGAAATTCTGATCTTCTGTATGCAATTCCGACGCACAAAAATCCTACGCATGCTCGGAATCAATTTGACGCATGATCGGAATCATTTTACTTAATTTTTCTCGGCTCGTCGTAGTGTTGTACGTCATCGCTTTCTTGGCGTTCGGGATTTGTGTGACTGTGTGTATGCAAGACAAGTTTGAGCCAAAATTCAGTCGGAAAAAAAATCCATGGTTTTGTTGTCAGAATTTTCGATCGTCTGTACGCGGCATAACCCTCCCTTAAACTCTAACCTAAAAATGAACCCTCCCCGTAATTGCTAACACAAAGCCACCTTATAACTCTAGTAATTCCCATAACCCTAAGACTAACCGTAACTCTTCTTCTAACATAGATGGCTTGAATGTTGTCGGATTTCTGCTGAATCGGCTGAAATTCGAGTCGTGAGTAGCTCTGCAAGTATTTGTCAAAAGTTGATTTCAAATCAGACTGCGCTGGATGGAAAATTCTTGACTGAACAATGTCCTATTGGATGCAGTTACTGTCCAGCAGCGCCATTGTGTTCAGGCAGTTGACGGTGCCGTGGCTGCTGAATACAATAGCCTGCAGTGGGGATTCCCCCATTCACGCTGTTAGCACAGATGATTTTCTCTTGTTCAGTTGATTTTTTGCTTGTTCAGTTGATTTTCTCTTGTTTAGCCATTGTTGGATACCTTAATGCTCCCTACTATTTGCATACTCACCTATCCAGCCAAGATACTTTGGCTAGCTCTCTTAGATACCAACACTAGTGGCATCATGACACCATAACCATGTATTTTATTTTTTCTAATGGGCATTACATATAAAATGATATAGAAATCTGATTCTTTTGTATAGTGTACAACATGCATAAAACAAGGAGTTCTGTGTCAGGTTCTATAGCAAGTAGCTGAGCTATAATCACAAACAAGTAGTGGCTTGAGAAGACCTGTGATTTGCCTTCAGCCAAACCGCCAAACTGGCTCCTCCGGTTGGTAAACAGCAGCAACAGCCTGTTCACATAATGTGATTGTAGAATCGACTTCCCTGTTCTGCCAGTTTGCCAAAATAATTGCGCAGTGATGGCGCTCCTCCTACAGATCAGCAGAGGTGTAGGCGAATTTGGGATCGCACTAATTGGGTCTGACAGCTCGGGACAGGGAGAGCGAATTTTCTGAATAGAGATATCCAAGAATGGGGCCAGACAATGCTGATTCAGACATCAGAATATTATTTTACACTGTTATTTACAGTGAAACTAAAAGGTCAAACTTTGTTTTTTAGTTTTGGATATATTGGAGAGGGATCTATGCAGGTAGTGATGTGGCCGGGATCTTAGCTGAGGACCCCAGTGCTGCAAGGCAGACATGCTAACTACTCAGCAGCCACTGTGCTGCCTCACACTCCATGCAGATAGTGTCCTGGCCAGGATTTGACCCAAACACCCCAGTGTTGGAGTCTGTGTGTCCTGCCTGGGCCTGCGTAGGTTCTAAAACTGTTTTCTTATAAGTTTCCCACAAGGTCTGTATTTACCAGATGCATTTCTTTTTGAACACAGTACAATTTTCCCTTGTTGCTTTTTTAGATGACATTTGTGATAGTAGTGATTGTCACAAAGATTTGGTCTCTGCACGCTTTTTGCTGTTATCTTTCCCTTTGAGAATGTACAAACATGACGAAGTCGGCCACAATGCTTCCATTCATATATATCTAGCTGTCATAGGATTCCATTAGTCTGACTTTCTCCTGCCTCCGCAGATTTCCCTGCCAGGACTAGATTATTTGTGTTTTTCTTTGCTTTAGTGGAGTGTATGTTGTATGGATATACCCAATGTGGAATCCAAGAAGGATTAATGATTTTTCGAGTAAGTCACGGCCATGTGCCAAATGCATTGGCTGGCTGTCATCTACACTTGGTATGGTTATTGGAGCCCCGTGATAGAGGAACATCCCAGGCCAGACTTTTCTTCTGTCTGTTATGGAGCTGAATTTGGAGCTTCAAAAGCTGCCTATTATTAACAGTTATTGTTCCTGGCGTGGTCCTGCCTTCTCTACATGGTGAGTCACTGACCTCTGACGTGTGTATGTAAAGTTGTAGGACATCTGTTGTACATGCTTGTCCCTGGACAGCGATTTGGTCAGTTTTTATGCTCACTCCCATCATTAGAAATCATGGGGCTCCATACAGCTCACCTGATAGCCCCCTCATACCCCCTATCAGCAGCCCTGCCCACTACCCCACACTCTGTACCCCCTGCACAGACACCCCCCATTGTTTCCCTCTCTGCATCCCCCTTAAACCGTACCCTGTACACCATACATACCGCATCACCCAGGACTCTGTACTACCTGCATCTCCCAAAACTCTGTCTGTACCAGTGTTTCACCTCATTTGTATCCCTTCTCCCCCTCTACTACCCCACACTCTGCAGACCCTGCATCCCACATTACCCTACTCTCTGCATCCCCCATTACCCTACGCTTTGCATCCCCCATTACCCTACGCTCTGCATTCCCCATTATCCTACGCTCTGCATCCTCCATTTCCCTATGCTCTGCAACCCCCATTACCCTACGCTCTGCATTCCCCATTATCCTACGCTCTTCATCCCCCATTTCCCTACGCTCTGCATCCTCCATTTCCCTACGCTCTGAATCCCCCATTTCCCTATGCTCTGCATCCCCCATTACCCCACCCTTTACATGCCCTATTACTCTATGTTCTGCATCCCTCATTACCCTACGCTCTGCATCCCCCATTTCCCTACGCTCTGCATCCCCAATTACCCTATGCTCTACATCCCCCATTACCCTACTCTCTACATTCTCCATTACCCGATGTTCTACATCCCCCATTACCCTACGCTCTGCATTCCCTATTACCATTACCCTACTCTTTACATTCCCCATTACCCTATGCTTTACATTCCCCATTACCCTACGCTCTACATCCCCTATTACCCTACTCTCTGCATTCCCTATTACCATTACCCTACTCTCTACATTCCCCATTACCCTATGTTTTACATCCCCCATTACCCTACGCTCTGCATTTCCCATTACCCTACTCTCTACATACCCCATTACCCTACCCTCTCCATTCCCTATTACCATTACTCCTCACAGGACCCCATTGCCGACGCCTGTATTGACAACCTGGAAGGATTAGGATTGCAGCAACTAGTATGTGGGCCCACACATGCTTCAGGTCACACACTTGATCTTATTTTCAGACAAGCTCTGGAAATAAAAATTTGGGAACATGAAAAATTGCCATGGACAGACCACCATGCAATTATTTTCAGTATTTCCACCATCCCCCCTGCAACAAAAACATCAAATCCAGTGACAACACACTGGACTAGATGTCAGAAGAAGCTCCATTCGGAACTCTTCAAAACGACTTTAAGAAAAAACATAGAAACAACTCAGCCGCATCAAACGGCCGTTGAAACATTGGAAGCCATAAACTCGGCCATGCTACAGTCAGCCGACTTGGTAGCGCCGAAACGAAGAACCCGCATTCGGAAAAACAACCGCAGCTGGTTTAACAACCAGCTGTCGTTACTGAAGCAAGAACGCAGAAGGGCAGAATCTGCCTGGAAAAGATGTTCTTCAGAGCTAAACCTATCCATCTACAAGGCGACAACAAGAAAATACCACAAAGGAATTTTCCAAGCCAAGAAAAAGTATTTTTCGGAGGCTATCAACGGCGCCCTAAACCGCCCCCGCGAACTCTTCAAGATGGTCACCCAGACCATGAAACCAAGTTGCATTGAAGCCCCCAGTTCGGACACACAAGAATTTTGCAATGAACTATCGGATTATTTCGTTAATAAAATCGAGGCAATCCGTGAAAGCATTCAGCAAAACAACTCCCCCCTCGGCCCCCCCTGCAGCCTCTCACACAGCACCCATAGTAATTCTCCTATATCAGGTAAGTTTACCCTTGAACCCATCTCCATCGAGACCACTAAGAATGTCATTTGTACTCTGCGTAATGGCACAGCGCCTAATGACATTATCCCCACAAAACTGCTGAAGGAATGCGCCGACATCCTGGCTCCTCCCATCACGCAGTTTATCAACCAGTCTTTCTTGGAGGGCATAGTGCCCTCACAGTTGAAAGAGGGTATAATCCTACCCATCATGAAGAACCCCTCCCTGGACCCCAAGGACCCACTCCACCGCCGTCCCATAACAAGCCTCAACGTACTCTCTAAAATAATGGAAAAAGTAGTGGTACAACAGCTGCAACAGCATCTGGATACCTACAAGCTACTTGACCCATTGCAATCAGGCTTCCGTCCCGGACACGGGACAGAAACAGCATTGCTGAAAGTATGGGACGATGTTCTCAAGGCCGCAGACGAAGGAGAATCTTGTCTTCTAGTTCTGTTGGACCTAAGTGCCGCTTTCGACACTGTCGACCACAAACTGTTACTGACTCGGCTCGCTGAAGTAGCCAGAGTCGCAGAAGGCGATTTATCTTGGTTCTCCTCTTTTCTGGAAAACCGATCGCAAACAGTGAAGTTAGGTCCTTTTACGTCTGAAAAACGCACAGTAACATGCGGAGTCCCTCAAGGATCGCCTCTGTCACCAGTGCTGTTTAACATATATCTTCGTCCTCTTTTTGAGATCATCAGCAGCCAAAAACTGCTCTATCACTCATACGCAGACGACACACAACTCTATTTCCGCATCTGCAACAGACAGGATCACCACCTCAATCTAGAGACATGCCTCTCTTTGATAGAGGACTGGATGACAAAGAGTTATCTTAAACTCAATGGAGCGAAAACAGAACTTCTCCTGTTTCACGCCAAGCGCAGGAATCAACCATCAACAGCGTGGACCCCCCCGCCTATTCTGGGCAAGCTCATCACCCCTAGCGCCAAAGTCAAAAGCCTAGGGGTCATTTTTGACTCCTTTATGACAATTAACGCACAAATAGGGTCAGTAGTCAGTGGATCTCACCATCTACTGCGCCTACTACGCAGACTCACTCCGTTCATCCCTAAAGAAGACTTAGCGGTCGTGGTGGGAGCAATTGTAAACTCCAGGCTGGATTACGCAAATGCCCTTTACCTCGGCCTTCCCAAGTACCAAATCGCTCGTCTGCAAGTTGTTCAGAATACGGCCGCCAGACTTGTGACTGGGAAAAAACCCTGGGAATCCATCTCACCTTCACTGAGATCCCTTCATTGGCTGCCAGTCAAAGACAGAATTACTTTTAAAGCTCTCTGTCTTACGCATAGATGTGTCCATGGGAATGCCCCCCTTTATTTATGCGAAATAATAAAAGCGCATAATCCCAATCGCGTTTTGCGATCCACGAATCAGAACCTACTCCAGGTTCCAAAAGCAAACTTCAAGTCCAAAGGAGAAAGAAGATTCGCGATCCAAGGTCCAAGACTATGGAACGCTTTACCAACCAGCATTCGGTTGGAGGAGAACCACCTAGCATTTAGGAAAAAGGTCAAGACTTTTCTCTTTTGATATCAAAGGAGACAGGAACAACAAGCGCCCAGAGGCGATTCAGTTCGCATGTGCCGCGCTATACAAGTTTTCATTCATTCATTCATTCATTCATTACTCTACTCTCTACATCCCCCATTACCCTACTCGCTCCATTCCCTATTACCATTACCCAACTTTTTACACTCCCCATTACCCTACGCTCTGCATTTCCCATTACCCTACTCTCTACATACCCCATTACCCTACTCTCTACATACCCCATTACCCTACTCTCTCCATTCCCTATAACCATTACCCTACTTTTTACACTCCCCATTACCCTACGCTCTTCATCCCCCATCATTTCCATCCAGTGTCTTTTTGAGGCACAGATCTGCAGCAAGAATTCTGATCAGGGATCAGCTCTGAATTTCCAATGCATGTAGTTCTGGGTTAGTTGAAGCCAGGCGACTAGAATTCCTAGAACAGTAATGTGAGCCCCTGTATTTCACTCAGGGTTACTTAAAGAACCAGAAAAAAAGCAACACGTCAGCTCAGGAATATTCGAGAAGCACATTTTTTTGTACTAATTACAACAACATAATATTTTTTTCTAGCGGTCCGGGCTGTTGTAGAAACCAAATGTCGAGTCACATTAGCCCGTTTTTGGCATTGGAATTAAAATACAAAAAATATTTAATCGCCATGACAACGAGACAGAAACAAAACCTCAGCACTGGGACATAGCAGCTCTATAGTCATTACAACACCTTGAAGTGCCGCCATCAAGCCATTAGGCTCATTATTTGCGCCATTGCTTGCTGCTGTGTGGTGCAGCATGTATTTCTACCTTAGCAGTCAAATTTGAGGAACCCCGACTCTATGTATGTTATGAGTTTCCATTCACACAGCTTACCTAAAAATAATTTAAAATTAAAGCGGTATTTCACCCTAAACATAAGATCTCCCATGCGATCCAGCATACTGGCGTATTATTGTAGAATTCCTTTTCTGTCCCCCGTGGTGGACGGCGCCAGTATAGCGCGTCACATCTTCCTAAAATACCCGATATGGACTCGGGTAATCTCGGCGAAAATGCGGCGCCTGCGCACAGACCTAGGAGCTGACTGCGCAGGCGCCGTATTTCTCCGAGTCCTACGGCTATGGCGCGTCACGCCCTCCGAAATAGGACTCGGAGAAATACGGCGCCTGCGCAGTCAGCTCCTAGGTCTGTGCGCAGGCGCCGCATTTTCGCCGAGATTACCCGAGTCCATATCGGGTATTTTAGGAAGATGTGACGCGCTATACTACAGCCGTCCACCGCGGGGGACAGAAAAGGAATTCTACAATAATACAGTAAGTGTGCTATTAAAAAAAAAAAAACCCAGCATACTGGCGCTGACGCCAGTATGCTGGATCGCATGGGAGATCTTATATTTAGGGTGAACCTCCGCTTTAAGTTCTCATCTTCTTAGTCGTTTCTTTGGAGCAGGTTTATACATAGAACTCTATAGGCAGCTTCTTTGTAGAATAGCTTGCAGTGTGCAATTAGGGGACAGGTTGGTTTTATAATATATTAAGATAGAATGTACCACCCAAGTCTTGGGAACTTTAAACCTTTGTTAGGTTAGTCTACACATGTGGTTTACAACTGATAATGAAGATCTGCCAGCCCAGAACAGGTAGGGTTAATTTTAATAAACATAATTCCCCATCCCACTCTGTATTAAACCTAAAACCATATATTTCAGCTTACCAATCATTAGATGTGGTGGCTGCATTCATTTTCTTTTTCAAAGTCATTGTAAACCTCAATTTTTTTTAAATAATAAACATGTCATTCTTACCTGCTCTGTGCAATCCTCCTCTTCTGGGGTCCCCTCTGCTGACACTCCTGGGTCCACCTCTTCATCGAGCGCCCCCATAGGAAACTACTTCCTGTGGAAGAAGTAGTGTGGGCTTGATTCCAAGCCGTGCTGCCTGTGCCTATAGGTACAGACAGTGTGGCTCAGCTCCGCTCCCCGCTTCCTCGTCACAGGATTTGATTGACAGCAGGGTGAACCAAAGGTTCTCATTGTTATCAATCTGCCGTGTGAACAGGGAGAGAGCTACTGCTCTCCATCATAGTCCTGGATTGAGGAGAGCTTGTTCTATTGAAAAACAACAGATTTACTGGCTGGATCACCAGGTGAGGAAAAAAAAGAAAAGAAAGCCTATAAAAAGAAAAGGAATGCAGCCATCACATCTAAGAATTGATAAGCTGCAATATAATAAATGTTTGCTTTTGGATTTAATACTGCTTTAAATGAGAAGTACAGCCAAAGCTTGTTTGGCTGTACTTCTCCTATGGATCACAGGAGTGCAGTCCGTTCTGCACTCCTGTGACCAGTTTTTGGCAGACAGCTGAAACCCACTGTCATGTGATTTTGACAGAGCAGTTCCAGGCTGGGGCAAGATTGCGACAATAAAGTCGGGATCCACCCACAACCCTGGACTGGCTCAGCCTCTTCCACAGCTCAGCGCTCCAGTGAGTGCAGGAAGGAGGCAGGAGTGCAACAGAGCAAACAGTGGTGACAGATAGCCACCAGCTCTCTGCTCATGGAGCTGTGAGAACCGAGTGATCAAGGGTTTTTGATTGCTCGGTTCTTAGTCTTATGCCCTGTGCACATGATCGGTTCATCTGATGAAAGCGGTCTGATGGATTTTTTCATCAGATATCCGATGAAGCTGACTTTCATCAGTCGTGCCTACACACCATCGTGTCAAAACGCGGTGACATAAAACACAACGACGTGCTGAGAAGAATGAAGTTCAATGCTTCCGAGCATGCGTTGACTTGATTCTGAGCATGCGTGGATTTTTAACCGATGGACGTACCGTACCCACAGACGATCGTTTTTTTTTCCTATCGGTTAGTTAACCATCAGATCATTTTAAAACAAGTTCCTAGTTTTTTAACCGATGGATAAATAACCGATGGGGCCCACACACGATTGGTTAGTCTGATGAAAAGGGTCCATCAGACCGTTTTCATCAGAAAAACCAATCGTGTGTACACGGCATTAGAGCCGACGAGGGAATGATGCTGCATCCATCTAGGTAAGTATGAATAAAAAAAAAAAAAAAAAAAACCTTCTCTTTTAACATTACATAGAAGGGGGGGGGGACTGGATAGAGTTCTTAAGCTAATAAAATGGTAACCAGCAATTTTTAGAAGATAAGTATGGGATTGTTTTTTTTAATCATACTTACCTAGCTGTGTGCAGCATTATGCTGCATCTGTCCCCCGCCGGTTCTAACACTGAGAACAGAGCGATCAACACCGCTGATTGTTCGGTTGTTCTCAGAGCTCCCTGAGCAGAGAGCTGGTGGCTGTCAGTCATTGGCTCTCTGCTCTATCCCCTCCCCTCGCTCACTGGAGCCCTGGGCTGTGGAAAGGGGCAGGAGCGGTTGGCTCAGCCTCTCAGCAGCTTGCGTAGAGGCTGAGCCAGGTGACTGTCCTGGCAAGTGGGCGGATCTGGACCATATGGTCTGGAATCAGCTCTGTGACATCAGTCTGCTGAAAACCGGTCACAGGAGTACAGAACTAACTGCACTCCTATTATCCACAAGTTTGGCTGTACTCCTCCTTTCAAGATATATATTTTATGTTCCACTATGTTAATTCGGATCATGTAACAAATATGAAGTAGGTTTTATCCCAGTTTATCTGCAACGGTGGAAATACATTTTAAAGTGAAATGTAATCATTAGCTGTAAGGGAAACACACCTACCTGCACAGCTGTCAGATTGGGACCAGCAGCTGTGTCCGTGCAGCCATTGCTTCTCTATAGACGTGAATGGGACTGCCCGCATATGGATGCATGAAAGACAGCCCTTCACACAGATGTAGGCTTAGATACACCGGTGAGAGTTTTGTGGTAACACGTCTCCTGTATTGGAACACATGCAGCTCCTTTTCAGTTATTTTTGCCCACTTAAGGGAATTGCGTAATCCTGATAACAATACCGCAAAAATTTCCTTAATGAGAAGTCACAAGTTCACTGGGATCCATCCCACAGATTGCCTATATGACCGTTCTGTGACTTCTCCTACAAATATTAACTCAGCCAAGTGATAAGAAAGCGGCTAAACGATCGGCCCATTTATTGATGTGATTAATAATAGAGGCAGTGCGTAGTCTGATAGGACCCGTACATGTCCTTAGCATTGTGTTTACTCACACACACACGCAGGCTGCCAGCTGTGACAGCTGTGTCAATGTATTTCTTTGTCAGAGCGTGTAAGTATGATTGCTTCTACCCTGAAGAAATATTCTGTAATCAAACATTGTAGGGGAGAGAGTTTAATCCATGGGCTGGAGTCCATACTTAGCCTTGGACACCTCAAGGGACGGTTTAACATTTTCCTGTGAATATCTGGAATTAAACGGAGCCCAACGTGACCTAGCCTAGTGCCAAACTGCTCTCATCTGACTTTTTTCTCATGAATATCTTTGGAGAGCGGTGAAACATCATGCTTGTTCCCTGCCGTCAATGCAGCTTTGCGCTCCTGTCACTGCTGATAAGTCCAATGCAAGGGGAAGTCATACCATGTCTCCATTCATCTGCTCTATTGTTGCCAAATTTACTGTTAAAGTCATTTTAAGATGTTACAAGTTGGATCACTGCTGGATCTAGAGTGTTTATGTTTTAAAAATAAATATGGTCATTAGTTACTATTATTATTCAGGATCTACGTGTGTGGCTCCAACAATTTGCACATCATAATATAAAGGGAAACAGTTGAGAGTGAAGTGCAAGTGATACAAAAAGTTGAAACCCAGCAAAAAAGCCCAAACAAAAGGGCAAGAAAATTGATTTCAAGAGTAGCAATCGGCATAAGAGTTATCAGCAGGCTTCAACTATTAACAATGTAATATGACCAGTCCCAGAAACCAATATCACATGTGTATCAAGGTCCAGTTTTAAAAAAAAGAGAGTGATAGGCTTTCCTGAAGAGATGAGTTCTCAGGGTTCATCTACAGCATAGGTGGCAAACACAAGGCCCTCGGGCCGAATCCGGCCCACCAGGCCATTTCATGTGGCCCAACGCACCTCTCCTGCAGCTGCAGCTGGTCCTACTCCAGACCCCTACTTTCTGCTTTCAAGAAATGCATCCAGCTTCTTCCCAGAAGCAGCATAAGGAAAGGGGGGTACACTGTGATGTAAGGGAGAGTGTGAGACTCAACTTCTGATGGTGGGGTGGCTCTTTACATCTAATGTAAAGGGGAGGGGGTGCGCTGAACATCTAATCTTACAGATGCAACCGGCCCTTTTGAGGGCAATCATAATGCTGATGCGGCCCACAATGAAATGGAGTTTGACACCCCTGATCTACAGGAACACAGAGTAGGAATAAGCCACGGCTGATAATGTATGTATGTATGTTGTTAGTATTTTGAATTTCATTAGGTGGCCAAGCTATAATAATAGGTAATGATCCTGCCACATCAGCCCTTGTTCAGGCACTTCCTGTTTAAAGTCACAACTGCCTTCTGGTTGTGTTCCTGCATTGTCCTCCTGTCGTATGAAACCCTAATGAATAAAATGCAAGTGCCATTACACAGGCATGGTCCGACGTTGTCACTGTCAGGAAGCCAATCCAGAGCAATGGTGTGCAGCTAACGCTGGAGAGAGTGCATGTAGACAGGAAGTGGCTGAAAAGGCTGGAGATCAGCAACATCGAGTTGCTCAAAGAATGGAAAAAAGGTGAAAATGTCAATAGTTTATAACATACATTGTCATCTAGTTAAGATGGTCATAGACAGCTTAACATACATTACCATCCAGTTAAGATGGCCAATTGGTGGCCCAACATGCATTGTCATCAAGTTAAAGCGGAGTTCCACCCTTAAAAACACTTTTTTTCATTACATCCAGCATACTGGCGTCAGCGCCAGTATGCTGTTTTTTTTTTTTTTTTTAATGCTCGTACTTACTGTATATCACAACATTGAATTCCAGGCGCACCGCGGAGTGTCGCCGCTATAAGGCGTCACGCCTTCCGGAAACAGCCGATTAGCATTCGGCGCCTGCGCATAGACCCAGGAGCTGACTGCGCAGGCGCCGAAAATAGCCGGTCCTAGTTCGGGTTTTTTCGAAAAGGGCGTGACGCGCTATATACGGCGCCTGCGCAGTCAGCTCCTGGGGCTGTGCGCAGTCGCCGAGTAAAAGCCGAATGCTAATCGGCTGTTTCCAGAAGGCGTGACGCCTTATAGCGGCGACACTCCGTGGTGCGCCTGGAATTCAATGTTGTGATATACAGTAAGTACGAGCATTAAAAAAAAAAAAAAACAGCATACTGGCGCTGACGCCAGTATGCTGGATGTAATGAAAAAAGTGATTTTAAGGGTGGAACTCCGCTTTAAGATGGCCATTGGTAGCCCAACATACATTGTCATCAAGTTAAGATGGCCATTGGTGGCCCAACATACATTGTCATCAAGTTAAGATGGCCATTGACGGTTCAACATACATTGTAAGTCAGTTAAGATGGCCATAGACATGCTTTGTCAAGATGCCGTTAGATGACTTGACATACATTGTCATCCATTTTTGATGGTTATAGATGACAACATTTTAGTCCAATTCCTGCAATTTTCCACCTGGCTCCGTCAATTTTTATATCAACTATTTTCAAGCCTGGAGGAAAATGATCAGCTGAACAGTGACTGCATCCTATCATATGGCTAGCAGTAGAGATTTATTCATTAACTCTGTTAGCATTAGATCTAAAGCCGGCCATAGACGGTTCGAATCTCTGCTCGTTCAGCAGGGACTGGCCAAGATTCGAACCATGTTTAGGCAGGCTGATTTTACACAAGTTGATCGATCAACCTGCCTGCCTGATTTTTCATGCGATTATCACTGTATGTGTACTCCCGGCTGGGACAGCTCCCCCCCCCCCCCCACACACACACACAATAGCTTTGTGGGAGGGATTCCTCCATTAACACAGATTGTGTTGATTGGGGAATCTAGCGATATTCTTTTTGCAAGAAAAAAAAAATCGCTCAATCTATGGCCAGCTTTAGTTTGCTTTAACCACTTGCTTACTGGGCACTTATACCCCCCTCCTGCCCAGGTGATATTTCAGCTTCCGGCACTGCGTCGCTTTAACTGACAATTGCGTGGTCGTGCGACGAAGCTCCCAAACAAAATTTACGTCCTTTTTTCCCCACAAGTAGAGCTTTCTTTTGGTGGTATTTGGTCACCTCTGCGGTTTTTATTTTTTGCGCTATAAACAAAAAAGATCGACAATTTTGAAAAACAATACAATATTTTTTACTTGTTGCTATAATAAATATCCCAATTTAAAAAAAAAACAACACTTTTTTTTCTCAGTTTAGGGCGATACGTATTCTTCTACATATTGTTGGTAAAAAAAATAAAAAATAATCGCAATAAGCATCTGGTTTGCGCAAAATGTATAGTGCCTACAAAATAGGGGACAGAATTATTATTATTTTTTATTTTTTTTTTTACTAGAAATGGCAGCCATCTGCGATGTTTATTGGGACTGCGACGTTATGGCGGACACATCGGACACTTTTGACACATTTTTGGCGTCATTCACATTTATACTGCGATCAGTGCTATAAAAATGCACTAATTACTGTATAAATGTGATTGGCATTGAAGGGGTTAACACTAGGGGGTGAGGAAGGGGTTAAATGTATTCCCTGCATAGTGTTCTAACTGTGGGGGGAGGGGGGTGACCGATCTGTGTCCCTATGTACAAGAGACACAGATCGGTCTCCTCCTCTCCAGAGACAGGACGCTGTCTCTGTGTAAAACGGCAATGAGAGATGATCTCATATGTTTACATATGAGATCATCTCTCATTCGCCCACAGATTGCATCGCAAACTCTGATTGGCCATTTGCGGCGATCTGTGATTGGCTGTGTCCAAGGGACACGGCCAACACAGTGTTTCCCCGCAGCACGCTCTGGAGCACGCGCAGGGAAGCTGCTAGTGACAAGCCGTCAATTGACGGCTTATTGGTAATTTAGATCCGCGCTAAAGCCGTCATTCAGCTATAGCGCGGATCTCAAGTAGTTAATCTACCACTGGTTTTATCAATCTATCCGCAGACTGCTGCCTGACATTCAGATATGA
This sequence comes from Rana kukunoris, assembly GCA_029574335.1. Taxonomy (NCBI): domain Eukaryota; kingdom Metazoa; phylum Chordata; class Amphibia; order Anura; family Ranidae; genus Rana; species Rana kukunoris. The sequence continues at coordinate 64,561,474 of CM056049.1, forward strand.
CAAGCAAGAATTGAAAATGTTACATTTATATAAAAATTATTTATAGGTAGGTCACAAAAGTTAATAATGCGTACTCACATAGCATACAACTCCCCGACTAAACAACTACCTTGTTACAGCAAGCAGGAACATTTCAGTGATAACTCTTTTGGAGGAGGTTTTTGTTTCCTCAATAAGAATGTTGCACATGGTTACAGAGCCCATATGTGTCAGTCTGTTTATATGAGAAGCACGAGACCTTATATTGCCCCTTTTAGCTTGGAGATAGTCTAATAGCATCATGTCTGTTTGGACCTAAAAGCCACTTATCCACCACGATATCAGGCACAAAAGAAAACATAAACCTAATACCTGAAGACAGATCTTATTCTGTACAACCAGTGACCCCAGTGCTAAAATAGTTGCAAGTTAAACCAGATAGGCGAGAACCCCCCCAGGCACTGATGGAGAGATAAGTGGCCTGTGCTGTAGATACAGAGACACGTGCAATAAGCCTCTCCGAAAGAAGGGGCTTGGAGGTAAATGACATCTTGACATGGCAGGCCTTTAAGTGGAGTCTTCACTGTAATTGTATTATTGTTAGAGAAGCAGGAACAGAGTTTGTCGTGTTTGTACAAGAAGGACGTTTATTGGGTTGCTAATTATGTAAATGTCCTAGATGTCCTAGATCTATGCAGGTATTTTCAGCTTACCATTTCAGACTTGTCATAGAACTTTTCAGATTTTGTGTGCAGAGCCGAAAAACAGCGCCAAACACATCAAGAATCCAAATTCCAAAAAAATAACCAATGAACTTTGGGGGCCAAGAACCCCCCCGTCATCAGAGCTTAAAGCGGTGGTTCACCCTAAAACTACTCTGTCCCATAGCATCCAGCATACTGGTGTCAGCGCCAGTATGCTGGTTTTTTTTTTAATCGTTCTACTTACTGTTAAATTAAGAATTTTCTTTTCTCTCCATGGCGCTGCTATGTCACGTCACGCCTTCCGAAAATAGCCGATTTAGGACCCGGCTCTTTCCGGCGCTATACGGCGCCTGCGCACGGCCCTAGGAGCTGACTGCGCAGGCGCCGTATAGAGCCGAGTTCTATTTCGGCTTTTTTCGGAGGGCGTGATGCACCATAGCCATAGGACTCGGCTATATACAGCGCCTGCGCAGTTAGCTCCTAGGTCTGTGTGCAGGCGCTGTATAGCGCTGGAAAGAGCCGAGTCTTAAATCGGCTATTTTCGGAAGGCGTGGCGTGACATAGCCGCGCCATTCCCCGCGGTGGAGAGAAAAGAAAATTCTTAATTTAACAGTAAGTAGAACGAATAAAAAAAAAAAAAGAAAAACAGCATACTGGCGCTGACGCCAATATGCTGGATGCTATGGGACAGAGTAGTTTTAGGGTGAACCACCGCTTTAAGCTGGCCAGGCTGGTAGGCTGAATAAAAAAAAAATAATAATCACAATCAGATATTCCGAAAACAATTGTTAGACCAAAGGGGTTTGTCGGATAATGCAACCGTCTGTATGCTCTATCGGACAATTGTTGTTGGAATTTCCAACAACAAATGTTGGATAGCCATGCTCTCAAATTGTCCGACAACAAATGTGTGCCATCGGATTATCCGATGTCTGTACACAAGTCCGTCTAACTAAAATCCAAAGTACAAACACACATGCTTCGATCCAATGCTAACCAAAAGACAACATTAGCAGAATTTGCCCAAAGGGTGGCGCTAAAGAGCGGAAAAAACATGTTGTTTTTTGTATGTTGGCTGAAAAAGTTCTGCCGTCTGTATGCAGAACAAATTCACGGCCAACATCCTTCACACAAAATTCTACGGATTTGTCTGATGGAAATTCGATCGTGTGTAGAAGGCTTTAGACCCAATACACACTATAAGATATTCTGCAGATTTTTTTCAGATTTACCAAAACCATATAATATGAGGTCAAACCTTAAAGGATCACTAAAGGAATTTTTTTTTTTTAGCTAAATAGCTTCCTTTACCTTACTGCAGTACTGGTTTCATGTCCTTATTGTTCGTTTTTGCTTTGAAGTTGCTGTAATGCTGCTCTGTTCTCCACATTTCCTGCTTGTCTGGCTCCTTATAACCACAGTGCTGGGAGCTTTCTCACGGTGGTCTAAGCTGTCATTACTGTGTGTCTAAAACTTCCCAGAACCAATCAGATTCATTTTAAAAACAAAACACTGCCCTGGATTTGTTTGTTTTTGTTCTGTGTTTCTATTTCTACTTTGCAGAAACATGAAGCCAGTTCAAAAGTGAAACTAACCTGCAGGCACATTATATGATTGATTTTTATCTATTTTTAATCATTTTGAAAAGGAATCAGTTAACTTTTATGTCTCTATACCCTGTAAACAGTCATTTCAGCAAAAAAAAAAAATTCCTTTAGTGACCCTTTAAGGCAGAGTATCCCCCAAAAAAGGAACTTCCGCTTTTCGGAACCCTCCCCCCCTCCGGTGTCACATTTGACATTTTTCAGGGGGGGGGGGGGTGCAGATACCTGTATAATAAAGGTATTTTCACCCACTTCTGGGAATGACTCCCACACTGGTCCCAGAAAACAGCGGGGACCACTGGGAAAGCGCCGCACTACTCGCGCATGCGCAGTAGGGAATCGGGCAGTGAAGCCGCAAGGCTTTACTTCCTGATTCCCTCACCGAGGATGGCGGTGGGGGGGCAGCATAGAGATGAGCGATTGCTCGTTTTCTGCTGCCGACATCGCGGGCGCGCTGGACAGGTAAGTGTAAGTGTTTGTAGCTGCTGGCTTTTATTTATTTTTTCACGAGACCTCCACTGTATGCAATCTGGCAGGCCCTTGCACTACATGGTTTTGGTAAAACTGAAGACAAAAATCTGCAGATAATCTAATAGTGTGTATGGGGTCTTAGGCTGGCCATATATTATACAATTTTCCTGTACAACTTTCCTTTAGATTTACCAAAACCATATAATATGAGGTCAAACCTAAACACTTTAAATTTGTATGCAATCAGGCTGGCCCTTGCACTACATAGGTAAAGGTAAATCTAAAGACATTTTAATAAGAAAATTGTATGGTGTATGGCCAGCTTTACTCTGAAGGAGGTCAATGTGAAGGGGGCCAACAGGGCCACCCACTATGCTAACTTTGTCCAGTTCATCAGGAGTCAGCTGAAATCTAAACAGATTTAGACAATGCCGTTGATTTACTAAAGGCAAATAGGCTGTTCACAGGCAAGGTCATTTACCCAAGAGCTTAGTAAATGTGGTTAACTTTCAGAATTTTCAATTATGTGCAAGGAAAAAAAAAATGAAAAAAAAAAAACAGTCAGCAGAGCTTCACTAAGCTCTAGAAAGAAAATTCCCTTGCAAAGTGAACAACCTTTTTTCCTTTAGTAAATCAACCCACAATTCATCAAAGGTGTCTAATGGTCTTAAAATAAAGCAAAGCTCCTGTTTTGCATGATCGGTTATTGAGTATTCTCCTGCCATAGATCTTTATCCATATCGTCATAAATACCAGAGCTGGCCTACTCTGTGACAAAGATAAGGACATGAGATCTGTGATTGACACTCTAGTATGAGGTTCCCGGACTTCCCTCTGGGCCATGGAACTGTTAGAAGTTACTTTCTCTGCAATCCCCTGTTGCTTATTCAGTGCAGCCTATGTTGCCTTTGATCTCTTAAAGAGGAAGTAAACACAAGACCCAAGGGCCCTCGAGCCCTTCTCTGGTCCTGCTCCAGACCCTTACTTTCTGCTTTCAAGCAATGCATCCAGCTTCTTCCCAGCAGCAGCATAAGGAAAGGGGGTGCACTGTGATGTAAGGGAGGGTGGGGGATTCAACTTCTGATGGTGGGGGGGCTCTTGACATCTAATGAAAGGGGAGGGGATGGGCATCTAATCTTACAGATACAACCGGCCCTTTTAAGGGCAATCATAATGCCGATGCGGCCCACGAAGAAATTGAGTTCGACGCCCCTGCTCTATAGCATTTCTTAAAAAAAAAAAAACCTGCAAGAGAGAGGCATAATGAGCTAGTATGCATAGCATACTAGCTCATTATGAATTACTTACCTGAGATCGAAGCCCCCGAAGCGACTCTCGTCCCTCACCTCCGCCATTGATACCCAAGTTATTTCCGGGAATCGCAGCTCCGTCGCTGTGATTGGCCGGAGCCGCAATGCCGTTACTCCCGCACATGTGCGCGTGAGCAGGCAGTGACGGCACGATCGCCCTCACTAACAGCACGCTCAGTGCGCCTGCGACAGTTCACATCAGTGAACTCTTTTCTGCAAATATCTCCTAAACCGTGTAGATTTGGAAGATATTTGTTGCACCTACAGGTAAGCCTTATTCTAGGCTAATCTGTAGGTTAAAGTGGTCTGTATGGGTTTACAACCACTTTAAGGCCCGTACACACGATCGGATTTTCTGACAACAATTGTGGACGTTTTTTGTCGGATAATACAGCCGTCAGTATGCTCCATCGGACAATTGTTGCCGGAATTTCCGACAACAAATGTTGGTTAGCCATGCTCTCAAACTGTCTGACAACAAATGTGTTCTGTCGGATTCATGTGTACACAAGTCCGTTGGACTAAAATCCAAAGTACAAACATGCATGCTCAGAAGCAATGCTAATCATAAGGCCGCGTACACACGAGGAGACATGTCCGATGAAAACGATGATCGTTTTCATCGGACATGTCTCTGGGGATCTTTTGGTCTGATGGTGTGTACACAAGATCAAACCAAAATCCCCGCGGACAGACAGCGCGGTGACGTTGACGCCACGACGTCTGCAAACCAGGAAGTAAAATGCTTCCACGCATGCGTCGAATCCATTCGACGCATGCGGGGGATTTTGGTCCGCTGGTTAGGCGTACTAACCAGCGGACATGTCCGACGTACAGGTTTTCAGCGGACAAGTTTTAAAGCATGTTTTAAAACTTTTGGAAACCTGTCCGCTAGGCCGTACACACGATCGGATATGTCCGCTGAAACTGGTCTGCAGACATGTTCGATCGTGTGTACGCGGCCTAAGACAACATTAGCAGAATTTGCCCAAAGGGTGGCGCTAAAGAGCTGAAAAACCACGTCGTTTTGTGTATGTTGGCTGAAAATGTTCTGCCGTCTGTATGCAGAATACGTTCACGGCCAACGCCCTTTGGACAAAAATTTGTCAAATGGAAATCCGATCGTGTGTACGAGACTTTAGTATGACAGGTACACTTTAAACTGCATGGAAGAACACAGAAACCCTGTAATATGTCCACACAGGTGGAATTGAAATCTTCCCTTTTGAGTCCCATGTCATTGCGGACTTTAGATTGACAATATGCATTTAATGACAGTCAAAACCAGAGCAGGAATCTATATTTCCTGAATTTAGAGAACGATCTGGAAATGCATCCTTGGCATCTGGGAGGATAATTGCATTTGTCTGTGATGTGTCTGCTATCCTAATTTCTTCATCTGCTTTCCTTTTCATTGTAAATATATATTTCCTTCGAAAATATGCCCAGGGGCGCCGAGTGCAGAACAGAAACTGTTGTTGTTTCATGCTTAATTCTGAAACTTGCGGAGAAAAGCGGAATTAAAGTGAAATTAAAATAGTAATCCTTATTGGCTCCCTGATGATATTTTTATTAGCTTTGGTCTCTATTGTTGTAAACATGCTGTCATCGCATGATTCTTACTAACGCTTCAGCGGCTTAGGGAATGATCGTTGGGCTATGAAATAGTTCCCCAAGTGAGGGGGCCGCTGGTGCGTCGTAACTGTTTTGAGGTTCAGCAGATCCCATGATTACCTAATTATCTGCACATCTATTGTGGTTCATAGATGATAAGAGACAGTATGATAAATATAAGGGCTGCATCTAAAGAGAACTTATTTAGCTTAAAGCGGAGTTCCACCCTTAAAATCACTTTTTTTCATTACATCCAGCATACTTAAAAGTGGGGGGGTTCTCGCGCCAGTACAATGGGGGGTGGGTTGGTGTAGAAATAATGTAAACTTATGCTAAAGCTGCTCCCTAAATAATACAGAAGACTGGATTATAAATGTGAACATGTGAAGAAAGGGGCGCTACCTACTAATATATTGTGCATATACTATGCAAACATTAAAGTGAACAATAAATTGTGGAACAAATTACTTATTTTGGTGACACAACAGTAGGAGCAAAATAAATATCAAACGGGTGTGTACTATATACGTGCAGATAATTAAGGTAAACAGTGAATATTTGTACACAGTCCATCAAATAAAAAGTGCATTGGTGTGTTGAAAATCAATGGTATTCTTAAACGTGCTGTGTGTTGAATCATCCATGTATAGAAATCCACCTTCACCAAAGTGCCACCGCTAGTGAGGATAGATGGCTCCTTACCCAATGTAGTTGACCTATTACTGTGAATAAGGTCAAAAAGAGCTCAGGTTGCAGCTGCTGGCCACGGTAGACTCGGTATTGGACCCAGTAGATATTGAATTTCATAGAATGAAAGAAAGTGCTTCCATAGTATAAAACCTTTATTAAGTATAAACGATCAAATAACAAACAGCCGAATGGCCTCTTACTTGATGCGGTGCCCGTGTGCCCGGCACTGAGGCTGTAGGCTGTGGATGTTTTGATGAAGAAAGGACGTGGAGAGAGAGATGTGGTTTGCTGGTACAGCCGGCGTGCGTTCCACCGCCGTCAGCTAGGAAACCAGGAAGCCGGAAGTAGCAAGTGTTTGCGTGCCCAGGTACCGCCTCGACGTACGTTTCGTTATATCGTCATCAGGAAGCGTACCTGGTGCACGCCAGTACTTGCTTTTAAAGGTCTGTCAATCTACCCGTGGGAGGGATATTTGAATTTTGACAACAGCCTCGGTCCCGGTCACTATAGCAACCTTTAAATATACAGCAGTCACAGATATTACTCGAATTGCAGTTATCTCATGTGTGAAAATGCTGGATCATCATATATGTTTTACCCAAATGTCGGCTGTTTGTTATTTGATCGTTTATACTTAATAAAGGTTTTATACTATGGAAGCACTTTCTTTCATTCTATGAAATTCAATATCTACTGGGTCCAATACCGAGTCTACCGTGGCCAGCAGCTGCAACCTGAGCTCTTTTTGACCTTATTCACAGTAATAGGTCAACTACATTGGGTAAGGAGCCATCTATCCTCACTAGCGGTGGCACTTTGGTGAAGGTGGATTTCTATACATGGATGATTCAACACACAGCACGTTTAAGAATACCATTGATTTTCAACACACCAATGCACTTTTTATTTGATGGACTGTGTACAAATATTCACTGTTTACCTTAATTATCTGCACGTATATAGTACACACCCGTTTGATATTTATTTTGCTCCTACTGTTGTGTCACCAAAATAAGTAATTTGTTCCACAATTTATTGTTCACTTTAATGTTTGCATAGTATATGCACAATATATTAGTAGGTAGCGCCCCTTTCTTCACATGTTCACATCCAGCATACTGGCGTCAGCGCCAGTATGCTGTTTTTTTTTTTTTTTTTTAATGCGCGTACTTACTTTATATCACAACATTGAATTCCAGGCGCACCGCGGAGTGTCGCCGCTATAAGGCGTCACGCCTTCCGGAAACAGCCGATTAGCATTCGGCTTTTACTCGGCGCCTGCGCACAGACCCAGGAGCTGACTGCGCAGGCGCCGAAAATAGCCGGTCCTAGTTCGGGTTTTTCGGAGGGCGTGACGCGGCTATATACGGCGCCCTGCGCAGTCAGCTCCTGGGTCTGTGCGCAGGCGCCGAGTAAAAGCCGAATGCTAATCGGCTGTTTCCGGAAGGCGTGACGCCTTATAGCGGCGACACTCCGCGGTGCGCCTGGAATTCAATGTTGTGATATAAAGTAAGTACGCGCATAAAAAAAAAAAAAAAAAACAGCATACTGGCGCTGACGCCAGTATGCTGGATGTAATGAAAAAAAGTGATTTTAAGGGTGGAACTCCGCTTTAAAGTAGAACTAGGGGTCAAACTTTTTTCTCCATTTTGCATAAAGTAATGGAGGGTTATAACATCTGACAGTTTTTTTCCGACACCTGTGCCCCACTGGGGAGATTTCCTTCACTTCCTGTCCCATAGCCAAAACAGGAAGTGGAAGGAAATCCCTGCAAATTATAGGAATTCACTGGGGAACCTCGCAGGTTACCAGAACTAGTGTCCCCATTGGAAGATTTCCCCTCTATTACTTTTCTAGAGACAACCCAAAATTTGGGGATTTTCTTTTACGTCCATTTTTAATGATAATGGTAAACAGCACAAATAGAGAGGGTTAATCTCCCTTATGGGGACACAGACAGCAATACAAAACTGACAGATGTTCTAATCCCTCTCCACTCTATCCAAAACTAAAAAAAAAAAAACGTTTTGCCTTTAGTTATATTTTATTAAAGCTCATTTGCCACCGGGAAAATAATTGAAGTAGGGGCAGCCTGAAAAAGAAGAAAGGCAGCGACTCTTTGTTCTCTTGCAGATCTATAAGACCCCTTTCACACTGGGACCACCCGTGTGTTCGCGGTAAAGCGCTGCTCGTTTAAGTGACTTTTTCTAACGTCCCACAAGTGCACCGCCCGGGTGTGAAAGCACTCGTTGCAATGAATAGTAGGCAGTTTTCAGGTGCTTTACAGGCACTATTTCTGGCACTAAAATGCCTGATAACTGCCTCAGTGTGAAAGGGGTCTAACTGCCACTTGCGTCCAACACTTTGGAATGAGCCAGGCACGGCTCCCTTGTGAAATAGTGGCCTGCGGGTGGAAGCACAATGTAGATTGTGGTCAATAAAGCCTTTATAATTAATTCGATTTTTGGAGCGATTTTCTTTACTTCTGTATTGCCTGATGGATTGTATAGCTAACACGTGATCTCCAGGGACTCTGAGTTTTGGCATGGACAGATGGAAATGTCCAAACTGTCACTCTTAATGAGATCAACAAAGGTCATAAATCATCTCCTTAAAGTCAACAGGCAGGCTGGTGATCTGTGATCTTTTCTTGCCTGATGGAATTTCATGGATGTGAGAGGTGAAGGTTATCTGACACTGGAGGAACTCAGGCCACCCAATACCATTCATAGTGTGGAGAATGTTCCAAAAATTACTTTTTTTTATCCATTGTCATCGTAGACTATGGAGCCGTGTTAGCCAATCACTGGTTAATGAAGAAAGTTTGGAATTCAAGTGATAACCTTTATAATTATTTTTATGCAGGATTTATATAGCGCCAACAGTTGGGCTAAAAAGGAGGACAGTACAATTACAATACAGTTCAAGGGAGGGGGAGGTGGTACAAAAAGTAATGGCTGCAGGGGATGATCTGATGGAGGGGACTCAAGTACAGTTCTGAAGTGGGGTAGGCTTCCCCTGAATAAGTGAGTTTTCAAGGATCGCCTAAATGCGGACAGGGTAGGAGCTGACCGGACATACTGGGGCAGGGAGTTTCAGAGGATGGGAGAGGCTCTTGAGAAGTCCTGTAGGCTAGCATGGGAAGAGGCAACAAGACAGCTAGAGAGCAGTAGGGGGGTTCGGCTCATCCCTAGTGTTATGCCTAAAACATAATAAATATCTATTGATTAAAAAAAAATACCAAACTTACATTTTGTATCTATTTTTTTTTTTTTTATCTAGAGATTTAGTTTCACTTTTCTGAAAGTCGTAGTTCCAAACTTTTACAGCAGCATACAACACTTCACAGCAATAATAAAGTGATGAATGAGGAAATGATTAAAGAAAATACAATATACTGTAGTCTGCAAAGCTTCAGAGGAGGTTGGGTTAGGTTGCTATCTGTAATTAAACATCATTGATATGGGTGGGGTATGATATCTGATATATGCTTTGTTTATCAAAGGTATAAATTGTACTGTGGAGCGTGCTGCAGCCTGGCTTACCTACGATATATATATTATTATATTGTTTGAATTTTTCTGAAATCCTGGACAGAAATAGTTTTGTGGAAACTGCCACCTAATGGTCAGAGTAGCACATGACAACATTTTGGTAGGGATTTTGAAATCCAGGCAAACAAAATACACAAATAAGATACATAGATGAGAGCTGCTTTGGCTGCCAATTGTATTTCTGTCCATTTATTTCTAAGATTTACATGACCTTGTCAGACAGCAAATCCAGTTTGAAGACCGGATTGTTTCTCTGCTGCAGTTAACTAACGCAACCAGGTCTTGTCCTCCCCCCAGCCTATGATTGGACAGTGCAGGAGAAGCAGGTGTCTAGCTGATAGGCTACTAGAGCTGCTTCTCCCTTATCCAGTCTTAAGCCTCGTACACATGCTCGGTTTTCTCGACAAGAACCAGCAAGAAAACTGCTGGCAGAGCTTTCTTGCTGAGTATACCGAGCGTGTGTACGAGGCTTTGAGGTTTCTCGTCAAGAAAACTGCCCAGAATCTCGACAAGAAAAATAGAGAACCTGCTCTCTACTTTCCTCGTCGTGGTTCTCGGCACTGCCGAGAAACCCGAGCGTCTGTATACTTACCTGTCGCCGTGGAAACCCGCGCATGCTCGAAATGACTTTGACAGATGCGTGGAAGCTTCCAAGGGCAGTAGGGTGTAGCAAGATGGCGGCGACGGCACCGATGATGTCACCGTACTCGATGACGTCACCGTGTTCTTGCCATTCAAAAGAACGGCAGTTCTTTTGAATTGAGTGTGTGTACACTCGGCCGGCAAGAGATTCTTGCCAAGAATCTCGTCAGGAAAAACAAAGTTTTTCTCCTGACGCGATTCTGGCCCATGTTTACAGGGCCTAAAGTGGATGTAAACAATGTAGAGTATAAGATTTCCTATCATCTGTGCCCAGTCTTGCCACACAGAGTTAATCCAGATCTGAGTAATCCTCTTTCAATGTTCAGTAAAATGAACAGCCTTCCAGATAAAACCTGCCTAAATCATAAGAAAGTCAGTTTTCTCTCTTCTTGCTTTGAGTGACAGGTTATTTACATATCTAGCTTGGACATGTTTATCATATGTTATGTTATGTTTATCATAACATGAGGTATAAAAAGTGAGAAATCCACCCCTCCCCCACATAACACATCCTGGTAATATACAATGAACTTTGCATCACCTCATGTTATGATAAACAAAACATAACATATGATAAACATGTCCAAGCTAGATTTGTAGATAACCTGTCACTGAAAGCAAAAACAGAGAAACGGACTTTATAATTTGGCAAGTTTTTATCTGGAATTCTGTTAATTTGCACTAAACATTACAAGAGGATTGCTCAGAGCTGGATTAATTATGTGTGGCAAGACTGGGCACAGATGATAGGAAATACTCTACATTGTAACATCAAAAAAATAATAATATTTTTGGGGGTTTACATCCACTTTAAGCTCTCCTATACGTTGATTGCAAGAGGCTGGTACAAGGTCATATTCAGGTACTAACACTAGTTGCCTTTAAAACAAACTTCATGACGTGTCATAAATATTTGTAGACTACCATTGCTGACTCATCCTGAAATTGCTAGTTGTCTGGCTGTCATGACAATTCTTCCTGCAAATAAGGACTTGACTTTGATGCTTCTCTGGCATTGACAATCTGTCTGTTTCAACTATAGTGACATCTTCCAATCCACATTTGATATAGTGACTCTGATCACATTGTACGTCACATTTTTTTTTTTTTTTTTTAGTTTTACAAAGCTGAAACATAGACAAAAATAAAGTTTCAAATATAGAAATGTAATAAAAGCATATGTTTTATATTTCACAGTTACCGTTTTTTTTTATTATAGTGGTAAAATAAACAACTCCTAACACTTTATTTTATGGTTCCATAAACTTAGTACTCTTTGCTTCATAGAGATTATATAAGGTCATATCTATAAAACTCGTCATAAAACGGTGTTAAGGACAGCGCTACATATAGGACAATTGTCTACTACTGGTAGCAGCTTCATGGAACGTGTTTCAACTGGCTGCACTTGCAAGGGATTCATAAACTGAGACGCAAAGAATAATATTTCTGAGCGGTTGCATCTCTGGGCATGTTAATAGATCTGGCCCAGGCAGATGTTTTCCGAAGTATACAAAATAAAAAACCCTGATAGTTAGCATAGACTAGGCCTGTACTTTGCCAATGCTGATCAGTCACGCAGCACAATCACAATCGCTGCCATGTCTAAGTATTCTTTAAACATTTTACTTAAACTACCCATCTACTGTACTATAAATTTGATTCAAATACAGTGGCTGCTTTAACCACTTAAGTCCCGGACCTTTAGGCAGGTAAAGGACCTGGCCAGTTTTTGCGATTCGGCACTGCGTCGCTTTAACTGACAATTGCGCGGTCGTGCGACGTGGCTTCCAAACAAAATTGGCGTTCCTTTTTTCCCACAAATAGAGCTTTCTTTTGGTGGTATTTGATCACCTCTGCGGTTTTTATTTTTTGTGTTATAAACAAAAATAAAGCGACAATTTTGAAAAAAATTCAATATTTTTTACTTTTTGATATAATAAATATCCCCAAAAAACATATAAAAACATTTTTTGTTCCCTCAGTTTAGGCCGATACGTATTCTTCTACCTATTTTTGGTAAAAAAAAATCGCAATAAGCATTTATCGATCAGTTTGCGGAAAATGTATAGCGTTTACAAAATAGGGGATAGTTTTATTGCATTTTTATAAATTTTTATTTTTTACTACTAATGGCGGCGATCAGCGTTTTTTTTGTGACTGCGACATTATGGCGGACACGTCAGACAATTTTGACACATTTTTGGGACTATTGTCATTTTCACAGCAAAAAATGCATTAAAAATGCATTGTTTACTGTGAAAATTACAATTGCACTTTGGGAGTTAACCACAAGGGGGCGCTGAATGGGTTAAGTGTGACCTCATCTGTGTTTCTAACTGTAGGGGGTGTTGCTGTAGGTGTGACATCATTGATTGTGTTCCCCAACATTAGGGAACACACGATCGATGTTGGCGCCACAGTGAAGAACGGGGAAGCCGTGTTTACACACAGCTCTCCCCGTTCTTCAGCTCCGGGGACCGATCGCGGAACTCCAGCGGCGATCGGGTCGGCGGGTCCTGCGGCCGTGGTCACGGAGCTTCGACCTACGGCTGAGCACTTAAAGAGGATGTACCTGTATGTGCTTGTGCCCAGCCTTGCCATTCTGCCAACGTATATGTGCAGGAGGCGGTCCTTAAGTGGTTAAATGTACAGTCTTCTCCAGGAACTTGTCTATAATTAACTTGCCCTATCTAGCCACTTTGTGACCCAGCCGATTTATGACATTTGTTGCTTACAAGTTACAATCTGTATTTTTTGCTAGAAATTTACTTAGAACTCCCAAACATTGTATATATATTTTTTTTAGCAGTGACCCTAGGTCAGTGATGGTGAACCTTGGCACCAAAGTTGTTTTGGAACTACATTTCCTATGGTGCTCAATTACACTGCAGAGTGCATGAGCATCATGGGAACTGTAGTTCCAAAACATCTGGGGTGCCAAGGTTTGCCATCACTGCCTTAAGAATGAAATGGCGGTCGTTGCAATATTTTATGTCACTGTATTTGCACAGTGGTCTTTTTTGTAAAAAATACACTTAAATTAATACAAAAATAAAAAACACTATAGTTACCCAATTATTTTATATAATGTGAAAGATGATGTTATGCCGAGTAAATAGCTACCTAACATGTCATGTTTTGAAATTACGCACGCTTGTGGAATGACGACAAACCATTGCACCTAAAAATCTCCATAGGCGATTTTATTTTTTATTTTTTACATGTTACCTACAGAGGCGGTATTGCACTACAATTATTACTCTCGCTCCAGTGATTGTGACAATACCTCATATGTGTGGTTTGAACAATGTTTACGTATGCGTTCGCTTCTGCGCACGAGCATGGAGGCATGGGGCGCTTTAAAAAAAAAGTATTTCTTGTACTTTTTTTTTTTTTTACACTGTGCCTTTATTTATTTATTTATAATCAATTTTATTCCTATTACAATAAATGTAAACGTTCCTTGTAATAGAAATAAGCATGACAGGTCCTCTTTATTGAGAAATCTGGGGTCAAAAAAGACCCCAGATCTCTCATTTACCTTTAAAAGACTTTAAGGAATCTTGCCCTCACTCGACTTCCTGCCCAGCAAACCGCTGCATCGGATCCTTTCCAGGCTTAGCGGATGGCTCTGGTAAGCTTGAAAAGAACGGGGAAGCGGCGGGCACCTCAGTACATTTTGTGTTGCAGGTCAGACCCAACCATGGCATTTTTTAATAGTGAATAGGTGCAGGTACTCTCCTGTTCCGAGTCACCCCTTGTCTCCTCCACCCACCCATCTCCAATCATCATCCCTTGGTTCCCTTGGTTCCACCACCTGCCCACCTCCCAGTGCCGTCCCTTTTTAGAAAATATAGCACCACGTATAATTTTGTGGTGCTAAGTAATTTGCATAGAATGTGTTAATGCTAACAAGAAAAGCAGTAAAATAGATCCCCAGCAGACAGCAACAATAGATCCTTCCAGCAACAATAGACCCCCCCAGGACAAACTCCCCCCCCCCAGCAACAATAGACCCCTGTCATCAACAATAAATCTCCCAGCAGCCGGCTTTAATAGACCCCTCCTTCAACAGTACAAACCTACCCCCCCCCCCAGCAGCATAAGACCCCTGCCAGCAACAATGGACCTCCCTAAAAACAATAGACACTTTCATGCATAGGACTGAAATTTATGTAGGAAATGAAACAACAAGGTCAAGTCCACTTTGTTCACTTAGGTGTCGGATCAGTATGTCTGTGGCTCTTCATGGCAACACAGTGTTTTTTTTTTTCAAACTTTTGTCTAATCTTAAAACCTTCTGCAGTATGCTTCATTGTTTAATGACATGCTGTGGCATATTGCAAGAGACAGATTGTTCTCGTGTTCGTGGTATGTGTGTGAAAGCATGCATGCGGTTATATACATGGCTTGACAGTTAAAGTAGAAAAATGCCATCCCAGCAGTTTCAATTGTAAGCAGACAACAGGTGCTCTTCACTCACAATGTTTGGTTACGTAATTCGCTTCCTCCTGTGTTTTCAGATGCACACAGATCTTTTTCAGCTAGTTTTAGCCACAAATTTAATTTCCAGTCTGATTGGAGCATACATCTCTGTCTGGAATTTGTTAGTACTTAAAAGACATGCCTAGAGCCCTTTCCATTCATCTATATTTAGATTACAGACAGAATTTCATTTACGTTGAAAAGGTGATATTGTTTCAGCCCACCGGGATAAACAGTATGTTTCGTCTTTGGCATATAAAGTCATTCAAGCAGATGGTCATGGATAATGCCAGTCAATATCATAACATGTAATGTACCCATAAAGAAAAAACAGTTAATACATTCCATAGAGACCTTGGGCTTTGCTGTGTTGTGTATGCATAGGTGGAATGTTTTTGCACCAGAGATAATGGTGCTTTACACCTCATAAGTAAATAAAATGTATCTGCAATATTATCTTAATTGTTCCTCCAAATTCCTTTCCTCCTATCTCCAACAATAAAGAACTTGTTATTTTCCACAATTGGAGGTTACCACTTAGCTTTCAAGAAAAACTTACCTTGTGTCATCCTTTTCTCTTCTGCAGGTGCGAATATTCATCAACCAGCTCTACCAACCACCTATAGAAAGGGATATATCAAGCAACTTAGACCTAAAAGCCATCCGCATTGCCTCTGTGAACCCCATCTTGGATCCCTGGATCTATATTCTTCTTCGAAAAACTGTCTTGAGCAAAGTGATTGAGAAAATCAAGTGTCTGTTTTGTAGGATTGGCGGTGGCAGGCGACCACGCTCTACAGGAAGTTTCCATTGTGCAGACGGCAGGAGGGCCTCTTCAGCCTTGTCTAGTCATTCTCCCTCTTTTGTTTCCAGGGAGTTGCGAGAAATTAGTTCAACATCGCAGACTTTATTGTACCCTCTCGAACTGAGTGACGGTAGCTTTAGAAGCAGCACCATTTTACCAGGAGCCACCATGGCCATCAACCTTCCTGGTGCTACAGACAGGACGTTACGTGGCTCTGACCAGTCTGTTTCATCTCAGGGTCCAGATTCTGAACAGGTGCTGCTTGTAAATGAGACTCTCCCCACAAGGGTCACTCAGAATGGCAACTCGCCCAAGGGGAATGCACTTCATGTCACTTTCCCCGATGAAACATTGAATTTATCAGAAAAGTGTATATAGTAACTCTGGTTTCTACAGTTGCACAGACTATTAGCTGACAGTAGGAACACGATATGCCACTTAAAAGGACATAGTCATGCAAGAACTCCAGCCCTTCATTGAGTGGTACTCTATATTTAAACTTTCTGAGGGCTGTTAAAAGAACGCAAAGCATACAGTGGAAGAATAGTATTCAGCTTATTGAAAATATCAATCCTGCGTGTTCTTACTTTCGTGATATTTTTCTACCTTCTACGGGCACTTTTGAAGACTGAACAGGCCAACTTTCCTTAGAAGTTGCCTACTTTTCGAGGGACAGAAGATAAAGTATCTTATGACTCCCTCTCCAACCACAAACACTTTCTTCTTGACAAATCAAGTTTGTCCGACAGATGATGAATGTTGATGTGTCTAGCTAAGCTTTAAATAATGTGAATTTTAATGGATTACCATGTCTGTGTGTATATGAAATCTTCAGTGTATTTATTGTCTTCTCTGTGAGAAGGTATCTAGTTTTAAAGGTTTAGTTAAAGAGTTAAGAGGCAATTTTTTCTTTTTTTTTGAAAATATTGCCAGGGAGCTTTTGTTTTAGTGTTGTTATAAAGTTTTGCACTAAATTGATACTTATCGATGGTATATGCATTGACAGTAATGGCCAATTAAAGCGTTTGTGCATGTCAACACTGTAATACAGTTTTCAAATGTTCTGTTGGCACTAGAAGTAAAGCTATTTAAAAAATAAAGGCCAACTTTACCTTTTTTGATATGAATGTTTAACATTTTCCTTTACAGGAATTCTAGAAATAAAACCAAGGCAAAATATTAAAATGATCATATAGTAACTCATGCAGCTCTTTTCTCCCATTAGTATTACAATCGGGTTCCATAAAATCCACTACTCCATTATGGGAACACCCAGCACCGATGTGCCCAGTCCTTTACTAGTTGAATGACCCACTGAAGTGTCTAAGAAAAGTTATACCCCTTATACTAAAGGGGTTAGGTCAGCCATAGAAGGGTCGAATGAAACTCAGCTGGTTCAGCAGGAACCAGCCGACAATCAAACCATGTATGGGCAGGCTAAATGTACCCAAGATGATCAATCGATCAACATGGTTACAACCAGCCTGCCGGATTCTACATATGATAATCTGATAATCACTAGCAGCTGATATAGCCGCTAGCAAGAATCACTGTCATCTCCTGGTGGGAACGGCTCCCCCCCCCTACTGGGGGAAAATAATGACTTGGTGGAAAGGATTCCCCTGTCAACACTGTCTGTGTTGATGGGGGAATTGAACAAAATTCTTTCCTTAAACCCATGGTTGCAGCAAAGAAATTTGCTCTGTGCCTTAGAATCTTCCCACTTGCACATAGAAAAGGTCTGTTAAATTAATTACAAACCCCAGTTCATTAACTTAATTTCACAGCAGAAAGCCTTGTGAAATATGAGCCCTTATTTAAAATTGGTAGAAGGACTGATAGATGGAGGTGGTGGTGCTGGCAAAAATAATAATAGAAATGAGTAGGTATTTGGAAAGAACTTACGTAACAACCAGTTTGTTTCTGGCTAGCTTCAGATAAAGATTCATGCTTTACACGTTGCAATGGAAGTTGGGCTAAGGTATTATAAGCAATGAATGTCCCTCCTCTCAAGGAATGAATTTAACTTATTGTAAAACGAGGGATTTAGATGTGGACTTCATTTTAAAAGGGGCCTACAAATTATGACTTTGCTGGTTACAATAATGTTGATAATGAATCCTCTTATTTGTTTTAATAGTTTGTTGGCCACCATTAAATATTTCCCATATTTTACCTATAAAAACATCTAGCCAAACATGTTAAACTTTAAATGCAGGAAAAAAGTATGATAAATCTGCAAGAGATCAGACTAAAGAGGCAAAATAACACAAAATGTGATTTTTGTCTAATATGTTTGTATTGTTATGTTATAGTGGTAATAGAATACATTTCTTAAACTGTTCATCTGAAAAATCGGTAAAGTTGAATTACAAGTAGATGTAAAAAAAACACAAATTGATGCAACTTTTTATTCTTTAAGACATCATTAAATGTATTTTAAATGTAGGCAGTGTAAGTTCCTGAATTTGAACTGATATCAGCCTTTTTCAGTCTCTGCATTGCAAAATTAAGAATGGGAAAGAGAGAAGTAGTAAAGGCGCCAGTTCCATATGCTGCAGTGCTCATGTGCTAACAAGGGGCATGCTGATAGCGATAGAAAGCAATGTATGAGAGATGAGTTCATAATCTCATAGTACACAGATTTCGTACGAAATTTTATGAAGGGACTAAAACAAAGATGTTTCTCGTACGATATAAGATCGTACGATTTTTGTTTAATCAGTACAGTACACATTACATCACTTTAGAATTTTTATCCTGTCGTACGAGAATTTTTGTACTTTAGTAACCTATTCGTTTTTCAGGCAAAAAAAAAAAGGGACGATCATTTGTCTGATAATCTCATTGTGTGTACTGGGCTTTAGTGTGCTGCTTCTCCTTTAACTGTCTAGTCATAATATGGGGGAGGGACAAGACCTGTAATGCCGGGTACACACGATCGGTTTGTCTGATGAAAACGGTCTGATGGGCCGTTTTCATCAGACTAAACCGATCGTGTGTAGGCCCCATCGGTTATTTATCCATCAGTTAAAAAATTAGGATAATGGATAAAAAATCTATAGAAAAAAAAACGATCATCTGTACGCACGTCCATCGGTTAAAAATCCACACATGCTCAGAATCAAGTCGACGCATGGTTGGAAGCATTGAACTTAATTTTTCTCAGCATGTCGTTGTGTTTTACGTCACCGCGTTCTGACACGATCGGTTTTTTAACTGATGGTGTGTAGGCACGACTGATCATCAGTCAGCTTCATCGGATAACTGATGGAAAAATCCATCAGACCATTTTCATCGGAGTGTACAGGGCATAAGTGTTTCTTAGCTGCAGCAGAGAGAACCCAGGTCTCCTGCCCTGTTGGACAGAAATATACATTTTTAGAAAGGTAAAACAGTTCCTTTATATACATTTCATTTGTGTATTTTTTATGTTATCTTGTAGTTCATCTTTAGAAACGGATCATCTTCATTACTTAAAGTAAAGTCTGCTTCATCATTTGATTTAAACACTTAAAGTGGCTTAAATAAAGGGGACCCTACAACTTAAAGGGTCACTAAAGGAAAAACATTTTTTTGCTGAAATGACTGTTTACAGGGTATAGAGACATAAAAGTTAACTGATTCCTTTTCAAAATGATTAAAAATAGATAAAAATCAATCATATAATGTGCCTGCAGGTTAGTTTTTACTTTTGGACTGGCTTCATGTTTCTGCAAAGTAGAAATAGACACACAGAACAAAAACAAACAAATCCAGGGCAGTGTTGTGTTTTTAAAATGAATCTGATTGGTTCTGGGAAGTTTTAGACACACAGTAATGACAGCTTAAACCATTGTGAGAAAGCTCCCAGCACTGTGGTTATAAGGAAACAGACAAGCAGAAAGTGTGGAGAACAGAGCAGGATTACAGCAACTTCAAAGCAAAAACGAACAATAAGGACATTAAAACAGTACTGCAGTAAGGTAAAGGAAGCTATTTAGCTAAAAAAAAAATCCTTTAGTGATCCTTTAAACAATACCAGTATAAAGTGCCTGAGCCAGGACCTTATGTTATGGAAACCCAGGTAATTGAAATTCCACAAGCTTTACATTTTTACATTATTAAAAAATAAGGCATTATATACGTACGTATACGTATAGTATATGGCAGTGCTAGGTATGCCATCAAAACAGTATGTATTCTTAGACACAAAGACCAACATTTTTCCCACTTATATGTGTCTATTTTAAGCAGATGAGACATTCCAGCTGTGGAAATAGAAGGGACAAATATAAGGAATTTAATTAAAAACATACACTTGTAGTTGTCGGGAAATATATTTTTGTATCCATGTACAAACTATTTTTGTTGCCTTAATAATATCCATGAAGGCAAGAATTACTGGCTTATTTCTATTGCTACGTTATGTGTGAAAATATGCAATCGTGAAATCTGTACAAAAAAAAAAGTGATCAAACTGTTGCTGGATATTTTATCATATCATTTTTTCATATTGTGAAAGAATTGTTATAATATTTTATAGGCATAATATACAAAAGTACTACTGACTGGCCTGAAGTACACCGGCCACCTAAGAACCCTAAAGAGGAGACATTTTGTGGGTTGAGACATTTACCTTGGAAGAAGCAGCTGGTCCAAGAGTTAGGGGAAGATGCTCTTTAAGTCTACCAGGAAACAAACATAAACTGGTTTATTCAATAAAGTAATGCAAACATCAATGACCCAAACCTTACCAGCTGATCTCAAATCATTTCACAATTGAGTTGCCTAGAAGGGTTAACCATGGTTGGTTGCTTTGGATAACTGCACTGTGCACAAAACCTTTGTACTGTGCACTCCCTTACCAAATAAAGAGCTTTTTTAAATATAATAATATGGTTTAGAACAAAGTAGCGTAGTAGCCCATAACCACCAACCTTAGTTTATTTTTAAACCACCTAAGTGGGCTTTTAAAAAAAATTGCAGTGAAAAATGTTGATAAGCAAAATGCAGTTACGAAATGTGGCCATGAATATGGAAGTGTATCTAAACTCAATGATCAATGTAAGGTAGATTACTCTTCATTAGGTGTGGTCAGGGTATGGTTTTATTTTCTGCAATTTTTTTTTCCATCTTTACAGAGGAAGTAAAGCCTCCTTAAAAAAAATACACCCTGTAAGACAAAGGCATAATGAGCTAGTATGCATAGCAAACTAGCTCATTATGTATAAAGTACTTACCTGAGATCGAAGCCCCCCGCAGCCACCATGTCTCCCGGAGTGACTTCCGGGTATCGCGGCTCCAGTGCTGAGACTGTGCGAGGGAGCCACCACTAACGGCATAACCCTATTCACTGGCTGTATGCTCAGTGTGTCTGCGCCGTTGTCTCCAGTGCGCATGTGCCGTAGACATCGGTGCTGTCTTTTTTGCAAATATCTTCTAAGCCGTGTAGGTTTAGGAGATATTTGTTGTGAGCTACAGGTAAGCCTTAGGCCTCGTACACACGAGTAAATAGATTTGTTCAAAACGGTCTGCCTGACCGATTTGAACAAATCTGTCTGCTGGCATTTTGGTTTGCTCGCGTGTACACACGAGCAAACCAAAATCCCCGCCAGCAGACAGCGCGCTGACATGTCGGTGACGTTGACGCCGCCACGTCACCGCACCAGGAAGTAAAACACTTCGGCGCGTGTGCGAGAAGACATGTCTGCTGGTTAGCGTACTAACCAGCAGACATGTCGGGCGGACGGGTTCTCAGCCGACAGATTTCAAAGCATGCTTTGAAATCTGTCGGGTGGCCAAATCCGTCTGTTTGTCCGTACACACGATCGAATCTGTCTGCTGAAACGGTCTAGCAGACCGTTTCCAGCAGACAGATTTGATCGTGTGTATGAGGCCTTAGTCTAGGCTTAACTGTAGGTATAAGCGATCTGAAAATGTTTACAACCACTTTAATTTTTCCTGGTAATCCTGCCAGTAAGAGAATTTATAAAAACTTCCTGTCCTGGGTGACAATGCTCCTTGGTTGTCTGTCAATGCAAGAGCAACATTGTCACCCAATGTGGACTACTGGCCACAGTCCCTGCTGATGCATGCCTGCCCTGCACAGAAATAGCACAAAGGAGCATGGGACATGTAGTCCAATGTTATGCCATGCCTCAGGCCGCGTACACACGATCAGTCCAAACCAATGAAAACGGACTGAAGTTCAGTTTAATCGGTCCAAACCGACCTTGTGTACGCCCCATCAGTCTGTTGTCCTTTAGTCCAAAAAATTAGAACTTGCTTTAAAATCGGACCGATGGACACCTACCGATCGGTCAAAACCGATGGTTAGTACGCAAAAGCATTGGTTCAAAACCTGCGCATGCTCAGAATCAAGTCAACGCATGCTTGAAAGCACTGAATTTCATTTTTTTCTGCACGTCGTTGTGTTTTACGTCACCGGGTTCTGACACGATCGGTTTTTGAACTGATAGATTAGACCATCAGCCTGTGAACCGATGAAACTGAACTTCAGTCCGTTCTCATCAGTTTGGACTAATCGTGTGTACAAGGCCTAAGAAACATACATCTACAATCTGACTGGCTGCTCTTGATTTCTGCCCTTTGAACAGGGCCTCTTTGCAAGACTTTTTTTGAAAAAGCTCTTAGGACGCGTACACACGGCAGAGAACCTCGACGGGCAGAACACATCGTTCCGCCCGTCGAGGTTCCCTGCCGGCCGTCGAAATCGGCGACCCGCCCGTCGGGAATGGCAACCAGCCATTCTTCCAGGCGGGCCGTCGAGCGTGCTCTCTATTTCTGCTCGACGGGCTTCCCGACGGGAAGCTCGCCGAGAGCGTACACACGGCCGAGGTCCTTGCTGGAATGCAGCTTCCAGCGAGGTTCTCGCTGGTTTCCAGCGAGAACCTCGGTCGTGTGTACGCCGCCTAAGACCATGGTTATTATGAAGACACAAGCTGCATTTAAATATTAATTCAGGGGTTATTATTGCTGTGTCATCCTTAGCCTTCAGTCTATATATATATATATATATATACACTCACACACATACAGTATTTATACTTATGAGGATTAGAATCACAGCCCCTTTTAAGTAACAGTTTACATTTCAGCTGTTTAATTCCAGGTATATTGAATTTGCACAGATTTTTACTTAATTTTAGATGAGTGTTTATGATAGTAGAAATGTCCCATCATCTTCCTTATTCATTCAGCCGAACGAAGCACTAATTGGTTTTTGGTTGGTGTGTACTAAGGGAATTCCATCAAGCAAGCATGCTCTGTCTGTGGCCAAGTGACTTGCTTCATTGTAATTGCAATCTGAATCTGTATTTGTAAAACCATTGTATTGACAGTTTGTTTTTTGGGGGCTTCAGGGGAGAGCGGGGAAACACAATAAAATTATATTGTTGAACAAGTTGTATTTGCTTCTTTTGTGCAGAAAAACGTTATCCTCTAAAAGAAAAAGGCTATGACATCTCATTATGTAAAGCCTAACTGAGGTCTTTTTATCACTTTTCAGTCCTCTACCCCAACGTTTTCATTTTTAGCAGATTTTTGCTTTGGACATACTTCAAATTTTTTTTTTACGCTAAGTGAGAATGCTGTTTCTAATCCTCACACTTCTGCGCTCTCTGCTGGCAGAGCTGAATAACAGCCACACCCCTGATCACTCTACCCAATTAGTGATGTGGACACAGAAAGAAGGAGCTTGCTCCGTGACCACGGATTTAGGGTTTCTTCCTTCACCTGACTTTGAAAACGTAAGAATGACAAAACACATTGGGGTAGACCAGAAAGTGATGTCATCCTGCATTGTGCTTCCGGTAGTGGCGCAGACGTACACCCGGAAGACAGGTGAAGGGAGCCGCTCTGTGGAGTAGATATCCCATACAATACTATGCGCTGTATACCTTTTGTGCGAGACATTGCACTGCACCATGCAAGTGGGCATTTTAATATGGATTTTAATTGTATTTTAAATACATTTAAAAGGTTTTACACTATAGAGACTTTCCTTGTTTCCCTATGGTACTTCAACAAATTATATTGACACATTGATGAGAGTAGAGGTGCCTGGCCTGATTGGATCTAGATGGTGGAAACCCCTCTGGAAACATAAGCTTGAAGAGTAATTCCACTTTTGCTGGGGAAAAAAACATTCCCCTCTGGGTGATTTACCGGTATATACATTGCAAGGATTTTAATAAACTTTGTTGCAGAGTCCTACCTTTTGCTATTCTGAAAAAATCCTTGTGTGTTTGTCTGCATCCATGTGTAGAAGTGAGTCTAATGGAGTGGTTTCATAATTATAAATCAGCTGCTGTACCTGCAGGGCTCTAATGAGGAAAGCTGCTAGGTCTGCATCCCTTTAGATGTCATTTCCTATTAGGAGTATCTCACCAAAAATGACATTTGTGTTGCAGGAGATGCCTGAAATCTGACTTGTATCTTAGTGCAAACTTTTGGGAAAATCAGTGAACAAATCACACAAAAAAGAAAAGACTGAAAATGTTGAAAAAAAAAAAAGGTTTTCTTTTGGCATCACTAATGGCTACTGATTGCTGGTAATTGTGGGCACATATTGCTGGCAATTGTGGGCACTGGTTTGTACTGATTGCTGCCACTGGTGGCACTTAATTTTAATCAGGGCATTGTTGATCAATGCTCTGATTACATACCTAGATGTCCCCCTGTGAGGAGATGAACCTGTCAGTGTGAGGTGAGGAGCGACGATAACCGGCATCTCCGTGTTTACATGTGACCGGCTGTGATAGGACACAGCTGATCACATGGTTAAAGAGCCGCAGCTCTTTACTGAGATCGGGGTCGTGCCGTGTCCTAGCAGCACGTTGCGGCCGTGATCATCGTACTGCGCGCCCCCACAGGCAGGCGAGAGCGGTCATTCTGGGTGGCCATCTTATGATGTCCACCCAGAACGAGAGCCGCACCGCCCAGCCGTCATTTGATGGTGGGCAGGCAGTAAGTGGTTAAGAATGTCTCTAATATGCCTAAAACTCAGTGAACCTTCACTTTAAATCCGATAAATACATTTCGATTATAATTCTTTTTTATTTTAAAACAAATCAGAACAACACATATGTATATAAAAAAAAAAAAAATTATACATAACAGACCATTATTACTAAACAACACAACAGTCACGGTTCATCTTATTATTAAACACCCCCTTTTACCTTGTTGTCAAAATCAAAACATATATCTCCTTCTTACGTATCTCTCCCCCTTCCAAACTTCACTGAGAGAGAAAGAAGAAGAAGAAAGGGAAAAATCAAAACAAAAAAACAACCCACCCTACTTCCCTCTCCTCTGACCCTTCTCCATATTCCTGTGGTTTCTCATTAAATCCCACATATACCCAATCCAAGTTCCTGGGCTCCTTCTATACCGTTCAGCCTTATCCTCCTTAGACTTCACCCCTGTATTCCATATAGGACTTCCAGGGAGTCCAAGTTCTTAAATATTTTCCCCTTTTATATTGTGTTGTCAGAACTAACTCTTCTAATTTGCTTATTTCCTTAACTTTACATATCCACATCTCCACTGTTGGTGGAACTGGTGACTTTCACCTCTTCGGTATACAGGCCTTAGCGGCATCTAATAAATGGCATATAATCATTTCCCTATAGGCTTTTTCTGGTATTTGGTTTAAATGCAGAAGATAGAATTCCGGATCTTCCACAATCTCATAATCTGAGCAAAACTGTAAAGCTCTTTTAATCTCTGCCCAAAAACTCCTTAACATTGGGCACTCCCAGAATACAGTATGTGTAGCATTGTTCCTTTGCTTCCCTGGCACCTCCAGCATTTATCTGAAACCTCTGCAAAAATTTTGCTTAGCCCTTCTGGTGTCCTATACCATCTTGTGAAGATCTTATAGTTTGTCTCTTGTATTCTCACACATATTGATGTTTCGTGTGTTCGCCTGTATATGCATTGTCGCTGTTCCGGACTGAAAGACTTCTCCAATTCCCTTTCCCATTCTTGGACGCACCTCAGAGGGCAACCTCCTGATTGCACTAGTAACTCATAGCTTATTGAAAGACTATGTAGTAATGTTCCATGTTCATTACATATTTTCTCGAATTTCATGAGTGGTCTTTCAAAGCTCTCTGGATTTGGCAAAGTGTTCAGGAAGTGAACCATCTGAAGTGCATTCCAGAATTTCAAACGGAATACATTTCCTATTTCCATCAGTTCCGCTATGGTTACCCATCTTCCCATGTGGATATACCTTGCTATTTGTGTACACTCTCTTTTTCTCAACTGCCGGAATACTCCGTCTTCGTTTTCCGATGGGAAGAGGGGGTTACCTATCGCTGGGTATAGTGGGGAGGTAAATAAATACATTTCATGTGCAGCAAGCACAAAGCCTTACAAATTCTTGGAAAATGTAGCCAGCATGTCGTAGAGCAGGGGTCCCCAAACTTTTGCTTTTCAAAAAATGCTTCTAAACAACTGCCTGAAAACTACTGTAAACGACCCTGTGTACATGTACTGATAAGAGAACATGGAGGAGAGTTCAGGGGCAGCTGAAAAAAACGCCCAACTGCTCCTCAACGTCCGTTTACCAGCAGCAGTGTACATGAAGCCTAATTAAAATAATCTGTTGGACTGCACGCATTTTGTGTTGATGAACCTTGAATGTATTAAGCTTAAACTGAACGTTAATTTAGTCTGTAGGTTTAGAGCCCTGTCTGTTCAGAAACAAGGTCCCTAAACCCAGTTTCTGAACCTTGTACCTGGACAGACAGGGTCCCAAACACTGGTAATATGCAGTACAATGTTCAGCATCGTCCAGTCGCTGCCTGCCATAGAATTTGATGGGCTACCTGCAGCGGCACAGGACACTGAACTAAAGCAGCTGAATGGCCCTGTGTGCAAGGGGCCTAATACAATATTATCATCTGAAACTTCACTTTAATGTTGCATTGCAATTGACCTTTAAATTCTATTCTTATCATATTATACTAAAGCATATAGTATAGGTCCTCACAACCTTTTGTGGCAGAAAATGGAAAATCTATTGCGATTAATGCAGCAAGCGTGTCAAATAGGAGCCTATTCTTTGAACTCCGTGGCTGCTTGTCATCACGTAGGCCTCACATTTCCATACAAATTATCTATATAATTATAAATAGTCTTATTATTCTACTTTACATCTTTAACCTTTATTGTATCTATGTGTTATGGCTGCTTGCAATTTTATGTGCTCCCATAAATTAGACTGACGATATAATAGACCTGTGCAAACGGAAAAAAAAATGAGTAGGCAGTGGTAAATGGCGCCAGCTGTCGGCTCCTGACAGATCCTCTGTAAGGGGTTCTCACAGATTCCTCTTTTATATTTACAAAGAAAATTACATTTTTATTTTATTTAGGACTTTGCATTTCCATTAGTTCTGAAACCACTTCATTGCAGACAGTCAGTGAATGGGGGACATTTCAACATGGAGCAAATATTGCTATTAATTACAGAAGTGAAGAGCTACAGGTGCGTTACATAGACATCACCTCTAAATACAATATAGCTCTCTAATAATTTCTCTCATCTAAAATGTTAAAATTAACCTTAAATACACCAAGACGTGAGTTATATGCACTCATTACTTTACATTATGAATCAAAGTGTTCCGTTTTATTCATGAATATTATATGGTGCGTAACTATTATTTATCTAAATTAAAGTAACATTTATTATAAGCTTCTATTTTAATCAACTTTAATAGGTCTATTTATAAAGCAGTCAATATTACTTTCTCATAAATTTCTCTGGTGGAGAATCAATCACTATCATTTACAACACATGGCCCTCTAAGATTCTCTACCACATTTGGCGAAAGTTAAATTCACAGTCGTTGCTTTATAAATTTGCAGTTGGGGAGGGAAGCACAGTAAAACAGGTGGTTTTTGTGTTTTTGCCACCTCCCAACTGTCCCCCTAAGCTGCAAAGGCACCCATGCTCCGGTGGACACATGCCACGGCCACAATGCTTTGCGTCATTGCATGCTAAAATTATCCCCCAATTATCCAGCATTTCATACCTATGTTTTTAATTAATTTTTGCAGCTTACACATTCTTATCCAAGCTGGAACTCTGCATTGTTCTGCAGGGTTCAGGGTGTGAGATCATTGGCAGGAAAATCTTGTTTTGGCAGACTAAGCAACTAGCTGTTTTTTCCTTAAATGATCTCCCTAAGGCCTTCAACATGTGACCATTGTCCTGCCATTGGTTGCTTGGTCCAGGTCTAGATAAGCAGGGGATTTGACTGGATTCAGGAAAGTATTTCTGGTTCTCCACAATCTTTAGTACAAAGAGAATGTAGGGTGGGGAGTATTATATAACTAAGATTAGGATATGTCCAATGTCAAATATTTCACATGATGCTCCAGGCGGAATCAGGCTACACACTCTATGATTATGTCTTAGGTGCAGACTCGGCTCATCTCCACCAAATCTATCAATTGCACCAGCAATAGTAATACCACAGACTGAGCTGCAAAACAATATTCTTTCTCTAAATAAATAGCCAGCAGGAACAAGTTCTATTCTTACATGTTTTTTCGTGAAAGGCACATCGCTTTCTCAAATGGTCATTTATGATCTGCTTTATTAGAGGAAGAATATTATTTTGCATCTCAGTGTGTGCTATGCCTGTTACCGGTACAAAATAGATATACAGTGGGTATAGTAAAGAATCATCCCTCTTTAAATTAATAAAATATAACAAAATCAAAAACAGAATTACTGAGTTGGAAAAAGGATCACCCCTCCAAAAAAAATGACTTGTAAACTCAATCAGGTGTAGCTAATCACCTTCTCTAATGGCAAGCAAAGCCATTTGACTTTCAACCGTGATCAGCTGTGGTCATATTGATTAGCTCAGCATGAAAATAGCTTTCCTGGAGCATTTCAGTTCCTGGTAGTGCAACTGAAGCACATGATCAACTATGGGTGGCAAGGCACTGTCACCGGGATCTTCAGGATAAAGTTGTGGATAGGCACAAGTCAGGAGATGGATGCAAAAAAAGTTCAAATGCTTTATAAATGCCTAGAAGCACAGTGCAGTCTATTATTAAGAAGTGGAAGATATTTGGTACAACACAGACCCTCCCCAGGTTAGGACTTCTCTCCGAACTGGATGAAAAAGCCAGGAGGAAACTGGACAGAGAGGCTTTTAAGAGGCCTACAGCAACTCTGAAGCAGTTGCAGGAATTTATGAAAAAGAGTTGTCATTGTGTGCATGTATGGGAGGGTTGCAAGAAAAAGCCACTCTTCAAAAAAAGGCCACATGCAGTCACAACTCAACTTTGCCAAACCTTGAAGATTCTGACGTCACATGGAAAAAGGTTTTATGGTCAGGTGAGACTAAAATTGAATAATTTGGCCTCAACACCAAACTATATGTCCAATATAATCCAATACAGCTCACCATCCAAATAACACCATTCCTACAATAAAGAATGGAGGTGGTAATATCCTGTTATGTGGATGTTTCTCTGCAGTTGGGACTGGAACACTTGTCAAGGTAGAAGGAGAAATGGATGGGACAAAATACCATCAAATTATTGATGAAAATCTGCTGTTCTCTGCCAGAAAGTTGGTAATGAGAAGGTTTATCTTGCAACATGACAATGACCCAAAGCACACAGCAAAAAATTACCACAGGGTGGTTGAAGGAGACAAAGGTGAATGTCCTTACATGGCCTAGTCATGGAGCCCAGATCTAAACCCCATTGAAAATTTGTGGTCACTGTCAAATGTAACTGAACTTGAGTGGGAAAATATTGCAAAGTCTAGGGGCCAGATTCAGCAATAGTTACGATGGCGTATCGCGAGATATGCCGCGTAACTTCTAAAATGCGCCGGCGTATCTTTTTAATGTATTCAGAAAACAAGATACGCCGGGTTTGAGCTAAGATACGAGCGGCGTATGTGTATTATGCCGTCGTATCTTAACTGCATATTTACACTGGCCGCTAGGGGTGTGTACGCTGATTTACGACTAGAATATGTAAATCAGCGAGATACGCCTATTCACGAACGTACGCCCGGCCGTCGCAGTACAGATACGCCGTTTACGTAACTCGTTTTCAGGCGTAAAGTTATTCCAACAAAAAGATGGTGCAGCCAATGTTAAGTATGGATGTCGGGACCGCAAAGAAATTTAAAATTGTTACGTTGTTTGCGTAACTCATCCATGAATAGGGCTGGACGTAAATTACGTTCACGTCGTTTTCAATAACTCCTTTCGACGTCATTTGGAGAATGCACACTGGGATACGTTCACGGCCAGCGCATGCGCAGTTTAAAAAAAACTTCATTTACGTAGGGTCACACTTCATTTAACTAAAACACGCCCTCATGAAAAACTTTTGAATTAGGCGGGCTTACGCCGGCCCATTTACGATACGCCGCCGTAACTTAAGGAGCAAGTGCTTTGTGAATACAGCACTTAATTAGCACCTAATCTAATACGGCGCTACACCAGCACAACTTTACGCAGCACTACGTGAATCTGGCCCTAGATGTGCAAAGTTAGTAGAGACCCATCTCAACAGACTGAAGGCTGTAATTAAAGCAAAAGGTGGTTAAACAAAATATTGACACAAGGGTGATCCTTTTTCCAACTGAGTGATTCTTTTTTTTTATTTATTTAAAAAAAAATCTGACATGTTGGTATTATATCTTTCACGCGGATGTTATGTTATAGCACTGAGTAAATATAAAACAAAAAAAAGTCTTAATTTAAAGCGGGGGTTCCAACCACAATTAGCATTTTTTAAATGTATGTCCTTTCATCATGCGTTTTTATAATATAAATCCGGTCACTTACTATTTTACAATCCGCTGTCGCTCCGCATAGTTATTCAAAAAAGATAGTTTATAAAACTATGTCCACACCGTCATTTTGCTTGTGGGCATTGTGAAGCCCACAAGCACTTACTTCCGGGAAGTCTTGGATGGGGAGTGATAATTGGGTAGCGCACTGCATCCTGGGAAATGACACACATTTCCCAGGAGCATTATAGGGAGATGATGTCAGGATCCTAGGTGATTCCAAAGGCAGATTTAGTGGGACCGCATAGCAACAGGCATTTCCAGATGAGTACAAAAATAAAAATAAAAATGTTTTCTTTTTTAGGTCTAATGAGCACAATAATGAAAAAAATTGGGATGGAAACTCCATTTTAAGACTGCAAAGCAACAACATTTACAGAATTTTTTTTTAAAGGTGGTGATTCTTTTCTATGGTCACTGTAGGTCTAGATAGAATAAATATTGTATGTATGTTGTTCATTTTCCTCAAAAAAAACAAAAAACGTTGACATGATAAATGCATACATTATGATACAGGAAAATAAGGCAAATTCCAAGTCTCAGTTTTATTAAAGCTAATCCCACTGGCCCAGATCTATTTTATATTTGTTAGAACCATATTGCCCTTTAGCCACTTGCCAAATTAAGCAATTTTGTCTGAAGTCTTTTTTTAGCAGCGTTTTGCCGTTTTGTTTGCCGCGATTTTCAGCTGCTAGCATTGTGGATTTAACCCCCGCTAGCGGCCGAATAAGGGTTAAAAACGCCCACAGAAACGCCTCTTTTCTGCGTTTTGCGGGTGGGTTGGGGCCGCTACCCCATTGGTTTCAATGGGCAGGGGCGCTATAGGAGCGGTATTTTTATCGCTCCTACCGCACCTCAAAGATGTGGCTGGCAGGACTTTTTTTAGCGTCCCGCCAGCGCAATGCTCCAGTGTGAAAGCCCCCAGGCGGGGAAACGCCGGCCCATTTACACTACGCCGCCGCAAACTACGGAGCAAGTGCTTTGAGAATACAGCACTTGCTCTAGTAAGTTGCGGTGGCGTAGTGAAAATGCTGTACTCTACGCCGCCGCAGATTCTTAGAGAATCTGGCCCCAGGTGTTTACTGCACTTGTGCTGTATAGTTTGCACCCAAACCTACTCGGTGTATACTGCAAGTGTGCTCATTAGTTTGCACATAAATCTACTTGGTGTGTACTCTAAGTGTCCTCTGCAGTTTGCACCTAAAGCTACGAGGTGTGTGTACTGATTTTGTCCTCCGCAGGCCATTATAATGTCTGGAAGGACAACAAAGAGAGGCAGAGAGTCACAAGGGCAAGCAGGCTCTGCATCTAGAGGCAACAGTGCTGGTGGTGGACACGGTGCATCCTCTTCAGCACGTGACCGTAGCACACGCTCGTTCTTTTTTACGCGAGCTGACCTTGTTGAGCCTCAACATGCAGACAAATTGGTAGAGTGGATGACCAAGCCATCCTCATCCTCCTCATCCTCTCTCACCCAGGGTACTTTGTCTGGCAAATTAGCTGCCAAGGAGTCCTCTTCCCTCTGCTCAATGGCATCACTTACTCCTTCCCTAGTCCCACCATGTCCTGCTGAGGAGTCCCCCGAATTGTTTCAACACAGCGTTGGGTACATCCTGCCTGAAGATGCTCAGCATTTTGAAGGCTCCGATGATGGAACACAGATAGAGGAAGGCAGTAATGTGAGCCCAGAGACAGGGAGTGCTCGAGAGGGACAGCAATCTGGCAGTCATGTTCCCCCAGCTGCAGCATACTGCCAGGTTTTCGACAGTGATGATGAAGGAGGGGATGATGAGGTCACTGACTCTACATGGGTGCCTGATAGGAGAGAGGAAGAGGAGGAGGAGGCACAGGCACATCTCCAAAGAGGCAGGATGCCCTCCAGGGCACAGCTTAAGGGCAGCACACCAACTGCATTACATCGCAGAGCTACGCCTGTGCAGGGTGCTGCTGTGTCTCAGCGTTACTGCAAAAGTTCTTTGGTGTGGGCCTTTTTTGAGACATGTGCATCAGATTGCACCATTGCTATTTGCAAAATATGTCTCAAGCGTATCTCGCGTGGCCAAAACATCACCCGCTTGAGCACCACATGCTCGATCAGACATATGTCGACCTGCCATGCAGTTCATTGGCAAGCATACTTGAAAGACTCACACCAAAGAACAAATTGGACCTCCCCTTGCCCCTCTCATCAGCTGGGATCTCCAACCCCACTATACCCTCAGTCCTCTCTGAAGCCTGCACTGATAGGACTGAAGGTGTAGAATTAGGTGCGTCACAACCTAGTAGTACATGTGGGCAATCTACTATCGGTACACCAATGTCAGATTGTAACAGCCAAATTTCCCTGCCCCAGCTGCTGCAGGGCCGTAAGAAGTACTCTCCCAGCCATCCACATGCCCAGCGGTTAAATGCTAGCTTAGCGAAATTGCTAGCACTTCAACTGCTGCCTTTTCAGTTGATAGATTCTGCCCCTTTCCGTGAGTTTGTGGAATGTGCGGTACCTCAGTGGCAAGTTCCCAAACGCCACTTTTTCTCACGGAAGGCGATTCCGGCTCTTTACCGCCATGTGGAAGGCAATGTCCATGCCTCGCTGGACAGGGCGGTCAGTGGTAAGGTGCATATTACTGCTGACTCATGGTCCAGCAGGCATGGACAAGGACGTTACCTTTCTTTCACGGCGCATTGGGTGACTCTGCTGGCAGCTGGGAAAGACGCAGGGCAAGGTACAGTAGTTTTGGAGGTTGTTCTGCCACCACACCTCCAAAACACCACTACTGGTTGTGACACACCTCTCTCCTCCACCCCCTCCTCTTCTTCTTCCTCTGTGGCCTCTTCCTGTGCTGATGTGTTCTCGGAACCAGCCGTGCTCCTTAGGAGTACAAGGGGCTATGCAGAAATGCAGGCAAAGAGATGCCATGCGGTGCTAGAGCTGGTGTGCTTGGGAGAGAGGAGCCACACTGGGGCCGAGGTTCTGTTATCTCTGCAGGAGCAGGCTCAGAGGTGGTTGATGCCACGCCAGCTTAAGCCTGGAATGGTGGTTAGCGACAATGTCACCAACCTCCTTTCTGCCCTGCGACAGGGAAAACTGACCCATGTGCCGTGTTTTGCTCATGTCCTGAATTTGGTGGTGCAGCAGTTCTTGGGCAGGTACCTGGGCTTACAGGATGTCCTGAAGCAGGCCAGGAAAGTCTGTGTGCATTTCCGAAGGTCATATAATGCCAGTGTTCAGCTGACAGACCTCCAAAGGGAACACAACCTGCCCAAGAACCGCCTAATCTGTGACACCGCCTAATCTACCTACCAGATGGAACTCTACATCAGCCATGCTGCAGTGGCTGCACACGCAGCAGAGGGCCATCAATGAGTACCTGTGCCAATATGGCAGCAGAATTGGGTCAGGGGAGCTTGTTTTTTTTTCCCCACGCCAGTGGGCCTTGATCAGGGTGCATGCACTGTCCTGTCACAATTTGAGGAGGCCACGAGGATGGTGAGCAGTGACAGTGCATGCATCAGTGAGACTGTTCCTCTTATTCACATGTTGGCGCACACGCTGCGTGGAATAATGGACAGGGCCCTAGCGGCAGAACAGAGGGGGGAAGAGGAGGACTTCCTAACCTCTCAAGGCCCCCTTTATCCAGACAGTGGTCCTGCTTGCCCGCCTAGCACACAGGAAAAGGACAAGGAGGAGGATGATTGTATCATCAGCATGGAGGTGGAGCCTAGCACTCAGCATCAGCACCAGCAGTCTTCAAGGGATCATTTACAGTCCCAAGGAACCCATGGACTTTTACATGGCTGGGATAAGGTGGCTAAGGATCCTATCGTCCTCAGTGACCCAGAGGACTGTGCCCCGAATGCCTCAGCAAACCTATGCTGCATGGCCTCCCTGATCCTGCAAAGCCTGCGTTAGGATCCTTGTATTCATGGTATCAAGGAGAGGGATCATTACTAGCTGGCAACTCTCCTTGGTCCACGTTACAAGGGTAAGGTTGCGGACCTTATCTTGCCGTTGCAGAGGGAGCAGAAGATGAAAAATCTCCAGGAGGCCTTGCAGAAAGGTCTGTGCCACGAGTTCCCAGAACCTGGGGGATTACCAAAACCTGGTGCTGGACAACGTGTTGCTGAGGCTTTGGTGAGTCACAGAAGGAGCGGTGGAGAAGGTGGCCGTCTGACCGATGCGTTCAGACAATTTGTTAGTCCGCAGCCCCAAGGTATGACTGGTTCCAGCAACCATCGCCAGCATCTGGTTTACATGGTGTGGGAATACCTAGGGGCAAGATCAGACTTGGACACCTTCTGCACCGAAAATCCTCTGGCTTACTGGGTCTTGATGATGGATATCCTTTTCCTCCTCAATGATCTTGCTGATTGCTAGTATGAACATTGTTGGTTCTGGGCATCGCCACCAGTGCCTAAGGCCCAATTTTTCTGCCCCTGTTTAACAGGGGCGTGTAATAACAATTTTTGATGCAATACTTTGCATGTGGCTCTTTGCTGCGCTCTAATTACAGTATCTGTGAGGGGTTGCAGTGTTGTGGCACCAGCACCAGTGCCTAAGGCCCAATTTTTCTACAGGGGGGGGGGAATTACAATTCTTGATCTAATATTTTACAGCAGGGCGTTCCAGCGCCCACCTGTTATATACGTCAGGCCCCTACTTTCAAACATCCAACTTACAAACGACTCCTACTTGCAAACGGAAGAAGACAGCAGGAAGTGAGAGGAAATCTAACCCTAGGAAGGGAAATTCTCTTCTGTAAAAGGTGTCTCCTGTCCACTGATGCTTTATCACCAATCCTTGTTTCACCAAAAAAAAAAATATAAAAAAAAAAAATCAAAAAATCATTTGTCATTGGGACAGAAAGTAAGGTGCAATCTTCTGAACAGATCCACACAGACAGCAAACCAAATGTTACAGGGGTGATAATAACCCTTCTCTATGTTTTCAGAAAAGCTCAAAAAAAGATTTTATGGCAGATTCTACTTAACAAAAAACCTACAGTCCCTGTCTTGTTTGCACCGCCTGTATACTGCTGTGCAAAGTATATAGGGCCAAAGGGGCTTGTAATGACCTGGGGGGAGTGGTGGCGGGGAAACCCATACTATTTTCTTCAGTGATTTTTATCTATATCACAGGGACCAAACATTACATTAAAGGGGTGTTCCACCCAAATGTAATGTTTATTAAAAGTCAGCAGCTACAAAAAGTGTAGCTGCTGGCTTTTAATAAACAGACACTTACCTCCGCTCCTCTCCCCCCCTCCCCGGCCGGCATCCTCATTGCGACTGTGGGCACCCAGCTGTAACAGCCTTCGGCTTCACGGCCGGGCACCCACTGCGCATGCGCGAGCCGCACTGCGCATGCGCGCGTGGCCCGCTGCTGATTGGACAGGCGATCGTCTAGGACCTGTCAGTGTCCTAGACGATCGCCAAAGGGAGGGGCTGCAGTAAGGCGATTAGGCCTAATCGCCTTACCAGCCCCTCGACGGAAGCAAGAAGTGGGACTTACTGAAGCCCCCACTCCCCCCCAAAAAAATTACATGCCAAATGTGGCATGTAAGGGGGAGGGGAGGGGATTAAGCGGAAGTTCAATTTTTGGGTGGAACTCCGCTTTAAAGGTGCAAGCAGTCTTAAATTACATTTTTCTTATAGTAGTCTCATTTTGTGCAGGGGCAGTTCTTAACACGTGCCACTACTATAGACACCCAGCAGGTACAATATTTTAGGGATTTTTTTATTTATTTTTTCACTTTAAGCATCATTAAAATCGCTACGACAGAAAAAACGGCAGTTTTTAAAACTTTTTTTTTCCAAGACCCGGGTCCCCAAACCCGTTTTCTGACAATAACTTGTATATTGGACTTTAAAATGATGACTTTTGAATTCCAGCGTTCGAGTCCCATAGACGTCAATGGGGTTCGATACTAATGCGCGAACGTGAGGTTCGTTTGAAGGTTCTGATGCGAACCGAACATATGGGTGTTCGGCTCATCCCTACTCCAGAGGAACCCTTAAAAAACATAAAGTCTCAGGGAACCCCTTTTGAAACCGATTCATTGGTGCTTATTGGAGAAAAAAACATTGGGCCAGATTCTCATATATTTTCGGCGGCGTAGCGTAAGCCATTTACACTACGCCGCCGCTGCGTACTAGAGCAAGTGCTTTATTCTCAAAGCACTTGCTCCGTAGTTTTCGCCGGCGTCTCGTAAATCGCCAAGCGTAAACCCGCGCAATTCAAATGGGGCGGCTTGTATTTAAATTAAGCGCGCCCCCGCGTCGAACGAACTGCGCATGCGCCGGCCGGGGAAAAAGCCCAGTGCGCATGCTCCAGCTCACGTCGGGAAGCGTCGTTGAAACCGACGTCAAAACGACGTGAGCGTCATTTACGCAAGTCCCTATTTGCGAACGAGTTAGTAAAACGACGTAAGCGACGGAAAAAGCCGACGCTGACCCGACGCCATACTTAACATGGCGTCCGACGGCACCCGACGGCATCCGACGGAACTTCGTAAGGTTACTCCACATAGAAGCTGGGGTAACCTTACGAGTCCGTAAACGACGTACGCGACGACGGGGCGGCGTAAATGCGTTCGAGAATCACCGTACTAGCCTCATTTGCATATGCAAATGAAAAAACAACGTGAAGGCCACCTAGTGGCCGGAGTTGTCATTACACCTACGATCTGAAAGTGTAATGCTTTTACACTTGTCGGATGTAGAAGCGTATCTATGCAAAAGTGATGCTAAGCATCACTCGCATAGATACGAGGACAAAAAAAAGGCGATACGACGGGGTATCTGAGATACTCCGTCGTAACGCCTCTGAGAATCTGGCCCATTCCTTATACATTTTTGGCCAGTGGGAAGAATGCCCTTTAAATTGTTAGTCAGTGGGATTAATGCTTGTTACAGTGGTGATAAAAAAACAGCCTTACAGCTAAAAGGGTCATTGTTGTCCTGCATCAGGCTTTACCAAGTGGCACTGGACCCCAAACTATGCAGACACTCTCAGAAGGGAGGTCAATAACCGAGACCCCTAGCAATCTCAGGAGGAACCTTAGGGTTCCATGGAACCCTGGCTGAGAATGTCTGCTTTATATTATTAAATAAACCTGATACATTGATGATTTATTTGCCCAGTGGTGTAACCTTTTTTATGATTACAATCCCACAAAAGGAATAAAAACAATAAATGGGTGTAAAAGCAAACAATGGCACCATTAGCAAACCTCACCAGGTCTCAAATGGAAGAAAAATGACCCATTCACGTCTAGGTATGCGAATAAAGTGTTGCTTGTAGTTGTCATCAAAAGGTTGGTGTTGCGTGGTGCTGGCTGGCAAGCCTTGAAGAGATGTGACCTGACTTAGAGGTTAAGATGTGATAAGTTGAATTCCCATCACTATACGGAATCCTTGTGCAGGCATAAGGAGATCAGCTGTGAGGATAATTACCCTCCAGGATTATACATGGGCTGACATGACTTCTCTTATCAGGCATCTGAAGACTCCAAAGTGAGCTAAGGATTATAGATATCATTCTATGATCTGAATAAACAAGTAGCATTGCCGGTGTGGATAACCTTTAGAAAATCAGATAAGGTTAAAGTGTATGTAACTCCAAAACATATTTTTTTTTTTCAGTTTTTAATAGAATAGGGAGGGTTAAAACCCCTACCAGGCTATTTTGATTGACATTTTCTTTTCCTTCTTGACCTGGAGATGTGAAAGGAAATAAGAAATCTCTTCACAGTGACCACATTTCTTATATAAGAGTATAAGAGAGTTGTCATAGCAATCGGTGTTCCAATTTTAGGACTTTCCATCACTTCTTGTGCTAGTAACAACTTCAACATTTAGAAATTTCCATCACTTTCTGTATCGGTCACAACGATCACCAGGATCTATATAGAGGTGAATCTCCCAAGCATGGACACAGATGATTAACTGACAGGGCTCCAACCTTTACTGCTGCTTCATCCAAAACAAAAAACAGTTGCCTTTATATACACTTGCCTACTGGGCACTTTCACCCCCTTCCTGCCCAGGCAATTTTTCAGCTTTCAGCGCTGTCACACTTTGAATGACAATTGCGCGGTCAAATGAAATTTTGGTAATTTTTTTTCCCTTGTGGGATAGATATTTGTATAGAGCTTTCTTTTGGTGGTATTTTTATGCCTTGCACTATAAACAAAAAAAAGAGGGACAAGTTTTAAAAAAAAAACACAATATTTTTTACTTTTTGCTATAATAAATATCCACTTTTTTTTTCTCAGGTTAGGTCGATACATATTCTTCTACATAATTTTGGTAAAAAAAAAATTGCAATAAGCGTATATCGATTGGTTTGCATAAAAATTATAGGGTCTACAAAATAGGGGATAGATTTATAGCATTTTTTATTTATTTTTTACTGGAAATGGCGGCGATTTTTATCGTGACTGCGATATTGTGGCGGACACATCGGACACATTTTTGGGACCATTCACATTTATACAGCGATTCCTGCTATAAAAATGCATTGATTACTGTGTAAATGTGACTGGCAGGGAAGGTGTTAACACCAGGGGGTGATTAAGGGGTTATTGTATTCCCTAGGGAGTGATTCTTACTGTGGGGGGAGGGGAGTGACTGGGGGAGGTGACCGATGGTTGTCCCTATGTACAAGGGACACACCATCGGTCCTCTCTCCCTGACAGGACCTGGGTCTGTGTGTTTACACACATATATCCACGGTCCTGTTCAGTTACTGGGCAATCGCGGGTGCACGCTCCCCAGTGACACGCGCGTCCCCTAGTGGATTAAAAGGGCGCAGTGTCATGTGACGTACGCCCAGAACAATAGGGTCTGCCTCCCACCGTCATTTGACAGCGGGCAGTGGAGGAGAGGTTAAACTTTGCGTTGTTGCTTGACAATTGTAAATTTTTTAACTCAGACTGAGATTAGTGATTATAGAGGATATAAGTAACTGTTAGGATAACATTTTTTTTTTGGTAATTTGCAAAGCTTAACCACCTCCCACCTGCCGTATTGTATTGTATATGAAAAGATTGATGCTTTCAGCCTCAATTTTTGAGCCTTAGTCATTTGGGCTGAAACAAATCAATATTTTCATATGATGGATTCTTTTGTCGTGATGGATAATGAATAAAGTCTGCATTATTTTTATTTGAGCTGTGTCAGTGCCGTTGTTTTGCCGAAAACTCCAACTCACCAAAATCTCCAACCACGTCACTTCCGTCAATTGAAGGTTTCAACCAGTTGGCTGTTTTCACAGAACACGCAGCACATACATTATGGTACACAATAAAATGAGTGGACATAAGTCGGCCTGCTAGTAACCAACAACATGGTCGCCTCCAAGGCGGTGCTAACTTATTTCCTTCTTACTCAGTCTGTCGAAACAGCTAACTCATCGTGTACCATCATGTATATGCTGCCTGTGTTCTATGAAAAAAACCAACTCGTCGAAATCTCTAATTATTGCTGCTTGAAGAGTCACCGGCAGTGACGTGGTTGGAGATTTGGGCGAGTTGGAGTTTTTGGCAGAAACGGGGACTTCTTACTTTCAGCACTGGATAGTAGCGTTGTGAGTCTTTTGGAGACCATTAAGGAGCTGAGTATTGCAGCCAAAGCTACTTTATTTGTTTTATAACAAATTGGGGCACTTTTTGTCTTTAAAAAAAACATTTGTACGAAGAAACAAGCCCTACTCACTAGACCACTATATGATGTTTCTCTTTTCATAATTGGAGCTAAGCTTTATGAGGGAATTTGCTAATATGTTATTCTGTACTCATATGGGTTATACTGTTTGTTACTTGACTATTTTCACTATTACTTCTTTAGAAGACTTAAACATAGAGTTTTAGTTTGAACATGCTTTGTATAGGTTACCTTCCCTACACTGTGTAATGTACATCATTATACTATACTATAACATTGTTAATACATATGTTAGTCTCTTACCTTTCAATAAAAAGAAAGAAGAAACAAGCCTTTTATGAAGAACAATTTGTAGAACAAGACTAGCACGTTCTCTACTCCCGATCGTACTTCCATCATTTCACCTTTCCTATCTAACAGGCTGTAATCAATTGTTTTTGTACAGTTTTGTTTTTCCTTCCAGTTCTTCTAGCTCTGCTTTCTCTTCACTCTTCTTTTATTATAAAAATTCTTGAATAAAAATTGATATTACAAAAACACAAACCACTTTAAACAAATAAGAGTTTCTTTTAAAATATGTTTTGCTGCAAATAAAAACCAATTTCTAGCAAATTTCCTGGTAGAAAATAATTGCCAATGTGACGGTTTGTTACGAGCAACAGCAATATGCTTCTTTTATCCATCGTTTATATTCTTCTGGGTAGATTTTGTTCTGAAAAGACTCTTTTGACAATGCTCACATTCTAAAAGACTAGAGGCTGTGGAAATACTGAATATAGAAATACAATTTATCTAAAATTGAATTTTTGTTTGCCATAAGTTTAACTAAAGAAATTTGCCTTCACTACAGTACTTGTGCTGAAGACACAACATGATGAGAGGAAGTCTCTATAATGCAAACAACACTCTCTTAGACAGTTGTCACCAGAACAGCCAGTGGCAGCCCTTCCAAGTTCTTTTTTTATCATATTTTACCACCCTTCTTTCTACTCTTGTTCTGGTGACAACTACATTTAGGTATTTTCTTCTACTCTCTGTCCTGGCCACCAGGACAAAAAGGGTGAATAATGGAGAGCTTGTTGACTGATTGCATTACAGTAATAAATACAGAGGCTTCAACTGACCTTTACATTAGATATAAAGCCAAATACTGGATGACATTTAACTTGCCAAAGCAATGTGTATCAGACAACACTGGACCATGCCTGTGCAATGTGTGTCGCAACGCCTGTTTCTAGTCTCCATCATGGGATGCATGTGGCAGGGTGACAATACTACGTTTGGGAGACAGATGCCACCCCATAACAGGAAGTGCCTAAACACCGACCTTCATGTCAGGATCACCAGGTATTATTTTATTGAAAGCTGCAGATCTAAAAACATTGAAAACCTTTTTTCACAATTGCATTAACATGGAGTTTATCCAGGGCCGGCCTTAGGTGTTCAGGCGCCCTGTGCGAGCTAATCCTGTGGTGCCCCCCCCCCCCCCATCTTCACCCCTCGCCCCCTGGTCACCTAAACATACACAAAGAGGACATAAAAAAAATATTTGTAACAAATAATTTGTTTTAATAAACAATTTAAGTGCATGTGCAAACAATCCATGCATCTCAATGGACCCTTTCACACTGAGTCCTGCAAGCAGCATCTTTGGAGCAGCTTTTGAGCGTTGAAAAAAACTCTCCAAAAATGCCCCTCTCCATTTAAAAAGAATTGAAAGCGCTGTAAAAACACCTTGCCCTTTCACACCGAGACACTGCAAAAACGCCTTAAAACGTTAGGGTCTTAGTGGTGCTTTACCAGCACATTGGGATTGCAGATGAGGCTTCGCTGGAATAACGCTGTAATCTTATCCTCTAATAAAAGCAGCACATACAGTACACATAAAACACTGGTTAGGCAACACAGTTAAGACTTTAATTGCCCTAGATCAGGGGTCTCCAAACTGCGGCCCGGGGGCCAGATGTGGCACTTTACTTGCTTTTATCTGACCCTTGGGGCAATATTTCATCTTCTGACACCAACAAAGGGGCACAATTCTTCCCAGTGACACCAACAAAGGGGCACAATTCCTCCCAGTGACACCAACAAAGGGGCACAATTCCTCCCAATGACACCAACAAAGGGGCACAATTCCTCCCACTGACACCAACAAAGGGGCACAATTCCTCCCAATGACACCAACAAAGGGGCACAATTACTCCCAGTGACACCAACAAAGGGGCACAATATCTCCCAATGACACCAACAAAGGGGCACAATTCCTCCCAATGACACCAACAAAGAGGCACAATTCCTCCCAATGACACCAACAAAGGGGCACAATTCCTCCCAATGACACCAACAAAGGGGCACAATTCCTCCCACTGACACCAACAAAGGGGCACATTTCCCCCTAATAACACCAACAATGAGGAACAATTTCCTTCTAATAACGCCAACAAAGGGGCACAATTCCTCCTAATGACACCAACAAAGGGGCACAATTCCTCCCAATGACCCCAACAAAGGGGCACAATTCCTCCCAATGACCCCAACAAAGGGGCACAATTCCTCCCAATGACCCCAACAAATGGGCACAATTCCTCCCAATGACACCAACAATTGGGCACAATTCCTCCCAATGACACCAACAATGAGGAACAATTCCTCCCAATGACACCAACAATGAGGAACAATTCTTCCTAGTGACACCAACAAAAGGGGCACAATTCCTCCCAATGACACCAACAAAGAGGCACAATTCCTCCTAATGACACCAACAAAGGAGCACAATTCCTCCCAATGACAACAATTGGGCACAATTCATCCCAATGACACCAACAAAGGGGCACAATTCCTCCTAATGACACCAACAAAAGGGGCACAATTCCTCCTAATGACACCAACAAAGGGGCACAATTCCTCCCAATGACACCAACAAAGGGGCACAGTTCCTCCCAATTACACCAACGATGGGTCATTACTCCTCTCACTGACACCAAAAAATGGGGCATTGTTTACTCCTGCTGATACCGGAACATTTTTCTATTTCCAGTGGTCACAGTCCGGCCCCTCTAAAGTCTGAAGAACAGTTAACTGGCCCTTTGCTTAGAAAGTTTGGAGACCCCTGCCTTAGATGATTAACCCCTTGCCAGCCAGTGTCATTAGTACAGTGACAGTGCATATTTTTAGCACTGATCACTGTATTAGCGTCACTGGTTCCCACAAAGTGTCAGTTT
This sequence comes from Rana kukunoris, assembly GCA_029574335.1. Classification (NCBI taxonomy): domain Eukaryota; kingdom Metazoa; phylum Chordata; class Amphibia; order Anura; family Ranidae; genus Rana; species Rana kukunoris. The sequence goes on from CM056049.1 coordinate 64,605,070, forward strand.
GTCAGTCGCAATATCGCAGCCTCGCTATAAATCGCTGATCTCCGCCATTACTAGCAAAAAGTTAAAAATTCCATAAATATATCCCATAGTTTGTAGATGCTTATTGGGATATTTTGTACCAAAAACATGGGCCTAAATTTATGAAAAAACGTAAAAAAATATATATATATTGGATGTTATATGGCAGAAAGTAAAATGTTTTATTTCTTTTTTTTTTTCAAATTTGGTCTTTTGTTAAAGAATAAATAAAAAAAAAAGAAAAATAAAATAACGCAGAGGTGATCAAATACCACAGTACAGTGTTGCATTGCCGCGCAGTTGTCAGCTACAATTACGGCAGTGCACATCGCAAAAAATGGCCTGTCATGAAGGGGGGGAGGGGGGTAAATCTTCCAGAGGTCACGTGGTTAATCAGTGAAATTACATATGACAGAGGTGCAGACATAGCCAGATGTACATGGTACCAGTACAGGCCAATCACAGACTTTCTGAAGTATAAATAAACTCTGGGCAAAAAAATGTCACTGATTAACCACGTGACCTCGAAAATGTACCCCCCCCCCCCTTCATGACAGGCCATTTTTTTATATATGCACTGCTTAACTTAAACTGACAACTGCTTGGTGGTATTTGATCACCTCTGCGTTATTTTATTTTTTTAACAAAAGACCAATTTTGAATAAAAAGAATTTTTCGTTCTGCTATATATATATATATACCATTTTTTTTTTTTTTTTTACATTTTTTAATAAAATCAAAGTTCCAGGCTCACATCTGTTATGGTGCCCGCCCCCCCCCCCCCCCTCATTGGAGTACAAGCGAGGGGGGAGGATGGAAGACAGGTGTGAAGATAGACACTGACAGGTGTGAAAACTGTCAGCCTGAGCCTGCTACATAAGGGGGAGGGGACGGGCGGCTTTACCGTAACTTTTCTTCAGAGTACGGCAGTCTGGCAGTCCCGTCCCAGTTTCAGTGCTCCTGGCGCCTTTAGGATTTGAAGCTGCATTACACAGTTACACACGACGCACGCACGACGCATGCAACGGCGTCGGCGCTATCCACCGGGCTGAGATAACAAAGAGGAGGAGGAGAAGGAGAGGGGGAGGAGAAAGAGAAGGGGAGGAGGAGGGAAGGGACCAGTGTCCGACACTTCGGCGCGACGCCTCCCCCCCTCTGCAGCGCTGGGGTGTTGTGCTGCTGAGAAGTGACTCGGTCGCCCGGATGAATGATTCGTCATATTAAACTTACTGCGAGCTGTGACAGCCGCACGGCGCCCCTGGTGTCTATGGCGCTCTGTGCGGCCGCACAGCCCGCACACCCCAAAGGCCGGCCCTGAGTTTATCTCTTGGCGTGATGGTGACTCGAAAGCCATTACCTCATAGCCTAGTCAGAGTATATCTTATCCCTAGTGCTTCTGACTCTTTCCATTCCTTTCCTCTTTTTCATAAATGCACCTTTAGAAAAGATGCTCTTCGAGCAATCATTAAGCAACATTTCTCCATCCAATTCAGACAGTTCGCGATCCCTTCAGCATATACTGTTCTAAGAGTAATAGTTTTGCAGTGTACTTCATGATGTCTTAATCATTTTTCTTTATTTGATACTTGTGACGTTTTGTTGGTGCTTTGTACCTTTATATTTGTCCTGCTTTTCTATGTGTTTTACATATTTGCTGCCTTTAAGATTTGCATTTATGAGCCTATCTCACCTTTTGTGAAACTTATACTCTTCTGTATGCTACATTATGTACAATAGACATGTGCAGACTGGAATATTTTGTTTTTTCGTTTGGAAAATAAATTTATTTTATATATATATAATCATTTTGATTTATTTCTTTTGTCGTTGGGGAATAGCTTTCATCCGAAAATCCAATAATACTTGGTTTCTGTCGAATGGGCAAAAGAATAATCGTACATTTCCGTTCGAACATTCCGCCTACAAGAATTCTAATGTTGTATGACTAGTAATTAGGGTTGTCCCGATACCACTTTTTTAGGACCGAGTACAAGTACCGATACTTTTTTTCAAGTACTCACAGATACCGAATACCGATACTTTTTTTAAATGTCCCCCACAAATGCAGCCATGTCACCCATATATGCAGCCATGTCCCCCCATATGCAGCCATGTCACCCATATATGCAGCCATGTCACCCATATATGCAGCCATGTCACCCATATATGCAGCCATGTCACCCATATATGCAGCCATGTCACCCACAAATGCAGCCATGTCACCCACATATGCAGCCATGTCACCCACATATGCAGCCATGTCACCCACATATGCAGCCATGTCACCCATATATGCAGCCATGTCACCCATATATGCAGCCATGTCACCCATATATGCAGCCATGTCACCCACAAATGCAGCCATGTCACCCACAAATGCAGCCATGTCACCCACATATGCAGCCATGTCACCCATATATGCAGCCATGTCACGCATATATGCAGCCATGTCACGCATATATGCAGCCATGTCACCCCTACCTAGCCACCGCCGCCCGGGGAACATCACAGCATTCATTTGAATAGCTGTAGTGTTCCCGCCCGTATAGACACTCCCCCTTGTTCGGGATTGGACAGATCAGGATCACCCATCCAATCCCGAGCAAGGGGGAGTGTCTATACGGGTGGGAACACTACAGCTATTCAAATGAATGCTGTGATGTTCCCACACGATGTTTAACCCATGCGGCGGCGGGTTTCGATGCGGCGGTGGCGTTCGGCGGCAGCGGCGCGGGGGGGGTGGTGGTGGTTTGGCGGCCACAGAAAAAGTATTCCCGCAAATATTCGGTATCGGTCCCGATACCGATACTGGTATCGGTATCGGGACAACCCTACTAGTAATAATGTCAAATCTATTTTCTCATAAATCGAAATCTAATCTCTGTAATGTTGAATCTATTATTTCTATAGTGTCGAATCTTTTCTCTATAATGTCGAATCTTTTCCCTATAATGTCGAATCTTTTCCCTATACTGTCGAATCTTTTCCCTATAATGTCGAATCTTTTCCCTATAATGTCGAATCTCTCTATATCAAATTTTTACCGCAACGAAAACGAAAATAAAGCATTTTTTATGTTGGATCTTTCGGTTTTCGTTTCTTGCGCTTTTGTTATCGTTTGTTAAAACGATAACTAAAAAAACCTGATTTTCGGACGAAAATGCATTCTAACGAAAACAAATGCACATGTCTAATGTACAATACTTTTTGTTTACTTGCATGATTATGCAAGCGTGTATAGGTTACTTTTTCAATAAAATAAGACTGAACTAAAATTGCAATAACATGTTAGGGCTTAAATAAAATTACAATAACTTGGTTTAGATCAACTTTAATTTTCACAGGCCTAAGGCTGGGTACATGCGTAAAGGTTTTTTTCTTTCAACCCAGAAGGCTGAATGGAAAAAAACGTGAGAGGTCGGTGTACTAAATATGGAACGTTATTGTGGCGATCTCCCTTGCTGTGCTTTTGTGTTCTTGTCAGGAACCATGAATCAGACAGACAGAAAATGCAGTTAAAATCACACCTAGAAAACAAAGTCAGAACAAGCCAGTAAAGCAGGAAGCCAGAGATCAGCATAGTTGGAGGCAGCAAACATGATCAGGAACTAAAAGGATGTCAGCCAGGCAAGTCTTCAACAGGAACACACTAGAGAGTTTACAGATATGTTGACCAAGGCGAATGTCAGACAGGCTTCAAACAGAAGCCAGTCTAAAAAACATATTTTTTTGAAGGGACATACTGGAAAACCAGTATCCTATCACCATGGCAGCCAATGGCTGATCGGGGGCAGTCTTACTTTTAGAACTGTCAGGGCTGGGGTCTCAGCCCTCCCTTCTCAGTGCTCAGTTAATTTCCAGCACTCATCATTCCACAGCAGCTCCATTGTGGAACAATGAGTGCTGGCAATTAACCTACAGTTGAGCAACCTGAGCACTGAGAAGGGAGGACTGAGAGCCCAGCCCTGAAAGTTCTAAAAGAAAAGGCCCATACACACGTTCAGACTTTTTAGACAACAACGGTCCGACGGACGTGTTTTATTGGACAATCCGACCTTCTGTATGCTCCATCGGACAATTGTTGTCTGTTTTTCAAATGGACAAATGTTCGCTGTGTGTGCTCTCAAACTTTCCGACAACTAGAATCCAAAGTACAAACACGCATGCTCAGAACCAATGCTAAACATCAGACAACAATAGCAGAAGTTGCCCAAAGGGTGGCGGTAAAGAGCTGAAAAAACACGTGATTTGGTACATGTTGGCTGAAAAAGTTCTGCCGTGTGTATGCATACCAAGTTCACAGCCAAAGCCCCATTAGACCAAAATCCATGTAAAAGTCTGATGAAAGTCCAATCGTGTGTACGAGGCTTAAGACCGTCATTGCTGATCGGATGCTGTTTTTCCAGTATGTCTCTTCGAAAAAAGACGATCATTAGACAGGCTTCTGTTGGAATGACAGCTGTAAACACTGACTGAATATTGTCCGATACCGGACAATATGTGGCCTGTGTGTACTTTGCTTAATTCTCCCCTGGCCTGCCTTGCAAAAGCAGATTGCTCATACCTACGGAGTTGCTCTTTACCTTTTACAATAACATCAATGTAGTAGATTTTGAATAAAGCTGACCAGAACAAATACTAAATTAAGACGGTTATTATTAAAAGCTTTTCCATAGCATTGTTCTAATAAAAAACTATTGAGTTTGCAAAGCACAGCAGAGTTGTGATACCTCCATTAAAAGGATGAACAAAAGGCCTATGTCCGCCAAAGGCTTTCTTACATATCTATTGGTGTAATATCTCATTCAATATTTATAGCTTTATTGATTGTAAAGGAGAAAAAAAAAATGCTGAGTAAATAACTGGCTAATTATATCTTCTATACAAACATCATTTGTCTATTTGTAAGGAGACTGTCCAACTAACTGTTTGCTTGACCAAAGCTTTATCCACATAAAAAAAGATTTAAATCAGTATTGTATACATTTCCCATAATCAGTTGCCTTAATTGGGTGTGTCAGCAAGACAGGGAAAGGGGAGAAAACATGTTCTTGCCCTTTGGATGTTCTTGCGTATATTTCATTTGAGATCCTTTCATTATTCAGAGTGCACTTGTCATCATTAATTTACTTTTTACCATTTACAAATAGTAGAAATAAGTGTATCAAATTGCTACTTCTTCCATAATCAACATTGGTATAGTAACTTGTCTCTGTCCTTGTCCATCAGCCAGAGGTGAAACAAAGCTTTATGGAGCTCTAAGTAATGATATCATCACGTAAAGGGCAATGGCTCCGCTACAGGTTCAATCTGACCTACTTATGCAATACCTAGAAACTCAGAGCAGAATTAAATTTTCAAGAATAAGATCATTTAAAAAGACCAACATTGTATGGGTAAAAACACTGGGGACATCTGACCATCCCTCCTCCATCCCTCCAAGATGTTCAAGATAATGTGGACATCCCTCCCAATCATTGAGTGGACATGCTATCCCAATCAGGTGTTTCCAGTGAAGGGTACTAGTAACGCTACAGCATACAAAGACATTTTAGATAATTGGTGAGATAGTTTGGTGAAGGCCCTTTTCTGTCCCAGCATGATTGTGCTCCTGTGTACAAAGCCAGATCCAAAAAGATAAAGTTCCATGAGTGTGGTGTGGAGGAACTCAAGTGGCCTGCACGGAGTACCGACCTCAAACCTACCGAACACCTTTGGGATGAAATGAAACATAAATTGTGAACCAGGTCTTCTTTTTTTGTTTTCCCACTTCAGACTCCACCGACCACGAGACCTGCTCACAGTAAAAATTGCTTATAGCGTCTGTTTGGGTTTCGCATCATTTGTGAACCAGGTCTTCTGAACAATTATGTGTATCTGCTGTTTTGACGGAATGAACACAAATTCCTGCTAACACACTCCAAAATCTTCTGGAAAGCCTTCCCTGAAAAGTGGATGCTATCATGCCTATAAAGTGTTTTTAGGTTCCTCCTTTTGGCTCAGTATCTTTTGATGTGTTTTATTCTATGCAATAAAGTAATTTTATATTAAATTCATATGTTGTATTGTCTATGGCAGTACCATTAAAGTCCACATGGCCTCAAACACAATGTTTCCTGTAGAAAATGTTTTAAGCTTTTTAAGGTTATGGGCATTTGTTGGCACATATTTTTATTTTTTATATCTACTAAGTGGAGTGGTAACTCTAGATTGACACCCATGTTTTTTTGGAATAGAATGTTCAACAAACCTATATAAATGTGATTGCCTGGTGTTCACAAAGATAGTGCATTGATTATAAATACCCCCTCCCTATTCAGATCTTCCCTCAAAAGACTACAAATAGAGCAACTTTTCCAGAGAAAAGGGCAGTTCTGGAACCCTTCCAGTGCTGGTCATGTGAATTAAGATTACAGTTTTTAGGGTACTGACATGGAAACAGAGGCAGTTAGCAGCTCTGTTGCCATTGGCCTTCGGTCATAAGATTGGTATCCAGTGAGTCCCAGAGCCTCGAGTTCACAAATCACAATTTAAATATTTTTTCCTTATATTTCTATACATTCACATGACTGCAAAGGGAACTGCTTTCCCTGCCGACAACACTTAGGGCAGTGGATGCCTCTCTGGGACGTCACTGCTCTATGGAATTTACCCCATTTTGTTAGGCCCTGCAATCCTTTGCACTGAGGAACCAGAGTTTTGTGGTCATGTGACCACATAGAAAAACAAGAAAAAAAGGCATTTGAATAGAAATGTATGGTAACATGTATGAAGAGCAATGGGGAGGCTCATAGTCGAAATTTTTTAATTGTTCAGGTCCATAAGGAATGAGAGCAAAAGCCTAACTTGAAAGTGATTCTAAAGATAATTTCTTTAAAATAACAAACTCCTTATAGTTCTCAGGTCCCCCATTGGTGCACATGTCTCCTTCCTCTTCTGAGTACTGCTTTGAGTACAGGATACTGCTTTGTAGCAATCTTGAATGGAATTGGGCACAGGGAACTGCTTCGATTGAAGCTACCATCTTCCCTAACAACCACATGCAAAAGCGGATGGAAGGAGCCTTCATTGTCCTGACTGTGTGAGCCAGATCTCTCATAGCGCTGACTTTTGCTTGAGGTAAAAACACTCTTTTTTGGGCCGTGTCTATAACCAGACCCAAGTACTCCTGCCTTTTTTCTGCTTGTAAGGACGATTTCTCTAAGTTTCAGTGAGATGAGCAGCAACTTACCCCTCCACTACACTCTTTGTACTGGAGGCAGGCAGAGGCAGCCAGGGCACACATGACTGTCTTGGGCTGGGAGCCGGCTGCAACTTGGAAGTTGTCATCACCCCCGAGAGACTATGGAAGGTCCTCCTAAACTGCCATCGGCAGCTCAGCAAAGAGAGAGAGAGAGTGAGAGACCCAGCTGACCCCCACATCCCATCCCCCCTCATAAACCCCACTTACCCTGCCCCAGTGCCCTGCCCACAACCCAGTAACCTCAGAATAGCATATAGCCCTGAACACTCTCTGGCTGTCAGGTCCTGTGCTTGACATGGCCTGTGGGCAGTGGCTGACCCGGGCTATAGCCCTGAGTGGGCCCCCAAAAAGCACGGGTCTCGGTACTTCCAATAACCATCATTAACCCCGAGTCCCTGACCATCTCCTGTACAATGTCCAAAGTCTATGACCGTCTCCTGTACTATATCCGCAGTCTCTGACGTCTCCTGTACTATGTCTGCAGTCTCTGATCATCTCATGTAGTATGTCTGCAATCTCTGACTGTCTCCTGTACTATGTTCGAAGTCTCTGACCGTCTCTTGTACTATATCTGGAGTCTTTGACCATCTTCTGTACTATGTCCACAGTCTCTGACCATCTCCTGTAGTATGTCTGCAGTCTCTGACCATCTCCTGTAGTAAGTCTGCACTCTCTGACCATCTCACGTAGCATGTCTGCAATCTCTGACTGTCTCCTGTACCATATCTGCAGTCCCTGAACATCTCCTGTACTATGTCTGCCGTCTCTGACCTTCTCCTCTACTATGTCCGCAGTCTCTGTCCATTTCCAGTTTTACGTCTGCAGTCTCTAACCGTGATAATGACATTGTTGAAAAAGGGCGGGGCGGGCATGGGTGACCTTAAAATTATGCCCCCCTGAAAAAACTTTGGGCCCCCTTTGTACCAATTGAGCATTGTTTAAATGCCACGGCCTACCTGAGTATTGTTGCTAACCATGTCCATCCCTTTATGACTACGGTGTACCCATTTTCTGATGGCTTCTTCCAGTAGGATAATGCACCACGTCACAAAGCTCAAATCATCTCAAAATGGTTTCTTGAACATGACAATGAGGTCACTGTACTCTAATGGCCTCCACAGTCACCAGATCTCAACCCAATAGAGCACCTTCAGGATGTGGTGGAACAGGAGATATGCATCATGCATGTGCAGCCAACAAATCTGCAACAACTGATGCTATCATGTCAATAAGAACCAAAATCTCTGAGTAATGTTTACAATACCTTTTGAATCTATGCCATGATGCAAAAGGCGGTCCAATTCGGTACTAGCAAGGTGTACCTAATAAAGTGGCCGGGGAGTGTAGGACCGCCACCATGCCTGCAATTGTTTGTGTCTCGCTGATTCGATCCCCTGTAAGTTGTTAGATTTTGAATTTATTACTATTTTAAGTAAAACAATTCTGGAATCTCTATTTAAACATGTTAATTTTGAAGGTTGTTGAGGATAAGAGGAAGGTCATCTGTCGTAAGTTACATCTATTTTTGAAGTTCTACATCAACACAATGGGTGGAGTTATGTTACTTAATATACACAAGTGGGTGTTACTTTTGTGATAGTAGCATCATCCTCTTCTATGGAGCGATGCTAAAAGTAAAAATGCTTAGCTTGGCTTTAAGAACAGTATAAGAATCCATGTGGTTTGAGTAGCTAGTTAGGAAGTTGAGGGTCACCTGACCCTGCAGGAAGCCTTCACTATGGAAGGTCGGGGGAAGGGACCCCATACTAACCGATTCCTCCTTCTGAAACAACCATCTTACCATGTGTTACTAGCTGTCATTATGTAAGCATTGTCTTTTGCTTGTTTATCTTGAGCAAAAAAATTCACACTTTTGAAGGTAGCCTAAAGTCTTGAATTTTGGGAACGAAACGCCTGGGAAGAAGTGTCCTTTCTACATTTTACATAAGTGTAAATGCATTTTGCCTTTTTAATAAATGCTGGTACTACACTACGGAGTCTTCCTCGTTCCATGCATGTTGGGAGTGAATGTGAATCTGGTTATCTAAGTTCCTAACACCCTCAGATTGGAACGGGACTTGTCTCTCTCTGGCTGCTGCATCTTTTGGATACATATATAGGGAGTAAGATCTCTATAATCTGAGATCAAAATCTTCTGGGAAGAGGGTCTATGTGGGGAAGGCATTCACAAGAGCATTTTTTCACATTTCTGTTTGCCGTTTGGGATTCATCACATGGACTAGCACTATTGGATTTGATTGTTTGTCAGGGGTGAAATTGTCTCTGATGATCTCACTGGTTTATGGACTTTAATCATATAGTTGCTAACATCATATGTTATGGACTTTAATCATATATAAGTCAACCTGACATGTTGAACATTTACAAAACTTTTTTGTTGGTCACAAGTTAATTGATTTATGTGTTTCTTATTAACTCAGTTATATTTTGACACATTTTTAGTTCTGAGAAGCGCACTAGTTTACTTTTGGAATTGCTTACATTGGTCTTGTGTTCGGACTGGATTGCGACTCTGAGGCCACGTATACACACGATCAGACCGGTCCGATGAGAATGGTCTGACTGACCGTTTTCATCGGACCACGCTGAAGTGGTCTGATGGTCTGATGTGCGTACACACCATTGGGCCAAAAATCCGATCAGGCCAGAACACGGTGACGTAGAACACAACGATGTGCTGAAAAAACGAAGTTCAATGCTTCCAAGCATGCGTCGACTTGATTCTAAGCATGAGCGGGTTTTTGCTCCGATGCTTTTGTGTACTAACCATCGTTTTGGTCCGACGGACAGGTGTCCGTCGGACAGATTTTAAAGCAAGTTTTAAAACTCTGGTCCGACGGACAATGGTCCGATGGCCCGTACACACCATCGAATTGGTCCGATGAAACTGGTCTTAAGACCAGTTTCATCGGACCGGTCTGATCGTGTGTACGCAGCCTCACAGACTTTAATGACATTTAATATAGTAACTGGCTACACAAGTAATGGATATTAAAGGTGGGATAAGCACAGGTGGGATAAGCACAGGAATTTTATATATATATTTTTGTAAATGTTTTATTATAGATTTTCATGTGACAACACTGAAGAAATGACACTTTGCTACAATGTAAAGTAGTGGGTGTGCAGCTTGTATAACAGTTTAAATTTGCTGTCTCCTCAAAAAAACTCAACACACAGCCATTAAACTACTGGCAACAAAACTGAGTACACCACTGTAAAAAGTGAAAATGTCCAAATTGGGCTCAAAGTGTCAATATTTTGTGTGGCCACCATTATTTTCCAGCACTTTCTTAACCCTCTTGGGGATGGAGATTACCAGAGCTTCACAGATTGCCACTGGAGTCCTCTTCCACTCCTCCATGACGACATCACGGAGCTGGTGGATGTTAGAGACCTTGCGCTCCGCCACTTTCCATTTGAGGATGCCCCACAGATGCTCAATAGGGTTTAGGTCTGGAGAAATGCTTGGCCAGTCCATCACCTTTACCCTCAGCTTCTTTAGTAAGGCAGTGGTCGTCATGGAGGGGTGTTTGGGGTAGTTATGTTGGAATACTCCCCTGCAGCCAAGTCTATGAAGGGAGGGGATCTTGCTCGGCTTTAGTATGTCACAGTACATGTTGGCATTCATGGTTCCCTCAATGAACTGTAGTTCCCCAGTGCCAGCAGCACTCATGCAGCATATAGAAAGAAAAGGAGGGCCCGGGCTATGCCACTCCCACAGTCATGTTGGACTGTAGGCAAGACACACTTCTCTTTGTACTCCTCACCTGGTTGCTGCCACACACACTTGAGACCATCTGAACCAAATACGTTTATCTTGCTCTCATCAGACCACAGGACATAGTTCTAGTAATCCATTTCCTTAGTTTGCTTGTCTTCAGCAAACTGTTTGCTAGCTTTCTTGTTCATCAACTTTAGAAGAGGCTTCCTTCTGGGACAACAGCCATGCAGATCAATTTGATGCAATGTGCAGCGTATGGTCTGAGCACTGACAGGCTGACCCCCCCACCCCTTTAACTTCTGCAGCAAAGCTGGCAGCACTCAACTTCTTTAGTCAACCATGGCGAGGCCAGTTCTGAGTGGAACCTGTCCTCTTAAACTGCTGTACGGTCTTGGCCACCGTGCTGAAGCTCAGTTTTAGGGTCTTGGCAATCTTCTTATAGCCTAGGCAATCTTTATGTAGAGCAACAATTTATTTGTTTCAGATTCTCAGAAAGTTCTTTGACACGAGGTGCCATGTTGAACCATGTTGAACTAGTGACCAGTATGAGAGAGTGAGAGCGATAACACCAAATTTAACACACCTGCTTACTATTCACACTGAGACCTGCAGAATCCGGAGAGTATTCACAGCGCTTCACTTTTTCCATATTTTGTTATTTTACAGCCTTATTCTAAAATGGATTAAATGCATTATTTCCCTCAAAATTCTACAATCAATACCTCATAATAACAATGTGAAAGAAGTTTAATTGAAATTTTTGCAAATTTATTAAAAATAAAAAAATGAATAAGTCAACTTGATTGGAGTCCACCTATGGTAAATTCAGTTGATTGAACATAATTTGGAAAGGCGCACACCTGTCTATATAATGTCAGAGCACAAATCAAGCCATGAAGTCCAAGGAGTAGACCTCTCAAACAGGATTATATCAAGGCACAAATCTGGGGAAGGGTACAGAAAAATGTATACAGCATTGAAGGACCCAATGAGCACTGTGACCTCCATCATCCTTAAATGGAAGAAGTTTGGAACCACCAGGACTCTTCCTAGAGCAGGCTGCCTGGCCAAACTGGGCAATCGGGGAGAAGGACCTAAGTGAGGGAGGTGACCAAGAATGTGATGGTCACTCTGACAGAGCTCTAGTGTTTCTCTGTGGAGAGAGGAGAACCTTGCAGAAGAACAACCATCTCTGCAGCACACCACCAATCAGGCCTGAGTGGCCAGACGGAGGCCACTGCTCAGTAAAAAGCTTATGTCAGCCCACCTGAGTTTGCCAAAAGGCATCTGAAGGACTCTGAGACCACGAGAAACAAAATTCTCTGGTCTGATGAAACAAATATTGAATTGTTTGGCCTGAATGGCAAGCGTCATGTCTGGAGGAAACCAGGTAGCGCTTATCACCTGGCCAATACCATCCCTAAAGTGAAGCATGGTGGTGGCAGCATCATGCTGTGGGGATGTTTTTCAGTGGCAGGAATTGGGAGACTAGTCAGGATCGAAGGAAAGATGAATGCAGCAATGTACAGACACATTCTTGATGAAAACTTGCTCCAGAGCGCTCTGGACCTCAGACTGGGACGAAGACTCATTTTCCAACAGGACAAAGACCCTAAGCACACAGCCAAGATAACAAAGGTGTAGCTACAGGACAACTCTGTGAATGTCCTTGAGTGGTCCAGCCAGAGCCAAGACTTGAATCCGATTGAACATCTCTGGGGAGATCTGAAAATGGCGGTGCACAAAGGATGGGAGAAACTGCCCAAAATAGGTGTGCAAACCAAGCTTGTAGCATCATACTCAAAAATACTTGAGGTTGTAATTGGTGCCAAAAATGCTTCAACAAAGTATTGAACAAAGGCTGTGAATACTTAGGCCATTGAACTGTTGGTATAAAGATATGAAACCGCCCCCAATATCCTGTACCACCACTGCGCCAAAAAAAAACTGGCACTTAAAAAATAATAATGATAAACTGAATTTCAACCTATAAACCAAACTGTGAAAATAGGACAAAAATGTAGCCAATCCCATGAATAAGTCTAAGTGACGAATAATTGGGGACGTGGCTGCATGACAGAGTCTACACTGACGTGAGATGCCGCAGCTAAGCACGGGATACGATCAGCATGGTCTGGGATCCAGGAGTGGGTGAGAGAACTTGATTCAGCGCATATCTTGGGTCTGCTGTGACCGCAAAGCACTGCAGAGCCATCATATACACATGTTTGCTGTGATTTTTCAAGGCTGGTTTTTAAAGTTCGTCATGTGAATGCAATGATTGAAGTGTTTGTGTGGATTTTAATAAAATGGTCGTTATTATTTTACACTATTGGAGCACTTTTTCTTATTTACATGTGTGGATAAACCCTGAGTTGAAATACAGTTGTATATTGGATGGTCGTTTTCGTCCTGAATTGAAACACGCAGTGGATGGCTGTTTAAAGGGTTTGTAATGGATTATTTTTTTTTATCTTAATAGCTTCCTTTACCTTAATGCAGTGCTGTTTTCATGTCCTCATTGTTCGTTTTTGCTCTCAAGTTGCTGTAATTCTTCTGTGATCTCCACACTTCCTGGTTGTCTGTTTCCTGATATCCTGATAACCACAGTCCTGGGAGCTTTCTCTCTGTGGTCACTAACTTCAAGAAGGTGTGATTACTGTGTCTAGTTTCTAGTTTCGTTTTCCAAACCATCACTGCTCTATGGCTCTGTATGCTCTGTACAGCACAGAGGCAGGAAACAACATGCAAAAACAAAACTAGAAACTACAGGTACATTACAGTGCCTTGCGAAAGTATGATATGATTGATTTTTATCTATTTTTAATCGTTTTTAAAAGGAATCAGTTAACTATTATGTCTCTATACCCTGTAAACAGTCGTTTCAGAATTTTTATTTTATTTTTTATTTACAACTCCTTTAACACTTTGGAGTTCTAATTAACAAGCTCTTGAGCTGAACACGAGAGTGGGAGGCAAGTTTAGCTGGTGAGTGTGATTCCAGAGGGGTGGTGTCACAAGCACGGCAGTGTGGTGGAAGATTTTAAGAAGATTAAATCTTGTTTGAATATCACTTCACTTTATGGACTATTAATGTATTTATTAATTAGTCACATCATGTGGGACTAATTATATATAGTGTTTTATCACTAGTGATTTGTTTGCAGTTATTTAGTGATTGGTACTCGGGTACTGATCTCATGAGCGCTAAATTTTTGTCCTATTTTCCCAGTTTGGTTTATAGGTTAAAATTCAGTTTATCAATACTTATTATGTACATGGGATTTATTTTTCTTTCATTTTTTTTTTTAAATACATTTGCAAAGATTTTAAACAAACTTCTTTCACGTTATCATTATGGGGTATTGTTTGTAGAATTTTTAGGAAAATAATGAATTTAATCCACTTTGGAATAAGGCTGTAACAAAACAAAATATGGAAAAAGTGAAGCACGGTGAATGCTTTCTGGATGCATTGTAAAATGCTAAGTATTTTGGAATTACATTAACAAATTAAAGCTAATATGAGACTTGAGTGATGGGATTTACTTACTGTATTTAATGTCAAATCATTCAGTGTGGATTGGATATATTGCTGGTATCCATCCTGATGCTGCACTCTATCAGAGGTAGTCCAGGCCTATAATAAAACATCACAGCCTATCCTTATCAAATTAGCAGAAGTGGAAAATTAAACCAGTGATGAAATCACACTGATGACCCATGCGGAATAAACACATAAATATTGTGGTGTGATTTTATGGAGACAGCTGTTTATTGTGTTTATTTCTTGCCAGTTCACACGTTCCTGTGAAATAATGCAATGTCCACTCGGGCCCCTCCTCGATCATATAATAAAAAGAATCACAGAAAAGGGAAGAATGAGATTTATTAATGGCATCCTGAACCTCTCTGCTAAGTGCTCCCCATCTGGATTTTCCCAAATATAAATCTTTATTAATACAGTTTTATTGAAGTCTGTGGCACACTAAAAGATAGAGGCTGTAAATGGCTCTAATTAGATATATAGCTTAGTATAAAATTATAGATTTGAAGTAGATCTCTACTGAGAGAAATAAAGTGATTTAAGCATTTTTAGTATTGTATGTAGGAGGGCCTTCTCACGTGGGTTGCTATGTTGTCTAGCATGTTGGTATTTTAGGCATGTGGTGGCCTTTTTTCGATATTTGCATTGTAATATTTAAAGCAGAACTTAAAGTGATTGTAAATGATCATCTTGTAAAACAAATCATTCAGTTTAAAATAGAAATGAAAGGCAAAACATTTTTGTACATACAGTATATCATTTTTTTTTTAAATACCCTGTTCCCTTTTTTTGAACAAATGATCACATTCCCTCGGTTCTCAGCTGCATAAGAGCTGGGGGGAGGAGAAGCAGCAGTAGCAGCACACTGAGCTGCTAGCACAATTGCATACTAGCACATTATGTGAAACTTGCCTTAAAACAAAGCCCTCCAGAGAGGCACTGTCACCGCTGATAGGGCTTTCATCTTCACCCGGTCTTTCTTCTGGTCTTCCTTCCAGGTTCGCATCCATGGGAGCCACTATTCACGGCACAGAACTGGGATTCAACAGAACCCCTCATTTTCCACTTCTTTATTAGAGTTTGAACGCTGCTAATTGGTCTTTGCACCCAGGAGCATAAAGTTTATTAACCTTTGCTTGTGTTTAGAAGCCTGGGGAAAGTTAGCCCCTAGTAAAGCAATTTGAGGAGTTTTCTCCAAGGGCACTCCCGTGACTTTTCTAATAAGACTAAAGATCTTATTTCAAAATCCTCTAATTCTGGGGCAGTCCCACCAAATATGGATCATTGTGCCCTGGGCTTGACACTCCCGGAAGCAAAGTGGTGAGGCAGTTGGGAACATTGTGGCCAGCCTGCTAGGGACCAAATACCACCTCATCAAAACTTTTATATTGGCTTATATCAGTGACGTGTTGACTAGTCCCTTAAAGGCCTTGGTTCCCACCCTGTGCCACTCCTCCAGATCCCAGTCCATCTGCAGATCCCTCTCCTAAGCCTCCATATATGTAAATTTGGTGCAAACCTCAGACAGAGATGTGTATATCATAGAAATTCCCCCTCTGTGTTCTCTCATTCGGGAGCACCAGCGCTCATAACCAGTGAAGGCACGAGAACCTGAGCTAGCATTCCAGAACAATGATACAAAGTTGAAGATGAGAGAATACCGAGACCTCTCGTGGTCAGGCATACCCAACCTTGTTATGCAATGCTCCAGGGAAAGTGGTCCGGAAGCAAGAAGAAAGTCTCCTATCCTGTAAATCCCCTTGTCCAACCACCATTGAAATGCTTTAACGTCCATACCTGCTATAAATTGGGGATTTTGGAAAATTCGGGTTAGGGGCCTAGTTCCAGAAATCAGAGAAGGGAGATGTCTCAGATCATCCCAGACCTTTAACGCTTGGGACAGTGTTGGGGACATTATTGCCGGTCTAGATTTTTGGGGTATCCATAATAAGTTCTCCAGGGACAGGTCAGGGACCGCCAACCTCTCTATGTCCAGCCAGTCAGGTTTCTCGCATTTAGAGTAGATAGAGGAAAGTTGAGCTAATCTGGCAGCTTGGTAATATTTAAACAGGTTGGGAAGGCCCAGACCTCCCCGTGTCTTGGGTCCATATAATACATTTTGGGCCAATCTATAACCTTTACCTTCCCAGATAAATTTGAGAATCTTACTCTGGAATGATTTCAGTTGGTCTTTCTTGATGGCAATCGGGAGGGATCTGAATAGGTAGAGCAATCTAGGCAAGAGGGTCATCTTTATTGAATTGAAGTAAAATGGCAATGCAACGTCTATGGTAAAAACGTTTTATTACAAAAGTGATTATTGACATAAAATTTAGGGGTATACAAGGAATGAGTTGCGGCAGAGTAACAAAAATTGATTAAAATAACCATAACATTTCCAGATCAATAATGAAATACATGGCCTGAATAGTGGCAGGCGGGTGTATATTCCTAACGCGTTTCGACCATTCGGTCTTCTTCAGAGGATTG
Source organism: Rana kukunoris (assembly GCA_029574335.1). Lineage (NCBI taxonomy): Eukaryota > Metazoa > Chordata > Amphibia > Anura > Ranidae > Rana > Rana kukunoris. The sequence continues at coordinate 64,622,112 of CM056049.1, forward strand.
TGGCTGAAAAAGATTTAATATTATAAATAAATATGTACAGAAGATCTTGATTTGTCTCTGTGTCCTCCCTGTGGGGTCTATCCCCTTATGAAAAGGGAAAGAAAGAGGGGGGGGTACACCGACTCCCAGGACCACAGGGAAGATATATGCACAGAGAACAACATCAGTATAATAAGTTTAAGGAAGAGGAGCTTTCCTTCTCCCTTCCACAGTAATCAAAGATTCATCATCAACAGCAGCATATATTTACCCAGAAATTTGAGTTATGGGGCATCCAGATGTGGTCCGATGCAGACGTGATATGCAGGGGCCCAAAGCCGACGGTACTCCCGATCCGTCCCTCAGTCTCGCCCAATCCCAAACGTGACCGCCCAAGAGTGGCCCTCAGCCACTTACGAGGAAGCACCAGACAAGAATGGTGGCATCCGGGTAGACCAGAAGGGTGGAGAAAAATAGGATTCAAAGAGTAGAGAAAGGGAGTCCTAGAATTAAGTGAAGTAATTAGTATCAAAAATGGCCAATGGTTGGGTATGAGTTGTGTGGGAGTCTTACAAGGATGAGATAATGGAGGTACATGGTGGAAAACAAACAGGAGTGGATGGGGTTGGGGAAGGAGAAAAATGGGGGGATGGGAACCGGAAGGTGATTGGGCTGGAAAGTGAGAGGACTGGGGAAAAGGGGGTATGAGGAAAAAATCGAGATGGTGATGGAATGGGATGGGAAAAAAAAGTGAAAAAGTGATGATGGGGGTGAGAAAGGGGAGGGGGAAGGTGAGTGCACATGGGGAAAGGGGATAAGAGACGCAGAATAAAAGGAGTGCAAAAAGGAGAAAAATATAGTGATGATGATAATGGTAAATGAAAGAATAAGTGAAACGTGGAGTAAATAAAGGTGCAAGTGGAGAATGCTTAGAACAAGAAAAAGAGTAGGGAAGTGCAAAGACTAAGAAAGTGCGGAGCAGGTGGGACAAGGGGAGGGGAAAAAAGAAAAGAAGTGGGGGAGGAGAAACGAGAAGTAGTGGAGTGGAATGAAGGCTGGGAAGTGAGGAGTGAGGAACAGTGGGGCTGAAATAGAGTGTGGATAAGAGAGTAAGGAGTGAGAAATGGGAAGAGACAGAAAAAAAGGGGGGTCGAAGTGTGAAAAACGGGGTGGGGGAGGAGGTGAAACCCTGTTCCGCAAAAGTACAGCAGGACACACGGTCCTACATGCGAAAAGTTTCCACCCAGTCTCCCTCAAAAAATCCATTCCCTATGGACAGTATCTGCGGCTTCGCCGCAACTGTTCCAACAACACTCTCTATCTTGAAGAAGCTGAAAGACTCCGAGACAGACTTTTCTGCACGAGGCTACAGCTATTCCTGTCTACGCAAAGCTTTCAATAAAGCCAATACAAATTCTAGACAAGCATTACTATATTCTAGTAAATCATCTCCAAATTCTAACCCCCAGACAACTAGAATAATTCTCGGCTTTTCGCGACAACACAAAGAGATTAGACAGACCCTTCAAAAGAATTGGAGCATCTTAACAGATGACCCACGGCTGAATAATTTCATACCCGAGTATCCATCTAATACGTATAAAATGGCCACATCGATTAAAGATCGACTGGTCAAGAGCGAGTATACCACTACTCCCTTAAAAGGAGCGCACTGCACAATGTTCGGCACTTTCCCCTGTGGACACTGCTCTTATTGCCCACTTATGAGGAGAGAGAAGACCTTCCCACCACCAAACGGCAACACATTTAAACCATTACATTTTACTAACTGCCAAACCAAAGGTGTGGTTTATTATATGGAATGTGAATATGGGGCTTACTATGTGGGAAAGACTAAGCAGGAATTCTGGCGGAGAATTTCTAAACATGTTTATAGTATGGAAATCGGAAACCTCCATCTTCCAATTGGAAGACACGCAGCCCTACAACATCACTACACTGTACCCAAAATATCCTTCGCCGCCCTCTATCGAATTCATATTCCCAATAGAGGCGGCGATTGGAACAAAATTCTCCTCCAGCATGAGCAAAGATGGATCTTCAAGACACGGGCCACTATGTATCCCGGCTTGAATGAATCTTGCTCCTTTGCCCCATTCCGTAAAGGCTTCGTCTCAGGAAAAACCCAATAGTATACACCACTGTAAAACCCCTTCCTTGCCCATATCCCCCCTTTGCTTTGTTTAATTTAATGTAATTCTTGAATAAACACTTTGACATAGTTGCCTTCATACTGTATAGAAGTCATAGAAATAATTTACTAACGTTTCTCCCCCTTCCCCTCTCCTCCAAACAAAATGTAAACATGTCCTTTTCAATTTAATCCATGCCCATTGGAATCATGTATATTCACTATTGTTCAAGCATCCATACATGCCTTTTCAGATCATTACTATGCTGTTGTTTTGCGATGCCTTAAGTATTATTTTTCTTGACATAAACCAATATATTATGATTGGTGAATATGACTACATGTGTCATACTCGCATATAAGGGGCTAACCCGTTGCTATATGATTGATTTGTTAACCTATGTTACACATTTTATTTTGTTATGTGTTTTTTCTTTTTTCCAGTGGAGTCACGATGCGCTGTGGTTTGTGGGTCCTTGGGCTGCCGTCTCCCGTTCGGCCCCTCAGCCGCCTCCTTCCTGTCCCTGTCCTTGAGTATTTCCCTCTTGTCACTTCCCAGCAGGGCGGGAGATACACGCGTCATCGGCGCAATGTGTCTTGTATCCACAGGGCGGCGTCCAACCGCCCGAGTGGATGCGAATCCCTCCCTGCTGGCGGCGTGAGCGATCGCTTCCGAGACGCTGTGACGTCGCTGCGTGAGCACCGCAGGCGCGCACGGCGGCGTCGCACGTTGCGATGCGTCATGCGGAAGCGACGGCAGTGTCGGCTTCGTGCGATCTTCGCCCACGCCGGAAGAACCACCGTGACAACCATTAGGCACCGGCAGACCACCAGGTCTGACAAGGAAGACATACCCTGTCTCCTCCCACTACACGTGGGACTAGCTGGACCAATCCCGGGATCGTGAGCGGTATTTACTTCCGCATCCGATCGCAGGCACTCAGAGAAGCATGCGGCATCTCCATGAGTGACACCGTCCAGCCAGTTGGTAAGTTACTTTACCTATATAACCTACTCCCCTTTCAGCCAATTGACAATACTACCTGGTTTCTATATTCAAATGGTTTTATATATATCTTTTAATACTCTTCTCACTTAACAGACAATATCTCACTTTCAACACCTTGATTATAAGTGGAAATATTGGAGGTAACCCTGGTTTGTTTTATCCAGCCTCCTTCTCACACCACTACCTTTTGCACTCCCAATTGTCAGTCACCCTGGATTTCAGTCACTTTTCATCCCTCTCCCACGTTTCCCTTTTCGCCCTTTTCTTTCTTTTTGGCATTTTGCCACCTAACTCCCTCAATTTCACTGCCACATTCGTTATTCACTCCCTCCATGTTTTTCACTTCTTTCCACACTCCCCACACACCCCTCATCCCCATTCCCCTCTATTCCCTCACTTTTCTTTTCCTTCCTTCCCTCTTCCTTTCACCTCCTCCCCCACCCCGTTTTTCACACTTCGACCCCCCCTTTTTTTTTTTTTTTCTGTCTCTTCCCATTTCTCACTCCTTACTCTCTTATCCACAATCTATTTCAGCCCCACTGTTCCTCACTCCTCACTTCCCAGCCTTCATTCCACTCCACTACTTCTCGTTTCTCCTCCCCCACTTCTTTTCTTTTTTCCCCTCCCCTTGTCCCACCTGCTCCGCACTTTCTTAGTCTTTGCACTTCCCTACTCTTTTTCTTGTTCTAAGCATTCTCCACTTGCACCTTTATTTACTCCACGTTTCACTTATTCTTTCATTTACCATTATCATCATCACTATATTTTTTTCTCCTTTTTGCACTCCTTTTATTCTGCGTCTCTTATCCCCTTTCCCCATGTGCACTCACCTTCCCCCTCCCCTTTCTCACCCCCATCATCACTTTTTCACTTTTTTTCCCATCCCATTCCATCACCATCTCGATTTTTTCCTCATACCCCCTTTTCCCCATTCCTCTCACTTTCCAGCCCAATCACCTTCCGGTTCCCATCCCCCCATTTTTCTCCTTCCCCAACCCCATCCACTCCTGTTTGTTTTCCACCATGTACCTCCATTATCTCATCCTTGTAAGACTCCCACACAACTCATACCCAACCATTGGCCATTTTTGATACTAATTACTTCACTTAATTCTAGGACTCCCTTTCTCTACTCTTTGAATCCCATTTTTCTCCACCCTTCTGGTCTACCCGGATGCCACCATTCTTGTCTGGTGCTTCCTCGTAAGTGGCTGAGGGCCACTCTTGGGCGGTCACGTTTGGGATTGGGCGAGACTGAGGGACGGATCGGGAGTACCGTCGGCTTTGGGCCCCTGCATATCACGTCTGCATCGGACCACATCTGGATGCCCCATAACTCAAATTTCTGGGTAAATATATGCTGCTGTTGATGATGAATCTTTGATTACTGTGGAAGGGAGAAGGAAAGCTCCTCTTCCTTAAACTTATTATACTGATGTTGTTCTCTGTGCATATATCTTCCCTGTGGTCCTGGGAGTCGGTGTACCCCCCCTCTTTCTTTCCCTTTTCATAAGGGGATAGACCCCACAGGGAGGACACAGAGACAAATCAACATCTTCTGTACATATTTATTTATAATATTAAATCTTTTTCAGCCACAATCCTCTGAAGAAGACCGAATGGTCGAAACGCGTTAGAAATATACACCCGCCTGCCACTATTCAGGCCATGTATTTCATTATTGATCTGGAAATGTTATGGTTATTTTAATCAATTTTTGTTACTCTGCCGCAACTCATTCCTTGTATACCCCTAAATTTTATGTCAATAATCACTTTTGTAATAAAACGTTTTTACCATAGACGTTGCATTGCCATTTTACTTCACATCTGCTGCTTCAAAGCCCCATTGGGACCCTTTTTCTATTCAATATATCGGGGTGTGCAGCTAAATCTCTCCACCCAATAGGTTTGTCCCTTTTCATCTTTATTGAATTAATCCTACCTACCCAAGAAATTTTAAGTCGAGCCCACAACTGAAGATCTGTCTCCAATCTACGGAACATGGGAGGGAAGTTGGTCTGATAAAGCTGTTCAATCCTGGGGGTCAAATTAATGCCTAAATAACGAATTGATGTATCTGCCCATTTAAAATCAAAATGAGGTTTCAGGGAGTCGATTACCGAGGGCCGTGTGGAGATGTTTAGGACCTGAGCAAATTACAGATAATAGGGAGAGAGGTGGTGGGAGAGGTGACAAAAAGGAGGAGATCATCCGCGAACAAGGCGCATTTGTGGACTTGAGATCCACAGATCACCCCCTTTATGTCAGGCTCAGAACGAAGAGCTATAGCCAATGTCTCTATTGCCACTGCAAAGATCAGGGGGGAAAGGGGACAGCCCTGCCTCGTACCCCTTGCAATACTAATGGGTTCAGAAAAATGTCCCTGCAGTTTAACCCTCGCCTTGGGTTCAGAATAAAGAGATCTCAGAATTCCCTGGAAGCTTTCCCCAAAGCCCCACCGCTGCAAAATCTCAAAGAGCTAGTCCCAAGACAGGGAGTCAAAGGCCTTTTGGAGATCCAATGACAGGAAAAGTCCTTCCTGAGAGGGATCCCCAGACCATCCCGATTGAAGCAATGAGAGAATGTCCACTGCTCTCCTCACCTGATCTGGACCCTGCCTCCCTGGGATGAAGCCCACCTGGTCCTTATGAATATAAAGGTGTATAAAAGAGTTCATTCTGTTCGCAAGGATCTTGGTCAGTATCTTTAGATCATTATTAATTAATGAGATGGGCCTATAATTTTCTACCAGTTCTGGGTCCTTGTCCGGTTTCGGGATAACCGTAATGTAAGCCTCATTCAAATGTGGATGTAATCTTTCCCCTCCTCGTTTTGAGTTAAAGAAGTTTGTAAGGTGGGGGCCTAAGGTTTCAGCAAAGGTTTTATAATATGGCGTTGAGAGGCCGTCAGGTCCCGGTGCTGAACCTCCCTTCAGATTTCTGATTACTTCCAACGTTTCGTCAAATGAAACTGGGGCTTCCATTAGGTCAATATGGCATTTCTGCAGGGATGGCAATGTTAGCTGGTCTAAGAAGGAATTAATTTCGGGTTGTCTGGTTGTACCTGACTTTCGATACAGTGAGGAGTAGAAAGCCTCAAATTCGTGCAAAATGCGTATAGGATTAAGAGTGTTCCATCACCTGTTCTGATTTTGGGGAGTGCAAACGTACGGAACCTCGGTGAAAGCCTAGTGGCCAGCATTGTGTTCATTCTATCTTTCTGCAAGTAAAATCTCGCGTTACTCCAATTCAAGGATTTTTCGGCCCTGACAGTAAGCGATAAGTTTAATGCCAGCCGTGCTGTATCAAGCTGTGCGACCTGGACTTTCGTCTGGTCCTTCTTATGTTCCTTGCGCAATAGTGTAAACTCCTTTTCAAGTTTAGCTATCTCTGCGTTCTTTTCCTTTTTACGTTTAGAGGCTATTTGAATTAGTTTACCGCGGACAACAGTTTTGTGGGCGGCCCATAGAATCTCAGCCGAGGTTCCATTAACGTCGTTTAGCGTGAAGTATTCTTCTATTGTTTTGTTGATCTCCGAGACTACGTTAGGATCACCAAGAAGGGACTCATTTAATTTCCAGTGTGGTTTGAGGGAGTTTGTATTTTGTGTTTGTAATGAGCAGATTACCATCGAATGGTCTGAAAGTGATGTGTCTTTGATAATGGCCTTATTCGCCAGGGGGACATGTCTAGCAGAAATGAAGATATGATCAATCCTAGAGTATGAGCGATGTGGGTTCGAGTAGTAGGTATAATCTCTTTTTGTCGGATTTAGTTCCCGCCATATATCTACCAGATTTTGTTGGAATATAATTTAGCTATATGGGAGCTAGCTTTGACTGGGCGGGTCAGTCTGCTGGCAAAAGGTCTGGATTTATCCAGGCTCTGGTCAAAAGCTACATTTGAATCACCTCCGTATATTATTGATCCCTCTAAGAGGGGTTCCAAAGTGGCAAACATAGATTGAAAAAATAGTTTCTGACCTCTATTGGGGGCATAGTAAGAGATAAAGGACATTAGATGTTCATCTATTAAACCCTTAACCAGCAGAAACCTGCCGTCCGGGTCTCTATGTATTAGAGGTGGGTTGAATTTACAGGATTTTGCAAAGAGAATTGCTACCCCTCTAGTTTTGTCCTCAGCATTTGCTAAGAAGAATTGTGGGTACTGAGCATGTAAAAATGTTGGGGTGAAGCTGATTGGAAAATGGGTCTCTTGTAAAAGAACCACGGAAATTTTCTGGGAGTGGTACGACTGGAAGACCTTCCTTCTCTTAACGGGAGAGTTTAGTCCCTGGACGTTATGAGAGGCGATTTTTAAAATACTAGGAGGAGGGGGGTTACTGGACGTAGCCATGATGGTGGGAGGATAAGGTGATCAACATATCACTTACCCTAATCAATGTGAGGCACAGGAGAGGGAAGTACAGGCTGCAGACTCCGGACGGATCCAGGGTGTGGCGAGCAAGGCACTGCAGGAACTGGCTGACAATCAAAGAGAGAATGTTACGGGAGAGAAAAACAGAAAGACAAGAAAAACAGAGATGAAAATATATCATGAAGATAAAAATTGTAACCCAGCGAGAATGGGAGGAAAAAAGGATCCTACCATCCCCGCCATTCAAACCACTAACGTAGCCCCTAAAAAGGGCTACTAGACCACCCCTCGACAGTGAATAGTCCACCGTCTAGTAGTGGTCAGAGGCGCACGGCAACTGCCCCAGCCTCCATCAGCCTTCAGATTAAGCGAATGAAAATTTAAGCATTTCAACAATCATACTTAATCCAAAATTATAACATTTCATAAAATAAAGTTATACAGAACACGGTCGGTGCAAACATATTCGTTTCCAAAAAAAAAAGGGGGGGGGGGGAACAAAGCGGGAGAAGATGTGTCAGAGAAAAGCCTTCAATAGCCAAGAGTAGTTTTGTGGAAGGAATTTAAGGACATAAGAGTCCCTAATCACAGATGGGAGGCCCAATTCAGAGATACCCCAAGGGTATTTAATCTGGGAAGGAGTAGAAACCAACAGTCTCAGTCCCCTGATCAGGTTTTTGCAGGATCCTTAGTGCGTCTACTTTTCACCATCTTCCACGTAGGGGAAATAGGACTGGTTGGGATGGGACGTTTGAAAGACCCTGCTTGGGCATTTGAAGTGTCCATTGCTGACTCCAATGAGATGAACCGAAGGGCAAGCAGGATTTTTTCTCCTTCAGCCAGAGTGGTGAAAGTGTAGGTCTTGCCTTTGAATGTAAATTTCAGAGCGAATGGGAAAGACCACCAGTACTTAATTTCCTTCTGCGTCAGGATCACCAACAAAGGTTTCAGAGTCCTTCGCCGTTGTATAGTTGTGGGAGAGATGTCGGCAAAAATTTGTATATCTTGACCTAGGAAAGAAATACGGGATTGCTGACGTGAGATTCTCATAATCTCCTCCTTCACAGTGTAGTAATGAGGTTTTACAATTATATCCCTGGGGGAACCATCCTTCCTCGGAGGGCCCAAGGATCTATGAGCTCTATCCAGCTCTAGCTTATGTGGAGCAATGGAGGGGAGCATGCTCTTAATGAGGTCCTGGACAGCTTTGGGGACATCTGTTATGGACTCAGGGAGGCCCCTGACCTTAAAATTGTCCCTTCTGGAACGGTTCTCAAGGTCATCTATTCTGCTGAGGGCCACATCTAGTTGTTCTTGAAGAGATTGTATTTGGTCAGTGTTTTGGTTGGCTCTAGAAACCGTGATATCAAGTTTATTTTCTATTATCTCCATCCTGGAGCCCAAATTCTGAAAGTCAGAGCGAATGTCATTGGTAATTTTCAAAGCTGTTTGTGCGAGGCCCCTTTCAAGTAGTTCAGAGAACTTTTGAAATAATTCCCCTGCATTCTGAGGGACCAAAAGGTCAGCATTTCCTGAGGGGGGAAGGGTATTGAGGAGAACAAAAGAATCCTGTGAGGAAATAGCATGAAGGGGTAATGTGGGTAATAAAGAGGTTTCTTGAGCAGTCATTGTGGTGCTTGAGGTGCCCTGGGCTGATTGTGAGGAGAAGTTTATTGTTGTGGAAGCCAGTACTTGCCTCACTTCAGTGCATCCCTCAGTATATGAGACCTGCGGCTGAGGCGCGGCCGCCATCTTGGATTCGGCCAGAAATTCCAGCGCCGTGTAATTCGCTTCCAGGCTTCTCCGAGCTGTGCTGCTATACATAGGGGTAATGAGAATTCGTTCCTCCGTCGATTTCTCTAAGAACGGGTCGTTACACCGCCGTGAAACTGCTGCTATGGCCGGTGAATGGCTGAGGCAGAGCGGAGCTCCCGGCTTAAGCGGCCATCTTGGACGCCTCCGCGCATGCGCCTCTCGTCTGACTTGTTCTTTGACCAATCAAAACAATCCCAGAGTGAGATAAAGTTCTTTTACTGCTGCTGTAATCACATGTCGGATGTCAAAAGTCGGATGGTAAGGACAAGGCTCCTACTTTGGTCCGACTATAATGATATTCAATGGGCTGAAGTAGGATCAATTTTGGATCAAAGTAGTACAGGGAGCATTTTCAAAGTGGGACCGACTTGTGTCAGACCAGTTAAGACGGCGGCGATCATAGAGAAACATTGATTTTCACACGTCGTGCGACATGAGCTCCCAATGTCGGATCGTTTGTCGGACAAGTGTGAACCCGGCCTTATACACACACTAATTACAAGCAAACAGATCACAGGTGAGGATGGTTACCTTTAATAGCTATTCAAACCCCTCTGTGTAAACTTGTGTGCATGTTATCAGGCCAAAATCACCACGGTGTGTAAACTTTTGATCAGGGACAGTTGGGTAGTGTATATTTTCATTATGATTTAAAAAGAGTAAATAGTGTTGATTAATGATAAATGGCTTCAGCCAAACACTAACCATGAGTGAAAGAAAAGTTTTTGTGTTGTTATTTATATTCTCTGTAAAATGGCCAAGAAATCATCAATTCTGCCAGGGTATGTAAACTTATGAGCACAACTGTAAGTCTATCAGAGTGCCTGGGTGCTTAAAGCCTATATCAAAATTTACATTCAATTTTAATAGTTTGTTTGGGCCAAGCTGAAGGTAGGCTTTAAATTAAAAGCCATCCTGACAAGCAGGAGTACTAAAGAACCAGCTTTATGCTTACAACAGCACTAAGTACAGGCATACCCCGCTGCTTTACGTACCCTCACTTTACACACACACGTGAGTACGGACACATTGGCGTCTATGGGAAATCTTGGTCAGCTTGACATGGCACTGCTCCCAGTTTTTAACGTTGGCATCTATGGGAAATCTTGGTCAGCTTGACATGGCACTGCTCCCGGTTTTTAATATTGGCATCTGTGGGAAATCTTGGTCAGCTTGACATGGCACTGCTCCCAGTTTTTAACATTGGCACCTATGGGAAATCTTGGTCAGCTTGACATGGCACTGTTCCCGGTTTTTAACATTGGCATCTATGGGAAATCTTGGTCAGCTTGACATGGCACTGCTCCTAAACCATAAGTAACAGGGGTCATCCAGCTTGCCTAGGTAATCAGTTATGTCTGTAATTAACTATTGCAATGCAGTACATGCACTGAGAAGTGAAAAAAAGTATTGCTTCACTTTAAGTACATTTTCGTTTTACATACATCCTCTGGTCCCATTGTGTACTTAAAAGTGGGGTATGCCTGTACCTTACAATTCTGGCTTGTTTTAACTGCATTGCTGATTGAAAAGAGGTCCAGGGCTTGGCTGCGTTGTCTGGCAGATGTGCCTGAATTACAAAACTTCACAGAAATACAAAATCTTTGGTTGGTAGAATAGTTCACATACCATATATGCCTTTCAACTCTGCATTAAGCAGTTTACCCGGACGTTAGCTTCGGATACATCAGGGTTGTTTGAATAAGACTGGCATCTATAGCAAGGATAGGTTACATAATACACAACTGAAGAATTATCCCTAACTGGTAGGATGACATTTCCCAGCAGCGGAAGCCCTGAGTGTCCATGTGTTCAATCCTGTGGTTAAACAGTCTACAAAACATGCAGAAGAACCAGAGTAGCAGGTGGATTGTCAAGCCAACAGACAAGATTTCAGTGTAAATATATATGTGTCACCACTCTCCAGACCACTAGGAGAGGAAGCAGTGACGGGTGGAAGTTCTACATATGTTTATCTTCTCAATGAAACAAATTAATGTGGTTACCCGATGGTATGGCAAGCGAATTTACAAAGCATCGCTGACATCAAACACTGCGTCAGCCTATCTCTATTCTCTTTTCAGTGATCTGGAAGTTCATTAATGTAAGGGAAAGCAATATCAATCACATGCCACAATCTTCTGAAACAGTACAAATATTATTACCAGGCCAGGAAGATCAAATACCAAAGTACTTGGAAATGTTACTAACTTTGATGGCTGATGATCAACTTTATAATAACATTCAGTGGCAAGCAGCTCTTATTTTCCATAGGAAGGATATATTACATAGTTACATAGTAGGTGAGGTTGAAAAAAATGTCCAACCTGTGTGTGGTTTATGCTTGTACACACGGTTTGGACTTTTGACCATGCAAAAGTCCGCCGTGAGTCCGTCGGAAAGATAGAGAACAGGTTCTCTATCTAAGGTCCGTCAGACCTCCGACACAAAAGTCAGATGGAGGCTACACACGGCCGGACTTTCCGAGAAAAAAAGCCTGTCTAACTATTTTTCTCGGAAAGTCCGGCCGTGTGTACGAGGCATTATATGTCAGTATAACATTGTATATCCCTGTATGTTGTGGTCGTTCAGGTGCTTATCTAATAGTTTCTTGAAACCTTTGATGCCCTCCGCTGAGACCACCGCCTGTGGAAGGGAATTCCACATCCTTGCCGCTCTTACCGTAAAGAACCCTCTACGTAGTTTAAGGTTAAACTCTTTTCTTCTAATTCAGAGTCTAATTATCTAATTTTTTTCCCTAAATAGCTTCCTTTACCTTAGTGCAGTCCTCCTTCACTTACCTCATCCTTCAATTTTGCTTTTAAATGTCCTTATTTCTTTTGAGAAATCCTCACTTCCTGTTCTTCTGTCTGTAACTTTTGCTTTTAAATGTCCTTATTTCTTCTGAGAAATCTTCACTTCCTGTTCTTCTGTCTGTAACTCCACACAGTAATGCAAGGCTTTCTCCCTGGTGTGGAGTGTCGTGTTCGCCCCCTCCCTTGCACTACAGGAGAGTCAGGATGCCCACTAACACACAGCTCTTTTCCCTATCTGCAACATAGAGAGCATCCTGATTTTCCTGTAGTCCAAGGGAGGGGGCAAGCACAACACTCCACACCAGGGAGAAAGCCTTGCATTACTGTGTGGAGTTACAGACAGAAGAACAGGAAGTGAGGATTTCTCAGAACAAATAAGGACATTTAAAAGCAAAATCGAAGGATGAGGTGAGTGAAGGAGGACTGAACTAAGGTAAAGGAAGCTATTTAGGGAATTGTACCTTTACAACCCCTTTAAGTGCTTAAAGGGTCACTAAAGGAAAAACATTTTGCTGAAATGACTGTTTACAGGGTATAGAGACATAAAAGTTAACTGATTCCTTTTCAAAATGATTAAAAATAGATAAAAATCAATCATATAATGTGCCTGCAGGTTAGTTTCATTTTTGAACTTGCTTTATTTTCTGTGAAGTAGAAATAGAAACACAGAACAAAAACAAACAAATCCAGGGCAGTGTTTTGTTTTTAAAATGAATCTGATTGGTTCTGGGAAGTTTTAGACACACAGTAATGACAGCTTTGACCACCGTGAGAAAGCTCCCAGCACTGTGGTTATAAGGAAACAGACAAGCATGAAGTGTGGAGAACAGAGAAGGATTACAGCAACTTCAAAGCAAAAATGAACAATAAGGACATGAAACCAGTACTGCAGTAAGGTAAAGGAAGCTATTTAGCTTAAACATTTTTTTACTTTAGTGATCCTTTAAACATAACAAGAAGGTTGTCAGGAGCGCTCCTGACAACCTCGTTGTTATGATTAAACACCAAAAGCAATTGTAAAGGATTTTTTTATTAGTTAACATACATCTCTATACTTGCCTTGCTCTGTGCAAAAGAATTGCACAGAGCGGCCTGGGACCTCTGCCGGTGCTTTTGGCTCCTCCTCTCTGTTCACTGCCCGACAGGAAGCCGCTTCCTAAGGGGGCACTTGTGCAAGCTCACGCCCTAGCTCCCTGCGGCTGTGTGCATTGACACAGACAGTGGGACTCGGCCCTGCCCCATCACTGGCGTTGACTGTTTACTACTCTCGTGCACATTGCTGGATCGGCTTGGGCTCAGGTAAGAATAAGGTAGGGGGGGGGGAGTGGAGGGATCCTGCAGCAGAGTTTTTTTTTTACCTTAAAAGCTTGTTTGGCTGTACTTCTCCTGTGCATCACAGGAGTGCAGTTCTTCCTGCACTCCTGTGACCCTTTTTCAGCAAACAGCTAGTTGAAGCCCGTTGTCAGCTGACGTTACAGAGCCGGCCCAGGCTTGGGCAAGTTTGCGACTGTATGGTCGCGATCTGTCCACTTGCCTGAACCGGCACTGGTTCCCGCCCCCTCCACAGCCCAGCGCTCCAATGAGCAGGGGGTTTCTCTGTGCTCAGGAAGCTGGGAGAACCGTGTGATCAGCGGCATTTGATTGCTCGGTTCTCAGTCTTAGAGCCAGCGGGGGACAGATGCAGCATTGCATTGATGCTGCATCCACCTGGGCAAGTATGAATCTGAAAAAAAACATACTTCTCTTTTAATGCATAGAATGCATTATGGTAAAAATCCTTGAGGCTTTAGAACCACTTTAACTGTGTGAAACGCGTTAAAAGCTTGTCAGTCCTTTGTGCTGTTTGTCTAATTTTGGAGAAATAAAGGAATTTTACATTGATCAAGTCAGCGGTGTGCGGCCGTTATCTCTTCTTTCCTGCACACACGGCAGCGAGCCGTGACGAGCACCCACATGGGAGTCGAGTATTGGTTGAACACTACAGTATGTGATACGACAAGGGTTCAAATAACTCTGTGCTCACAGCATGCTGGAGACCTGGACCTCCGGTTCAAATAACTCTGTGCTCACAGCATGCTGGAGACCTGGACCTCCGGTTTAAATAACACTGTGCTTACAGCATGCTGGAGACCCGGACCTCCGGTTCAAATAACTCTGTGCTCACAGCATGCTGGAGACCCGGACCTCCGGTTCAAATAACTCTGTGCTCACATCATGCTGGAGACCTGGACCTCCGGTTTAAATAACTCTGTGCTCACAGCATGCTGGAGACCCGGACCTCCGGTTCAAATAACTCTGTGCTCACAGCATGCTGGAGACCTGGACCTCCTTAGCAGTGCTCCAGTCAACAGCCATGCTCAAGGGGCAAGTACACTCCTAATAGAGATGGGAATGGTGTGTTAATAGTAGACTTTGAAGAGTAATCATTTAGATAATTAATAATGTGTCAGGGTTTGGTATTAGTTCTTTACACAAACCTACAGATCTATCAAAAGCCAAACAGGTGGCTGGGGGCTGTAAAAAACAAAAAAACAACAAAAAAAAACTGAGCTGTGGCTTTTCTGCCTCCCCAGCCACCTACCTAAAGTCTTAAACAGCCAAAGACTAGTCTTTTTCCACCAATAAAGGAGTGGGTGTCCATAGACTTTAGGTAGATAAAATTGTAGGAATATTGTATATGTATGTATGTGTAGCATTATAGGTATGTATGTGTAGCATTATAGGTTTAGTCCAATCCAAGAACCATACAGTATATAAGAACAATATGTCCAAAGTCTATGCATTCGATTGAAGTAACCAGCACTGCTGACAATCCATTGTATTATCTAATAGTAGTTAGTCATATTCTACCGGACTTGTTCTGCAATGCTAAAGATGTTTTCATACTTATACAAATAGCTTCCTCAGCTCTAAAGAATATACTTTGTAAGTTTTTCTGTGATCTTCTTATTTTCCCATACCAGATTCTGGGTATTCACCCTAAGATGATTACCATGATTTTTCCTGGTCAATACACAGTACAGCTAGTGATAGTTCAATTGGATTTTAAGCTTTCCCTGCTCCTCCAGGTAACTTCCTCAGCTTCGTGGGTCATGAAACCAGTTGAAAGTGTTTAAAGGGATTTTAAAGCTTTGTGTTTTTTCACCTTAATGCGTCCTATGCATTAAGGTGAAAAAACACCTTGCACTCTCTGGCCCCTGAGCCCCAAATCTCTGTGGGTGCGATCCCGCCTCGTTCTCTTGATGGCTGATTGGCTCCTCATTGGATAGATTGATAGCAGCGCAGCCATTGGCTCCCGCTGCTGTCAATCAAATCCAGGGGCACAGCCGCTGGGAGGGTGGGCCGAGTCATGCACTCGAGGGCTATGCATGCAGAGTGTACCCACAAGGTAACCCCCTCGGGAGAGAACTTCCCAGAGGGGGGTTAGCTCTTGCGGTGAGGAGCCGAGACAGCCGCTGTGGAACCCCAGAAGAGGACATTCGGGGCCATTCTGTGCAAAACGAACTGCACAGTGGAGGTAAATTATATATATATATATATATATATATATATATATATATATATATATATATATATATATATATAATGAACCTTTAGTGTCCCTTTAACTCGAATTGATGTTTTTTTTATTTATCAGTAGGAAAGCAACAGGGGGTTGAAAACATCTTGAGGTGCGCAGGAACACCTCAATACTTCAAGATAGGAACAACACTGGTAAATACAAATGTGAACCCTTATCATTGGAGAATCCAAAAAGGTATAAAATGCCAGCAGGTTATGTAGTCCATCATATAATTGAAAAACAATTTTTGGGAGGATTGTGCCTTTAAACCTTACAAGGACTCCATGTACTTGTACCTACAAGAGTCTTTAGTGGATGATAAATGCAACCAAACCTACTGAAGGATAAATAACAATCTGTACAAAGAAATGTTATATTCATGTGGCAAAAGCAGTACAGAGGAATTGTAACCTGACACAGCTCGACACAAATAAAGCCCGTGGGTATGTATCCTAAATCATTTTTCTTGGTTTTAATTATTCAGAACCCATACAGGAAGATAACAGAATTCATACACTACAAATCTAAAATAAAACAATGGCGTACATTAATATTTAAATACAATATTTAAACATTGTTTTTGCTTAACAGTAGATGTCAGTCCCGGTATTATATATACAGAAAACCATAAGTTGCTTAGCTTTAACCAGTCCTGAATATTACTAGAGAAAACATTTACTATATCCAAAGCTAAAACTTTTTTTGGAAGGAGAAGAAAAGCCAAATACCATCTCTCTTATTTTTCCATCTATGGTCTGCTGGAGAGATTTCCCTTTACTTCACAATGGGAGACTGCAGGAAATCTTTCAAAACTGTGGGAAATCCTCTCTAAAGCCTCGTACACACGATTGGATATCTAATGGAATCTAATTCGATGGATTTTTTCATCGGATATACGATGAAGCTGACTTTCATCAGTCTTGCCTATACACCATCAGTCAAAAATCCGACTGTGCCAAAACGCGGTGACGTAAAACACTACGACGTGCTGAGAAAAATTAAGTTCAATGCTTCAGAGCATGCGTCGACTTGATTCTGAGCACGTGTGGATTTTTGACCGATGGACTTCCACACAGATGATCGTTTTTTTCTATCGTTTTTTTATTCATAGGAAAAATTTAAGACATGTTCTATTTTTTTTCACCGATGGAAAACAAACCAATGGGGCCCATACACGAACGGTTTGTCTGATGAAAACAGTCCATCGGTCTGTTTTCATCGGACAAACCGATCGTGTGTACAGGGCTTTAGGTGTCACAGTGACAACTGTCCCCATTGGAAGATTTCCTCCCTATTCCTGTTACATTGCCAGCTCAAATTCCATCACTTTCACTCCTACTTGCATTAGAGTCTGGGACAAATATAGGGGGCATATATCTCCAATGGGGGCTCAAGACAGGCTTGTGAATCTTTTCCTGTTCCTGTTCCATGTAAAACAAAAAAAAAAGTTTTGGCTTTAGATACATTTTAAGAAAACATCATGGGGGTATTTAGTAAGACTGGAGCAATCAAAATCTGGTGCAGTTGTGCATAGTAGCCAATCAGCTTCTAACTTCAGCTTGTTCAATAAAGTGGTAATAATCCCACTTTTCATCGTTTACCTAAGCATATAATAAGGCTTACCTGTAGGAAGATCTCCTAAACTTTCACTGTTTTAGAGATGTTCAGAGTGTATGCAGCCGGTGAGATCACTGGTGCATGCACTCTGAAGGTCCAGCATACCGTGCCGGACCTTCATTAAATGGCGGCTCCCATGCACATGCATGGGAGTGACATTATCACGCCTCTAGTCATTCATGAAACCAAAGGATGTGAACCCAGAAGGAAGACCTAGTGAAGAAGGAAGCCCTCTCAGCGGTGACAGCACAAAGCTGGAGAGCTTTATTTTAAGGTAAGTCTCCCATAATGTGCTAGTATGCAATGCCCTTCACCCCCCTACTTTTTAGAGCTGAGAGATCCTGTGTAAATTCTGTGCATTGAATGGATATAGGGGAAAGACAGATGTAGATTAACAGGTAAAACCTATGTAGGAGGATTTTTTTAATCTCTGTGTATCATCTGAGGCTGGTTACTGTAAGGATTTACAATCACTTTAAGCTTTGACAATAAACCCAGAAGCTGATTGGTTTCTATACAGGGCTGCGCCAGATTTTGCAAGCTCCAGTTTTATTAAATCCCCCCATGTCTGTCATAAGGGTATAGCATGTGCCTCTTCAGGCCCCACTGCAAAAACCATGACCACCTTCTAAATATGAGAAGACACTTATTAAGATACTTTGATCTAACAGTCTGAATGCTTTTATGGTTCCTGTGTTACAGCTAACAGAACATGTAGGACCTGTGTCACCATACAAATTATAACCCTGGCTAATGGTGGTTGCTTATTCACTGTTCTGACACAAGATGTCAACAAGCAGCGGCAAAGCTTATGGCTGTTTCCTGGTGAAATTCACTTTTGGACACATTCCGTATATACTCGAGTATAAACCGACCCGAGTATAAGCCGATGCACCTAATTTTACCACAAAACAAATGGGAAAATGTATTCACTTGAGTATAAGCCTAGGGTGTTCATCTGCATGCCTCACTGTGTCCATGTGCATGCCTCACGGTGTCCATGCCTCACTGTCTCCAAGTGCTTGCCTCACTGTGTCCATGTGCATGCCTCACTGTGTCCATGTGCATGCCTCACGGTGTCCATGCCTCACTGTGTCCAAGTGCTTGCCTCACTGTGTCCATGTGCATGCCTCACTGTGTCCATGTGCATGCCTCACTGTCTCCAAGTGCTTGCCTCACTGTGTCCATGTGCATGCCTCACTGTGTCCATGTGCATGCCTCACTGTGCCCATGCCTCACTGTGTCCATGACTAGACTGACCTTTAACATGGGAATCTATGGAAGGGGTGCACAGCTTTGAAAAATTGGTGCTCCCCGGGCCGTAGGTCCCTCGGACAACAAACTTTGCACACTTGTTTGGGGTCCAGGGGACCTATGGCCGGCCGGTACCGGGTCCCCAAAGTCCGGGAGATCAGGCGCAAAAAGGTGACTCGAGTATAAGCCGAGGGGGGCATTTTCAGCACAAAAAAATGTGCTGAAAAACTTGGCTTATACTCGAGTATATACGGTATATGATATAGGTGTTCCTTTAATATCATATCACAAGCAGCTATTACATTAGGTAGCCTTTGATACTGCAACAGAAATTAGATTTTAGGAGCGTAGCTTGACCAGATGAATGAAAGCTGGTTTCTAATCGATTGCTATGGGTTACTGCACACCATTATGCCAAAAAAAAAAAAAAAAAGCCCAGCATATGAATAATTATCTTATCGTGCCTTGATATAAGATGTAGGGTCATCAGAAGAGGTTTGGTCTTCCTCTGACTGCTGACATGGGATGGTTCCTGAAGAAGAGACAACCACTGTCTTATTTTTGTTGGCCCTTTTCTGCCTCTGTGATATGGCATCACACACTGCCACCACTTCATCACTTTCAAAGTCATAGTCTGGGATTGAATCGGTGCAGGCATCTCTGCCATTACTCTGTAGATTCTTTCCTTCTACCTCTCTCTTCTGCTGGAGAAGCTGCTGGGCCCATTTCAGATCTTCTTCCCATAACTCTTTGTTTGAGGGATAAAGGTGATAAGCAACCTGGAAGCTCCTTATGGCCTATAAAAAAAAAAAAAAAGGAAGGACAAAACACTTAATATTGTATGAAAAGAAAGATACACTTGCTATTAGAAAATGTAATCTGTCCAACATCAAAGCTTTTCAAAGTTTGGCAGAAACTTGACCAATGAGATAATGAGTTGAGACCAGCAGAAATAAAGGAGTGATTCCCTGGAGCCTTGTACTAGTGTGTGCTGAGCATAATGTTAAGAACATTGCTGGGCTATACTAAATACAGTGTGAACATGGGGTCCTTTGCTCAGTTAGAGAAAATCGTAGCAGGAAGGTAGAGTTGCACAACTAATCGTTAAAAAAAAAAAAAAATCGCAATCTCGATTCAACGCCCCTCACAATCTCTATTGCACAGTTTCCAGATTCTTGAATGTAACAATTGTACAGACTTCTCGGCTCACTCTGGCAGACTGCCAAGTTTTTAACAACATTGTCTGAGCTAGTAGATAAGTAGAAACATTGTAACTCTCCCTTCTAATGCCGCGTACACACGATAATTTTTCGGCATGAAAAAAACCAATGTTTTTCGGAATGTAGAAAAAAAATTGTTTTTTAGAACCTGAAAAATTATGTTAAGCCCACACACGATAATTTTAAATGATAAAAAAATTCATGACGAAAAATTATATAAATGCTGTAAGTTTAACCACTTAAAATCTAAACCTTTTTCTGACACTTTTTCTGACACTTGCTACTTACAACATTAAAATTCAAATTTTTTTGCTAGAAAATTATTTAGAACCCCCAAACATTATATATTATATCATTTTTTTTAGCAGAGAACCTAAGGAATAAAATTACGATTGTTACAATATTTTATGTCACACTGTATTTGAACAGTGGTCTTTCAAATGCAAGTTTGGGGGAAAAAATACACTTCAATTAATAAAAAAGAAACAGAACAGTAAAGTTACCCCTTTTATTAGAATCGTGATCTGTCTTCTAAGCAAAAAAATCGAGAGTCTCATTTTAGCCAGACTCGTGCAGCTCTACAGGAAGGTAAAAATCACATTTATCAAACCACAATGTTTTCCCTTTCTATTCATCCTAAAGCTAATTTTCAGGCTTTTGTGGCCCCAATTCAACCATCCGTTTCAGAATCTATGCTTGAATTATACTTCCACACCTTCTTCTAGTGATTTAAAAACACAATGCGAACTGCCAGTTACCGTACATTATCAGTCACTGGCCACAAGTTCACATCTTTGCAGTTTAGCTGAGGTCTGCAGGCCACGTGTGGATAGGCTATTGGAAAAGTATGAAGAGTGGTGGACAGCTGGGGAGAAAGCTAAAGGGAGTTGGAAATAAGTGGAACAGGGAGAGCCTCTGACACTCTACAATGCTGGCCTGATGACTTCAGAGTTGCCGGAGCTGAAACTATGTTTTGGTGGGCATTTAATAGAATGGTCACCCAGTGCACACAGGGAAGACAGGGATGGTAGGTCTCCTAAACAGGTAGCGCTAGGATCCCACTGACTGAAGGCTGGCTATTAATAAGGATAACAGAAGTTGGAAGCAGAGAATAATTCAAAAACATTGTTTACTTGTTAAGAGAGATTTATTTTAGCAGTAATTCATGCAAAAGGAGCCCCGACCAAGTATTGAGTGCATACTATACTCTATATGGACATACTTTTCAGTAAGCCAATATTTCTGTATTAACCACTTGACAACTGGGCACTTAAACCCCCTTCCTAACCAGATCAATTTCCAGCTTTCGGTGCTCTCACAATTTCTCAGTCATACAACACTGTACCCATCTAAAATGTGTTTCCTTTTTTTCACACAAATAGAGCTTTCTTTTGGTGGTATATGATCACCTCTGGGTTTTTTATTTTTTGCGCCTTTAAAGAAAAAAGACTGAAAATTCTGTAAAAAAAAAAAAATCTTGTTTCTGTCATATTAGCAGGTTATTTCTCACACACAGCATATGCATACCACAAATTACACCCCAAAACACATTCTGCTATTCCTCCCGAGTATGGCGATACCCCATGTGTGAGACTTTTACACAGCGTGGCCACATACAGAGGCCCAACATGCAGGGAGCACCATCAGGCGTTCTGGAACACCCAGGCCAATTCTGACATTTCTCTCCTACATGTAAAAATCATCATATATTTGCTGGGAAATTACATAGAACTCCAAAACATTATATATGCTTCTTTAGCAAAGACCCTAAAGAATACAATGGCGGCCATTACAACTTTTTATCCCGCACGGTATTTTCACAGCAATTTTTGGTGCTTAAAAAAAAAAAAACAGTAAAGTTAGCCCAATGTTTTTGCATAATATGAAAGATGAAGTTATGCAGAGTAAATAGATACTCAACATGTCACCCTTCAAAATTGCGCACGCTCGTGGAATGGCGCCAAACTTCGCTACTTAAAAATCCCCATAGGTGACTCTTTAATTATTTTTATTGGTTACATGCTTTTAGTTACAGTGGTCAAAATGATTGCTCTCGCTCCAACGTTCGGAGCAATACCTCACAGGTGTAGCTTGAACATCGTTTTCATATGTCGGTGGAAATTACGTATGCATTCGCTTTTGCGTGCGAGCACACAGGGACAGGGGCGATTTAAAAAAATAAATAAAAATTATTGTTCATTTTACTTTATTTTGACACTTTTTTCCCCAAAAATACATTTTTTGATCACTTTTATTCCTATTATAAGGAATGTAAACATCCCTTGAAATAGGACTATGGCATGACAGGTCCTCTTTACAGTGAGATATGGAGTCAATAAGACCCCACATCTAACCTCTAGGCTGGGAAGACTGAAAAAAAAAATCCTGGCTTTGATCGTAGCGGTGAGTCTGTAAAAGCACCGGAGGATGGCAGGAGGGGGGGGGGGACGTATTGCAGGGTATTGAAGTATTGCAAGGTATTGGAGTATTGCAGGGTATTGGAGTATTGCAAGGTATTGGAGTATTGCAAGGTATTGAAGTATTGCAGGGTATTGGGGTATTGCAGAGTATTGGGGTATTGCAGAGTATTGGGGTATTGCAGAGTATTGGAGAATTGCAGAGTATTGCGCAGGGAATTGCAGAGTATCGCGCAGGGAATTGCAGAGTATCGCGCAGGGAATTGCAGAGTATCGCGCAGGGAATTGCAGAGTATCGCAGGGTATTGAAGAGTATCGCGCAGGGTATTGCTGAGTAATGGGCAGGGATGGATGGCTGGATCTGTGACTGCAATTGTCACAGATCAAGCCCACAGTGCTGCTGCTGCCTCCGCTCTCCCCCCTCTCCTCTCGCACTGTACCGATCGGTTCAGAAAGAGGAGGGAGGAACCAACGCCATCACATGACGCCGGTTTGTTTACAAGTGATTGCTCCGTCATTTGACGGAGCGATCGCGTGGTAAACGGCCGTTATCTGCGTCAATTTACCGCGATCCGTGATGCGCCGTGTCTTCTAGACCCGGCGCTCACGGATCGCTGTAATTTGCCGCTGATAGCGGGCGTTTACCACATGATCGCTCTGTCAAATGACGGAGCAATCACTTGTAAACAAACCAGCGTCATGTGATGACGTCGGTTCAGGGACGTCCTTCCAGAACAACTCGACCGCGCTGTAGACGTCTTTTGTCTATAGCGCGGTGGGAAAAAGGTTAAAAATCCTTTTTTTTTTTATTGGTCCTATGTAATATTCACATTTTATGAGATACAGAATTTGGGTTTTTACTAGCTGTAAGCCATAATCATCAAAATTAAAGTAATAAATCCTTGAAATATATCACGTGTTTCAAAAAATCAGAACGTTTTTTTTTTTTGTGATCCGATGATGCCACCATCAAAAATCGGCTGTTGCTGCAGCCTACTAACGGTGCAAAATTCGATCGAAAATTCTTTGATGCGATTTTCGAAAGAAAATTCTTTCGAAATTCGAACCGTGTATTGCTGCCTTTACGCATCTATATAAAATATATGAATATATTATAAATTAACTTCTTTGATGATATTCTAATTTGATGAGATGCACCTGTATATCATTTGGGATTATCCATCACTTTCGAATCTACCCAGTGGGGACACAAAAAAATTGAGACTGGGCCCAACCATTCCCTAATCTATCCATAGAAAATATTTTCCGTTTATAGAACAATAACCTACTTACTGGTAATGTATTTAATAGAACAAACATTCCTGACATTTTCTATAGAAAGAACCTGCTGTGGATTTATGAGTTGCTCTGCTTTCAGGGCGTGTATTCATTTTATACAATAGGTCACTGAACTTAATTTCAGTCTAAGAAATTACCCCATTTTTCAGATTCATTCCCGGGTTATGTAAACCTCATCACACTCACACACCTGCAGAGTAAATCCTGCTAGAAAAATAAAAGTTAAATATGCATTAGATGCCGTGACCTCAGTAAACAATTGCTTGCAGCAGTCGCACCCCTCTAGAAGTAGCTAATGTAAGCGTGCCATTGAACGCTGTCATTCCGCTCAGCGCAGTAATAATACTCTTAGTCAACTGTCATTGGCAGAACAATGCTTGGCCACAGTCACTTATTGTTAGCGCAGTCTAGGCATGCACAGACCTAGGACATGTCACAGAGCTACAATGCAGACATCATCTTATTACCGTAAACTATTGTTTGGAATCCCTTTCCTTTACGCTCTTAGGGGTAGAAATAACACAGAACACAGTGAGTTCGGAGGAAAGGCTGTATATGTTTTGGAACAGAAACTCAAATGCCAGCATACATCTGAATGAAGCCAAGTTAATAAAATGCATATTTATCCAGGAAGACAAATTGTCTTAGTACAGTAAAACCTTGGATTGGGAGCATAATTCGTTCCAGAAACATGTTTGTACTCTAAAGCACTTGTATATCAAAGCGAATTTCCCCATAAGATATAATGGAAACTCAAATGATTCGTTCCACAACAATTTATTCATAGGTCCTTCAGTTTATAGTCCATATAAAAAGATTATAGCGATGTGATAGATTGTGTAACCATAAAATGTCCATCCACAAATGGAAGCGTCCACAAGGGTGACCGAGAAGACTACCCTACAGTAGAGCGATCTGAAAGCGAGGCTTGAAGCACTTGTGGAGCGCAGAGTGGAAGGGACGACATCAATGGCGGTGTGGATGGCTTTACCCCGGATACCTGCATACCTGCATACTTTTAATCATCAACCATGTGAGTTTGAGAAATGTCGTACCTTCATTAACCACTTCCATACTGGTCATTTTCACCCCCTTCCTGCCCAGGCCAATTTTTAGCTTTCAGCGCGGTCACACTTTGAATGAGAATTGTGCGGTCATGTGACGTTGTACCCAAATACATTTTGCTCATTTTTTTCCCCAAAAATAGAGCTTTTGGTGGTATCTGATCACCTCTGCTTTTATTTTTGTGCTATAAACACAATGGCCCAGATTCACAAAGCACTTACGCTGACATAAGTGCAAATGTGCGCCGGCGTATCTGTGCTCCAGACCCACAAACCAACATATGCCTAAAAGCTGGCCACCCTACGCCGACGTAGCTTACATACCCCGGCGTAGCGTGGGCGCATGTTTCTGCTCCCATTGATTAGGCATTCAAACATGCAAATGAGGTAAATACTGCGATTCATAAAAGTACGTGCGCCCGACGCATGCTACGCGAGGTGCGTGTAAGTTGTACGTCCGGCGTAAAGTTATTCCCCATAGATGAGGTGCAACCCGGCAACAGACATGCAAAGGTCTGCACCAGAGAACACAGGCCGGCGTGTTGCGTTGGACGTGTGTCTGGCTGGGCGTACATTAAGTTCACGGCGTACGTGGTGATCGGGCGTAGCTTAGGCAGTTGTGCCAGCGTGGTTGTGAGCATGCACATAAGGGTGCTGTTTCATGCGTCCACGTCACGGCGCATGCACAGTTCATGATACGCCGGGCGTAAAATACTTCACTATGCTCGGACTATCATTTGCATGGGGTCACGCCCACTTCCACCTACGCCGCTCTGCGCCTTCGAAAAATAGCCCACGCTGACGCAGCGTTGGGAGCAATAGCTTGCTGAATGCAATGCTTGCCTCTCCGCGCTACGTTGGCCTAGTGTACGGCATTTGCGCTACAGCAGCGTAGTGTGCGCCCACTCTCTGTGAATCTGGGCCAATATGTATTACTTTTTGCTGTAATAAATATCCCATTTTTTTTTCAAAAAAACTTTTTTTTCCTCAGATTATGCCGATATGTATTTTTCGACATATTTTTGGTAAAAAAATAAATAAAATCACAATAAGCGTATATTGATTGGATTGTGCAAAAGTTATAGGCCCAGATTCACAGAGCGATTACGCCTGTCTAACTGGTGTTAGACAGGAGTAATTTCATATTTTGCGCGCCGTATCACTAGTTTAAATCCTCAAACCATGATACGGTGGCTTCGGGCTTCGATCCGAGAGGCTTACGTCTTCGTAAGCCTTCGGATCTACGCTGCGATATTTTTGCGGCTGCTGGGAGGAGTCCGCGTCGTTTTCAGCGTCGAGATATGCAAATGACTTTTTACGGCGATCCACGAAGATACGAGCGGTCTTCGCAATCGCTTACGTCATTTTTTTGCTACGTACTGTTAGACCAGCTATTTGCTGGTCTAACGGTGCGTAGCCCATGTTAAGTATGGCCGTCGTTCCCGCGTCGAATTACATTTTTTTTTTTTACGTAACTCGTTCGGGAATAGGAATGTCCGTAAACGACGCTACTCAAACAACGAATGACGTAATGACGTGATTTCGCGCAATGCACGGCGGGAAATTTCTGAACGGAGCATGCGCAGTTCGATCGCCGCGGGAACGCGCCTATTTTAAATGCTTCACGCCCCCTACTCGCGTAGATGGCTTGCGCCGGGAGAAATACACTACGCCGCCGTAGTTTACTGGACAAAATCTACCGGGATTCCACGTAGAGCCAGGTAAAATACGGCGGCGTAGGTTATTTCTGATACTCTACGCGAATCCAATTGTATGTGAATCTGGCCCATAGCGTCTACAAATTAGGGGATAGAATTATGACATTTTAAAAAAAAAATTATTCACTAGTAATGGCGGCGATCTGCGAGTTTTGTCAGGACTGCTATATTGTGGCGGACAGATTGGACACTTTTGACACTAATTCGGGACCATTCACATTTATACAGCAAACAGTGCTATAAATATGCACAGATTACTGTATAAATGTGACTGGCAGGGAAGGGGTTAACACTAGGGGGCGATCAAGGGGTTAAATGTGTTTCCTAGGGACTAATTCTAACTGCGGGGGGAGGAGACTGACCGGGGGAGGTGATCGATGGGTGTCCCAAGTGACACACCATTGGTCTCCTCTCCTTGACAGGACGTGGATCTCTGTCTTTACACACAGAGATCCACGTCCCTGCTCTGTGACGAGCAGTCGCGGGTGGGTGGCGGTCATCGCGGCCGCTGGGCATGCGCATCGGGTCCCCAGAGATACGGCGAGTAATACGCCGTGCACGCTCTCCACACTGCAGGGAATCCCAGGATGTCAAATTACGTCCGCCCAGAGGGACGAAGGGTTCCTGCGGATGTCATATGACTATACGCCGGTGGGGAAAATGTTAAATGTAACCATACTGCTACACTTAGAGGCATCTCTCTTCGCTTTTATACGCAGTTGTGACATGCCGCTACTCTTATATCAAGACATTGCTTGTATTTCAAGTCACAATTTATTAAAGAATTTAGATTGTTTTGCAAAACACTCTCAGACCAAGTTACTCTCAAACCAAGGTTTTACTGTATTGTGGAAACCAAAAATAGGGTCACGAAGGCCATGATCCACGCTAAATTGGACGCGATCCTACAAGATAGGGTTGAATATATAGGGCTGATAAAGTTTCACAGTTACATCACACTGGATCAGGATTTTGATTTATCTTTTTCTTTGGAATTGTTTTTTTTATTTTTATTATACCATAGGATATATGAATTGCATTACAGGGTTCAATTATATGTGATTTTTTATAGTTTAGCGTAGCACATAAAGTCTAATGCAGTCCATGCCTCGATGGGTCAAGGCTGTTTTGATGGCAAAAGGAAGACCTACTCAATTTTAGGTGAGGGGGTTATAAAATTATAGCTGATCGGGTTTTATATACAAGTATTTATATACCAGGACTGTTATACTCCAACAAAATAGCCGAAATGCAAGAAATTGTTCTTCAAGGGATAACCTTATACCTGCTGATGGCCACAGCGACTTATTTTCACAAAAAAAAAAAAAAAGAAGTTAAATTTAAACACTATACTAGCAACAATAGCAACTAAATATTTTATCCTAGGGAATTTCCTTTAGTATTGAGTTGTGAAATGATATCAAGAAATGTAGCCTTTATCAACTGGATGACAGCTGTGGCCCCAATCAATTTAAACCACTGTGGGCCACAAAGAAGGACAAAGAGGGGGGCATTTGGTAGAAAAAAAATGCATTTTACATGCCTGATATAAACTGCTATTTATGACTTGGTTCTTAAAGTGGAGTTCCACACAATAGTGTAACTTACGCTCCTTTGTCTCCTTACAGGCACCCTTTCCTATTTCCGGGAGACCTGGTCGGGGCACATTACGTCAGAAGCTCCGCTCCCTTCTCCTCCACCGCTGGGCTGGTAGGAGAGCGCAGCATTGCGCATTAGGGACCCGGCACAAAGCCGTAATGCATTACTACTGGGTTCTCTTACCGGCCATGGTGGGAACAGCACCCGACAGCTGATGGAAACATCGGCTGCGGTGCCGACATCGATGGACTCCAGAACAGGTAAGTATCCTATTATTAAAAGTCAGCAGCTGCACTATGTATAGCTGCTGCCTTTTAATTTTTGCAGGAGTGGGCGGACCTCCGCTTTCAAATACCAATTACATATTAAAATGTAGAGCCCATTGGATTATTTAAATTGAGAGATAGATAGTGATCAATGGGATATGGCCCTGGAGTTGTTCCCTGCTGTATCTATAACAGCTTCACGTAAACTTTCACAACTATTCATCTGGCACAGAGCTTATCGCACGCCTGCCATGGTGCCCCGTGGTGTGGCGCGATTGATGATGAAATGTATCTAAGGCCGCGTACACACTATTAGTCCAAACCGATGAAAGCTGTCCAGTTTCATCGGTCCAAACCGACCGTGTGTATGCCCCATCAGTCTGTTGTCCTTCAGTCCAAAAATGTAGAACTTGCTTTAAAATCGGACTGATGGACGCCTACAGATCGGTCAAAAAACGATGGTTAGTACGCAAAAGCATTGGTTCAAAACCCGCGCATACTCAGAATCAAGTCGACGCATGCTTGGAAGCATTGAACTTAATTTTTTTCTGCGCGTCGTCGTGTTTTACGTCACCGCGTTCTGACACGATTAGTGTTTGAACTGAAGGTGTGTACGCACATCAGACCATCAGTTTGTGAAGCGATAAAACTGAACTTCAGTCCGTTTTCATCAGTTTGGACTGATTGTGTGTACAAGGCCTAAAAGGTATTTACATCATGGTAACCAGATTATTGTACCTAGCTAGAAAGTGAATTGCTTGATTTTGGATGGCATCTACAGTACCTATCAAGGCACAGTGGGTTGCTTATGGTAACTCCCTTTTACTTAGAGAACAGTTGGCTTATTGCCATCAAAATGCATTTAAAAAGAATTGGCTAGATCAGTGATGGTGACCCCTGCACCCCAGATGTTTTCGAACTACATTTTCCCTAATGCCCTCCCAGCTGAAGGAGGGCTTCATTCAACCTATCTTGAAGAAAGCCACTTTGGATCCTAAGGATCCACTCAACTGGCGCCCCATAACAGGCCTAACTGTTCTCTCCAAGGTAATGGAGAAAGCAGTGGTACAGCAGCTGCAACAGCATCTAGATACCCATAACTTACTTGACCCATTTCAATCAGGATTCCGTCCCGGACACGGGACGGAAACAGCATTGCTCAAGATATGGGACGACGTTCTCGAGGCCGCAGACGAAGGAGAATCTTCTCTTCTGGTTCTGCTGGACCTAAGCGCAGCCTTTGATACAGTTGATCACAAGCTCTTATTGTCTCGACTGGCTAAAATAGCCAAAGTCGCGAAAAGCGATCTATCCTGGTTCTCCTCTTTTTTGGAAAACAGATCGCAAACAGTGAAGCTAGGACCCTTCACTTCTGAACAACGCACATTATCGTGCGGGGTCCCTCAAGGATCTCCCCTGTCGCCAATGTTATTCAACATTTATGTGCGTCCTCTTTTCGAAATCATCAGCAGCCAAAAACTGCTATATCACTCTTATGCAGACGACACGCAATTGTACTTCCGCATTTGCAATAAAAAGGATCACCACCTCAACCTAGAGACATGTCTCTCTTTGATAGAGGATTGGATGACAAAGAGTTATCTCAAACTCAATGGAGCGAAAACAGAACTTATTCTGTTTCACGCCAAGCGTAGGAATCCAGCGACAATAACCTGGATCCCCCCGCCCATTCTGGGCAAAATCATCACCCCTAGCGCCAAAGTCAAAAGTCTTGGGGTCATCTTTGACTCCGACATGACTATGAACGCACAAATAGGGTCAGTAGTCAGCGGGTCTCACCATCTGCTGCGCCTACTACGCAGACTCACACCATTTATTCCCAAGAAAGACATAGCGGTCGTGGTGGGAGCAATTGTAAACTCCAGACTGGACTATGCAAATGCCCTTTACCTCGGACTCCCCAAGTACCAAATCGCTCGTCTGCAAGTCGTTCAAAATACGGCCGCCAGACTTGTGACTGGGAAAAAACCCTGGGAATCCATCTCACCTTCACTGAGATCCCTTCACTGGTTACCAGTAAAAGACAGAATCACTTTTAAAGCTCTCTGTCTAACGCATAGATGTATCCATGGGAATGCTCCCCATTATCTATGTGAAAAATTAAAAGTTCACGATCCCAATCGTATTCTTCGATCCACCAATCAAAATCGGCTTCAGATACCGAAAGCCAGATACAAGTCCAAAGGAGACAGGAGATTCGCTGTCCAAGGTCCCAAACTATGGAATGCCTTACCAGCGAGTATTCGGCTGGAGGAGAACTACTTGGTCTTCAGGAGAAAGATTAAGACTCATCTCTTTTGATCTCAAAGGAGACAGGAACAACAAGCGCCCAGAGGCGATTTACTTCGCATGTGCTGCGCTATATAAGTTTTTCATTCATTCATTCATGATGCTTATGCGGTGTACATGAGCATCATGGGAAATGTAGTTCCAAAATATCTGGGGTGCCAAGCTTTGCCATCACTGGGCTAGATAATCCAAATCTTGCCCCTCCACAGTTTGTGGTGGATTTACTGTTAGTATTTTGAACCCACCAAGAGTTATAATGTATTTGGCTGAAGCATGGGAATTTCTTTGTTTTATATCCGAGAGTAGAAAATATGCCATTCTGAGCAATTGTCCATTAACAAGCTCTGGTTGTTTTGTTTTTATATTTTTTTGTTTTTGTATTTTCTTTTTTCTTACTTTTGTTTCTTCACAAAACTGTTTATATGAGCCAAATATAATGTGACTCTCTCTATTTTTCTGTATACCTTATGTACAATATTTGTGCTGTTGGTTGATATGCATTTTTTTATCACATTGTACAGTCACTTAATATTCTTGCCAATAAAAAAATTGGGATTAAAAAAAAAAAAAATACCAATTTCCTGTCTCATGCAGAATGTTGCCTTCAGAGCATTCTGAGTGTCTGACCCAAAAGCAAGCATACAGAAACTCAGAACTCCTTATGGGCATACATGTTCTGGGACATTGACTTCTAAAGCACAGAAGCCTTTGGATCACCAGGTGAGCAAGGTTACTGGAATTTTAAAAAGGAGAGTTCAAGTAATCCCGTTTCCAAATTTAACTCAATGCAGATTTCTTTGAAGGGACAACCCGACCCAAATCTGTTTTCTTTTTTTACTGGATGGGCACCAGAAGGCTGACTCACCTGCCAGGTACCTTTATCTCTAGAAGACTACAATTGTAAGGTTTCCCCATAGTAGTTTGTGTATTAGCCCTTACTAAAAATAAGGTGTCATTCTATAAAAGAAAGAGTTCCCAATTATTCCTTCCATCATGGAAATTGGTCACCATCATGTTTCTAATGGTAGTGTTATGCCGCGTACACACGACCATTTTTCATGACGAGAAAAATTCAATTTTTAAATTGGTCGTGAAAAACATTCGTGTGTAGGCTCCAGAGCATTTTTCTCAACGAGAAAAATGGCCGTTAAAAATGTAGAACATGCTCTATTTTTTTCTCGTTGTTTTTCACGTTGTTAAAAACGATCATGTGTACGCTTTAACGAGGGGGGAAAAAACGTGCATGCTCAGAAGCAAGTTATGAGACGGGGAAATTAGCATAAGCAGCCCAAAGGGTGGCACCATCCGAATGGAACTTCCCCTTTATAGTGCCGCCGTGTTGTACACCACCGCGCTTTGTTTGAGCATTTTTTTTTCACGATTGTGGCTTGAGAGGAATCACGTCGAGGAAAACTTTGTTTTTTTCCATGACATGAAAAATGTTTGTGTGTAAGTAGCATAAGATTAGTAGAGCAGCCGCCAAATATGAAAAACTGAAACATCCGCTTTGTGTGGAAGTGGCTTTTAAATTCTGCCTATTTTACCATTCATAATATAAGAAAAAGAAGATCATTAGACTGTAGACTCCAAGCCCCTCCAAGACAGGTGGCATAGGAGAACATCGCTGACAATGTAGATTATCAATTCTGAACCTCCCTAAAATCATGTGTGCTATTTATTAAAACTATTTCTACAATTGTCCTTTAGGCAATATATACCTGACAATCAAACAGTGCTGCTCCCATAACGCCTTCTGAGTCACAACAAAGAATTTACAATTCTGATTACTATTTCCTCCTGTTGTTTTTCTAAAACTGAAGCCTGACCTTGATTTTTTTTATCTTGTGGTTGGGTTTGACTAAATTCCTCTACATACAGTTAGTATAACTACTTCCTTGAGGGATCACTTAATTACTTCTGATTATTGTACTCACATCTTGCTTAATTTTAATGATCCTATTACAGAAGTGAACTACAAACATTTCTTTACAGTAAGATAATGTCTGGTTTTCTCTCTCTATCTTTTTTTCTTTTAAATGAATAGGCTACTGTGTTTTTTTTTTTTTATTGTTCTCTATATTAAAGGAAGTGTGTCATTACAGACACAAAGGATTGTCCCAAGATAGCTTCAATAAATGGGTTGGGGTTATGTAGTGATTGGTGGATGTATACCACAGACTCCCTTCTTGTTAACAGCCCCCATAGTGCCACAGGCAGCTTCCTCTCATTTCTCCCGGGATTAAAAGTAAGCCAGTATTCTTTCTGAACCGAGCAACCGAGTATTGAAATGTGAGCACTGCTCAGCCCTGGAGTATTGAGTGATGATGCACCCCCTAGAGGGCATGGAAATGTCAGGCTGGACCCAGAGAAAATGGTCAGAATGACATAACTGTTGTTCAGCCTGAAGATAACTACCAGCACTGGACAGAAGAGGAATCTGGAGTAGCAGTGAAGCATGGAGAGCATAAGTAATTTCCCAACACCGGAAGGGGGGGGGGGGGTTTGGAACTGACAATTTTTCTTTTACTGCTACTGGGCGACCATATTTTGCAGAATCGCACACATACAGTGGGGATCGAAAGTTTGGGCACTCCAGGTAAAAATTTGTATTAATGTGCATAACGAAGCCAAGGAAAGATGGAAAAATCACCAAAAGGCATCAAATTACAGATTAGACATTCTTATAATATTTCAAAAAAGTTAGATTTTATTTTCATCATTTACACTTTCAAAATTACAGAAAACAAAAAAAATTGGCATCTGCAAAAGTTTAGGCACCCTGCAGAATTTATAGCATGCACTGCCCCCTTTGCAAAGCTGAGACCTGCCAGTGTCATGGATTGTTCTCAATCATCATCTGGGAAGACAAGGTGATGTCAATTTAAAAGGTTTTAAATGCCCAGACTCATCTGACCTTGCCCCAACAATCAGCACCATGGGTTCTTCTAAGCAGTTGTCTAGAAAACTGAAACTGAAAATATTTGACGCTCACAAAGCTGGAGAAGGCTATAAGAAGATGGCAAAGCGTTTTCAGATGTCAATATCCTCTGTTTGGAATGTAATTAAAAAATGGCAGTCATCAGGAACAGTGGAAGTTAAAGCAAGATCTGAAAGACCAAGTAAAATATCACACAGAACAGCTCGCAGGATTGTGAGAAAAGCAATCCAAAACCCACAATTGACTGCACAATCCCTCCAGAAAGATCTGGCAGACACTGGAGTTGTGGTACACTATTCCACTATAAAGAGATACTTGTACAAATATGGTCTTCATGGAAGAGTCGTCAGAAGAAAACCTCTTCTACGCCCTCACCACAAAAATCTGCGTTTGAACTTTGCAAATTAACATATAGACAAGCCTGATGCATTTTGGAAACAAGTTCTGTGGACCGATGAGGTTAAAATAGAACTTTTTGGCCGGAAAAAGCAAAGGTACGTTTGGAGAAGAAAGGGCACAGAATTTAATGAAAAGAACCTCTGTCCAACTGTTAAGCATGGGGGTGAATCAATCATGCTTTGGGGTTGTATTGCAGCCAGAGGCACAGGGAACATTTCACCAGTAGAAGGAAAAATGGATTCAATAAAATGTCAGCAAATTTTGGATGGTAACTTGATGCCATCTGTGAAAAAGCTGAAGTTAAAGAGAGGATGGCTTCTACAAATAGATAATGATCTAAACACACCTCAAAATCCACGGGGGATTACATCAAGAGGCGTAAACTGAAGGTTTTGCCATGGCCTTCACAATCTCCTGACCTCAACATAATTGAAATTTTTTTGAAAGAGCAGTGCGTGACAGACAGCCCAGAAATCTCAAAGAACTGGAAGACTTTTGTAACGAAGAATGGGCAAAGATACCTCAACCAAGAATTGAAAGACTCTTGGCTGGCTACAAAAAGCATTTACAAGCTGATACTTGCCAAAGGGAGCAGTACAAGATATTAACTCTGCAGGGTTCCCAAACTTTTGCAGGCACCATTTTTTTTGTTTTCTGTAATTTTGAAAGTGTAAATGATGGAAATAAAATCTAACTTTTTTTGACATATAAGAATGTCTAATCTGTAATTTGATGCCTTTTGGAGATTTTTCCATCTTTCCTTGGCTTCGTTATGCACATTAATACAACATTTTACCTGGGGTGCCCAAACTTTCGATCCCCACTATATATATGTAAAGAAAGGTGCACAGAATAGGGGCCCACAGGTCTGCCAACAGAGTTTGATCAACTGATTCTAAGCCCCAATAGCGGGTAATAGGTGTAGACAAAGGTGAAAGCCTAATATCACAGCAAAGGATAAAGGTATATGCAGAGCAGCTGTTAGTATAAGATGAGAAAAAAATCATCAAATAGAATAATATGAAAATACACCAATATTTAAAACATAATAAAGGATCTATTGGTAAACAGTGCTGATGTTGGATAAGTGTCCAGCTTCGCATGAAAGTAAATAAATAAAATGATGACGTGGCAGAAATAGTCCTAAAGTGGTAAGTGCTTCTAGGATTAAGTGGGTAGTGCACCCTCCACCAACTCCAAATCTTCACCAACAGTGGCACTTGCCCCCTCTGGGGTTCACACTCACCAGAAGGATGAATAAAACAAGCCTTGAAAACAAATTCCTTTTCACTCAGAACTCCGTCACCATCTCAGAGAGCAGCAGGGGTTAATTCTCAAGGTTGGTTCATATAAAACACAAAGAACACCAAAAAAAGGATTTTCTGCAGCGCTGTGCGGGCATCATCAAGCGCGGCTTCTGGGAATTGTACTACAGCGGTGATTACATACTACCTTACATGAGAAAAGAAAAAAAAGAAAGAAGGGGGTTCCCCTGGGTGGACTTTTAAAGCGGAAGTAAACCCATCGATTTAACAGTTTCAAAAAGCAGTTAAATTTCCAGCATGCCGGGATTGCCAACTGTCACATTGGTTGTGCTCTCAACCAACCTGTCAAACCATCCAATGGCTGGTGTCATAACTGATCACATGTGCAGCACCACGGCAGTTGAAGATTAAACATAGGCCAAGATGGCAGCTTCCTTGGCTGAAAATGATAGAAGGGTTTACTTCCACTTTAAGGCACTAATAATATTTCAAAATATACAGGATATTGAATATAAAAAAGGTTTTATTCACAATTGTACATATTCATCAAAAACATTTTTAAATATCAAACTAAAATACAGAGTTCCAATGATTGTCACCATATAGATAAATACAAGAAGAACCTTTTTAACACCCGACGGGATAAGAATGCTTTCTTTGCTGGGTTTGCAAACTGTGATGCTGCTCTTGTCAATAACTCAGTGTACTCTTTGACAGCGGACATTATTAGGTTTGCTGCGGATCTCATATAATCAAGGACCTCCATTCCAGTCCCAGTATATCCCTTCTGGCTGACCCACCGGCATCCTGATCTTTGGAATAATTTCTCCTTAACGGGATGAACACCCCAAATTTGCATTAATTGTACATTCTGATACCTCTCTTTGACTGGCAACCTCATTACTTGAACCCAGCGTGCTGTGTATATTTCCAATTCTTTTAAAACATATCCAATGAAATATTCATCATCCTTTTTAACACATGAACTAATTATCCTTCTCTACACACCCCTGAAGAAGGTTATCCCGAAACGCGTCGGGTGTTAAGAAGGTTCTTCTTGTATTTATCTATATGGTGACAATCATTGCAACTCTGTATTTTAATTTGATATTTAAAAATGATTTGATGAATATGTACAATTGTGAATAAAAACTTTTTTATATTCAATATCCTGTATATTTTGAAATATTATTAGTGCCTTAAAAGTCCACCCAGGTGAACCCCCTTTTTTCTTTTCTCATATTTACTGGATGTGGCAAAAGCATACATTTGCCATTCACCCTCCTCTTTTTTATACTACCTTCATTATCAAGTGACCTTAATGTACGCAGATCAGAAGCAGGGTATTCATCCTTCTGGTGAGTGTGAACCCCAGATGGAGGAAAGTGCCACTGTTAGTGAAGAGTTGGTGGAGGGTGCACTACCCATTTAATCCTAGAAGCACTTACCACTTTAGGACTATTTCTGCCACGTCATCATTTTATTTATTTATTTACTTTCATTTGAAGCTGGACACTTATCCAACATCAGCGCTGTTTATAAATAGATCCTTTATTGTGTTTTAAATATTGGTGTATTTTCATATTATTCTATTTGATGAATTTTTTTCTCATCTTATACTTAAACAGCTGCTCTGCATATACCTTTATCCTTTGCTGTGATATTAGGCTTTCACCTTTGTCTACACCTATTACCCGCTATTGGGGCTTAGAAATAAGATAAGCTGGACACTTACCCAACATCAGCGCTGTGATTAGTCACAGCAGAAGCCGATTAGCGGGTGCTGGCCATTGGATGTCTGCCGGCATATGTAAACAAGGCAGAGCCCCCCCTTTTTTGGGGGGGGGGAGGGTGGGGGTACTTGGTCTGTAACTGGAACAACCTGGTAACCTGATTACTCCTCCTTGATCCTATTGTTCTATTGGTTTTGACCTTACTCACGTCTTTGTGTTATGTTGTGGCCCTTATCGTCATATCTCTGTGGTGTTCCCTGATCGACTTGTAATGCAATCTGTAATTGAACGTATGTACTTGTTTTTACTGTAATTTTCTTTTGTCACTTGTTTTTGTTTCAATAAAAAGAAAACTTTTACTGTCAAAAAACAAGGCAGAGTTCCGTCCTAACCGGGGAAAGTGATGGATTTTCTTTCCCTGCCAAGGAGGGAATAAAATCCAGCACATCCCTTGGTAAAAGCAGCACATACAGTATTATTATTATACAGGATTTATATAGCGCCAACAGTTTGCACAGCGCTTTACAACATCAGGGAAGACAATACAGTAATAATACAATTCACTGCAGAGGGGACCAGAGGGCCTTGCTCGTTAGAGCTTACAGTACACACAAACACTGGTTATACATACATTTTACTCTCTTATCGCCCATAGATGTTTAACCCCTTTCCCAGCCAGTGTCTTTAGTACAGTGACAGTGCATATTTTTAGCACTTATCACTGTATTAGTGTTAATTTTTCCCACAAAGTGTCAATAGTGTCAGAATGTCCGCTGCAATCTCACAGTCAAGCTATAAGTCACTAATTACTAGTATAACATTTTTTTTAAAGAAATAAAAACTCTATGGGCTATGGGCCAGATCCACAAAAACGGGCATATCTTTAAGTGGGCGTAGCGCATCTGATATGCGCTACACAACGTAACTTTGAGAGGCTCGTATGGTATCCACAAAGCACTTGCTCCCATATGTGCACCGGCGTAATGTAAATCGGCCGGCGTAAGCCCGCGCAATTCAAAGTAGGCAGGTAGGGGGCGTGTTGTATTTAAATTAAGTGTGACCCCATGTAGATGCATGGCCGAACGCCGTATCCCAGTGTGCATGCGTCGGATAAAATGCCTAAGATACGTCGAAAACACAGCCTACGACGTGAACGTGACTTATGCACATCCCTATTCGCGTACGACTTAGGCAAACAACGTAAAATTAGACGCTGTTTCGACGTCCATACATTAACATGACTTACCCCTGCTTTATGAGGGGTAAAGTTACACCAGTCGTACGCCTTACGTAAAAAGCGTATATTGATATGCCGGGCACAAGTACGTTTGTGGATCGGCGTATCTATCTCATTTACATATTCGACGCAGAAATCTACGGAAGCGCCACCTAGCGGCCAGCGTAAATATGCAACTAACATAAGACGGCGTAAGAGACTTACGTCGGTCTTATCTTAGCAAAATTCTGGTGTATCTTGTTTTGTGAATACAAAACAAAGATTCGACGGCGCATCGTAGAACTTACGCGGCGTATCAATAGATACGCCGCCGTAAGTTCTTTGTGGATCTGGCCCTATAACTTTTGCACAAACCAATCAATATACGCTTATTGCGATATTTTTTTACCAAAAATATGTAGTAGAATACATATTGGCTTCAATTTATTAAGAATTTTTTTTTAATGTTTTATTGGATATGTTTTATAGCAGAGAGTGTTGATGCCGATTTTTTATTCTTTCAACATTTTATAGCACAAAAAAAAAAAAAAAATGCAGTGGTGATCAAATACCACGGAAAAATAAAACTATTTGTGGGATAAAAATTACATACATTTTACTTGGGTACATCATTGCGTGACTGCACAATTGTCAGTTAAAGTAACTCAGTGCTGTATCATAAATAATGGCCTGGTCATTAAAAGGGGGGGGGGTGTAAAATGGTAAAGTTGAATGCCAAATGTGACTGGCTCTTTTAAGAACATGTACATAAAGCACTTGGATCTAGGGAAGATGGTGCCTGATCTATCACTACAACTGACCACAGCAATAAATGTAGGGGAAACCATCCGGAATAGATGAAAGGTTAGTAATGAGAAGACTTCCATTTGCAGTGCAGATGCTGTGTGTAAATATCCCCAGAAAATAAAATAAATGCAGTTGACATTACTAAGTAACTTAGATGCATAAATGTGGCTCTAAGGACTTAGTATCTTCATATTATAATCTTCCATCTCATTCCCAAGGGCTCCTTCACACCAAAGCACGTCTCAATTTGTGTGTTTCTTTCTTATTCAGGGCTAGATGTCTATTACTGGAATCTGTAGGGGCACATTTGTTGGTGACTTGACAGACACCTTCTACTTGGGTCACCTTTTTTTTCCGGTCCAAACCTAGTTTAGTATATTGTGAAAATGTGAAAATAATGCCGCGTACACACGGTCGTTTTTTTGCGATGAAAAAAAACGTTGTTTTCTGTGAAGTAAAAAACGTCGTTTTTGAAACGTCACTTTTCAAAGACAATTTTGCATACACACCATCGTTTTTTCACAAAAAGCGAGGTTACGTTCACCACTCTTTTCCATTGAAGCTCGCTTCATAACTAGCTTCTGGGCATGCGCGGGTTGAAAAACGTCGTTTTGAAAGACGTTTTTGCTACACACGGTGACTTTTTGTGAAACAAAAAACGACGTTTTGAAAAACGACACAAAAAATTCAAGCATGTTGGAATTTTTTTTTGGTCGTTTTTTTGAAGACAAAAAACAACGTTTTGCCCACACACGATCAATTTAAATGACGTTTTAAAAAACGTCGTTTTTTTTCATCGCAAAAAACGACCGTGTGTACGCGGCATAAGTGTTTATAAGACAGCAATTCTTACTAATGAAGAGAGAAAAAACAGTGTGCCTACAGGTACATCATGCCTACTGTGCCCAATGCTACAGCATCTCACAAAAGTGAGTACACCCCTCACATTTTTGTACATATTTTATTATATCTTTATTATATCTGTTCATGTGACAACACTGAACAAATGACAGTGTAACAGTGTACATTTGCTGTCCCGTCAAAATAACTCAACACAGCCATTTATTTTTTTACTAACACTGTAGCTGCTGAATTTTAATAAGGACACTCACCTGTCCTAGTTGCCTGCGATGCCGGTCCCCTGATGGCGATCGCTCAGTCCTGGCGCCTCCATCCTTACTAAGGGAAACAGGTAGTGAAGCCTCACCGCTTCACTGCCCGTTTCCTTCTGCGCATGCATGACTTGCACAGCGCTTTGTGAATAGGGGGGCTGCCCCCTGGGATACACACAGTTCCCAGAAGGCAGCACGGCTCATTCACAAGAAGACACGGCTACGTAGGACGAGCCTGAAGGTCCTCCACGGTGGAAGAAGAGGCAGAAGAGTTACTTCAGCATAGTAACATCCCTTTCAGGATTTTTAATGGAAAAAAAAAAAAAACGGGTGGAACTCCACTTTAATGTCTAAGGAGGGAATAAGTCAATACACCCCTAAGTGAACATTTCCAACTTGGGCCAAGTGTCAATATTTTGTGTTGCCACCATTATTTTCCAGCACTGTCTCAACCCTCTCGGGCATGAAACTAGAGCTTCACAGGTTGCCACTGGAGTCCTCTTCCACTCCTCCACATCACAGAGGTGGTGGATGTTAGAGACCTTTGACATTTTGCTCCTGCAAGTAAAAATCTACTTTCTTTTGCTAAAAAATTACATAGAATCATACGCTCAGGATTTCTTTTTTTAAATCATTTATTTTTTTAATAATGTTTTTATAGCCATATAACAATCCAACAGGCAAATATACAATCATTTTGCATACAGTATATGAAAAAAAAGAAAAGGAAACAAAATATTTCAGGTCTCAATTGGTAACTCGTGTATCTATATAAAAACCACTATGTCTTGTTGGATATGTGGTGGCTAGAT
The DNA here is from genome assembly GCA_029574335.1 of Rana kukunoris. Lineage (NCBI taxonomy): Eukaryota > Metazoa > Chordata > Amphibia > Anura > Ranidae > Rana > Rana kukunoris. The sequence goes on from CM056049.1 coordinate 64,662,869, forward strand.
GTATCACCCTCCCCCCCTCTCCCTCCCACCCTTCCCCCTTCCATTAGAGAGCATACAAACTCGGTATTGTCTGACACAGATGAGTCACAAGTCATAGCATCTATTGTCGAGAAGTCAGTAGGGACGGCCAGCCAAGGGGCACCATCCAGCGGCAGATCTACCGCCTAGCTCTCAACGGAGGTTGTCCTTGGTGATCAGGGACTCTATTAACCTGGCAAGTATGGCCTCATATATCATTGGCTGAAGTGCTCTGCCCCTACTGCCATGGGCCCCATAATTTGACAAATTTAGCCAATTTTCCCTGCTTAGTAAAGTGGACTTTTTCATTCAAAATTGTTTGTTTCATAGCCACTATCCAGTGATCTATAGTCGGGGGGGCCTGTGCCTGCCATTTTTGAGCAATGACCTTGCGAGCCTGGAATAGGCTTCTTAGTATAGCCTCGAGGGTGCCCTGAAGTACCCGGCTGTCATCCATGCATCCCAAGAGGCATATCCTGGCTGTTGGAGCAAGTAGAGATCCATGTATCTCATTGATCCGTTTTATAACTCCCATCCAGTAGCTATATAGTTTGGGGCACTTCCAGACCATATGTAGTAGATCTCCTTTGTTATTGCATCGGGGACACTCGTTGTCTTGTCTCCACCCTAGCTTAAGCATTTTATGGGGGGTATGGTAGACTCTATGGAGAAGAAATAGGTGGGACAGTCTTTGGGCCGGGGCTATAGATACCATAGTGCCCTGTTGAAGAATCCTATCCCATTGTTGTATAGATATTGTTCCCAAGTCATTCTCCCATGCCTTCCTACTCTTACATGGGCCTACTTTACTTAATGCCCTGGTGCCCAGGCAGCTATACATCCCTGATATTAAACCCTTGGCCGCTGTTGCCCCCGTCACAGCAAGCAAAGCCGGAATCTTAGCCCATTCAACTGTCAGGATTTCTGATGGGAAAAAGTCAGTTGGGAATCCCAACGGGAAAAAAGAGAGCTGGTTCTCTTTTTTTTGCCAGCGGTTTGGCAGTTTACCCGTCGGAAAAACTGCGAGGGAGCATAACAGGGCCGGGATTCCCAGCCAAAAGCTCCCTTCCCAGTTTTCCCGTCGGAAAATCCGGTCGTGTGTACGGGGCATAAAAGGACATTTCCCTAATAAGATACAGATGGCAAAGCAAACCGACATCCTTGCTTCCTGCTCACAATAAAAAGCCTATTTACACTCTAGCCTAAACAATCCAGTTGATCACAAAAAATGGCGGCTCTGGGGGTGAAGCATCGTCTGACCCATGTGGGAGACAGGCTGTCATTTCTCTCTTGTTCCCATTCTCCTTCTCCTGTTCTTATATATCCCTTATTTCAACTTGGCTCTTCCCGACATGTCATCTTGGTCTCATGTCTCCCAAGTCCCCATCTTCCTCCTCTTCTTCCCCTTTACCTTTTCCTCCTCTCTATAGTTCTTTTTTCAGATCAATTCGAAAGGCTAGGAGGACAGAAACAATCCCTGATACAGCCCATGTCCCAAGAATGACTTGCCCCCTCAGCTTAAGACGGAGGAACTACACTTGGGTTCCAAATGCTTCAGCTCGGTTTGCCCCTCCCGACTAGCCATGGACGTGCCTACACACCTATGATTTTTATACCCTTAAAAACCACATGTGGGCAGGATCAGACCATACACAACACGGGACTGTGACCACACCTACAGAACTCCCTACTGCAATAGAAGGATCCCGACTTTTTCCTCTATAGTTGTATCATTTTTGTACTTTATACTCATATGTTTATCTGTTTTAGGCTTCCCCTACGCTAATCAAATTAAACAAGTTTTGACATGTATAACTATCACAGTTGCTTGTGCTCTAAACTCAAGGTCAAGCTATCAAATGGGCTGGTCTCATAACTTATCACATGTGCAGCACCTTTGGAAATTAAAGATAAAAACAAGATAAGGTGTCAGAGTCCTTGGCTGTAAAGCAGCCTTTCTCAACGTTTTGAACATGGAGGAACCTTTGAAATTATACGTTGCCTTTAGGGAACGCTTGCTAATAATTCTTATATTTACAGCTCACAATACATTTACACAAAGATAGCTAAAAAGATCATTGGTGTCAGTGATTACTCATTCAAGAGGTTATTGGTTATTGTTCAAGGAACCCCATGAAACCTCTGGAGGAACCCTGGTTGAGAAGCCCTGCTGTAAAGGATAAGAGTTTATAGTTGCACATACTGCAGATCCCTACCAGGGGGGATATCACTAGTCTCTGTCAAATCTCCTCAGGACACTCTTCCACACTGAGAACCCCTGACTAGCCCTCACACCTGGCTAGATTAAGGTGACAGCATAAAGGATTAATATCATCTGATATTTTATCTTTCATCAATAGACTTTACACAATAGGATTCATTCCTTGTCTGAGGCCTCCCCAGCAATTCAATCTGAGTGGATACAATACACAGAGACAGGAAACTAGTGGTTTCCTTAGCATCGCTCCTCAAGACCCTCAGTCCATAATCCCCCCCCTGTCAGAGTACATTACAGCCTCTCAGATTAAGTATACCACCTGAAGAAATATACACCACATAATTTTAAGGCTGCAATCTTAAGAGGAAAACTTTCATTCAACAATACCTTACTTAATCTGCTATAATCGCAAGTCATTTACTATAATTCATTTCAGTGATACTTTTTAAGGTGGCGACTTAGGGAAGACCCACCACTCACCGTCGGGTGTCTGATGACAAAATTTTTTGAAGATCTTAGATCCCCCCCCATCTACAGTAATGACACCCACTTATTATATTAAACGGGGACTCCACCTATAACAGATTTTTTTTCACAGTTTGACTACAATCCCTGGTACCCAGGTATGAACTGAGCACTAAAATATCATGCTCCTCCCAATGGTTGATTCAGGATACTTAATAAATCTGCCGACCCTAATATTCACTTAGCTTTGACTCATGTGGGTGCAAATATTCTGCTACACATTCAACACATGAAGGGAAAGCGAAACAAGAAGAACAAGAATACTATTAAAACTTTAGCCGTCGAGGAATCTCTTAAAAACATGGACTCCAAACTCCAGACACATACGCTGGAAATTACCGAAAATTCTATGTCTGTCAAACAAATCTCATCTCACCTGTTAGCCATCTCACCACCCCCTTCATCAGACTCTATATCACATACAGCGCTATACTCGTCTGTTGTTAAAGAAGGAATAATATCCACAATGTCGGGTCAATTAACCCCTTCTGAGGCCCCTTCTCAAAACCCTATCTACATCCATTCTAATACTGAACGCTCCCCTGAAGCCCCCTTCAATGTTACTGACTTATTCAACAGGATATCGGAAATGCTAGATAGGGGCCTTGCCCAGAACGCTGAAAGAATCACTAAGGACATCAGGGCCGACTTCCAAAGCCTTGGAAACAGGATTGAATCCATAGAACGGAAACTGGATATTAATGTCTCTAGAATCGAACAAAATACTGACCACATACAACACCTGCAAGAACAACTGGAGGCGGCCCAGGCCAGAATAGATGATTTGGAGAACAGATCAAGGAGGGATAATTTCAGGCTCAGGGGGCTACCTGAGTCCATCACAGATGTACACTCAGCTATACAGGACATCATAAAAATCCTGATCCCATCCATGCCTATTCACAAAATGGAATTAGACAGAGCACATAGATCCCTAGGCCCACCAAGAAAAGACGGTTTACCGAGAGATGTGATAGTAAAGCCTCACTATTACTCCACCAAAGACGAGGTGATGAAAAAATCTCGACAACAAGAAAACCTTCAATATCAAGGTGCAACGATTCAAATATTTTCAGACATATCTCCCTACACCATTCAGAAGAGGAGAGCGATGAAACCACTACTTTCTGCCCTCATGAAAAAAGACATTAAATACAAATGGGCCTTCCTATTCGCCTTAAAATTCAACTATAACGGCAGACTCCACATAGTACACAACTTTCAAGAAGGTGAAAGACTATTACTAGACCTGAAAATTATTTCACATGAACCAGCCATGGACACTTTACCACCGCAACAAACCTCAGCTAAAAGAAATACACCCAATAGTCCAACCTCAAATCCCTGGAATAGAGTCAAACACAGGAAAGTCTAAAATAACTCTACTAAACATCAACTGAAATGATTTAATCTTAGCTCCGGTGGTGTCCATCCCCCATTCATATAAGTTGTGTATTTTTTTTTTTCTTTTCTCTTTTTTTTTTTTCTTCCCCAATAGGCCTTCTTTTGATATGAATTGTTTCTCAATTCTTGATCAAATTACTTATAAGGTTTTCTGGTAGAGTAAGAGTTAATATTTACTGGCTCACTTATATAATTTATTTATTTATTCTTGTGGTTTTTCAATATCTACTTACCCATATGGTTCTACAATTTTTATTTTTTCCTATGGTATTAAAAAATTTTTTTTTTTTGGGGGGGAATGTACTATCTCTTCAATTGTTATTTTTGGGGGATCAACCCTATGTTTTTCAAAATTTAATTCATGAACTTTTTGATTTTTTTTTTTGACAGCTGGCGGTGAGGCCCTGAGCCTCAACCTACTTCTTGGAGCGACACTTTGTCGCCCTGACAAGTAGGAAGTTAGTCCTCTAAATGGACTACTCTAATAAATTCTGTTTGATTGAAGGAAGGAGCAAACTTCCCTTCCTTCAATCTGGGTCATGGTTTGACCTTTTGCAATACTACATCTTGCTTTGTTGTTACCATTTTTGTCTTTATTTTCATGTATCTATTCTCCCCTTCTTTTCCCCCTTTACCTCCCCACCCTCCCTCCCGGCCTACCTGCCATCACAGGTGTCTTCTGAGCTATGGACTCAGTCTTCAAGACACGATCTGTCCATAACACTCTTTACGACCCATGGCTGGCTCAAATAACACTACTAAACCCCTGCGTGTTGTGACACACAACACCCAGGGGTTGAACTCTCCTATTAAAAGACGAAAAGCCCTCCAGGCATACAAGGCGCTTCATGTAGATATAGTGCTCCTGCAGTAGACACACTTCCCAAGGCGGTACTCCCCCTCATTCCTACACTCCCACTTCCCAGTATTCTATTTATCCAATGCGGAAAACAAGACGAAAGGAGTGGCTATCCTGTTATCCAAATTTTGTAATTTTAATTTACTAAAGGAATATGGAGACCCGGAAGGCAGATTTATTTTGGTAAAAGGAACTCTTGACGAGAAGCTATACACGTTTGTCTCCTATTACGCCCCCAATAGGGGACAGAAGAAGTTTTTCTCTCAGATGCTTGAGGTCCTCCATCCTCTTATGGAGGGCATCATTATCATGGGAGGAGACTCCAACCTGGCTTTCGATTCGGGCTTAGATAAATCCAAACCAAATAATAATAAACTCATAAAGCCAACCAAAATTAGCACACAAGTAGCTCGTATGCTTCATCAATCCCGATTGACCGATATTTGGAGAGAATTAAATCCGAAAACTAAAGATTACACCCACTATTCTAATCCTCACAAATCGTACTCCCGCATAGACCATATATTAATATCCAACCATCATGTCCCAGCAGCCGTTAAATCCACTATAAAGGATGTCCCTTGGTCAGACCACTCCATGGTTCTATTAACCTTGAGAAAAGAGGACACAACTCATAAAATGTCTCACTGGACACTTAACCAGTCGATCTTAAAAGATCCCACTCTCATGGCAGAAATCGAACAATCCATAAAGGAATATTTTGAAATTAACGATACTAAAGATATATCCCCCGAAACCTTATGGGCTGCCCATAAAGCTACAGTTAGGGGAAAAATAATACAAATAGCAGCCAAACTTAGAAGACAAAAGAAATTGACCATAGAGAAATTGGAAGAGACCTACTCAGAGTTACGTAGAAAACATAAATTAGACCCTCTCAGTGTTCCCACCCACGATCTTGACGCTGCTATATCGGCCTTAAACCTAGCTCTGACAGCAAAATCAGAAAATGATCTAAAATGGACAGGTGCCAGGTTCTACCATTTAAAGGATAAAATAGGTCCAATGCTAGCACGCAAACTATCTCCCAGATTTAAATCGAGAACCATCCCTAAGATAAAAATGGCAGATGGTACCCTTACCCTAAATCCTCGGCGGGCGATGGGGGCCTTCCACGACTTCTATTCCAAGCTCTACGCTAAGGATAGTAACTTTTCTTCGGACAAAATAGGTGAATATTTGAACAGCCTGAATCTTCCCAGGTTGACAAAGGTTCACAAGGAGTTGATGGAGGCACCCATTTCAGCTGAGGAAGTTATGTCAGTGATCAAAAACTTAAAATTAAACACAGCTCCTGGCCCTGATGGATTCTCAGGGTCTTACTACAAAACATTTCCTATCATTCTATCACCCCACCCTGACTGAGGGCTCCCCTATAGATAAACAACTTAATTTGGCCTATATTTAGTTGATAGCGAAACCCGATAAAGATCATAGCCTAGTAGAGAACTATAGACCGATATCCCTCATTAATAACGACCTAAAAATACTTACTAAAATAATAGCTAATAGGATGTCTGCCTTCTTAGGTCAATACATATCCAAAGATCAAGTAGGTTTTATCACAGGGAGACAAGGCCCGGACCAGATCAGGAGAGCTATTGATCTTATCTCTTTAATGTACTCGGGGTGGTCTGGAAGCACTAGACAAAGAGGTATGCTTCTCTCACTTGATCTCCAGAAAGCCTTTGATTCAGTATCTTGGCCATTTTTGTTTTCTGTTTTTAATCGTTGGGGGTTTGGTTCTAAATTTTTAGGAATCATCTCCGCTCTCTATTCCTCCCCTGAAGCTAAAATCCGGTTACAAGGCATATTCTCGGAATCTATAAATATCCAAAGAGGCACAAGACAGGGCTGCCCTCTATCTCCTCTGATATTCGCTATTGTTATTGAATCTCTGGCCATAGCCATCCGAGATAACGCAAATATCAGGGGAGTTCATTGTAATAAAAAAGAACACAAATGCGCATTATTCGCAGATGATTTGCTACTCTTCGTGACCTCTCCCATCTCCTCCCTTCCGGAAATTTTCTCCCTGCTAGACGAGTTCTCTAAAGTCTCGGGTCTCACGGTAAACATGCCTAAATCTAGGGCCCTTAATATTTCTCTTTCAGAACCCACAGTGTCCCTCTTGAGAAACAAATATATTTTCAAATGGGACTCTACGTCTACTAACTATTTAGGTATCAACCTGACCCCAAATTTCCAGAATTTATACTTAGCCAATTACCCTCCTATGTATAGGAAACTCGAGAAGGACCTTACCGAATGGAGAGCGCAGAAAATAGACTGGATCGGCAGAATTAATTCTACCAAGATGACTCTCCTCCCGAAACTTCTATATCTTTTTCGATCCCTTCCGATCCCGATAATAAAAAGCCACCTAAAATCCTTTCAAGGTAAAATCACCAAGTTTATCTGGAACAAAAAGGGACCCGTTTTCCCTCTCGTAGTCTGTTTAACTTACCTGAACAGGGAGGTCTAGGAGTGCCAAACTTGTTATGGTATTATCAATCCGCGAGGTTAGCGCAATTATCGGAGGTTTACCTTAGAAATGATCGCCCTGATTGGATAGAAATAGAAGAACAGGCTTCCCCATTATCCACAATTGAAGAACTCATGTTGCGCGCTCCTAAAAGTAGACCCCCTATACTATCCCCCACCCTATCACAAGCATTGGTATTATGGGATTCACTTAAAAGCAATCCACTCTTAATTTCTAGAGGCAAACCTTTGTCAAGTATCTTTCTCGACCCATCTTTCTGCCCCAAAACGGAAGTGGACTCCTTCAAATGGTGGCTTGATAGGGGGGTGTACCGCATTGGTCGTTTCTTTCAACACACAGGTCCTCTTCCTGAGCAATTCCTTATAGACAACCTTTGCCCCCCCCCTCTGAAAGATCCAGATTACACCAAATACATACCTTTGCTCAGAAACTTTGGAACGATAAAACAATTTCTGGACTTTTGACCCCATATGAACACAAATGCGAACAAGCTCAGAATAGGAAAGGTATTATCTCTATCATCTACAAATATCTTGCATCAAATAACATAAAATTACCTCATATGCTAGCTTGGGAAAGAGAGCTTCAAGAGGACTGGGACTTGGTGGACTGGCAAAAAAACTACTCTAGATCTCTTAAGGGTTTTAAGAGTCCATCCCTCATTGAAGCTAATATAAAAATTTTCACTAGATGGTACTTGGTCCCATTTAAATTGGCCACCATGTATCCGTCATCCTCACCACTATGCTTTAGAGGTTGTCAAGGAATAGGCACCATGATCCATACTTGGTGGGAGTGCCCTAGGATACGGGGATTCTGGAACAGGGTATTCCAGATTATCAGGAGAGTTACCGGTTGTAACCTCCATCAATCTCCTGCAATAGCCTTATTGAATGGTCTAATACCACAGAGTTCCAAGGCCATTAGACAGCTGATTCTATTTATACTGACTGGCGCCAGAATCACTTTAGCGGCTGCATGGAAGAAACCGTCTGTTTCCATTTTACACATGAAGAGAAAGGTTACATGGATTATGGAACAGGAAAAAAGAATTAACTCTATGTTAGATACCTCTACCCAGTTCACTGAAATTTGGGAACCTTGGTTGATTTACATGGGAATCTCCCACAACATGTAAGTTTAGTTTTGGCTCTGGACTCAGACTGATGTAATCCTATGGCAGGTAGGCCCACCCTCCCTTTCCCTTTCCTCTCCTTCCTCTTTCCTCCTTCTCCCCCTCTCTTTTCTTTACTCTTATTTTTTCTCTTGAACAGGAGATATTCATTACATATCATATTCTCCACTGGTCTCAGGTAGTGCTGATTTAGTTTAACTGGATGTATGTATTACATTCCTTGTCTCCTTTTAGGTTTATAAGTTAAGAGTTGATTGAGAGATGTTTCTCTGGACAACATTTGGATCCAATTTTTTTTGTCATCAAGGGGGGGCTGGGTGGGGGGGGCTGCCCCCCCTCCTCGACACAGATTGCTCCCGGTGGGGGTGTCGGGGGGAGGGGATGTCCCCGGAAACCTATCCTCTCCACGGTTCGGTATGATTTATTCCTTACATATATTTTAGTTTTATGATCTCAGCTTATAATAAAAGTTTTATAGATTGCTTAGTAAACAGGGAATTTTAGCCCTAAAATGTTGTCTCTACCTCTACTGATTCCCATCCCTCCTGATTATACACGTTTACACTCCCATGTTAAACTTACCAGGTATATAGTTGGGACATTGGGGGGAGGGGGAAATCTAGTTAAGAAATGTAATCTATTGTTTACTACTATAATTGTCAACACGATGTTTCCTGATGCATTTATTGTATTACGTTTATTAATCTGTGTGCTCTTTATTTTATTATAATAAACATAAATTTAAATGAAAAAAAAAGAGTTTATAGTTGCGCTTTAGATTTCTACTAAAACAACTTTTTTTGCCAATTGATCATTTTATTGCTTCTCTGTAATATTTATTTTTATAATTCACTGCGAGTTTCCATGCCTTTTATTATTTAGTTAAACACCTCCAACACTACTGTCTGACTCGGGACATTGTCTGTCCCCATGTCATCTCTCTTCAGCCTCAGTGCCGGGTCCGTGGCACGCCTCCATGTAAGCAGGCATTTGGCTTTTGTATTTTTATATTGATTTTTAGCATAATATAACGGGATTACACTATTGCCGTTTACTTTCATTTTTTATATCCTGATCCGAGCCTTTGGTAAGGCCGGGATTCTCTCCATATACATCATCTAAACATATGCCAGCAATTTGGTTTCCTACAAGTGCAACTTACTTATTTTTTAATTAACCACTTTACCACCGGGCTTGTTTTTGAGATTCGGTGTTTATGAGACTAAAACATTTTTTTTTGCTAGAAAATTACTTAAAACCTGCAAACATTATATATATATATATTTTCTAACACCCTAGAGAATAAAATGGCAGTCATTGCAATACTTTTTGTCACACCGTATTTGCGCAGCGGTCTTGAGTTAAAAAATAAGACAACAATAAATTTAGTCCAATTTTTTTATATATTGTGAAAGATAATGTTACGCCGAGTAAATTGATACCCAACATGTCACGCTTAAAAATTGCGCCCGCTCGTGGTATGGCGTCAAACTTTTAAACCTTAAAAATCTCGATAGGCGACGTTTAAAAAATTCTATAGGTTGCATCTTTTCAGCTACAGGGAAGGTCTAGAATTATTGCTCTCGCACTAACGATCCCGGTGATACCTCACTTGTGTAGTTTGGACACCGTTTTCATATGCGGGCGCTACTCACGGATGCATTCGCTTCTGCGCGCGAGCTCGTCGGGACGAGACGCTTTAAATTTTTTTTGGGGGTTTTCTTATTTATTTGTATTTATTATATTATAATTGATCACTTTTATTCCTATTACAAGGAATGTAAACATCCCTTGTAATAGAAAAAAGCATGACAGGTCCTCTTAAATATGAGATCTGGGGTCAAAAAGACCTCAGATCTCAAATTTAGACTTAAATGCAAAAAAAGAAAAAAAAAAATGAAACTGTAATTTTTTCAAATGACAAAAAAAAAAAATGTTTCTTTAAGACGCTGGGCGGGACTGACGTTTTGACGTCACTTCCGTCCAGCAGAGCTATGGGGACGGGTGGGGGCAATGTTGCCCTCACTCACATCCCCACACAGCCAGCAAGCGGACCCGATCGCCTCTGCCGCTACCGACGGAGTAGGTAAGTGGCGGAGGGAGCGGGAGGGCCCTCTCGCGACACCGATAACGGCGATCTCGCGGGTGGAATCCGCTGCGGAGACCGCCGGTATCGTTGACAGAACCGCGCACTAAAGAGATGGATATCTTGCTTGTGGCAGCAGCTGCTGTCGTTACCGAGATATCCATCTTTAAAAACAGGACGTCTTTTTACAATGGGGCGGTTGTCAAGTGGTTAAAAGAGTCAAATATTTCTGGTAAGCTGCCATCCTTACTTCGAGCACGATTTTGGTGTTCTGGTTTACATTTTGGTGAAGGTGAACATTGCAAGTTGTCACTTCTGGATACAGGTTTCACAGGACTTTTTTCAGAATATTTCACAAGGACTTTTTTGTGTTCGATATATCAGGACTGTTATAGCCCTGTATTATCTTGGACATAGCACATGCGTATATATATATATATATATATATATATACTTTGCACTTTTGTTGTGGGAATTTTCTTTTACTGTATTTTCAGATTTCATTATATATATTTAGTGTATGAGTATCACTAATTTCATTTCAACTTAATTTTATTTATGCACTATTTCAGTGTTTTCACTAGGGCCCCCACCAATATATTTTTATATATTTATTTTCAACTTTGGTTCCATGCACTGGAATGTTGGGATAGCAGCTTATTTCGTTTTCTACATATGTCCTTATAGACCCTGTGTTCTATATTAAAGCATATAGATTTAATCCCCCCCCCCCCCAAAATGAAAAACACATGGCAATATAAATGCAGTGTAATTGTAGATTCTAAAATTGGGAAGAGCTCAACCATGATTGCCTTTAGTTGAGTCCTTCTAACATTCTAATGTGCTGGAGAGATGGTCATGTTATAGATAATTATCGTAACCAAGATGATACCCAACAGCAGAGAGGTTCTGTACAAAACATTAGTACTTTATGAAGTCTCAGCAATCTGTGCTCTAATTGCACTCATTAACATGCACACACACCTTCAACACATTCAAGTGATAATCCTCAATCAGCAAATAATCCGGACTGGACTGACCACATAATAACCTCTAATTTGCCTCTTCTGCTCAGGTGTCGGTTTTGTACTCCGACGATAACGTGGTGCTAATTGACTGTTGACCATACACATCTATGTAATTACTGATGTTTTAAGGAAAACCGTAGATGTATACAAAAAGTGCTGCATTCCACCTATAATAGAAAAAGGCAACTAAGGAAAAAAAGATTAGAAAACATAATTATCTTCTTCTGCAATGTAGAGGGTGACGCCCTGATCTTTGTCGCAAGTTCCTGGAAAGGCTGGGTAATCTAAATCTGCACTTCAAGTCACTCTTGTTTATGCAATGGGGGCCGAAGCCGGGTGCAAGTATATTTCCTAACCTTCTATACAGGTTTTTTTTTGGGGGCGGGGGAAGGGGTTAAGATTGTAATAAGGGGCCCTTGCATTTGGCATCTTTTAGTCCATTAAATATGCCATTGAACGCATATTTTGCAAGCCAAGTGCAAAATAATAACTGATGATCCTGACAGAAATCGTGTGAGCTGAAAACTTGCATAATTAGTAAGGTTGAAAAAAGACACATGTCCATAAATAAATAAATAGAACACCTCCATATACACAATCCTATACCCAAAATTGATCCAGGGAAAGGCAAACAAACCCTATAAAGCATGACCCAATTAGCTCCTGCAGAGGATCCTGATCCCACAGGAGGCACATGTACATGAAGCACTCGATCAGACCTATCTCCGTCTGATTGGCTGCCTTAGGGGCCAGAGGAGAGATCTTGGGCCTATTGCACCCCACTCAGCACTGTCTAGACAGGAGGGTCAGGGGTCATGCAGCCTCATAGGACAGTCATAGGAGAGTAGAATGAAACCTCCTTCTACAAGCTTTAACGAGACATAGGTCACAAGACTGCTCTAACTGCTGATGAAAAAAGGTATTTAGCAGTTTGTATATACTAAAATAATTGGAATTCCCATGTTCTGTGTACTGTGGGAGATCAGATATAGTGAATGCAGGATCCTGGGTTTAATAACACTTTAGAATGAAAAGAAAGGACTATCAAACAGTTAATCTCCAAGAGGGGAGGAGATCTCAGTTGATAAAAGGAGCTACTATTGGCAATAATGGGTCATACACGCTAATATATAAAATGATATAAATTTATTCAAAATTAATTAGAACCTCCCAAGCCTAATAAAGGTGGCTAAATTGGCCAATAACATATAGGTCTCATATAAGTGTTTTTACTTTTGTTGTATGTCTGTATTTGTCCTTGTGTGTTGGTAACCAACACGTACACAGTGAGCTGGTTGCTCACTAATGTACTATTGTTTGTCACTCTTGAGACCTATATGTTATTGGCCAATTTAGCCACCTTTATTAGGCTTGGGAGGTTCTAATTAATTTTGAATAAATTTATATAATTTTATATATTAGCGTGTATGACCCATTATTGCCAATAGTAGCTCCTTTTATCAACTGAGATCTCCTCCCCTCTTGGAGATTAACTGTTTGATAGTCCTTTCTTTTTATTCATTTATGCTAGCTACGGTAATTTACCCATATTTGGGGTGCGATCTCTCTGCTATACATGAACCCCTTTGGTTGTTCTAAAAACTTTAATAGCAACCCAACGCCCCGTGTCATATTCCCTGTTTGTTCATATGCTTAATAACACTTTAGGCTCGGTTCACACTGGTGCAAATCGAGAAACCCTGTGAATCCAGTGCGGGTTCCCGCATCACACCTGGATGGTCGGCAGTTGACACTGCCCTCTCCGAACCGCGGTGGGTGTCAACACAAAGTTAATGACACCCCCAGATCTATTTGCAGATCCCGGTGCGAACTGTGCATTCGGACAGGAATCGGATCGCATGAGTGTGAACACCCATGCAATCAGATTCTGGTGCGAACGAAAAAAAGGGGTCCTGCATGAGTTTGGTGCGAACGCAACGCAAATTCAGCCATACAGTTTGTATGGCTGAATTTGCATTGTGGTGCCAATCACATGCGATGTCTGGCCTCCCACCAGTTTGAACTGAGCCTTAAACTGGTAGTAAACTCTGTTATACCACTTGTACTTACAGAACAGCTTATAATGAGGCTTATATGTAGGTACTGTGAATATCTTCTAAACTTGGACAGTTTAGGAGATAGCTAGAGTTAATGCAGCCGGTGATGTCACCGGCATATGCTCTCTGAAGGTTCGGCGTACATTGCTGGACCTTTAGAGCCCGTGCTGTAAACGGCAGCTCTCGTGCCCATGCATGGCTCTCGTGCCCATGCGTGGAAGTGACACCATTGTGCCCCCGACCACTTATGTAGCCCGAGGCCGCAAACCCGCAAGGACGACCGGGGAAGATGGAAGCCCTTTCAGCAGTGACAGCATGGTGTTGGAGGGCTTCATTTTGAGGTAAGTCTCTCATAATGTGCACATTATGACATTGCCTTGCAGGGGATTTATTTGGATTTTTTTCGTCAACTGCATTTTACTACCACTTTAAGGCTAACACAGATATTCCCCTGTATGGAGACATACAGTATATTACCTCAGTGCTGCCCAGACTTTTGACAGATACATCAGATTTTTTTGTTTTGTGGTCAGATCACTGAGACCTGGCTGTTCAATCGAAGGAACTGAAAATGCTTCTAGGAAACAAAACTTGACTGCGGCATTGTGCTGATGATGAGTAGCTGTCAGCTGACAATAAGTATACTAAAGGATCCTACTGGGAGCAAAGCCAAAAAGCTTTACTAGGTCAAATAGTACAGCGTGTAACTAGTAATTAGCCATGGAGTCCCAGCTGCTTACTGAGGGTAGAATCTTCAGGTGTGACACACCTGACAGATGCCAAGGCTGTCCACCCATCATCGTCACTTATTTATTTATTTATTTTTGCACAGATTGTACTAGGTTTTAACCTTTTACACTGTGCCGTCCATAATAGGCATGGTGTGGGGTCACTATCTGCATACGTATTGTCACATATGCAAACAAGCATAAAACTTGTATACTGTCCCACTCCAAACAGGACCATTGTGGATACATTGTTTGCACATATTTGCATTTGTCACTTATTTGGATAAGCGCTGCACTTTTTTTGTATTTATATGTTGTAGGTTTGTCCATTTTAACCTGTGCTCAGTGGTGTATTTAGGTTTTGTGCTGCCCGAGGCCTGACTAAACTCGTGCCCCCCCCTAATTTAAATATGACCCACCCCTTCCTGTCAAGGCCACACCCCATTCTGTTTAAGACCCACCCTGACATTTTCGAGTGGGGACACTAGTTCTCAATGCCTGGGTGGAGGGAATGGATTCCCTTAATTTGCATGGATTTCCCATCACTTCCTGTTTGGCTATGGGGCAGAAAGTGAAGGGAGATCTCTGCAATGGGATAGGGATGGTAAAAAAATAAACTAACAGGGGCTATAACCCTCCCTTACTCTATCCAAAATTAAAAAAAAAAAAAGTGTTGCCTATAGTTCTACTTCAAGCACAAATTTCTGATAATTTTATGAAGAGGACTAAGAAGATATAACCATGCCAATGGTGCAGCAGAAACATATAGCAAAGTGAGGAAGGTTTGTGGTCCAGGATGATAGGACAGTCAAAATTAGAAACAGCTTGCGTTACACCAACAGTGTAGCACAAGCCAGCGGGGACACTTTCCGTGCTGCCCCCCTGCAAAGTGCTGCCCTAGGCCTGGGCCTTGTTGGCCTAGGCCAGGATACAGCGTTCCCTGTGCTAGCATCTGTTGTCACCTTTGGTTATCACAGATCTAGCACAGATTTATTACAAAATGTTTTTTGAACACTCATCGTTGCAGATTTTGTATATCTCCAAAGGCAAGTATAACTGGGGGTAAAAGTGAAAAAAATACACGCCACACTGAATAGTGCAGAAAAAAACATGAATTATTTGCACTTACAAAGCTGCATGCTTCTCCATGCTGACCACTTTAGCTTTGCAATCTGTTGATCAGTTGTTATTACACCCTATTAGTGTCCATGCACGCTATTTTAGTATAGATGCGTTTTTGAAGCTTCAGCTTCTAGGAGAAGAAAAAAGTGTTTTTTTAATTTTATTTTTGGGAGTGATTTATCAGCAAAAAAAAAAAAAATGCTGAATGCTTCTAACTGTTGCTAAAGAGCTGCTTAACCACTTAAGCCCTGGACCATTTTGCAGGCAAAGGACTTGGCCCCTTTTTGTGACTCGGCACTGCGTCGCTTGAACTGACAATTGCGCGGTCGTGCGACGTGGCTCCCAAACAAAATTTGTGTCCTTTTTTCACAAATAGAGCTTTCTATTGGTGGTATTTGATCACCTCTGCGGTTTTTATTTTTTGCGCTATAAAAAAAAATAGAGCATACATTTTGAAAAAAAATGCAATATTTTTTACTTTTTGCTCTAATGAATCTCCTCAAAAAATATATAAAAATCTTTTGTTTCCCTCAGTTTAGGCCGATACGTATTCTTCTACATATTTTTGGTAAAAAAATTAAAATCGCAATAAGCGTTTATTGATTGGTTTGCACAAAATTTATAGCGTCTACCAAATAGGGGATAGTTTTATTGCATTTTTATTAATATTTTTTTTTTTTAGTAATGGCGACGATCAGCGACTTTTATCGTGACTGCGAGATTATGGCGGACACGTCAGACACTTTTGACACTATTTTGGGACCATTGTCATTTTTACAGTGAACGGTGCTATAAAAATGCACGGGTTACTGTCAAAATGACACTGGCAGTGAAGGGGTTAACCAGGAGGGGTGCTGTAGTGGTTAAGTGTGCCCTAAGGGAGTGTTCTTACTGTGGGGGGGTGTGACTGTGCGTGTGACATCACTGATCGTCGTTCCCTAACACAGGGAAGAGACGATCAGTGACAGCCACACTAGGAAGCACGGGGAGAGGTTTGTTTAAACTTACCTCTCCCCGTTCTTCCTCTCTGTGACCCGATCATGGGACACCGGCGGCGATTGTGTCCGCTGCTCCCGCGGGGAGGGTCACGGAGAAGAGGACTGGGTCGCCGCGCCATTTTGTTGACATATATTGTCAAGCGGCGGTCCTCAAGTGGTTAAAGTTGGCACAACAATGTAATTATGAGCTTTTTTCATACAGCATTTTTCCGGCTTTTTTTTGTAGCTTATAGTGTGCATAGAGTCCAATAGCCTGGTGTGACGTAACATGTAAAGGGCCGGATACACCTGTAAAATGGAAGTGAAGCTGGACACGAACGGTTTGCATTTCTGCCTGTAAAATTTGTGTTTTGATGTAAGAGCAATTTTAACTACTTAATAAATCTCTATTTTAAACGATTTTGCACTATGGGAGGTCTTTTAGCTTTACTTTAATCCACACACTAAGAGACCTATACACGGATACCCATATTGTCATCTGAGACATCCAGTCGCATCATTAGAAGCAGACATACGAGTGGAAACAGCCAGTAGCAGATATTCACGATATCCAGGAGATTCACAAGGTCTGACTCCATTGGGAGTGAGGTAAGCGCTCTGTGAGCATTAAGGATCGTGGAAATCACACATAGAAGATTGTGTATATTCACTTTGATGCACGAAGATTCACCTACATCCTATTGTTTATTTGGAAGGACTAATATATACATTACCAGTATTATTATTTTTTTGGGAACTTATCCCATCCTGGACTATTGCACTTTTGTCTTTTTGACCTCAGTTATGTATTTTATATTCTAGTATCACTTAGGTAGTTGCGCTCATGATTATTTATTCATGTCGGCTAAAAATACAATACAAATACACTACAACACATGACATCATTTTGTAACTTTAGTAAACTCTCCATTTTTGATATGCGACTAGCATGCAAAAACAAGACGCCGATATGTCATCTAATTTTTGGATTGTGTTTACGGGCCATTAGGGCCCTTTCACGCGGGCTGTTTAATAAGGTCCACCTGTCAGTTTTTCAGATGGACCTGATCAGACCCTGCATTGTCCTCCATGAATCGTCAGATGTCTGCTGACACCCACCGCCATCTGACCCGATCCTGTCTGCCAAAACAGATGGATGGTGGTCCTATTTTCTATCCAGTGGATCGGATTGGATAGAAACAGATAGGTCGGTCCGTTTCCATCTGATTTCCCCATAGAGGAGAGCGGTACTGGGTCTGTGTCCGCTCTGCATATGGCAGCAGACCTGTCATCTGCCTGTATTTGTTCCCAAATACATTTGTTCCCATTTGTTTGGTGGTATTTGATCACCTCTGCTGCTTTTATTTTTTGTGCTATAAACAAAAACAGACCAACAATTTTGAAAAAAAAAAAAAAACACAATATTTTTCACTTTCTTCAATAAAACACGTTCAATAAAAAAAATCTAATTGTTTCATCAATTTAGGCCAATATGTATTCTGCTACATATGTTTGGTAAACAAAATCACAATAACCTTCTATACTGATTGGTTTGCACAAAAGTTATAGAGCCTACAAACTATGGGATATTTTTATTTATTTATACTAGTAATGGCAGTGATCAGCGACTTATAGCGAGACTAGGATATTGCGACAACCAGTTGGGACACTATCTGACACTTTTCGGGGACCAGAGACACTATTACAGTGATCAGTGCTAAATAAAATGCACTGTCACTGTACTGACACTGGCAGGGAAGGGGTTAACATCAGGGGTGATCAAAGGGTTAACTGTGTGCCTGACCAGTGCTTGACTACTGTGAGGGAGGTTTTTGTATTAGGAGAAGGCATGGATCGTGCCCCTGCTTAGCAGAGACACAGGATTCATGTCTTCTGTAGTGATAGAACAGTGATTTTTTCTTGATTACATAGGCAGACCGGCATTCTGCCTCTGTACTGAAGCATCGGTGGATGCCGGCAGACATCGAGTTTGTCGTACCCACCAATCAGCTCCCACTGTGTCCAATCACAGTGGTAGCATGCCGGCAGCGGATCGTGCGAGCGCCCCCCAGACCTGGAAGTGCAGGATCACTTACTAGGCCACCTTGCCGCCGTATATATATATATACAGTATACGTTCGGCAAGCGGTTAAGGCTAACCTGTTTACAGATTGACAACACTGCTGCACAATTTCACCGCTTTGCCACCTTGTAAAAGTAAGTGGAAGGATAATAGGTCTACAGGCAGGATCATATGGTAACGGGTTGAGTCAGAAAAACAAAAAAGTTCTAAAATTCCTAAGAAAACAAATAATTCTTGGTCTCAAACATAACACAACTTTGCATGTGTTGTAACCTAAGAAAAATATGGTTTAGAATACAAGCAAACAAGGCATGTTCCAGATACAGCAGAAGCTGACATATCATAAGCATACAGAGATGGTCACACCTCTCCAGAAATAACTTTGCATGCTGATTCAACGCCGATAGTGAAGAAATTCCGGAGTTTGCTCAATATCAGTGGGTTCATGACACCAAACTCACACGGCAAAAACGCAGACAGAGGTGTACCATGTGACCTTATCACACTGTATTGTAGTGTTGTAGATCAGAATAATAGAGTCTTAAAGAGAATCAGTACTGATGATAAAAAAAAAATTGTACACAAGACCCTAAAGCCCCATACACACGGTAGGACTTCAAACTTTTCCATGGAT
Source organism: Rana kukunoris (assembly GCA_029574335.1). NCBI lineage: Eukaryota > Metazoa > Chordata > Amphibia > Anura > Ranidae > Rana > Rana kukunoris. The sequence goes on from CM056049.1 coordinate 64,682,270, forward strand.
TTTAGTCTAAAGTGCGCTGGCCGGAAACACCCATAGCATACACACGGCAGGACTTTTCCTGCAAACTTTCCTGAAATCACGTGATTTTTATGCTCTTTTCTGCCACCCTTTGGTCAACTTCTGCTATTGTTGGTTGATTTTAACATTGGTTCTGGGCATGCGTGTTTGGACTTTGGACTAAAGTCCGATGGACTTCTGTACACACAATGGGACTTTGCACCGTAGGACTTTGGCCGAAAAGTTTGTCCGTTTGCAGAGCGAACTTTTGTCTGATGAAAACCGGAAAAGTATGTCCGATGGAGCGTACACACGTTCAGATTTTTTTGAAAACCTGCTAATTTTGAAGTTTGTTGTCAAAAAGTCAGATCGTGTGTATGGGGGCTTAAAGGAGTTTTAAAGGAAAAAATAAATTTGCCTAAAATTAAAGGGGTGTTCCAGTCAAATTTGATGTGTAGCTGCTGGCTTTCAATACACACACACTTACCTGCTCCGCTCCTCCCCCCCCTTCCTGGCCGGCGTCTTCATTTGTACTGTGGGCACCGGCCGTGACAGCCTTCGGCTTCACGGCCGGGCACCCACTGCACATGCGCGAGCCGCACTGCGCATGCGCGCGCGGCGCGACTCGCCGCTGATTCGACAGGCGATCGTCTAGGACCTGTCACATGTCCAAGACGATCGCCTACGGGAGGGGCTGCAGTAAGGCGATTAAGCTTAATCGCCTTACCAGCCCTGGGCAGAAGGAGGAAGTGGGACAGGAAGTCCCACTCCTCCTGAAGCCCCCACTCCCCCCCCAAAAAAATGACATGCCAAATGTGGCATGTAAGGGGGTGAGGAGTGGGTTAAGCGGAAGTTCCAAATTTGGGTGGAACTCCGCTTTAATGTCTGCAAGGTAGACAGACAGAATAGTGTAATTATTCTGTTAAAAAACGAGTAAATACCTATTCAATTCCTTCATCTATATCACCTCCGGCGTTCTAGTTTCTGTTCTCTCACTTCCTGGTTTGCATCATTTGTTCATGTAAGAACTACATTTCCCAGTATGAATTGCAGCACGCCCAGTAATTCACTCCTCCTTGAAGTCTCTAACATGTAGAGAGCGTCCTGCCACACAGATGTAGTTCCCAGGAGGGGGCGAGCACATCACTGACCACCGCAGTAAAGTCTCCCTTCACGGTGGTCAGTAAAATCAGACAAGCAGGAAGTGAACAGAACAGAGAAGAAATAGAGCAACTTCTGAGCAAAAACGAACAATGAGGAAGTGAAAAGAGGGATGTCTGCGGGTAAATGATGCGTATTATGAAAAAAATGTTTTCCTTTACAACCCCTTTAAGATTCACCCAGAAGTGTTAGTATTTTTTAACAACAAAAATTGTTGTACCATGGAGCTTGAACTGCAAGCAAATGGGAAAATATATCAAATATATAAAACATGCTGTAATCTTTGTTATTATTAACATTTTTCTGTGCTGTTTTTCTATTAAACTTAGTGGTTTCCTGAAGAAGTAAATGTTTGAAACATGTCAAAACCACAAATGACCAGGTACATTTTTGTATCTGCTTATAATGGATAAGTGAAGTCTTTATTTGGGACATTTAGTCTGCCTATGAACCAGTGACCTCTGTTCAGTGTCCACCATCACCGTTTTTAAAATTGCACATATAACGTTGTAAGAGTTTTTTTGTAATAAAAAAAAATGATGTTATTATAATCACTGTATTGGCACCTGAAAAGACCCATTCTTCTTTTTGTTGTATAATATTTTTACACCTAAAGATATATGTAGAACTCGAGTGCTTGTAGAACAAAACTGTTTATACACCAATAAAGTGGAAGTTCAGTCAAACACTACTTAAATCTACTTTTTTTCCATAAGAAGTTTTATTAATTTACGTTAAACACATCCTTACATCAAAAGGCTGTTCTATATACTTACCTATGGTAAGGGCACTCTGGTCTGGTCACATGACTTGCTCCCAGCACCAGCTTCAGTGTAGATTAGGGACAACCGACAATGTATGCCCCATAGTAAGCCTATAGGTGACGTAATCGCTCAGGCTTTGCAGCCGTTGTTCATGATTTCTCCTCTTCACTGAAGCTGGCGCTGGGACCCGATCAGGTGACCGGACCAGAGCACTCTCACCATAGGTAAGTGTATAGATCTTTCCTTGACAGTAGGGGTCAGCAACCTGTAGATCACTGACAGGTGTCTGGTAGATCATGGTCAGGGTTGCTGCCCCTTCATCCCAGAGCATCAAACCGAGTGCAATGCAGAGGGACTACTTGTAAAGTTGGAGCTGTAGGAGAGAGCAAGAGCCGCATATGCTGATGCCTACTCTGTAGTGTTGGCTCCTGTCCCATGTGGAGTGATACCAAATGCACCACACATCTTATTCCTACTAGTAGTCTCCAGAGTGGTGCCAGCAGCAGGAAAGAAGAGATTTTAAGGTCAGTGTGAAGCAATACTCTGGGCATAATAGTATAAGACTGCTTTTACACTGATGTGCTGCGGTTTACCCACACCTCGGGTGCAGTGCAGTGTACTTGCAACTTTCCTTCGGGTTTGCTTCCTTTAGCCATAGACCTCTATTATATCAGTGGTTATCAACCCTGTCCTCAGGGCCCACTAACAGGCCAGGTTTGCAAGATAACTGAAATAAATCACAGGTGATACCATTTGTTGCTCAGTGATTGCAGTATTCTAGTCTGCATCTCCCCAAGGTAATACATAAAACCTGGCCTGTTAGTGGGTCCCGAGGACAGGGTTGATGACCACTCTATTATATCCTGCTTCCGGTTTGGTGCACTTTCTGAAAGCAGCTCATTTACAAGTGGAGCAGGCACTGCTGCTCCTCTAAAAAAAGTGATCCCAGTGTGTTTGACAGGTGGTAAGGAGGCGATATGTTGCCTCTTCACCACCTGATTTAAACCCATGATTGCCGTGCAATGCACATGATTGCAACACGGTAGTACTGCAATTAGAGGTTTAAATCAGGTGTGAGGAGGCACTGTGCCTGGTGATCTTTGACTTTTTCCATGTTTTTCAGGTAGATCTCCACCCTCTTTAAAGTTGCCTATCCCTGCTTTACGGGATCCATTCGTACCACACTGCAGTGAGCTTCAATGTATTAGTTATTGGACATGGAGGAGTACTGCTTAAGGCTAGTGGTTTCCAACCTTTCTGAGACCAGGGCCCAGTAAATTCTTCCCAAACATTCCAAGTCCCAACAGTAAAGAATACATTTTATACTTAAACAATAAAAGTATGGTAATGCAATTAAATTATTGAAATACTGGAAGGCTCTCGATGTCACTGTGATATGACAGGATGAAGGATGTGAGGTAGATTAGGGCATTCTTTAGCTGACATTGTGGCTGTGTAGGGAATGAGGTTTCTGTCGGGTGTTGAGGGCACTGTGGGAGGTTAGGGGCATTGTGGGACATTGTTGGGAGTTGCAGTCACTATGGAGAGCTGGAGGCTCTGCATGCTGGGGGGCACTGTGGGAGTCTGGACAGCACAGTGAAAAGTTGGAAGGCACCATGGAGGCTGAGGGCTCTTAGGGGGTCTGGGGTCACTGTGAGACACTGTGGAAAGTTGGGGGACACTATAGGAGCTGAGAGGCACTGTCAAAGTTTAAGGGATCTGCAGCTGGCTAGTGGCCCAAGAGAAGGGAGGCATCAGACCAGCAGTGAGCCACAGCACAATGGTTGAGAACCACAGCTTTAGGCAACCTATTAATTAAAAAAATTAAAATAAATAAAAATTAAAATATACAGAGACGGTATAACTATATAGGTTATGGTGAAAAAGCCTTCAGCTCTAATCAGTGCAGAGCCGTCTTAAAACCAGAAGGCATTCTCGTGTCTCAATATAGCACATATCCCAAAAATAAAAATTTCTCATTTCAGGTGAGTGCAAATTACTGCTTTACACCACATTGGCCACATGCACATCCACCTGCTGGTGGGTTTTACTGCAAATATAGCCTTGGTTCTGGGTGTGCATCTAGGGTTTAAAGCAACCTTTGGCTTGGCATCACCACTGTCCTAAAATAAGAACTAATTCTTGATATGTGATGGAATGAATCATGAAAATAGATTCTGATTTAGGAAGGCTTCACAGTATCTATGCATTAAGATAAAAAACCTTCAGTGTGCAGCAGGGCCCCCCCCCCAATACTTACCTGAGCCCCATCTCGATCAAACAATGTTGCATCCTCCTACTGTAATTGGCTGAAACACAGCAGTGGGTGCCATTGGCCCCACTGCTATCAATCAAAGTCAGTTAGCCAATGAGGAGAGAGAAGGAGCGGGGGCCAAGCCGCAGTTCCATCTCTGGACAGACGCACAAAGCTGTTTGCTGTGGGGGCACTCAGCAGGAGGGAGGGGCCAGAAGCACCAGTGAGGGACCTGAGAAGAGGAGGATCTGGGCAAAACCACTGCACAGAGCAGGTAAGTATAACATGTTTGTTATTTTTAAACAAACAAAACTTTATTATCACTTTGATAGAGCTGAAGGTTTTTAATTGCTTTAGCCCATTTTTACCATAACATGTAATGTTATACTGTCTTGTTGGGTCCCAAACCCTACTCCATAGAATTTATGGTTTCCATACAATGTGCTGATGATGACCAAAAAGCCTGAAACAGTTGCAGTTTGGAACCAATGACTATAAAATGTTAGGCTACATTTGCACTATACACCAGTGGTTCTAAATGTGCATATGGCCAATTAGGTATAAAGAAATTATTTGCATGCTTCACTCACTGTCCTTAAATCTGGCAAACAATTGGGTCATATGGATTTGGGTATGAAGAAAAACTGACCCTTTAATACAGCGTGAACCTGGAGATATGTTCTAGAATCCAGAAGATGAACGTTATATAGCAAAATTTGGAGAATACAGACCTTAGTCTACAATAACGAACACAAGGGAGAAAGAAATATAGAACAGAGGAGCTGGTGAGGATCCAACTCAAACCTTTACTGTAGATGGGAATCACTCTGGCCACAAATCCCCCCAGTCTTCACTGGTTTAATAAAACAACCCAAGCTCCAAAAATGTAATAAAAAAACAATGTGACTATTACTGCATAAAACAGCAAAACCTCTTCTATTATATTAAAAGAAAAAAATATATATATTCTGATCACGTTAGTAATATAAAACATTTGATATTTTAACTTATCAGCATTGTGCAGAAATGTGCTAAACAATTGGAAGTGCGATGTAGACATTGCTCTCCACATGCTGTTTATTTACTTTGGTAGGGGAGGATTATTTGGGTGAAGTGTTCTTGAGAATGATACATTTATAAAAGAATAGTAATGAGATCCCTCTTCTCAGTAGGTGCATAACATGAAGACAGATATAATGATTTGTACTGTGCTATGAGACATTTTATGTAGGTAGGTCAAACATTCTGTACTATATAAAAGTCTTTAAGTTCACTAGGTTATGTTATTGTATAATTGCAAAAATCACGTGACAAGTTAAAGAGAAGATTTAATATATTACATCCTACCAGTCCGTAGATGTGCTGGCTGCATTTGTTTCTTTTATTTGCACCATAAAATCTTGCCATTTTGTCCTAGGGTGACAACGCCCAACGCTGTATCCTGACCTAGGCCAACAAGGCTCAAGCCTAGGGCAGCACTTTGCAGTGGGGCAGCACAGAAAGAGTCCCCGCCGGCTTACGCTACACTGTCAGGCCTCGTACACACGACCGAGGAACTTGTCGTTTCAGTCACATCGTTTTCCTCGACGAGATCCTTGTTAGGCTTGTCGAGAAACTTGACAAGCTGTCTTTGCGTACACACTGTCAAGACCAAATCTCCTCGTTCTCAAACGCGGTGACTTCAACACATACGACGGCAGGGGAAGTTCGATTCCACTGGCACAACCCTTGTGGCTGCTTTTGCTAATCTCATGTTACTGCGTGTTAGGTAAAAGTTTGGTAAGAGACATTTGCACTTTTCAGTCTGTTACAGTGTGACAAATGTGCTATTTCCGTTACAAACGCTACTTTTACCGGAGGTGCGCTCCCATCTCATACTTTATTCTGAGCATGTGCGGGTTTCTAAGCATACACACCAACATGTTTCTTGTGAAAAACAGCCCGACGAGGAATACAACGAGGAAATTGAGACTCCCGTCGAGGAAAAAGAGAACTTGTTCCTTTTTTTTCTCGTCAAGTTCCTCGACAGGTTTCTCGATAAAAAGCATACACACGACTGTTTTCCGGGCAAAAAAGCTCTGCCACCAAGTTTCTTGATGGATTCTGTCGAGTTTCTCGGTCGTGTGTACGAGGCCTCAGTGCAGCATCAGTCTTATGGGGCAGACTGGGCCGCGAGGCAAATTAGTCTAGCGCCCCCATAAAGGGGCCGCATTGCTTCTGGTTTGCGGGCGGTCGGCATTCTGTAGCTGTGGGGGGCTGCTTCTAATTTTGACTGTCCTATGATCTTGGACCACAAACCTTCCTCACTGTGCTATATGTTTTCTGCTGCACCATTGGCATGGTTATATCTTCTTAGTCCTCTCCATAAAATTATCAGAAATGTGTGCTTAAAGTAGAACTATCGGCAACTATTATTTTTTTGGATAGAGTAAGGGAGGGTTATAGTCCCTGTCAGTTTTTTTATTTACCATCCCTGTCCTAATGCAGAGATTTCCCTTCACTTCCTGCCCCATAGCCAAACAGAAAGTGAAGGGAAATCTATGCAAATTAAGGGAATCCAATGCCCCCTCCCCGCCAGGCCTTAAGAACTAGTGTCCCCACTTAAAAATGTCAGGGCGGGTCTTAAATGAAAGGGGTGTGACCTTGACAGGAAGGGGTGGGTCATATTTAAATTAGGGGGTGCACGAGTTTAGTCAGGCCTAGGGCAGCACAAAATCTAAATACACTACTGACAACGCTCACTCATGGTACCTATGGAGGAGTAGGGTTGTCACCTTGGGCTAATTGGACCACAACCGCTCTGTTCCATTATATAGGGAGGAGGTGTCCTGTAGGTTACAAAATCTATAAAAGCTGGTAACATTGTTTTAGGATACACAGGAAGTCTATGATTATACAAAAAGAGGGTACACAAGCCGGGCAGAGTGTGATTTGAAGAAGAAATCCCAGCATGGCATTTTTTATATAGTTACTTTGGTCCAGATTGGGCCAATGTAACTTTGTATATACCATAGCTGTGGGATCCCCGAACTTGCGGCCCTCCAGCTGTTTCGAAACTACAAGTTCCATCATGCTTGTAACTCTCAGCCTTGCAATGCTTGTAACGCTCAGCCTTGCAATGCCTCATGGAACTTGAAGTTTCGCACAGTAAAAACAGTCATCATCAAGTGGAAAGACAAGAAGAAAACTGGTCAGGGAGGCTGCCAAGAGGTCTACAGCAACATTAAAGGAGCTGCAGGAATATCTGGAAAGTACTGGCTGTGTGGTACATGTGACCACAATCTCCTGTATTCTTCATATGTCTGTGCTAAGGGGTAGAGTGGCAAGACTGAAGCCTTTTCTTACAAAGAAAAATATCCAAGCCCGGCTAAATTTAGCAAAAACACATCTGAAATCTCCCAAAAGCATGTGGGGAAATGTGTTATGGCCTGATGAAACCAAGGTTGAACTTTTTAGCCATAATTCCAAAAGATATGTTTGGCGCAAAAACAACACTGCACATCACCAAAAGAACACCATAACCACTGTGAAGCATGGTGGTGGCAGCGTCATGCTTTGGGGCTGTTTTTCTTCAGCTGGAACATGGGCCTTAGTCAAGGTAGAGGGAATTATGAACAGTTCCAAATACCAGTCAATATTGGCACAAAACCTTCAAGCTTCTCATAAAGAGCTGAACATGAAGAGGAACTTCATCATTCAGCATGACAACGACCCAAAGCATACATCCAAATCACCAAAGGAATGGCTTCACCAGAAGAGGATTAAAGTTTTGGAATGGCCTAGCCAGAGCCCAGACTTGAATCCGATTGAAAATCACACATACACACAGTCGGAATTCCAGGCCAAAAGCTCTCATCGCAGTTTTTCTGATGGGAAAACCGGTCGTGTGTACGAGGCATAACAATATAAGGTCTGATAGAAAAAAAATATTGATTTTCATGCTGTACATAAGAATTAGCTAATCACAGCTTTCTTGTGAATACGGGCCAAAGTGATTTCTGATTGAAGTTTTACTTAGTGGTCACTTTCCAAATAACAGCGAGCTTTCCGTACATTACCCAGCACTCCTTCGCACTATGCCAGCTGGCCTGCACACCGCTTCTGGCACACAATGGTTTAACAATAATTAATAGTGTCATTTTTAATGCTGTGTTACTTTTGTAAATAAAATAATACATGGGTAATCTAATCGAGTGCAGTAATGTTTTTGTAAAAAAAAAAAAATGTATTGTCTGTATTGGGGTTGGCAACTGCATTGGGGCCCTGAGCTAAGAAGTAAAAAAAAAAAAAAAGACATGGAGATGGGATTTAAAGTAGTTCTAAAGGCAGAAGTTTTTTTCTATCTTAATGCATTCCTTGCATTAAGATAAAAAACCTTCTGTGTGCAGCATCCCTCCTCAGGCTCCCCTAATACTTACCTGAGGTCCACCCGATCCAGCGATGTTGCACGAGCAACTCAGCTGTCTAAGACTCTCTCTTCTGATTGGCTGAGACACACAGCAGGCGCCATTGGTTCCCATTGCTGTCAATCAAACCAGTGAGCCAGAGAGAGAAAAGACACACAGAGCAGCGGCTCGGGTGCCCTCATAGCAAGCTGCTTGCTGTGGGGGCACTCGGCAGGAGGGAGGGGCCAGGAGCACCTAAGAGGGACCCGAGAAGAGGAGAATCTAGACTGCTCTGTGCAAAACCACTACACAGAGCAGGTAAGTATGACATTTGTTATTTAAAAAAAGAAAAGCAAGATTTTAGTATCATTTTAACCACTTCAGCCCCGGAAGAATTTACCCCTTTCCTGACCAGAGCACTTTTTGCGATTCACCACTGTATCGATTTAACGGACAATTGCGCAGTCATGTGATGTTGCACCCAAACACAATTGACGTATTTCCCCCCCCCACAAAAGGAGCTTTCTTTTGGTGGTATTTGATCACCTCTGCGGTTTTAATTTTTTGCGCTATAAACAAAAAGCAGAGACAATTTTGAAAAAAAAAAAAAAATAATAATTTGTACTTTTTGCTATAATAAATATCCCCCAAAAATATATAAAAAACACATTTCTTTCTCAGTTTATGTATTGTTCTACATATTTTTGGTAAAAAAATAATAATCGTATATTGATTGGTTTGCGCAAAGTTATAGCGTCTACAAAATAGGGGATAGTTTTATGGCATTTTTATTATAATTTTTTTTTTATTAGTAGTGGCAGTGATCAGCGATTTTTATTGTGACTGCAACATTATGGCGGTCACATCAGACACTTTTGACACTATTTTGGGACCATTGTCATTTATACAGCGATTAGTGCTATAAAAATGCACTGATCTCTGTATAAATGACCCTGGCAGGGAAGGGGTTAAACACTAGGGGTGATGAAGGGGTTAAGTGTGTCCTAGGGAGTGATTTTAAATGTGGGGGGAGGGGCCTGGGCTACAAGTGACACATCAGTGATCACTGCTCCCAATGACAGAGAGCAGTAGATCACTGTCCTGTCACTAGGCAGAACAGGGAAATGCCTTGTTTAAAGGAACACTAAAGTCAGGTTGTTTTTAAAAAAAAAATAACAAACATGTTATACTTGCCTCCACTGTGCAATTCGTTTTGCACAGAGTGGCCCGGAAAGCTGTCTTCTGGGGTCCCTCGGCGGCTGTCTGGGCTCCTCCTCGCAAAAGCTTTCCATCTTCATGCAAGGGCGCTTCCACGGTGGAAAGCTTTTGCGAGCGCGTTCCCGTGATACAGCGGCGGCCATAGCCGCCGACTGTATCACTCGGCCCCGCCCCCGGCGTGTCGCGTCATCCGCTGTGATTGAAAGCGGCGCCAGCCAATGGCTGCGCTGCTCTCAATCCGCCCAGCCTAGCCAATCAACGGCCAGGCTGGGAACTGAAGAGGATGACGTGGACGCGCCCGGGAGTTTCGAACGGTAAGGTAAGTAAAACAGGGACTCGGGGGGGGGGGGGGGGGTGGTGCTGTGAGATGTTTTTTTACCATAATGCAGCTCCGTGACACGATCACAAGCACCCAGCGGACATCGAGTCCGCGGGTCCCGTGGGCACAGTCACAGGCGGGTGCGGCCGCACGGCGGCAAATTTAAAGCGACGTACCTGTACGTTGCTTTGCGCAGCCGTGCCATTCTGACGATGTATATCGGTGTTAGCCGATCGGCAAGTGGTTAAGGATTCCTGCTCAAAAGTCATAAGCTTAAAAAACATGTTCTTCCTTCCTTTGCGTGTTTTCTTTGACATTTTTGTTCCTTCACTTGAATACTTTGATCAGTGATCAGAATAAAATGTTCTAATGCTATCTTTGCTTAAGTTTCAGTGAGAGGAACGAACCATCTGACATTTGGAACTCTTTCTTCCAGTCTATTAATAATTTCATCTCCAACCCGTTGTGTAATCCCTGGAAGATGGCTATCGCTCTCTGTGTTGAAATTCAGGCACAGCAACACTTTCTGGTGATTAAAATCTTTTTGAAGCCTATCATTAATATCAGCAGTAGTGATCATGTATCCTAATGGGCTTTCACCGAAGAAGCATGTCCTTCCTGGTGCACCAAGGAAAACCGATCGGGTCTTTTAACTATTTTGTTTCCTTTTTTTTGAGTTTTGTTTGACCAAAGTCTCCAAGGATCAGAGAGAAAACATCTTATTTTTGTGATGACTATTTGCCTAAATACTTATCAACTGAAAGAGATAATTGCAGATACAGGTGCAACACAAAGCCTGATAATAGCAAGTAATGCTACAGGTTTAAAGACGGCTTATAATGGAGAGCGAGAGAGGCGACCGGATCTAACAACAGTGAGATAAAAGTGCTTAAAAGCATTGATTATCCAACATAGTGTAAAATTCTGGTCTTACAAGGTGGAGATTGATTGTTTTACCAGGTAAAGGGGAAACAAAACTTCCCCTTCTTGTGCAACACGTCTACTTGATGGCCAGGTTGGGATAAAGATTGCGACAGGTCCCAACAAGTAAGCGTTATAAAAACGTTCACCTTACTACGTCTAGGAGAAGATAAATGATACTATGCACAACAAAATTTGTAGTTAGGTGAGGAGTTTCACATTTCTCAATAGATTTATCTGTAGATGATAGAGATACAATTCTACCACACACTGAATTACAAGTTACCGTACATGACAAAGTATCAGAATAATGTCGCGTACACACGATTGGACATTCCGACAACAAAACCGTGTTTTTTTCCCGACGGATGTTCGCTCAAACTTGTCTTGCATACTAGGGGTGCAACGGATCAAAAAACTCACGGATCGGATCGATCCTCGGATCGGGAGTCACGGATCGGATCATTTTCGGGTCAGCAAAAAAAAATAAAAAATCTCCCCCACTGTAATATCCACATCTCTCTCCCCCATAGTACAGGCAGACAGTGACCCCCCCCCCGTAGTACAGGCACAGTGACCCCCCCGTAGTACAGCACAGTGACCCCCCTGTAGTACAGCACAGTGACCCCCCCTAGTACAGCACAGTGACCCCCGTAGTACAGCACAGTGACCCCCCCCCTAGTACAGCACAGTGACCCCCCCTAGTACAGCACAGTGACCCCCCCCTAGTACAGCACAGTGACCCCCCCTAGTACAGCACAGTGACCCCCCCTAGTACAGCACAGTGACCCCCATAGTACAGCACAGTGACCCCCCCCCCTAGTACAGCACAGTGACCCCCCCCCCCCTAGTACAGCACAGTGACCCCCCCCCTAGTACAGCACAGTGACCCCCCCTAGTACAGCACAGTGACCCCCCCCTAGTACAGCACAGTGACCCCCCCCCCTAGTACAGCACAGTGACCCCCCCTAGTACAGCACAGTGACCCACCTAGTACAGCACAGTGACCCCCCATAGTACAGCACAGTGACCCCCATAGTACAGCACAGTGACCCCCATAGTACAGCACAGTGACCCCCATAGTACAGCACAGTGACCCCCCCCCCCAGTACAGCACAGTGACCCCCCCTAGTACAGCACAGTGACCCCCATAGTTTCCCTGCTGTCTGCAGGGAAACAAAAGCAGAAGGAGCTTCTAGTCCTCTATTGCTGGCAGGGTGGATTCGATTTAAAATCACTAGCAAAAAGGCTTGATTTAAATCAACTCAAATCATAATTCATAATTCATTATGCTTTTTAAATGTAAGGACTTATTCTTGCTGGTAGTTAGAATCTTTAATATTTGCAAACACAATGAAGGTTTCCTATTTAGAATAATAAGCTGTCAGGTTAGTAAAACAGCAATATCAGAACTGATTCAATCAGACAGTTTGTAGTGTACATAGATTTGCAAAACAATGGGATAAAGGAATATTCCTGAACTTGGTTTTATCTTATGGTTACTGTGAGATTGTGTGAATGCATCAATGCAGTGCATGTTATCTCAGCTTGCAGAGCTTGGATTCATTGAACGAGTTTACTAAAAATGTAACCATTTCAGAATATACAGCCTCGTGCCATATAACAAAGCTCTATTTAATGCTAAATAAACAAAATTATTACTGTATATTAAATAGCATGTTATTAACAAAAAATGTATAACAAAAAAAAATCGATTTAACCGCTTAACGCCCGCCGCATGTATATGTACGTCCACAGAATGTCACGTACAGGCAGATAGGCGTACTAGTACGTCCCTGCCTTCTTGCGGGTCGGGGGTCCGACCTCTGGGAGCGATCCGGAATAAGGGGGCGGCTGTTCGTTTTTGTCCGCCCCCTCGCGATCGCTCCCAGCGAATCAGCAGAGCCCCTGCTCTGCACTTCCTCTGCCTGTGTAATGTAATGTTTCAATCCGGCGAGAGGAGAGAAGACATCACAGTAAGTCGCACCAACAGCACACTGACACCAGTACACATAGGCACACTTAACCCCTTCCGATCACCCCCCCCCCCAGCCCCCTGCCACAGTGTCACTGATTGCAGTGATCATACATTTACTGATCACTGCATTTAGTGTCTGTGTGACAGTTAGTGTGACAGGCAATTAGTGTAGCCCCGTACCCCCCCCTAATAAAGGTTTAACCCCTTGATCACCGCCCTAGTTAACCTTTTCACCCCCTATTGCCAGTGTCACTAAGCGATCGGTTTTCTGATCGCTGTATTAGTGTCACTGTTGCCGCTAGGTAGCTAATTATTTTTTTATATTGCGATTTTTTTTTTACTAAAGACATGTGGCTGAATACATTTTGGCCAAAATGTTTGACTAAAATGTAGTTTATTCGATTTTTCCTATAACAAAAAGTAAAAAAATATAGATTTTTTTTCAAAAATGTCGCTCTATTTTTGTTTATAGCGCAAAAAATAAAAATCACAGAGGAAATCAAATACCATCAAAATAAAGCTCTATTTGTGGTTAGAAAAGGACGCACATTTTGTTTGGGAACCACGTCGCACGACTGCGCAATTGTCTGTTAAATCGACGCAGTGCCGAATTGTAAAAATGCCTTTGGGCATTTAGCAGCATATTGGTCCGGGGCTTAAGTGGTTAAATAAAAAAAATCAGATTTAAATAAAACAGATTTTTTTGAGTTTTTTCTTTTTGAGTTTTCAGTAGTCTTATATTATTCTTATTTTTTGGTAAACATAAAACCAAATTTTGCAAGAATATTAACCTCCTTGACAGTGCTGCCTCTCATGGACACCCCCTGAGGTTGCGTTAACCTGGGCTAACAGTACAATATTGCTGAGAACAACACTGTATGGAGCATTGAAGACCACAAACTAGATCCTCCACACCAGGAAGGTTTTTTTTATTTTTTTTATTAATGGAGTTGTAATGGAATATTTTCAGTTTTTCCTTTAAAAGGAGATGACTTGGTCTAAGTGAATTTGTATTGAATGAATATACGGTACATCAAGTCAGAGAGAGGTTTGCATTCTACTTTGATTTATTTAAAAAAAAAAATTAAACAAATTATTTATTTTTTTGTCATAAAAAATTTGGTTTGCAAAGTAAATACGTAATACTTACGCACGCCATTGTTTTACTTACTGTGAATAACATTAGCTTTGTTATTCCGCCATTAATAAGATGTGTTCACACCTTCAGAATTTGTGTTGTTGTGCTACCCTCGGTTGCTTAGCAACTCATTCTCGCTAGACAGTGGTGACGTTTAGGATTCATAACTTCGATTGAGTCCAGGTCTACTCACACAATTTATGTGCATGTACAGTATTGCCTGTGCGTATAGGTATTCTGCATTATATCTCTTTGATAAACGTCCAGAACGGGCAACTAAATTCTTTGCATTTTTTGGTGTCAGTGTGCAGTATACGGAGCACTGTGTACTACTGCGAACGTAAGCAGAGCAGCAAAAGTGTGGCATATAATCCCTTCAAAAATTCCCCGTTTCCTGCACATTAACCACTTCCATACTGGGCACTTAAACACCCTCCTGACCAGACCAATTTTCAGCTTTCAGCGCTCTTACACTTTGAATGACAATTACTCAGTCATGCAACACTGTACCCAAATGATTTTTTTGTCCTTTTTTTCCCACAAATAGAGCTTTCTTTTGGTGGTATTTGATCACCTCTGCGGTTTTTATTTTTTGCGCTATTAATGAAAAATTTTGCAAATTATTAATTTTTCTTCATAAATTTTGGCCACAATTTATACTGCTACATGTCTTTGATAAAAATAACCTAACGTTTTTGGAAATTTTTTGATCTGTGTGAAAGTTTTAGAGTCTACAAGCTATAGTGCAAATCATAAAAAATGATCACATCTGATCACACCTGATGTCCTGAAGGCCTCTCTCATTTCTTGAGACCCTAACAAGCCAGGAAAGTACAAATGCCACAGATGGCACTGAGGCGGCACAGATGGCACGGAGGCGGCACAGATGGCACTGAGGTGGCACAGATGGCACTGAGGTGGGTACTGATGTGCTCCGATGAGGCCTGTGTACTGGTGGACACAGATGGGCACTAATGAGGCGGCACAGATGGCACTGAGATGGGTACTGATGAGATGGGTACTGATGTGCACTGATTGACTGCAGCACAGGTGGGCACTGATGAGGTGGGCACTGATGAGGTGGCACAGGTGGGCACCGATTGCAGATGGGCACTGGGCACAGGTGGTACTGGTAGCACAGGTGGGCACTGATGGGCACGGTGGTACTGATGGGCACGGCGGCACAGGTGGGCATGGTGGTACTGGTGGGCACTGGTGGGCACAGGTGGGCACGGTGGTACTGGTGGGCACACGGTGGTACTGGTGGGCACAGTGGTACTGGTGGGCACAGTGGTACTGGTGGGCACATGGTGGTACTGGTGGGCACACAGTGGTACTGGTGGGCAATGGTGGTACTGCGGGGCACAGGTGGTACTGGGGGTACAGGTGGTACTGGGGGGCACAGGTGGTACTGGGGGGCACAGATGGTACTAGGGGGCACAGATGGTACTGGGGGGGCACTGTGGTACTGGGGGGCACAGATGGTACTGGGGGGGCACTGTGGTACTGGGGGGCACAGATGGTCCTGGGGGCACAGATGGTACTGGGGGCACTGATTGTTTACTTTTTTTTTTCACAGCGCTGTAGCTCCGTTCGCTCTCCCTCCTCACACACGCTGTCTGTGCAGATTTTTTTTTACCTTAATGCATTTTATACATTAAGATAAAAAAACTTCTGTGTACAGCAGCCCCCTAATACTTACCTGAGCCTCATCTCGATCCAGCGATGTTGCGCGGCAGTCTCAGCTATCTTGGACTCTCCCTCCTTATTGGCCGAAACAGCAGCGGGCAATATTGACACCCGCTGCTGTCAATCAAAGTCAGTGAGCCAGTCAGGAGACGGAGGGGCGGCCGGGCCGAGCCACGGCTCTTTGTCTGAATGGACACACAGAGCAGCGTGTTGGCTTGGGTGCCCCCATAGCAAGCTGCTTGATGTGAGGGCACTCAGCAGGAGGGAGGGGTCAGGAGCACTAGCAAAGGCCCTGAGAAGTGGAGGATCGGGGCTGCTCTGTGAAAAACCAACTGCACAGAGCAGGTTAGTATAAGGCCTCGTACACACGATCGGACATATCCGATGAAAACGGTCCGCGGACCATTTCCATCGGATATGTCCGATCGGGAGTTTGATCCGATGGCGTGTACACACCATCGGATCAAATTCCCCGCCGCCGGACGGCGCGGTGACGTGGCGGTGACGCGGCGGTGCCGTTGCCGCCGCCACGACACCGCCACGTCACCGCACCAGGAAGTTAAACACTTCCGCGCATGCGCCGAATCCATTCGGCGGCGGCGGTGGGGGACGACATGTCTGCTGGTAAGTGTACTAACCAGCAGACATGTCGGGCGGACAGATTCCCACCGGATAGATTTCAAAGCATGCTTTGAAATCTGTCGGGTGGAGAAATCTGTCCGCTAGCCCATACACACGAGCGGAGATGTCTGCTGAAACGGTCCATCGGACCGTTTTCAGCGGACATATCCCCTCGTGTGTACGAGGCCTAACAGTTTTGCTAAATCAATATATTTAAAGTGGATGTAAACCCAATCTCATCCTTTCTAAACTACAGCCATAGCGGTGATCTATAAGGATATAGATGCCTCCTGCATGTATCCTTACCTGTCAAATGACTCCCCTCTGTCTGTTATAAGAACTGAAAAACTGCAGATTCTGTGGTTGGATCTGTTGTCTGGAGCTCGATGGGTGGAGTCGTGATGTCAGTAGACTCCCTGCCCACCTCTACACTCCCCTTACACTAAATTCTGCTATGATCACTAACATCCAGTCAAAATCTAGAAAAGTAACCACATGACTTCAGAAAAGGAGTGGGGGTGGGAATTAAAAAATAATGCCTGTCTCCAGGCTAGTGCATGAGATATGTAAATAACCTGTCACTCACAGCAAGGGGGTGGAACGGACTAAGGTTTTTCTCTGTAAGTCAGTTTTATTTCACTGAACAATAAAAGAGGATTGCTCAGAGCTGGATTAACTCTGTGTGGTAAGACTGGGGACAGGTGATAGGAAATCTTATACTGTACATTGTGACATCCACTTTAAAGCACAGTTACTGAGCTTCTGAAAATGCCAGTTGCCTAGCTGTCTCCGATTTCAGACAACTGACCTGGAACTAACACACAAAATAAGGAAGTCAGAACTCTTAAGCCTCATACACACGATTGGACTTCCATCAGACAAATCCGTGGATTATTTTCCGAAGGGCGTTGTCCGTGAACTTGTTCTGCATACAGACAACAGAACATTTTCAGCCAACATACACCAAACTACATTGTTTTTCAGCTCTTTACCGCCATCCTTTGGGCAACTTCTGCTATTGTTGTCTGATGTTTACCATTGGTTCGGTGCATGCATGTTTGTACTTGGGATTTTAATCTGACGGATTTGTGTACCCACGATTAGTTGTTGGACAATTTGAAAGCATGCACAGCCAACATTTGTTGTCGGAAATTCCGACAACAATTGTCCGATGGAGCATACAGATGGTCGGATTATCCGGCAAAACACGTCCATCGGACAATTATTGTCAGAATATCCGATCGTGTGTACGGACCTTTAGTTTGCATAATTGTTTCAAGACAATGATTTAAAGAATTTAACCACTTCAGTCCCCGCTTATCGTCAATTGACGGCAGCTTAGTGGATCTGAATATCCAGGCTGCCGTCAATTGACGGCATCGTGTTCTCCGGCCACTGGTGGCGTGCACGCGCCGATAGCGGCGTGCGCGCACCCGGCGCGTCCCCGAGATGCCGATGCGCGTGCCTGGCGGTCGCGATGTCCGCCAGGTACCCGCTGATCGGCAGTTTTAGAGCAGGGACGTGGAGCTCTGTGTGTGTAAACACAGAGCTCCACGTCCTGTCAGTGAGAGGAGACAGATGCTGTTTCTCTTGTACATAGGGAGACAGCATCGGTCACCTCCCCCAGTCACCCCCCTCCCCCCACACAGTTAGAACACACCCAGGACTCACATTTAACCCCTTCCTCACCCCCTAATGTTAACCCCTTCACTGCCAGTCACATTTATACAGTAATTAGTGCGTTTTTATAGCACTGATCGCTGTATAAATGTGAATGGTCCCAAAAATGTGTCAAAAGTGTCCGATGTGTCCGTCGCAATATCGCAGTCCTGACAAAATTCACAGATCGCCGTATTACTAGTAAAAAAAAAAATTGTCAGAATTCTATCCCTTATTTCCTAGCCACTATAACCTTTGCGCAAACCAATTACTATACGCTTATTGCGATTGTTTTTTTTTTACCAAAAATATGTAGAATACATATCGGCCTAAACTGAGAAAAAAATATATATATTTTTTAAAAATGTATATGTGCCCAGTAAGCAAGTGGTTAAGCAAATGGATTAGCATTTTAGACAGATCTATTTTTTGAAGGCAAAGGTAAGTAGTAGCAGCTTTTCTCAACAGTACAGGTTTGCTTTAATAGCATTTTCTGTAACACCTCTGAAAGACTTTACAGTGCCAATGATGCCTATATATTTCTCTTTCCTTGAATATTGCCAAGGGTTGACTACTAAACATGGACATAGTGAACACTAGAATGGCTTTTTGTACCGATCTTTCGCTTTCCTTGAATATTGCCAAGGGTTGACTACTAAACAGGGACACAGTGAAGATGTCTGAGGCTATACCTCTTCCTGCCTGATTACTGCCATTTGACACTTAAGTGAACACTAGAATTCCATAAAGATGCTGGTCCCCTCTTCAAGGGGTAGAACTGAACACTGTTGCAATGTGTTCGAGAACTTTAGTGCGGGTCACACAGGGGTGTCCAGTCATCCTGACAAGTCGCGCTCCATTCAGTACAATGGAACCGTTCTATTAGGAGCGACTTAAGTCGCTTCCATTTAGAAAAAGGTTCCTGTACTACTTGTGGGCGACTTCGGAGCGGCTTGCATTGACTCCTGTACTACTTGTGGGCGACTTCGGAGCGGCTTGCATTGACTTCTATACAGAAGTAATTTTACAAGCTGCGCTGAAGTCGCCCTTTACAAGCCGGCTTCAGAGTCAGACAAGAGTTGGGTGACTTTGAAGCCGCCCCAGTGTGAACCGGCACTTAGGGGTAAGTAAACCTGGTGAACACAATGACACCTTCTGTATTTCCAACACTTATTCTGAGTTTACAGCTTCCCATATCACATTCATGGGATTAAACATTAACAGCAGATACATTTTGTGTTTTTGCGCTTATGAGACGACTTAATCAACCGTGTATAATGCTAAAATATGTATTGTGAATATTGTATGAAAGCACCGCATAACATTTATACCCGAACGTGTAAAATTATATTTTCCTCTAGTTTATAAGTTAATTACCTTATCAGGAGGACGTTTTGGATTTACAGCATGATCTTTAATTTAGAAAAAAAGCCAATAATTTTTTTTCCCTGCTGCACTTGGACTGTAATGTTTTATGATGTGCATAAAATTTGATTTGATCATTACAATAAGCAAACACAATGTGCTTAAGCTGATAACACACAAACAATTCTAAATTTCTCATGTGCTTGTTGAGCGCACCCATTAACCACTTTAGCACCGGAAGATTTGGCTGCCGGGCCATTTTTGTGCAACACGGCACTGCGTCTCTTTAAATGACAATTACGCAGTCATGCGATGTTGTACTCAAATACAATTTGCGTCCTTTTTTCCCACAAATAGAGCTTTCTTTTGGTGATACTTTATCATCTCTGCAGTTTTTATTTTTTGCGTTATAAACAAAAAAATAGCGACTATTTTGAAAAAAAATAAAAACACATTATTTTGTACATTTTGCTATAATAAATATCCCCAATTTTTTTCCTCAGTATAGGTCACTATGTATTCTTCTACCTATTTTTTGTTAATAAAAATCGCAATAAGCGTATGTTGATTGGTTTGCGCAAAAGTTATCGCGTCTACATAATAGGGGATAGATTTATGGCATTTTTATTATTATAATTTTTTTTTTTTTTACTAGTAATAGCGACGATCTGCGATTTCTATCGGTACTGCAACATTGTGGCGGACACGTCGGACACTATTGACACATTTTTGGGACCACTGCCATTTATACAGCGATTAGTGCTATAAAAATGTATGGACTACGGTGTAAATGTCACTGCAGGGAAGGGGTTAACACTAGGGGGCGATCAAGGGGTTAATTGTGTTCCCTGACTTGGTGTTCTAACTGTGGGGGAGGGGACTCACTATAGGAGATCACAGATCGTGGTTTCCAGCTTGAAGGAACTCACGATCTGCATCTCCTTTCAGAACAGAACAGGGACGTGTGTGTTTACACATATACGTCCCTGTTCTGCCTCTCGTGCCCATGATCGCTCATGGCTGGTGGTCATCGCGACCTCTGGTCATGAGCTTCAGCACCCCCGCAGTGCAGCAGGCGTGTGCCCCCGGCGACGCGAGTGTGCCCGCTATAACGGACCGACGTACAGCTACAACGGTTCGTGGGATTGTGCCGACCTGCTGTATAATGACGGTGGCAGGTCAGCAAGTGGTTAAACATTCACAATGCCGGAGGATAAAGTAAGTGAACCTTTGGAGTTAACAGCTGGTTAAACCTTTTTTTTGCCAGCAATAACTTTAAGCAAGCGCTTTCAGTAGCTCTGTATCATACCTGCACAATATTGAGGAGGAATTTTTCACCGTTCCTCTTTATAAAACTTACATTTGTAGGATGTCTAGTGGGAATGGCTCTCTTGAGGTAATTTCACAGCATCTCTATGGAGATTAGGTCTGGGCTCATACTGGGCCACTCCAAAAGATGCATTTTCTGGCGTTGATTTACTTCAGTGCTTAGAGTCATTGTCCTGCTGCATCACCCAACTTCTACTAAGATTCAGCTTGCGGAAAGACGTCCCAAAATTATCATGTAGGATATTTTGGTAAACTTGGGAATTAATTTTCCCCTTGATGATGGCAAGTGGCCCAAGCCCTTATTCCACGTACACACAATCGTTTTTCATCATGGAAAAAAACTTAGTTTTTCGGCATTAGGGAAAACAAAGGCCCAGATTCAGGTACATCTGCGCATTATTGGACCGGCGTAGCGCACCGCCTTTACGTTAGACTTGCGCAATTTTGCGGCGTAATCCCCCTATTCTCGTAGCTTTTGCACAGGAAATTGCGCATGCGTAAAGTTTTTTCCGAGGCGTAAGGAGGAGTAATACAAATTGGGAAGGACGTGGGCATGTTACATTGAAATGAGCCGTGACCCCATGCAAATGAAGGGCCGGCCGGCTCGCGCATGCGCGCTTGAAGGAGACCATGTCAGCTCCGCTGTGTGCATGCTCACAACTCGGGAGCGGCGCAATCAGTGAAATAGGAAATGGACTAGGGCAACGTTGTGAACTACGCAAACAGCATAAATAGACACACACAAACGCACTTGCATTGCAAAAGTACATCCCTTTGTCCCTTCCCATTTAACCAAGTGCTTTTGTCCTGTTGTTCGTTGCGGTGTGTTTTGTAGTTGTCAGATTAGTGTTCTGTGTGATCAAGTGTTTGTTAGTAGATCTTTGAAAGTGTTTTTTGATAAGTGTTTGAGAGACTGTTTGATTGATATATTTCTGTTCGTTTGTTTTCCTGCTGTTTTTTTGTTTTGTTTTTTTGTACTGTTTCTTGCTGAGTAGTTTTCTCTTTGTGTGTGTTCTTGCTTGATTGGTTGTGCTTGTTTGTGTGAGTGAATTTTGTTGAATGGGAGTGATTTTTTTTGGGAAGTATGACAGAGAGAAAGAGAAAGCTCAATTTTACAGTTGGGGAAAAACAAATTCTTGCCCGGGCCATTAGCGAGTATGGGCGTTTCCTCCACGGCCCAGACAGTGCCAACATCACCCCGGCCAGGAGGAGGGAGATTTTGGATATGATCACTGAGCAGGTCAATTCAGCGGGGCAGGGGGAGACACGGACCCGGTCTGGGATTGACAAAAAAATCAATGACCTCCGGCGTCTGGTCAAACAGAAGCTGGCCAGAATGCATGCCCATGCCAGGGGCACAGGAGGGGGCCCACCATGCCGTATTAGGCTGACAGCGGAGGAGCGTGCGGTGGCCCTGACCTTTCATCGGCATGAAGTTGAGGGCCTGCCCGGCTTTGACTCAAGTCTGGAGCCCGTGGTGCCAGGTAAGTTTTTTTTTTCATATCAGGTGTGTAGCATGTGTGGGGGAGGGGGTGAAAGGGAATATGTGGCAAGTGTGTGGATCCTCCAACCTGTGAATGTTTTGTGTCATCCACAGATGTGCAGGAGGGTGCAGGGCCATCTGGCCTGACCGCACCAACCCCAGGACAGCAGCCTAATGAGGCCCCCCCAACAAGGCCGGAGTCCACGGAGGAGGTTCAAGAGGAGGAGGAGAATCATGAGGAGGAGGAGAATCATGAGGAGAAGGGGTCCATGTCAGGCACTGGACGTTTGGTTTTTGAGGACTCTTCCCCTCTGGCTGGCAGCCCCTTCCCCTTGATGATGGCAAGTGGCCCAAGCCCTTATTCCACGTACACACAATCGTTTTTCATCATGGAAAAAAACTTAGTTTTTCGGCATGAAGGAAAACAAAGGCCCAGATTCAGGTACATCTGCGCATTATTGGACCGGCGTAGCGCACCGCCTTTACGTTAGACTTGCGCAATTTTGCCGCGTAATCCCCCTATTCTCGTAGCTTTTGCACAGGAAATTGCGCATGCGTAAAGTTTTTTCCGAGGCGTAAGGAGGAGTAATACAAATTGGGAAGGACGTGGGCATGTTACATTGAAATGAGCCGTGACCCCATGCAAAGAAAGGGCCGGCCGGCTCGCGCATGCGCGCTTGAAGGAGACCATGTCAGCTCCGCTGTGTGCATGCTCACAACTCGGGAGCGGCGCAATCAGTGAAATAGGAAATGGACTAGGGCAACGTTGTGAACTACGCAAACAGCATAAATAGACGCACACAAACGCACTTGCATTGCAAAAGTACATCCCTTTGTCCCTTCCCATTTAACCAAGTGCTTTTGCCCTGTTGTTCGTTGCGGTGTGTTTTGTAGTTGTCAGATTAGTGTTCTGTGTGATCAAGTATTTGTTAGTAGATCTTTGAAAGTGTTTTTTGATAAGTGTTTGAGAGACTGTTTGTTTGATTGATATATTTCTGTTCGTTTGTTTTCCTGCTGTTTTTTTGTTTTGTGTTTTTGTGACTGTTTCTTGCTGAGTAGTTTTCTCTTTGTGTGTGTTCTTGCTTGATTGGTTGTGCTTGTTTGCGTGAGTGAATTTTGTTGAATGGGAGTGATTTTTTTTGGGAAGTATGACAGAGAGAAAGAGAAAGCTCAATTTTACAGTTGGGGAAAAACAAATTCTTGCCCGGGCCATTAGCGAGTATGGGCGTTTCCTCCACGGCCCAGACAGTGCCAACACCACCCCGGCCAGGAGGAGGGAGATTTTGGATATGATCACTGAGCAGGTCAATTCAGCGGGGCAGGGGGAGACACGGACCCGGTCTGGGATTGACAAAAAAATCAATGACCTCCGGCGTCTGGTCAAACAGAAGCTGGCCAGAATGCATGCCCATGCCAGGGGCACAGGAGGGGGCCCACCATGCCGTATTAGGCTGACAGCGGAGGAGCGTGCGGTGGCCCTGACCTTTCATCGGCATGAAGTTGAGGGCCTGCCCGGCTTTGACTCAAGTCCGGAGCCCGTGGTGGCAGGTAAGTTTTTTTTTCATATCAGGTGTGTAGCATGTGTGGGGGAGGGGGTGAAAGGGAATATGTGGCAAGTGTGTGGATCCTCCAACCTGTGAATGTTTTGTGTCATCCACAGATGTGCAGGAGGGTGCAGGGCCATCTGGCCTGACCGCACCAACCCCAGGACAGCAGCCTAATGAGGCCCCCCCAACAAGGCCGGAGTCCGCGGAGGAGGTTCAAGAGGAGAAGGAGAATCATGAGGAGGAGGAGAATCATGAGGAGAAGGGGTCCATGTCAGGCACTGGACGTTTGGTTTTTGAGGACTCTTCCCCTCTGGCTGGCAGCAGGCAGCCCTCCCTAAGGGGGAGCCCCCCCTCCTCCCCCAACATGGCTCCCCTCACAAGGGCCTCCCCTTCTCCCCGGCCACAAGCATCAGCTGGAGGCAGGATTTCATCCCAGAACACCAGGGGGGTGGCCGATCTCCTGCCCGCCACTCTGAGAAGGGACCAGTTCCCCCAGACCCGCCATCTGGGACAGGTCAGCCAGACATTGGTGCGGATGGAGGAGAGCCTGTCCTCCATCAAGGATATGCTGGGGAACCTGGACTCCCACTCCCGGGCTTTCACAACCTGCCTAAACGAACTGCAGACGACATCAGCAGGCGTTGGGCAGGATGTGAGGGCCCTTACCCTGGCTATCCAGGCCAACACAGCAACACTTGGTGCTGCCCTGGACAGAAGAGCCGTGGCCTTGGCTGCTCCTCCTTCCCCGGTTTTACCCCTCCCCATGAGTCTCCCCTGAGAAGCCGGGGCCGTGGCCGGGGGCGCCCGAGGCGTGGCTCACGCAAAGGGCATTAATTTGTTTTTTCCCCTTTTTTTTTTTTTGCTGGAAAATTTTTGCTTTTGCAGGTAATTTTTTTTTTTTGGGTTGTGAATGCTGTTTGAATGTGGGGGTGACATTCCTGCCGGAAAAGGGGTGTCACCCTCAATTTTGGTGGAGTAGGGTTCCCCAGGACCAGAGAGAAGTGATCCCCAGGTCCGTGTGAATGGTGTATGAATGTACAGTGACATAATTGGAGCCTTGGCGTGGCGTTGCTGCTCACAAGTCCAGCATGGTGGACTGGTGCCAATCCAATTTGATGTGGATGTGGGGTGTGTGTGCTAGGGACCACAGTGGTGTGCATGCATGCATTCTCATTGTGCCATGATTAATGTGTGTGTTTAACGTGCAAAGATGCCCAATGTGAGTTGTCTCCTGGCTGCTCTTCCCTCAGAAGACGGGGGACCCTCGGTTAGGGGGGGATTGTCTGGTTCAGGGGTCAGGTCATCACGTAGGGCAATCTGCAGGCCCTTTCTTACTGCGAAGTTGTGCAGCATGCAACATGCACCGATGATCTGGCACACGAAGTTTGGGGAATACAAGAGGGTACCCCCAGACTTATCCAGGCATCGGAAACGTGACTTTAGTAGGCCAAAGGTGCGCTCCACCACTGCTCGTGTTTGGGCATGTGCTTGATTGTATCTTTCCTCTCCTGGAGTTTGGGGGTTCCGGATAGGAGTCATGAGATGGGGTCCCAGTGGATATGCAGAGTCACCTGTAAGGGAAAAGACAGGAGGATGTTAGTCATGCATGTGGCCCTTGTGATGTGTGCATCATGGGAGGGGATAGTCATGCCTGCCACCCATGTCACTCACCAACCAGCCAGGTGTCCCCATACACGTTCTGATCGAATTCCATTCAGATGTGGCATTGATTGTATATGTATGTGTATATGGACCCTGGGTGTTTGGCACTGACGTGCCATATGAGGCCTTGGGCATCGACTATCACCTGTACATTGATGGAATGCCAATGCTTCCGATTGCGGTACATGTGCTCTGTCTCCTGGGGGGGCTGTAGAGCCACATGTGTGCAATCAATGGCCCCCACAGTGCGTGGGAATCTGGCAATTCTGTAGAAATCTGTCATTGCCTTCAGTCGCAGCTCCTCAGTGGTGGGTTTGATGATTTGGTTGGCCATGCGTCTGAGGATTGCAGGGACAACCTGGTGCACACATCTGCTCATGGAGGATTGTGACATCCCAGCCACCACTCCACTTGTTCTTTGAAAAGAGCCACTGGCAAGGACATGGAGTGTTGCCATGACCTTGACCAGTGGCTGCACTGCATGTGAGCGGTGTGTTGGGCTGGTGATGTCCTCCTGCAAGGTTGTGGTTAATTCCAGGATGACATGAGGGGTGAATCTGAAGATGCGATACACCTCAGAATCACTCATGCCAAACAGGTCTATATCCTCTCCCGTGCCATCCTCCGTGCCCTCATCCTTCTTTGTTCATCTAAAGTCAGTAGTATAGCTATGTGCGACGATGCCCCTGGCATGTTGGCATACAGATTGTTGTGCAACACGTGTGACTGCTGAGCTCCTCGCTAACAGTGTTGCTTATCTAACAAGTAGACTTTTTTTCTCTTTTTAGACCAGCTTTTATATGGTCTAATTTTAGACAGGACATTTTGCTGTTGCGCACACTGCGTCGCCTGCGCTGCCCCAACGTTCTTTTGTGGATCCCCGTAAGTCCCTCATTAGCATATTTGACTAGCAAATCAATGGTCTGTGTAGCGCACATTTGCGCGGACGGATGCGCCAGTCTAACGAAATTACGCGGGACAAAAAAAAGTAGATTTTTTGCGTATCTCGTTCTGGGGATGCCGTGCATCGAAACGCACGCGCACATTTCGACTTACGCACGCGCATCTCCTGTTGCGCAGGCATAATCACTCTGTGAATCTGGGCCAAAGTTTTTCCAACTTCATCATTAAAAACGACGTTTGCCCACACACCATCGTTTAAAAAAAATTATGAGAAAAGCGTGGTGACGTACGACGGCACTCTAAAGAAGAAGTTCCATTCAAGCTCCCATCTCATAACTTGCTTCTGAACATGCATCGTTTTAGCCCACACACGATCATTTTTTACAACCCGAAAAAACGTGTGTACGTGGCATAAGACAGCTATTCTTCAACCATACTTTATTGTTGGAATGATGTTGGTAAGCTGTAATTTTTGTGCCATGCATAGTGCCGGGTATTCTTCCCAGACAATTCAACTTTTGTTTCATTAGTCTACAAAACATTTTCCCAGCAGCGTTGCAGTTTGCAAAGGTGCTCTTTGGCAAACTTCAGGCATGCAGCAATGTTTTTTTGCAGAGCAGCAGCTTCTTCTGTGGTGTTCTGCCATCGAGAGAAAAAAATGTGCTGAAAAACTGGGCTTATACTCGAGTATATACGGTAATGATAGATACAAATATAATAATATTAGAAAAATGCCTTTTCGCAAAGGAGTCTAGCCTGCTTGGCACAGATGATCAAAATCAGGTGCGTGCATGCAGCTCTGAGGCGAGACTGATTATTTAAAGTTATGGCTATGCTATATACATGACTAGTGTGTAAAGAAATGACCAACCCCCTTTGATAGCAACATGACCTTTTAAGGACTTGGTCAGTTTGTAATGACATTGCCTTGGTATCAAGTCAGCTAAAGTAAGCAGGCTATGAAATTTTCCCATCAACCTGATTCCAGATTCAGGTATCACAATTGGGAGGACTGACACTTTAATATACTTAGACTTGACCGAAATTTAACTTTAAGTCATGTGCTTATAGTATATTTAGGTACCTTGTGACAAATATTACTGTAGAAAATAAGGTCCGTCAGCATGGACAATAGGGTGAGAACCTGGATTGAAAACTGGCTACAAGGGTGAGTTCAGAGTGTGGTGATAGATGGGGAATACTCGGAATGGTCAGGGGTGGGTAGTGGGGTCCCACAGTGTTCTGTGCTGGGACCAATCCTATTTAATTTGTTCATAAACGACCTGGAGGATGTAAGTAGAGTAGATCTGAACAACTTAATGGGGTGGGCAACTACATGGCAAATAAGGTTCAATGTAGAAAAATGTAAAATAATGCATTTGGGTAGCAAAAATATGAATGCAATCTTCTCACTAGGGGGGAGAACCTCTGGGGGAATCAAGGATAGAAAGGGACCTGGGGGTCCTAGTAGATGATAGGCTCAGCAAGCTCAACAAGCTGCTGCTTACAAAGCAAATAGAATATTGGCATGCATTAAAAAAAGGGATTAACTCCAGGGATAAAGTGATAATTCTCCCACTCTACAAGTCTCTAGTCTGGCCGCACCTGGAGTATGTTGTCCAGTTCTGGGCACCAGTACTCAGTCAGAATGTACTGGAAATGGAGTGAGTACAAAGAAAGGCATCAAAGCTCAAAGCTAATAAAGGGTCTGGAGGATATTAGTTATGAGGAAAGGTTGCGAGCACTGAACTTATGCTCTCTGGAGAAGAGACACTTGAGAGGGGATAAGATTTGAATTTACAAATACCATACTGTTGACCCCACAATAGGGATAAAATGTTTTCGCGGAAGGGACTTTAACCACTTGTCCACCGCCCACCGTCAAATGACGGCGGGCGGAGGACTCCATTGTTCTGACAGCACGTCATATAACGTGCTGTCTCTTTAAAGCCGCGGGCGAGCGCGCGCGCAAGCGCCGCTTTGCTGGGATCCCGGTGCGAGTGCCCGGCGGCAACGATCGCCACCGGGCACACGCGATTGCCCAGTAACTGAGCGGGGACGTGGAGCTCTGTGTGTAAACACAGAGCTCCACGTCACTGTCAGGGAGAGAGGAGACTGATGCTGTGTCCCTTGTACATAGGGACAGAATTGGTCACCTCCCCCAGTCACCCCCCCTCCCCCTACAGTTAGAACACTCATAGGACACACATTTAACCCCTTCCCTGCCCCCTAGTGGTTAACCCCTTCACTGCCAGGCACATTTATACAGTAATCAATGCATATTTATAGCATTGTTCACTGTATAAATGTAAATGGTCCCAAAAATGTCACAAAAGTGTCCGAAGTGTCCGCCATAATGTCGCAGTCCCAATAAAAAAATCGCAGATCGCCGCCATTAATAGTAAAAAAATAAAATAATAAAAATGCCATAAACTATCCCCTATTTTGTAAACACTATAAATTTTGCGCAAACCAATCGATAAATGCTTATTGCATTTTTTTTTAACAAAAATATGTAGAAGAATACGTATCGGCTTAAACTGAGGAAAAAAATATTTTTTTTATATATTTTTGGGGATATTTATTATAGCAAAAAGTAAAAAATATTGCATTTTTTTTCAAAATTGACGCTCTATTTTTGTTTATAGCGCAAAAAATAAAAACCGCAGAGGTGATCAAATACCACCAAAAGAAAGCTCTATTTGTGGGAAAAAAAGGACGCCAATTTTGTTTGAGAGCCATGTTGTACGACGGCGCAATTGTCAGTTAAAGCGACGCAGTGCCGGAAGCTTAAATTTCGTCTGGGCAGGAAGGGGGTGTAGGTGCACAGTAGGCAAGTGGTTAACAAGACACGTGGCCACTCATTAAAATTTGAAAAAAAGAGGTTTAACTTTAAACTATGTAGAGGGTTCTTTACTGTAAGAGCGGCAAGGATGTGAAACTCCCTTCCACAGGCGGTGGTCTCAGCGGGGAGCATCAATAGTTTAAAAAACTATAAGATGAGCACCTGAACGACCACAACATTCAGGGTTATACAAGGTAATACTGACATATAATCACACACATAGGTTGGACTTGAGGGACTTGTGTATTTTTTCAACCTCACCTATGTAACTATGTATATGTAAGAGATTTTCGAGACCAAGGATGGAAGCAGAAAGTGACAACAGGTGCAATGTGGACCAGGGCATTTCCAAATTGCTCTGGGAGATCCATAGTTGTCAGTCAACAATTATAAAAACCATGCCAAGGTTCTGTGCACATGCAGGGCACATATTGACACACTGAATATTAATAGTCTCAGAACACGCGTAATTCTCAGAGTGCATGAACTCAATACTAGGTTAATTGATAACCAAACTGTATATCGTTCATGGGACAGAGGAATGCACCTTAGCACAGTATGCCTGATCTATAAATACAAGGTGCAGCTTTGCCCTATAAAGTTTAGCACAACTAAGGCAAACATATCTCAATGGTAAAAAGTTTTACATACAATACTGAACCATCTGCTGCTGTAATGGAATCACTGTTCAAAGGTAGACAGCTTTAAAAAGGTTCCCGGAGTATTTTTTTTTTAATTTAGCTCTAATCAAGAGGTAGCAGGTTAATCAGCATAACTGGCAGTTCTTTGGTCGACAAAGACTCTCCTTGTCCCTATTATTGGCGGCTGCTCCATTTTTGCTGACCATTGAACTAAAAGGTGGAGTTGGTTAACAAGGACCTAGGTGCCTGAATATCAACATCAACACAGCTAAGACAAGATATAGACTAGATAAGATATCAGAGGCATCTGGTTAGATAAATCATCAGATGGTAACCACTTGTATACTTCTAACATATAAGGTCCAGGTTGTGATGGGATTCAACTGTGTAGCTTTCCCTTCTATAAATCCACAATGTAGCAAAAGGCACTGTGTCAAGGTACCACTCTAGGCTCATGTTTTATAGGGGAACTGTGACAGACCTAGCCGGGACAGAGCTGTTTGCCTGGGGACCCCTGAGGTGGTGTTACTTTGGATTTAGGTCCATATCCCCCCAAGACACACAGACTCTGGGAACCCTGTATATGCCATATTAGAAAGAGTGACTGATTCATAATGTTGGGACACACATGGTTAGAAGATGCTGATGTCAACTCCAGCCACCTGCCTGTTATAATGCAAATGAGTCTAGGGTAACTTCTAATGCCGCGTACACACGGTAGTTTTTTGTGATGAAATAAAATTACATTTTTAAAAACGTAATTTAAAATAATCGTGTGTGGGCTTCACATCGTTTTTTGTCTTCTGAAAAACGAAAAAAATAAATAAATAATTCGAACATGCTTCAATTTTTTATGTAGTTTTTGAAAATGTATTTTTGTGTTGTAAAAAATGATCGTGTGTGGGCTAAATCGACATTGTAAACCCACGCATGCTCAGAAGCTGGGAGCGCTCGTTCTGGTAAAACTACCATTCATAATGGAGTAAGCACATTCATCACGCTGTAACAGACAAAAAAGCGCAAATCGTATTTTACTAACAAGGAATCAGCTAAAAGCAGCCCAAAGGCGAATGGAACTTCCCCTTTATAGTGCCGTTGTACATCACCACGCATTGTTCATCATTTTTCAAAAACGATGGTGTGTGGGCAACATCGTTTTTAATGATGAAGTTGGAAAAACTTAGTTTTTTGGACATGCTGAAAAATTACATTTTTTTTCATGCCGAAAAGTGATCGTGTGTACGTGGCATAAGAGTCTTTCACCCACTGTTGTCTGTGATAATTAACCCTGCAATTAACCCTGCAATTGTATGAAGGAGTTCTGTGTTGATATGTATGATAATGTTTATTGTAGTTGGGGAGTCACATTGGCTGCGTTAAGGGAATAGTTAATTAGCTCATGTTAATTTATGTTTCTGGTATTGTTAGAGTAATATGAGCAGGAGGTAGGAACCTCCTTTTCTACTGTGTATAAGACTTGTATTCTGGTTCTAATAAACAGTCCATGTTCAGAAACTAAACAAGTATCGTCTCATTTTGTGCTTGTGAGTGGTTGGAATATCTGATATCTATATCCAGACTGGAAGGAAGTGGTATATGATGAAAGCACTCAAGCAGAGTGTGGGATGTTTTGTTACAGGAACCAACACTGAAAGTTCAGGATTTCCAAGAGTTGTCTCACATTCAAAGACAACGAACAAAAACAAATTATAATAAAATAAACCACATCACTACTAAATTCCAAAGATTACAATAGGTATACCTCCGAGGCTAAGCCCAATCAAGGGCAAAACGTATTGGGGTGGACCATCTGATTTCTTTAACCTCATCCCTTCAGGGAAGCCTATCATGCCTCCAAAAGCTGTACTTTTACATTTTTCATTAGCTTATCCCTCACATTTATTACCTATCGATTAATCAAATTGGGCACAACCAACCTGCCAGATTTTATATGTGATTATTGCTAGTGGCTGTTATAGCTTCTAGCAATAATCACTGTGTTCTCCTGGTGGGGGCAGCTTCCCCCTCACCCCCACCCTGCCAGGAGAACACAATGGCTGAGCGGGAGGGATTACTCTGTCAACATTGTCTGTGTTGATGAGGGAAACCTGTGGTTGCAGGAAAGAAGTACGCTCTGTCTGTGGCCGGTCTTAGACAGGAAGTGAATTTCTGGCTGGAACACCAGGTTAAATAAAGGGAAACAAGCCTGAAAAAAAAAAGGATTTTTAATAAACAGCTTACCTGTAAAATCCTTTTCTTGAAGTACATCACGGGACACAGAGCGCATAGTCATTACATATGGGTTATATGGGTACCTTCAGGTGTGGACACTGGTGTAATCAACTTCACAGGAAGTTCCTCCCTATATAACCCCCTCCCACTGAGAGTGCTTCAGTTTTGTAGCAAGCAATTCTCCCGAGGTTACACAATGTTCCCCAAAAGAGGGGTGGGAGCTCTGTGTCCCGTGATGTACTTCAAGAAAAGGATTTTACAGGTAAGCTGTTTATTAAAAATCCTTTTTTCTTTATCGTACATCACGGGACACAGAGCGCATAGTCATTACATATGGGATGTCCCAAAGCAATGCTCCATGAAGGGAGGGAGACCGTAAGGCCAAAAATAGCCAAACAAAAAACATTATCAGGAGGTAAAATAGCTCCACCAACAGAAAAAAGGGGGCGTGAACCGGGCCAGAGGATTCTATACTGCTGCCCGTAGGACCGCCTGCCCAAATGCTGCATCCGTAGCCTTTGCGACGTCCAACTTATAAAATTTAGTAAACGTATGTACGGAAGACCAGGTTGCCGCTTTGCAAACCTGTGCCATAGAGATCTGATGGTGTGCCGCCCAAGAGGCACTCATGGCCCTCGTAGAATGGGCTTTAACTGATAAGGGAGGTGGAACGCGCTTCAGACCATAGGCCTGACAAATCAGCTGCTTAATCCACCTAGCCAAGGAAGACTTGGCAGCCGGCTGACCCTTCTTGGGGCCATCCGGAAGAACGAAAAGCACATCTGTTTTCCGAATCTTCTCTGTAGCCTTGAGATAAACCCTCATGGCTCGGACCATGTCCAAAGTATGAAGCAGTCTTTCCTCTCTGGACTGGGGAGTAGGAAAGAAGGATGGTAGGACTAGGTCCTGATTCAAGTGAAAACTGGATATGACCTTAGGAAGGAAAGAAGGTTGAGACCGCAGAACCACTCTGTCCTTATGCAGAATCAGGTACGGTTCCCTGCATGACAAGGCTGCCAGCTCGGAGACCCTTCTGGCCGAAGCCATAGCCACCAAGAAAACCAACTTTCGGGTTAGCAGCACAAGAGGGATTTCTGTCAGAGGTTCAAACGGCTGCTTTTGTAAAGCTGACAAGACCAGATTTAAATTCCAGGGGCAGAGGGGAGCTCTAATAGGGGGATTCACATGCAAGACCCCCTGCAAGAAGGTTTTCACAAGCGAATGCGTGGCCAAAGGCCTTTGAAACCATATCGATAAGGCAGACACCTGCCCCTTTAGAGTACTAAGAGCCAACCCCTTGTCAACGCCAACCTGGAGGAATCGCAAGATCCTGTCAATAAAAAACTTGCGAGGATGCCCTCCTTGAGACTCGCACCACTCCACATAGGTCCTCTAGACTCTGTAATAGATATTTCTAGAGACTGGCTTTCTAGCCTGAATTAACGTAGATATGACTTGGGCTGAGAGGCCTCTGCCCTTAAGAATTAGGGATTCAGCCGCCAAGCCATGAAATTTAGTTGCTGTGAAGCAGGGTGGTAGATCGGGCCCTGAGACAGCAGATCTGGGCGCAGGGGGAGTGGCCACAGTGCCCCTACTGACATCCTCACGATGAGTGCGTACCAAGCCCTTCTGGGCCAGGCTGGGGCCACCAGGATCACCGGCCTGCGCTCCACCCTGATCCTTCGTAGAAGGCGGGGAATCATCTGTAGTGGAGGGAACGCATACAGGAGAGAAAACTGGTGCCAGGGGCAAACCAACGCATCGGTCCCGTAGGCCGAGGGATCCCTGGCTCGGGATACGAATTTGTCCAATTTCTTGTTGAATCTTGTTGCCATGATGTCCACATCGGGAACTCCGAATCTTTGGCAAATCTCTTGGAATACCTGGGGGTGAAGAGACCACTCTCCCGGGAGTAACTGTTGACGACTCAAAAAATCTGCTTGAGAATTGTCTATCCCTGGGATGAACACTGCTGAGATGCAGGGTACATGGGCTTCGGCCCATGAGAAAATCAGGTTTACTTCCCTTTGAGCCGCTAGGCTCCTTGTGCCCCCCTGGTGGTTTATGTATGCCACCGCCGTGGCATTGTCGGACTGTATCCTTACTGGCAGACCCTGCAGGGGGAGAGTCCAGGCGACCCGGGCCAACCGAGCAGCTCTGATCTCTAGGACATTGATGGGAAGCAGACTTTCTGCCTCTGACCACTGTCCCTGCTGGGTCCGTTTAACTAAGATTGCCCCCCAACCTGTTAGGCTGGCATCTGTGGTTACTATTTTCCACGTGATGGGGCAAAAGGTTTTCCCTTTGGACAATTTTTGAGGGACCAGCCACCAGTACAGGCTGCGCCTGACTCCTGGGGAAAGACCTAATGGACGGTCTAATGCCTGTATGGACCTGTTCCAAGCAGAGAGAATAGCTGCCTGGAGAACTCTGGTATGGATCTGGGCATAGGGCACTGCTTCGAAGGCGGCTACCATCTTTCCCAGCAGTCGCATGCATAGGCGAATAGTCGGCCTCTTTTTGCCTAGGACTATTTGAATTGTTTGAGTCAATGACCTGATCTTTTCTTGAGGTAAAAATATCCTCTGGCATTCTGTATCTCACCGAAGGCCTAGATATTCCAACTGTCTTGTGGGTTGCAACCTCGATTTTCCTTGGTTCACAACCCACCCGAATTCTTGTAGATGCCGAACTGTGCGGACTACTGCATGATTGAGGTTGGAAGCTGATCTGTCGATAACCAGGAGATCGTCCAGGTATGCCAGGACCAAAATGCCTTCTGTCCTTAGGACGGCTAGCACCGGGGCTAACACCTTTGTGAACACCCGCGGAGCTGTTGCCAACCCGAAAGGGAGGGCTACGAACTGGAAATGACTTTGATCTATCATAAAACAAAGAAACTTGTGATGTGCTGGGTAGATCGGCACATGCAGATATGCATCCTTTATGTCTATAGATGCTAGAAAGTCGCCTTGATGCAGGCTGGCTGTCACTGAACGTATGGAATCCATACGAAAGGTCTGAATCTTTAGAAAGCGATTTAGGCGTTTGAGGTCTAGGATAGGCCTGACGTCGCCATTGGGTTTTGGTATAATAAAAAGGTTGGAGTAGAATCCCAGACCCCTTTCTTGGGTTGGTACTACAATTACTCCTTGGAGCAAGAGGCGATCCAACGCCTTTACGAGAGAGGCCCTCTTTAATGGGTCGCTTGAAAGACTTGACCCCTGAAAATGAGGAGGGGGGATTTCTCGAAACTCTAGTTTGTAGCCTGTGGCTACCACGGACCGAACCCAAGAGTCGGGAATTCTGGCCTTCCAGACTTCAGAGAAAAACTGAAGTCTTCCCCCCACCCAAGAGAGTGGGGGCGCCCCTTCATGAATCTGACTTGATGACTGGTTTAGCCGGCTTGCGAGACCAGGGCCTCTTGTTTGCCGCGGCTTGTCCCCGTGGGCGGCTATTAACTGCTGAACGCCCGGGAGGCCGTCGATACTGACGGGAAGTCGAAGGGGCCGAGCCTGCAAAGGCCTGTCGTTTAAACGCGGGCCCACGCGGTCT
Organism: Rana kukunoris; assembly: GCA_029574335.1. NCBI lineage: Eukaryota > Metazoa > Chordata > Amphibia > Anura > Ranidae > Rana > Rana kukunoris. The sequence goes on from CM056049.1 coordinate 64,717,936, forward strand.
TTCCTTGACCGGTAAGGAAGAACTTTTACCACTTGATATGGTTTGGATATATTTATCTAGGTCTTCACCGAATAGTCTTCCCCCATGAAAGGGAAACCCTGCTAAAAGCTTTTTGCAGGGTGCCTCTGCTGACCAGTTCTTTAGCCACGAAAGACGACGCATGTGAACCACCAGCAGAGATAACCGGGATGCCTGTTGGATGGAGTCCTTAATAGCATCTACTGCAAAGCAGAGAGCCCTAGGAAAATCTGCTAATTCACGAGTTTGCTGAGCCGGCATGTCCTTTAATATCTGTTTTGCCTGATCCTTTAAGGCCTGACAAACGCCAATGGCTGCCACCACTGGCTGAACCATGGCACCTACTGTGGTGAAAGAAGCCTTCAGTAGGGTCTCTAATTTTTTGTCGACCGGATCCTTGAACATCTGGACATTTTCAACCGGACAGGTCAGGGATTTATTCACGCAGGAAATGGCCGCGTCCACTGTGGGGAGTGCCCATTTCTTTAAAAATTCCTCTTCCATAGGATAGAGAATAGAGAACCTCTTAGGAGGGATAAAGATCCTATCAGGTCGAGCCCAATCCTGGTAAATCACGCTCCGCAGAAGGGGGTGAATCGGAAAAGACACACAAGTTAATGGAGCCTTTAAAGAACCCAATGAGGATACCACAGGGGCTACTAGTTCTAGCACTGGAAGTTTAAAAGCAGTGCGAACTATATCGGTCAAAGACTGGATCCACAGGCTCTCCGCTTGAGAGGCCGAAAAATATTCATCTACAGTGGAACCCTCCATGTCTGAACCTTCGGGACTTGGGTCTGCTTGATCCCCTTGTGGGTCCCGTTCCTCCGAAGAGGAGACCTCCGCATCTGAAAACACCAAACTAGGTGAGGGGGATCTAGCCCGTTTGCTACTTGGCAAAGGGCGGGCAAACAAAGCAGTTAACCTTTTCTCTAGCCCACCCAGGGTGGTCGCTAGCATTTCTTCCGTTACGTAAACGGGAATGGGTGGATCGGGGGCCGCCTCTGCCCCCAGCACCCCCAATGGCTCTTGTACTATGCTACTCGGTGGTCTAACTGGTGAGGGTGGGGCCGTTGAAGCCTGGCCCAAATCCTCTGACCCCGATGGAGACCCCTTTTGTTTCTTGGCACCTTTTGCAGCCTTGGCTGGTCCTGATGCCTTTGGAGCCATTGCACAACCTTGAGTCACCCCTCTAGCCAACACCTGACTGTTGTAGCTAGGAGTAATTAATATGAGAACAGGCTGAGGAGGTGGCAATACTGAGGAAAACCTGTGAGTATTGCAACACCAATGCCCGTTAGCCGGAGTCCAAGGTTGACTCAGATACTGCTGGATCTAAGGCTGAGTCCCTTTAAGCAAAAAAACTCTTTTTTTTTTTTTTTTCTTTCTGGTCAATAGTGGAACTAAGTCCTAGACCTGAAGATCCACAAACCGCCACTGGGTGTCACTGTGGCCAAAAGACCCAGCTGCGCGCTCTGTGTCCTTCTTCCTCTGCCTCCAGGAGGGAAAGACCAGTCAGAGAAAAAGTTTTACTTTTAAACAGACCCTGACGCTGCTGGCCCGCCCCCCAACGCACGCCGCGCGCACCCCCCCACGCTGAAAACAACATGGAGGAAGCAGAGCAGAGGAAAAAACATGGACCAGCGCCAGGCAGCACCAACAGACACCAGGTAAGCACTAATCTTATTGTAGTGCACAGAGAGAGGAAGCTGTCCCCATGGGCTTCCTAAGAAACAGGAGTTTTCACCAGCAATTTCCTCTTTAAAACATGTGGGGTTGCAGTATCAATGCTAACAGGCAGACCTGGGGTGAGTAGCAAATATATATCTTACACAAGTATACATATATCTTACACAAGTATACATATATCTACATGTTATCTGGGTAAACATTAGTATCCCATCCTGCCCACACAGACATAGTGGAGATAGTGGCTGATGCACAAGCATACCATTAGCCAACCCAGAACCCCCAGGGGGATACCTACTGTCGAACCAAGTCCCGCAGGTTCCCTCTTACCTGCTCCACGCCGCAGGGTATTGCAAACTGCAAGAGGCCCAATCTTCCCCCATCTCCGTGGGTATTGTCTCGGACCTTCAGGGACCGGGGTCCTGTGTTAAGGAACCCACACCCCTGGACCTATATAGCATCCTGGCATCAGTAGCGTTTAGTCCTGGGAGAGACCAAGGCACTGGAGCCCAGAATCCAGCCCTCCAAGGAGAGGCATTATAGGCAACACCCCACGCAGGCAGGGCCCGGGTACCGTACTCCTTGGCTTTGAAGCACTTCGGACGGATCCGGCTAGCTATCCTGGGTCCCGAGACCTCCGAGGGACAGCTAGACGTGACCAACACCTAAGACACTGGCGAAAAAACTGAAGCACTCTCAGTGGGAGGGGGTTATATAGGGAGGAACTTCCTGTGAAGTTGATTACACCAGTGTCCACACCTGAAGGTACCCATATAACCCATATGTAATGACTATGCGCTCTGTGTCCCGTGATGTACGATAAAGAAATCAAACTCATGCAGCTATCACATTTAGGCAAGGTTGACACTAGAGCTGTCCCTGAAAAGCGAACTGTGATGAAATTCTTTGCAAAAGGTGGCTGATCAGTGGCTGATAAGTGGCTTCCAGGCATTCAAGAGGTTATCTTGCTGCCTCCTAAATGCCTGTTTTTTTTTCTGTTCTTGAATGGAATCAGCACGCTGCAACCAGGAGCCAAGCACAAGCACTTGACTTGCAGCTTGACCTGAATGGGCAAGTCTGACAGGTGCTGCCACCTGTCAACACAACCTGCCTTGTTAAATGTGCTGCATGTCTACAGTGCCATCTGACTGCTTATTACTTGTGTGAAAGAGGCCTTAAGGAGAGATAAGCTGTAATATGCTAAAGTGTGGAAGTCTCAACACCAGCTTTAGGTTCAGAAAAATATAAGCACTTTAGAACCATTCTTCCACAAACAGCTTCCCTTTTCCTAGGACTTGACTTTCCCATGCCACCAGTCTGCCGTCTTCACATAATATTTACTAAGTTTGGCACCGCTGCTCCTCTTTTTTCCTTCAGCTTGCAGCCTGAAGAGTACCTCTGTTTATTTAATGACAGTTCTCTGTTTAGTAGAGAAGCTGGCAAGCAGTAGAGAATACAAAGTAAAGTATGAGTAAAGTTACACGTGGTTCACAGTGGTATGAGAGTGGAGACCGTGGTGCCCAATGTCCATATACTGTATCTAGAAAGAACTGCAATCAATTTGTGTTATTATAACTTGTTGTCAGATTTTGCTGCACAGGTGAGGAGATACATACATAAATCGGGTGCCTATATGTCCAACATAAGTGAAGGTAAATTGGGTATCTGGCGCTCCAGGAGGCAATGCCCTTAGTTTGTAGTAATGTACATTTAATTAGTCAGTCTAAGTCAGGTAAAAACAAAGTTGTAAGGGGGCGATTTAAAAAGAGGCAGCCATCCTCAGAGTGTGTCCAGCAACTCTGCAAAACATATAAAAGAAACAGGGGGGGGGCACCTCTCTAAGTGTAGTTTTAAAACAGTAACATTTATTGCACAAGATTAAAAACACTTACAAGATATAAGTGGAAGTCATGCTCATCATAAGTATGTAGTCCTGGCCGTTCTACTGCGTCCCACAGGCTCCTCTTAAAATCCAGGTAGCTGGGAAAGGTTCTGGTGTGATGTTGTGCTGAATCGCTGTACATTCAGGAAAACCAGAAGTAGTCAGCTCCATGCTGTGCAGCTTAAACCGGACAAGGAAATGTCACCAGCAGGGGGCGGGAGGTTCATTTCCTTGTGACATAATTTCCTTTTCCGGTTCAAGCTGGACAGCATGGAGCTGACTACTTCCTGGTTTTCCTGACTGTACAGCGATTCAGCACAACATCACACCAGAACTTTTCCCAGCAACCCAGATCATGCGAGGAGCCTGTGGGACGCAGTAGAACGGACAGGACTACACTTAGAGAGGTGCCTCCCCCCTCCTGTTTCTTTTATATATGTCCAATATAAGACTACTTCAGATGGCCTTCACATTTATGTTGCATGTTCCTAATTAGGCCAAGCACTGGCAGATAAGTGTTTAGGAAACGCCTAAATGTGTTAAACTGTGTTAATAGTGGCAAGAATATTCAGTCCGGGTTGACACTATTGAATGAATGAATGAATGAAAACTTATATAGCGCGGCACATGCGAACTGAATCGCCTCTGGGCGCTTGTTGTTCCTGTCTCCTTTGATATCAAAAGAGAAAAGTCTTGACCTTTTTCCTAAATGCTAGGTGGTTCTCCTCCAACCGAATGCTGGTTGGTAAAGCGTTCCATAGTCTGGGACCCTGGATCGCAAATCTTCTCTCTCCTTTGGACTTGAAGTTGGCTTTCGGAACCTGGAGCAGGTTCTGATTCGTGGATCGCAAAACGCGATTTGGATTATGCGCTTTTATTAATTCGCATAAGTAAAGGGGGGCACTCTCATGGACACATCTATGCGTAAGACAGAGAGCTTTAAAAGCAATTCTGTCTTTGACTGGCAGCCAATGAAGGGATCTCAGTGAAGGTGAGATGGATTCCCAGGGCTTTTTCCCAGTCACAAGTCTGACGGCCGTATTCTGAACGACTTGCAGACGAGCGATTTGGTACTTGGGGAGGCCGAGGTAAAGGGCATTTGCATAATCCAGCCTGGAGTTTACAATAGCTCCCACCACGACCGCTAGGTCTTCTTTAGGGATGAACGGAGTGAGTCTGCGTAGTAGGCGCAGTAGATGGTGAGATCCGCTGACCACTGACCCTATTTGTGCGTCCATTGTCATAAAGGAGTCAAAAATGACCCCTAGGCTTTTGACTTTGGCGCTAGGGGTGATGAGTTTGCCCCAAATAGGCGGGGGGGTCCACGCTGTTGAAAGTTGATTCCTACGTTTGGCGTGAAACAGAATGTTGAGTTTCTCAACATCCAATTCGCATAGCAGGATATTGTAACTGGCGGAGTCGTCCTTGTCCTTCAGAAGAGGTGGGTCTTCAGTTTTTTCCTGAAGGCGTGATGGTTATTTTGAATTGCGGATGATCTTTAGTAGCGTGTTCCACAGCCATGGCCCCTGGACTGCAAATCTTCGCTATCCTTTCGATTTGTAGCGGGTCTTGGGGATGCAGAGCAGGTTTTGATTCGTTGACCGTAGGGCCCACCCAGGGTTGTAGTGTCGTATTTTCTCGCATAGGTATTGCAGGAATTTTCCTTGTGTGCATTTGTGAGTGAGGTAGAGTGTCTTAAATGTCACCCGATCCTTTACGGTTAGCCAATGGAGGGACTTCAGTGACGGGGTGATGGAATCCCAAGGCTTTTTTCCCGTTATCAGTCTTCTGGTCCATTTCAGGTCCGAATTCAGCCAAAAAATTGGGCTGCAATCGGACCTGAAACAGTAAATGGAGACGCACCGGACTCCTACAGTGAGCTGTTGCGTTCTCCAGTGTAAACCCAGCCTCAAAGTAATAGGATGTAAAATTGAACAAACACCTTTTCAACAGTATATGTGTTTTTTGTTTGGGAAGGTCCATTCATTTAAAATTGAATGTCAAGAGAAAATAAAATCTACTACTGTATGGCCAGAACATGAAGAAGGGCGTGACCTGGCACAGCCAAATAACAGGCCTCCATCCCTGATATAGGTTACAGGAAAGGAGAGGAATGGGGACATTAAATGAGGCCCGCCGTATCAAATGAGGCCCGCAAAATCAAATAGAATAAGAATAAGTACATACATGTATATATATAAATGAATTTATTTATCATTATAGTCTAAAATTCATTCAAACTCTTAAAAGGACATTGTATCAAATAGTTTGGTAGTCACATGACTTACAATTAAACTATACTGCTCATAGCATAAATGAGTTGACATTATAGACATTATTACTAGAATGAATACATAAAAATATATATATACATATACACATAGTGGAACAAGATATATCTTGGTATCAAATAGCACTCAACGCGTTTCATGGCGTAACAGTCACTCATCAGGAGTGTGATATGACCGTATACTGTAAAGAAATATCAATTATTAATAGTGCCCTTGAAAAGGGGGAGAAAAGCAATTTTCCCAAAAATTGGTGATAGGTCGGTGACTTACAGCTCTGTCCCAAAGCTGGGCCCAACCTCTGCACGGGAACGTGTGGGGATCTCAGGTACGGTGTCTCCCCCGGGGTTGAGGCGGGAAGACCCCCCACAGACCAAGGAAAGCAGCCAAAGATACAATGTCCTTTTATGAAAATTTTAGACTATAATAATAAATTCATTCATTTATATATACATGTATGTACTTATTCTCATTCTATTTGATATGGCGGGCTTCATTTAAAGTCCCAGTTCCTCTCCTTTCCTATACTGTATGGCCAGCTTTAGTGAATGAAGTGAAGCTCTGCTAACTTCCATCATCCAACCCATGTGCAAGCAAATTTTTTTTACATTTTTCTTCCATGTTATTGGGCTATTCTTTGCAATATGAGTTTTCACCACATTTAATAACTCCCTTGCAACATGAACAGACTATTTGCCTTCCGTAAACCAAACTCAATATCTACACTATATTACCAAAAGTATTGGGACACCTGCCTTTACACACACACATGACCTTTAATGGCATCCCAGTCATAGTCCGTATGGTTCAATATTGAGTTGGTGCCATAGGCGTGCACACAGGGTGTGCCAGGTGTGCCTGGGCACACCCTAATCACCCTGTGCTGCGCAGATTCCTCCTGCTGTTTGGTTGCAGAGGAAGAGACTCAGGAATCTCTGTCCTCAGTCCCTTCCTCTGTCTCAAAAGTGAGACATCAGTAGTCTGTTTAGATCCCTGATATTTCACCAAAGCCCCCAATGGGACTCCTATAAAATTGTAAAAGATCAAAAATAAAAAAAAATCTTAAAATAAACTACTGGGGCCCTAAGCAAAATTACATGTCATATTAAAGTTGAGAAGCAGGGGGTGGGGCTGACTTCTTACCTCTTCTCCCACGCAGCCAGTGAGTTGAGAAGCGGGGTGAGGGGCCGAAAATGACTTCTCACCAGATGGGGCCACTAGTAATTTGGGGGGCCCTCCGTAGCATTGTGGGGCCCTAAGCGGCTTGCATAGTGAGCCTATAGGGCGAATCGGCCCTGCTGACACCAATCTCTGCCCTACTGACATCGTCCACTGCTCTACTGGCACTGTCCGTTGCTATATATATATATATATATATATATATACACACACACACACACGCATGTATGTTTGAGTTTTGGGGTGCACACCCTAATGCAATAGGCTGCGCACGCCTATGGTTGGCGCACCGTTTGCAGCTATAACAGCTTCAAATCTTCTGGGAAGGCTGTCCACAAGGTTTAGGAGTGTGTCTATGGGAATGTTTGACCATTTTTTCAGAAGCCCATTAGTGAAGTCCTGGCTCGCAGTCTCCTTTGGCCCGGTTCACACACCCGACCCACGTCTAGGTAGGGACATACAGGTAAGTCCATCTGCCTGTACGTGCCATTGTGCCAACGTATATGTACATGCGGCGGTCGTGAAGTGGTTAAAGATCCAATTGGTCTCATCTGTGATATCATCACTCCACCCAGAGCAATATTTGTTTTATACAACAAGCCCTGTGGCTAATGAGTGTTCATCTCAGAGTGACAAGGATGGGGTCCTTATTCGTTTTTGTTTTTTGTTCATTGTAGTCTAATTATGATGTATTTTGTATTTTTCTATTAAAAATATTAATTTTATCAGGCTGTGCCTATAAAGTCAATTTTTCTGTTAAGGACATGAGTACATGTTTTTTTCACAAATCTATCCTCATTGGATAGATTGATAGCAGCGCAGCCATTGGCTCCCGCCTAACCATTATGATTTGTGGCATCCGACATGGTGATTACAGCAGCAGGAAAATGAATTTATGTTGCACTGGGATTGTTTTGATTGGTCAAAGGACAAGTCGCACTATCTCAAAGTTGGAGTAAAATCTTATCTTCTTCATTCAAGGCTGATGGAAGTAGGGCCGATGTAGGACAGATGTTGCAGGACAAAGTAGGATAACAGTTGTGTTGTACAAGTGTGAACCCAGCCTTACTATTACCGTGTTTCCCCCAAAATAAGCCCGGGTCTTATATTAATTTTGGCAACAAAAGACCCAGTAGGGCTTATTTTCGGGGTAGGTCTTAACATATTCAGGAATCCCCAGTTTGAACAAACTTAAAATGCCCAAATCCTTTTTTTTTACAGTAGCACACAATACAGAATATGTGTGCCCCTGCAATTTAACAGTGCCAAACACCTCAGCTCTCCTCCACCTCTCCCAGCCACCAGCGAGGGACCCTGGCCCATCTCCCTTGAAGCAGGAAAGAGCACACCAGCATGTGAAGAAAAATAATCTGTAAATACCTTGTGGAGTAGCCATGCTGCATACCGCACACAGTACCGTATGACATGTATGACATGTTGATTGCAGAGGCACTGTACCTTTAGTGACCCGCCAAAGCTCTGTGAAGGGAGGGGGCAAGATCCCCCACAGACAGGTGGGAGAAGAGGAGACCAGGGGGATATTAGCCAAGTGCCGCTCTGTAGAAAAGTCACCTCACACACACAGAGCACACTGCCTTAATAGGATTATAAAAAAAAATTCTCGAAAAGCACACAATTTCCCCGAACTAGGGCTTATTTTCGGGGTAGGGCTTATATTGCAGCCCTCCTGGAAAATAGTGCTAGGTCTTATTTTCGGGGTAGGTCTTATTTTCGGGGAAACACGGTACAGCAAGTTTTAAAGAGTAACATACAGAAAGCTTAGAACCAACAGAATAAAACGGTGAGTTTCCCTTTAGACGGATGCAGTCAACATTTCAAATAGCATTTTATAGTAAAGTCAATCTCTGAATAATCAATAAAGAGGTTGAGGTCGTGAAGAGAATTACAGCCGCAGGTGAAAATTGCGGCGCAATATCTGACACTGGAAAAGCGGCTTTCTACATTAACTATACATTCAATTCTAGTACAAAAGGCTGGAAAGTTACAAACTGTTCTATATGTCATTAAAATAAAGTCAACACAATCATATTTTCTCTATAGCTGCATTAAATAATATAACACTTATTTTCTATTTATGGCAGCTATAAACTGCTCCGCATTTCTAATAAATGAGAACATTACTACTGTATTAATGGTAATGTGTATAATCCTGCAGCCCTCTTATTTTATTTCACTCTAATGCAGCCGTGATCTCCATTACCAGATAAAGCTTTAACACTAAATTAAGCTAATTTTATTGATCTGCGGTTGGCTGATACTCTCTTCTAATACATCTGTTATAATGTCATCTCTCAGCCAAGGAAAACTATCATATAACATTAGTTTCATTACAAGCCATTATCGCTTTTTAGCCTTTAGTAAAACTTGTTATCAGAAGCACTGGAGAATACCGACAAGAGAGAGAGAGTATACAACAATGCTTTCTTCAAGTCTTTGTACCATTTATGTTGGCTTTTGTTTTCTAAAAAGTAAACATGGTCTATTCAGCTACTCTGGGACACATCCGATTCCAGCCCTAAACTCTTGTAAAAACCTTCACCTCCTAACCTTCTGAGATAAGAATGAGGGACAACTATTAGCACAAAATTATGTAGGCAAAAGACACAACCATGACAAGCCCCCCCAGTTAAATGGGCCAAGAACAATCTAGAACTTTTTGGTTGAACCTATAAGGGCTTTTTCACCACTACAGCCGTGGCCAAACGTTTTGAGAATGTCACAAATATAAATTTTCACAAAGGCTGCTGCTTAAGTGTTTTTAGATCTTTTTGTCAGATGTAACTATAGTATACTGAAGTATAATTACAAGCATTTCATAAGTGTCAAAAGCTTTTATTGACAACTTCATTACGCTTATGGAAAGAGTCAATATTTGCAGTGTTGACCCTTCTTTTCCAAGACTTCTATATTTGTGAAAAGATTTTGCTCATGTATAGAGGCATGCTGTTGCCAACATCCCAAAGTTAGACAGAAAACATGAATACCTCTAAAAAGGTGGGATTTTTCGGGCAACCATAAAAAGTAATGACAACTAGGTCATTAAAAAATATAATTTATTACAAATATCATTGAGCTATAGAGAATACATTTACAGACACAAATTAATGTACAAATCAAAATAATGACAGAATAAAAACAATAATACTGCCAAGGATCATCAGGAACCCCAGGACATAGCTGGGGGTTCCTGATGATCCTTGGCAGTATTATTGTTTTTATTCTGTCATTATTTTGATTTGTACATTAATTTGTGTCTGTAAATGTATTCTCTATAGCTCAATGATATTTGTAATAAATTATATTTTTTAATGACCTAGTTGTCATTACTTTTTATGGTTGCCCGAAAAATCCCACCTTTTTAGAGGTATTCATGTTTTCAGACTTCTATATTTTGTCCTGGCATGCTGTCAATCAACTTCTGGGCCACATCCTGACTGATGGCAGTCCATTCTCGCATAGTTAATGCTTGGAGTTTGTCAGAATTTGTAGGGGTTTTGTTGTTCACCCGCCTCTTAAAGATTGACCCCCAAGGGTGTTTCCTGGCCGTGGACCTAAAATGATATTTTGTTCCCCAAGCCACTTAAGTATCACTTTGGCCTTATGGAAAGGTGCTCCATCATGCTGGAAAGGGTATTGTTTGTCAGCAAACTGTTCTTGGATAGTTGGGAGACATTGATCTCGGAGGATGTTTTTGTACCATTCTTTATTCATGGCTGTGTTCTTAGGGAAAATTGTCAGTGAGCCCACTCCCTTGGCTGAGAAGAAACCCCACACATGAATGGACTCGGAATACTTTACTGTTGGCATGACACAGGACTGATGGTACCTCCTGAGGACTGGGGTAAAGTTATTTTCTCTGAGGAATCCCCTCGATTGTTTGGGGCATCCAGAAAAAACCTTCTCTGATGGCAGTCCATTGTTGCTTTTCTTCTCCAGAGAAGGTTTTTTCTGGATGCCCCAAACAATCGGAAAGGGGATTCCTCAGAGAAAATGACTTTATCCCAGTCCTCAGGAGTCCAATCCCTGTACCTTTTGCAGAAAATCAGTCTGTCCCTGATGTTTTTCTTGGAGAGAAGTGGCTTATTTGCTGCCCTTCTTGACATCGGGCTATCCTCCAAAAATCTTCGCCTCACTGTGTGTGCCGATGCACTCATACCTGCCTGCTGCCATTCCCGAGCAAGCTCTGCATGGGTGGTGCCCCGATTCCGTAGCTGAATCAACTGTAGGAGATGGACCTGCCACTTTCTGGACTTTCTTGGGTGCCCTGAAGCCTTCTTAACAAATACAGAGGAAATTATTTTTATAGGATTAACCTCTTTTCCACTGCGCTATAGCAAAAATACTGCTACAGCGCGGCGGGGTTATTTTGGGACGACGTCCCTGGGGCGTCGTCCTTCACTTCCACGATTGCGCGTCCCCTGGGACGCGCTCGCGGAAGTGTCCGTGCTCGTCGGGTCTAGAAGACCCCGGCGCATTACGGATCACGGTAAATTGCCGCTGATAGCGTCCGTTTACCACGTGATCGCGCCGTCAAATGACGGCGCGATCACTTGTAAACAAACCGGCGTCATTTGATGATGCCGGTTCCTCCCTCTCCTCTCTGTACCGTTCGGTACAGTGTGCGAGGAGAGGGGGGGGGGGGCGGGGTGTCAGCAGCTGTGCTGTGGCTGGATCTGTGACAAATGCAGTCACAGATCCAGCCATCCCTCAATCCATCCCAGCTCTGCAATCCCTAGTACCCTGCAATCCCCCAGTACCCTGCAGTACCCCAGTACCCTGCAGTGCCCCAGTACCCTGCAGTACCCAGTACCCTGCAATACCCCAGTACCCTGCAGTACCCCAGTACCCTGCAGTACCCCAATACTCTGCAGTACCCAGTACCCTGCAGTACCCCAATACTCTGCAGTACCCTGCAGTACCCCAATACTCTGCAGTACCCCAGTACCCCAATACTCTGCAGTACCCCAGTACTCTGCAGTACCCCAATACTCTGCAGTACCCTGCAGTACCCCAGTACCCTGCAGTACCCCAGTACTCTGCAGTACCCCAATACTCTGCAATACCCTGCGCAATACTCTGCAATATCCAAATACCCTGCGCGATACCCTGCAGTACCCCAATACCCTGCAGTACCCCAATACCCAGCAGTACCCCAATACACTGCGTGATACTCTGCAATACCCTGCACGATACTCTGCAATACCCTGCACGATACTCTGCAATACCCTGCACGATACTCTGCAATACCCTGCACGATACTCTGCAATACCCTGCACGATACTCTGCAATACCCTGCACGATACTCTGCAATACCCTGCACGATACTCTGCAATACCCCAATACCCTGCAATACCCCAATACCCTGCAATACCCAAATACCCTGCAATACCCAAATACCCTGCAATACCCAAATACCCTGCAATACCCAAATACCCTGCAATACCCAAATACTCTGCAATGCCCAAATACTCTGCAATACCCAAATACTCTGCAATACCCAAATACTCTGCAATACCCATTTTTTTAAAGCACCCCTGTCCCCGTGTGCTCGCATGCAGAAGCGAACGCATACGTAAGTCCCGCCCACATATGAAAACGGTGTTCAGGCTACACATGTAAGGTATCTCTGCGAACGTTAGAGCGAGAGCAATAATTTTGGCCCTAGACCTCCTCTGTAACTAAAAACATGTAACCAATAAAAATATTTAAAGCGTCGCCTATGGGGATTTTTAAGTAGTGAAGTTTGGCGCCATTCCATCATTGTGCGCAATTTTGAAGGGTGACATGTTGGGTATCTATTTACTCGGCGTAACCTCATCTTTCATATTATGAAAAAAAATTGGGCTAACTTTACTGTTTTTTTTTTTTTTTAGCACAAAACGTTTAAAAAATTTCTACGAAAATACCATGCGAGATAAAAAGTTGTAACCCCCGCCATTGTATTCTTTAGGGTCTTTGCTAAAAAAGCATATATAATGTTTTGGGGTTCTATGTAATTTTCTAGCAAATAAATGATGATTTTTCCATGTAGGAGAGAAATGTCAGAATTGGTCTGGGTGTTCCAGAATGCCTGATGGCGTTCCCTGCATGTTGGGCCTCTGTATGTGGCCACGATGTGTAAAAGTCTCACACATGGGGTATCGCCATACTCGGGAGGAATAGCAGAATGTGTTTTGGCGTGTAATTTGTGGTATGCATATGCTGTGTGTGAGAAATAACCCGCTAATATGACAGAAACAAGATTTTTTTAGTTTTTTTTAAAGAATGTTCAGTCGTTTTTCTTTTATAGCGCAAAAAATAAAAAACCCAGAGGTGATCAAATACCACCAAAAAAAAAAACTCTATTTGTGTGAAAAAAAGGACAAAAATTTCAAATGGGTACAATGTTGTATGACTGAGTAATTGTCATTCAAATTGTGAGAGCACCGAAAGCTGAAAATTGGTCTGGTTAGGAAGGGGGTTTAAGTGCCCAGTGGTCAAGTGGTTAAGTTCATATTAACGGCAAAGAGGGACTTTGCAATTAATTGCAATTCATTTGATTACTCTTAATAACATTTTGGAGTATATGCAAATTTTCATCATAAAAACAGAGGCAGCAGACTTTATGAAAATGTATATTTGGCCACGGCTATACATTTCCATTACACTGGTTTTTCAAAAGAACAAATAATAATAATAATTTGGAGTCAATATATCAGACCAAGAGAGAGGACAACTGAAAAGGAAAGAAGGGCGGAGGGATATGGTTCCAAATATAGGACAGTTTGTGAGCTTTGGAAAAAAAATCTTCTAAAGGGTGACTACCCACCACTGAGATCACTGACCTCGCATGGAATTATTTTATCACTCTGATTCAGGCACACAATATTTATTACTCACACTAAGGCATTTCATTTACTAAAGGCAAAGAGACTGTGCACTTTTCAAGTGCAGTTGTTCCAGATTTTTTGTAATGGGGAAGCTCTGCTGGCTTCCATAATCTTATCATGTGCGAGCAAAAATGCTGTTCTTTTTTATTTATTTTCCTTGCATGTGATTGGGTTATATCTGCAAAGCAAAGCTTCACCTCATTTACTAAGCTCTGGAGCAAAACTACAATCGCAAATTACAGTTTTTTTGCCTTTAGTAAATCTACCCCAATTTCTGCTTACAGCTTATTATTGTTCTTGATTGGCAGCTTGGAATCAACAGATGCCCTGATGGTAAAAATTGTAAATTTATTTTTTAAAGATGTTTCGGGTTAAACTTTGTTATAGAGATGAAAGTGGGGGTTATTTACGAAAGGCAAATCCACTTTGCAATAAAAGTGCAGTCGCTGTAGATCTGAGGGGAAGATCTAAAATGAGACGAAGCTCTGCTGCTTTTATCATCCAATCATGTGCAAGCTAAAATGCTGGTTTTTATTTTCATTGCATGTCCCCCTCGGATCTACAGCGACTGCACTTCCAAGTGCACTTTCAGTGCAATTTCAAGTGCACTTTGCACTTGTATTGCAAAGCGGATTTGCCTTTAGTAAATAACCTCCAGTGTCTCTTTAAATGAGACTGGCTTCTCAATAAAGTTGAGTGTCCTTGTAATATGTAGTAAGAAGACTTTTCTTTCCATGCTATTAACAACTTGACATTTTCTTCTAATCTGTTTACTCACCATGGCTATTTCCCCCAGTTCCAGCTGTGCTCGGCCCAAAGTCTGCCAGGCCTCCACAAAGCGCGGGTTCCTCTTCACTGCTGTCTCAGCAGCTTGCACCGCTGGGAAGATTTCATGAAGACACAGAAGAGACTAAAAGAAAAAACATAAAATGTTCTGGTGAGGCCGTGAACATGTCAATCTCTTAGAGGAAAATAAGCTGTTTTCATGATTTTTGCAATTAAGACATGCATAAAGTTGTGGTTCGCCTATGTAGATGAGTCACCCACCCTATGCTATGTTATTGAACTTCAGGGAATTGGTAGGAACAGTATGTTATATTCGTTTCTGAAAAGTCATGGACATGCAGACTCTAGTTGGTTATTTGTGACAAATTTTTTATTTATTTTTTTAAATTTGTGGAGGAATGGTTCAATGGTTCAAGGTCAATTTTTGGCATGTCATTGCACGTTCACATAGAAAAAGGATGTATATGGCACATGCTCAGGATTAAGCTATCCATACATACAGATATTCATGGGCCTTACTCAAACTTAGACTAATGCCGCGTACACACTATCATTTTTCAGGTTGTAAAAAATGAAGTTTTTTTAAAATGTCATTTAAAACGATCGTGTGTGGGCTTCAGAGCATTTTTCGAGTTCTGAAAACAAGCAAAATTTTTTCAAACATGCTCTATTTTTTCACAACGTTTTAAACATTGTCCTTTTTCGGGTTGTAAAAAAAGGGATTTTTAAATACAGCTTACCTGTAAAATCCTTTTCTTGGAGTACATCACGGGACACAGAGCGGCATATTCATTACTATGTGGGTTATATGGAGTACCTTCAGGTGTGGACACTGGCAATCTCAAACAGGAAGTCCCCTCCCTATATAACCCCCTCCCCTAGAGGGAGTCCCTCAGTTTTGTAGCAAGCAGTATGCCTCCCAAAATGGTCACCCAAAAGAGGGGTGGGAGCTCTGTGTCCCGTGATGTACTCCAAGAAAAGGATTTTACAGGTAAGCTGTATTTAAAAATCCCTTTTTCTTTCTCGTACATCACGGGACACAGAGCGGCATATTCATTACTATGTGGGATGTCCGAAAGCAATGCTTTAATGAGGGGAGGGAGACATCTTCCAAAGAAGGATTCAATTTAGAGGTAAACTCAAATAATAATAATAATTCCAACTTAGTCAAGAAAAAACTTTTTTTTTTTTTTTTTTTTTTTCTTTTTTACAACCAAGGGTGCTTCTGATCCCGAGGATCTCAAACTGCAGCCTGTAGTACTGCCTGTCCAAAGGCAGAATCTGCATTCCTTCTCACGTCTAGTTGATAAAACTTTGTAAACGTGTGGACTGATGACCACGTCGCTGCCTTGCATATCTGAGCCATAGAGATCTGATGGTGTGCTGCCCAGGAGGCGCCCATGGCCCTGGTAGAATGGGCCTTTACCGACAAAGGAGGAGGCAACCTCTTCAAACCGTAGGCTTGAATGATTAATTGTCTAATCCATCTCGAGATGGTGGATTTTGCAGCTGCCTGCCCCTTCTTGGGGCCATCTGGTAGAACGAACAACACATCTGTTTTCCGGATCTTTTCTGTAGCTTTAAGATAGGCCTTCATGGCCCGGACAATATCCAAGGTATGCAGCAACCCCTCCTTTCTAGATGTGGGTTTTGGAAAGAAGGATGGAAGTACCAAATCCTGGTTCAAGTGAAATTTGGATATAACCTTTGGTAGAAAGGAAGGATGGGGCCGGAGAACTGCCCTGTCCTTATGCAGAACGAGATATGGTTCCTTACACGATAATGCTGCTAATTCTGACACTCTCCTGGCCGAAACTATGGCGACCAAGAAAACCAACTTTCTTGTCAGTAAGACTAAAGGAATCTCAGCCAACGGCTCAAAGGGTTGTTTCTGTAAAGTGGACAGGACAAGATTTAAGTCCCATGGACAAATTGGTGACTTGACAGGAGGATTAATACGCAAGACCCCTTGTAAGAAGGTCTTTACCAGCGAGTGGGTGGCCAGCGGCCTCTGAAACCACACTGACAGAGCTGAGATCTGTCCCTTGATTGTGCTTAGTGCCAGGCCTTTATCCACTCCTAGCTGGAGAAAACTTAACACCCTATCAATAGTATATTTGCGGGAATTCCATCTTTTGGATTCACACCAGCCTACGTAGTTCCTCCACACCCTGTAATAAATCACCCTGGAGACCGGCTTTCTAGCCCTAATCAGGGTAGGAATTACCTGCCTAGACAGACCTCTACCCCTGAGAATCAGGGATTCAGCCTCCAGGCCGTCAAATTTAGACGCCGTAATGTAGGGTGGAGGATCGGGCCTTGTGAGAGTAGGTCTGGTTGTAGAGGAAGAGTCCAAGGGTCTCCCACTGCCATCTTCAGGACTAGTGAGTACCAAGTCCTCCGGGGCCAAGCTGGAGCTACTAGAATGACTGGCTTGTGCTCCACTCTGATCTTGCGCAACAGGCGAGGGAGTAACTGTAGTGGAGGGAATGCATATAGAAGTTTGAATTGATGCCAAGGGCAAACCAACGCATCGGTTCCGCAGGCCATAGGATCCCTCGCTCGAGACACGAACCTGTCTAGTTTCTTGTTGAACCTGGATGCCATTATATCTACGTCTGGCATTCCCCACCTCTGGCAGATTGTCTGAAAGACCTGGGGATGCAGAGACCACTCCCCTGGCAACAGACTCTGGCGACTTAAGAAGTCTGCCTGCAGGTTGTCCACTCCGGGAATGAATATCGCTGAAATGCAGGGTACATGAACCTCTGCCCACTGAAAAATCAAGCTCACCTCCCTCTGAGCGGCCTGACTCCTGGTTCCCCCTTGGTGGTTTATGTATGCCACCGCCATGGCATTGTCTGACTGGATTCTCACCGGGAACCCCTTTAATCTGGAGGTCCATGCCAGAAGGGCTAGGCGAGCAGCTCTGATCTCCAAGATATTGATGGGGAGCTGCCTCTCTGCTTTCACCCAAGTTCCCTGGCGAGAGAACCCCTCGAAGACCGCCCCCCAGCCTGCCAGGCTGGCGTCTGTGGTAACTACCTTCCAGACAACAGGGCTGAAGGATTTTCCCTTTAGAAGATTCTGGGGGTTCAACCACCAGGCCAGGCTTTGTCGGACCCTTGATGATAGCGTCAAAGGGGACTCTAAGGCATGTGCCCTCTTGCCCCAGGCTGCTAGAATGGCTGCCTGTAGGACGCGAGTGTGGATCTGAGCGTATGGTACTGCCTCGAACGTGGCCACTAGCTTGCCTAGTACTCGCATACACAGGCGAATAGTTGGTTTTTTCTTGTTTAGAACCAACTGAATCAACCCCTTGATAGCCTCGATCTTTACCAGGGGCAGGAACACCCTTTGCTGTTCTGTGTCTAACCTCATGCCGAGGTATTCCAACTGCTTTGTAGGCTGGAACGCTGATTTTCCCCGGTTTAGGACCCAGCCGAATTCTTCGAGGTACCGAACCGTGAGGTTTACTGCCTTTTGCAGACCCGGCCGTGAGTGATCTATGATTAAAAGGTCGTCCAAGTATGCTAGGACTGTGACCCCCTGGATCCTTAAATTGGCCAGAACTGGGGCTAGGATCTTCGTGAATACCCGGGGGGCCGTGGCCAGCCCGAAGGGGAGCGCCCTGAATTGGAAGTGTCGCTGCCCCACCGCGAAGCGTAAAAATCTTTGATGCAACTGAAAGATTGGTACATGAAGGTAAGCATCCTTTATGTCTATGGAGGCCAGAAAATCGTCCTTCTGAAGCGCGGCGGCTGCTGACCGGATGGATTCCATCCGGAAGGAACGAACCCTTAGGTAACCGTTTAACCTCTTTAGGTCCAAGATTGGCCTGACATCGTCGTTGGGCTTTGGTATGACAAAGAGATTGGAATAGAAACCTAGCCCTTGCTCTTGGGCTGGCACCTCTATTATTACGTCCTGGCAAAGCAGGTGATCCAAAGCTGCCAGCATTGAGGCCTTCCTTGCTGGATCCCTTGGTAGCCTTGATTCTTGAAAATGAGGGGGAGGATACCTTAGAAACTCCAGTCTGTAACCTGTGGTTACAGATGCCCGGACCCATTTGTCGGGGATCTTGGCTTCCCAAACTTCTGAGAAGAAACGAAGCCTTCCCCCCACCCGCGAGAGTGGGGGCGCCCCTTCATAAGGCAGACTTAGGGGCTGTCTTTGTCGGCTTGCGATACCATGGCCTCTTACCCCCAGGGGCCTGTCCCTGCGATCTACTGTTAACGTTGGATCGTGCAGGCGGCCGTCGATACTGCCTGGAATTTGAGGGCCCCGAGACAGGAAAGAGCTGCCTTTTAAATGTAGGACCCCGGAATGTCTTTTTGACCGGTAAAAGGGTACTCTTGCCATTTGAAATAGTCTGAATATATTTATCCAGATCCTCTCCGAAGAGTCGTCCTCCATGGAAGGGAAACCCTGCCAGAAGCTTTTTGCATGGGGGCTCCGCCGCCCAGTTCTTCAACCATAAGAGCCTTCTCATGTGCACCAAAAATAGTGATAAACGAGAGGCCTGCTGGATGGAATCTTTTATAGCATCTACAGCAAAACACAGAGCTCTGGGAATGTCAGAAAACTCTTCTGCTTGTTGGGTAGGCATGTCCTTTAACATTTCCTTTGTCTGGTCTTTTAACGCCTGACAAACACCAATCGCAGCCACAGCTGGCTGCACCACTGCTCCTGCCGTAGCAAAGGATGCTTTTAAAAGTGTCTCTAACCTTTTATCAACCGGATCTTTAAACATATGTATGTTTTCCACCGGGCAAGTTAGTGATTTATTCACACATGAGATGGCTGCATCCACTACTGGGAGCCTCCACCTCTTGGAGAATTTTTCCTCCATGGGGTAAATGACCGCAAATCTTTTCGGTGGCAGAAAAATCCTGTCCGGCCGTACCCAATCCTGAAAGATCAATTCCTCCAAAAGAGGATGGACCGGAAAAACTGCGTTGCTTAACGGAGCTTTCAAAGAGCCCAGAGAGGATACCGGAGGAACCTGAGGCTCTGGCAATGGTAAACTAAATGCCGAGCAGACCATGTCCGTCAAAGACTGTACCCACAGTCTTTCTGTCTGGGAGTCTGAAAATGGTTCCTCAGAGGCAGATCCCTCAATCCCTGAACCCTCTTGGTTCAGGTCTAGTTGATCCTCCTGTGATTCCAATTCCTCCGGAGAGAGAATCTCAGCATCTGAGGATACACCTCTTGGTGATGGGGATCTAACCCGTTTCTTACCAGGAATAGCTCTAGCGATCAATGCTGCTATTCTCTCTTCTAGCCCCCCTAGGGATACGGCTAGCATCTCCTCTGTGATAAACACAGGGCTGGGCTGATCTGGGCCAGCCTCCGCACCAGATCCCCCTAATGGCTCATCCAAGGCGCTCTTTATGTTAATAAGTTGCGGGGAAAGTATCGGCATATCATCAGAATCAGAAGGGGAACCCCTTTGTTTTTTGGTCTTTTTTGTACCCTTTGACCCCGAACCTTTGGAAGCCATAATACAAAATCGAGGGACTCCGCCCACACAACAGACTGTAGTGGCCAGGAGTACAAAACCAGAGCTTAGGGGACAATAGATCACTAATGCCCAAAAACTGATGGGATCCCGTATGTTTTTTCTCTTTTTTTTTTTTTTTTAAATATATATTATATATATTTTCTTTTTTAAAACATACAGTGACCCCAAACTTAGTTTGCCAGCCTCCAACCTGCTGCAAAAAGGGGAATTTCTTGGCTTAACAAAAAAGGCATTGGAACAAAGTCCAGTATGTACTACCCCTCTTCCGCCACCGGGAGTCACTGTTCTGCCGCTCTGCGTCCTCTCCTTCTGAAAATCAGCCTCAGACTGAGCACTGACAATGCCTGCTGATCTATAACAGCACAAGGCGCGCCCCTGTATGACGCCGCAGGCACGCCCCCCCCCGCCCTCCTGTCTGAACGGCGCGAAAAACGTCTATAAGACGTGCGCGCGCGCGCGTATGCCGGAAACAGGAGGAACATGGAGGAGCCGCGCTGCTGGAGATCCAGGACTGCAGAAACAGGCGGCAGATTCAAACCCCCGGCCAGGTAGGACTCTCCAAAAGGCCCCTAGGGATCCTTACTAGTCCTAGGAAGAAAGCAGCAGGTTAGCTAGCAACACATTCTTAGACAGGGGAACCTAGTGATGGGGGAGAAAAGGTGTCATCCTGTCTCTCTCAGACATAGTGAGCAAGGTTGCCCATGCAGAGCATACTTAGGCTATCCCCCCTTTTAGGTTACCCCGGAGAGCCTGCTGTCGAACCAAGTCCCGCAGGCTCCCCCTTACCTGCTCCATGCTGCAGGATGTTTGTCCAGCAAACTGATCCAATCTTCTCCCATCTCCGTGGGTAGCGTAGTAGACCTTCAGGCCCTGGGGTCCTATGAAGGTACCCACTGTCCTGGACCTATATAGCACCCTGGCAAACAGGAACTTTATGGTTTTTACAAACTCCAAGTCCTGGGCCCAGGGTCCAGCCCTCCAAAGAGGAGCATTATAGGCAAAACCCCACGGTTTGGGGCCCGGGTACTGTCCACTTTGGCACTGAGGCTCCTTGGACAGATCCGGTTAGCCCGCCCTTAATCCCAAGGATGTGGAGCAAAGCTATTCCGTGACCAACACCTAAGACACTGGCGAAAAAACTGAGGGACTCCCTCTAGGGGAGGGGGTTATATAGGGAGGGGACTTCCTGTTTGAGATTGCCAGTGTCCACACCTGAAGGTACTCCATATAACCCACATAGTAATGAATATGCCGCTCTGTGTCCCGTGATGTACGAGAAAGAAAATGATCGTGTGTGGGCTTTAACGACGTGAAAAACCTGCACATGCTCAGAATCAAGTTATGAGACGGGAGCGCTCGTTCTGGATAAGCTACCGTTCGTAATGGAGTAAGCACATTCATCATGCTGTAACAGACAGAAAATCGTGAATCGTCTTTTACTAACAGGAAATCAGCTAAAGCAGCCCAAAGGGTGGCGCCATCCTAATGGAACTTCCCCTTTGTAGTGCCGTTGTACGTGTTATATGTCACCGCGCTTTGCTAGAGCATTTTTTTTTCATGATCATGTGTAGGCAAGGCCGTTTTAATGATGAAGTTGAAAAAAACGTTTTTTTTTCTAAAGCATAAAAAAACTTATTTTTTTTACAACCCGAAAAATGATCGTAGGCGGCATTAGTCTTAAGACCCCTTTCACACTGAGGCAGTTTTCAGGCGTTTTAGCGCTAGAAATAGCGCCTGTAAAGAGTCTGAAAACAGCCTCCCATGCTGTTAGTTTGTGAAAGCCTGAGTGCCTTCACACTGGGGTGGTGCGCTTGCAGGATGTTAGAAAAAGTCCTGCAAGCAGCATCTTTGGGGCAGTTTGGGAGTTCTGTATACAGCAGTGAACCTTATTCAGAGATGCCTACCACTTTTCCCGAACACCAGTAGCAGAAAAGATATGGTATGTTTAGCTAGAGGAAACTCTAGAAGAGAGGTACAGTACAGTGTGCATTACAGATTTTATTACCCATGAAAAATGCCATGGTGACAATGGGGGAAAATAAATAAGCGGGCACCAGTAGCATGCACCACATTTACAAAGCAAACTGACCTATCTGCGCAGCCTGCTCCAGCTTCTATTTCAAACAAACAAACTGGCGCAGGCTCTGCACCTAATTAACAAATATCAATATAGAAAACTGCCCAGATCCCTGCCAGATCGGACCTGGAATACTGGATGTAATTAGCCTGAGCATGTGTCCATAAGGGCATTGTTGTCACCATCTTTCTGTCCCATTGTTTACATGTGCTGTGGGTGGGGAATGACTAGGCTTGCAGCTGATTACTTGGATACCAAAAGGGCGCAAAGTGGAATTTCAGGTAGAGATGAGTTCACAGGATGTCCAATCTCATCTCTCACTGTCGGTAAAAGTACCTTGCTTCCATGTTTTAATTTCTCAAAAACGATGCTCAAATCTCAATGGTTGTAGCTAGCTTTCATATTTGTGATCTTTTTCTATATTATTATTTTTCTATATTATTATTATATTTCTAATAAATATAATAATAATAATTATTTTCTTTCAGCTGTTTTGTTCTTAGCTATCTCTATGCAAAACAAAGGCAAGTGATTAACAATTTTGAAAACTAAAATTTTACTGATTTTCAACATTTTCCAGGCAAAAAAAAAAAGGAAAAGGGACAAAAGAACATAAAACATTGTAAAGAGGCAGCACTTGGTAGGACAAGCAGTATTGATGGCTATACAACTTAAGCAAAATATGCAAATATGCATAGTCCAGCCTGCCAGAGTGTCCCTTAGCGAACAAAGTAAAATGGGGTATAGTGTAGAAGTAAGAAGCAGTCAGTGAAAGTGAAGGAGAGTAAAGAGTAGAGAGGAAAGTAGAGAGGAAAAAGAGAAAAGATAGGACTACCATCCGCCTTAAATTCCCCCCCCCCCCCCGCAGCCCGGGGTTCCCAACCATGCTGTGCCCCCCAAAACGGGGGTAATTCATGCAATCAAGGCCTCCAGCGCATTCCATAGTTCCCATACCCGGTTGTGAGTATCAAGAGTGTTATTCAGGGAAGCTGTCATATACTCCATCCTCTTGACATTCCTGATTCTAGAGTGTAGTTCAAACAGGGAGGGAGGTTCCTTCTTTTTCCATTTCAAGGCTACCAAACACTGTGCGACCGTAAGGACCTGTGCCAAGAGTTTTTAAGAAAATTTAGAAAAAGAGGGAGGTGGGAGGCCCAGGAGGAAAAGTTTAGGGCAAAACGGCACCGATGAACCGAAGATGGAGTGGAGTAGGGAGTGCACTGCCCGCAAATAGGGAGCAATCAAAGAGCAGGTCCAATAGGTATGATATAGCGTTCCCACCTCTTCAGAGCAGCGCCAGCAGCGGCGATCAGCTGAAGGATAAATGGAGTGGAGCAGGTCTGGAGTTTGGTACCAATGAAACAAAATTTTGTACTGATTCTCTTTATAGAGGATACAGATGGAGCTCTTAGAGGCCTGCGACCATACAAGCTTCCATGCCTGCAAAGGTATTTCTTCACCCAATGCCTGCTCCCACTTGCGCATGTAGACATGCCGGGGCCCAGTAAGCGACATGTCCATGTTATTGACAATTTTGAAGCTATACTGGAACCTACCAGAAATGGGGATGATGATGATTTTAAGAGTCTGGTGAAAGGGTTATGATTTAATTCATTAAGAAAAAAAAGCTGTCAAACCTGCCTGGCCCTATGTGAAAAAGTAATTTCCCCAAAACCTAATAACTGGTTAAGCCACCCTTGGCAGCAACAAATGCAATTAAGCGTTTGCGATACCTGTCAATGAGTCTTAGGCCTCGTACACACGACCGAGGAACTCGTCGGAAAAGACACATCGTTTTCCCCGACGAGTTCCTTGTTAGGCTTGTCGAGAAACTTGACAAGCTGTCTTTGCGTACACACTGTCAAGACCAAATCTCCTCGTTCTCAAACACGGTGACTTCAACACATACAATGGCAGGGGAAGTTCGATCCCACTGTCACAACCCTTGGGGCTGCTATTGCTAATCTCATGTTACTGCGTGTTAGGTAAAAGTTTGGTAAGAGACATTTGCACTTTTCAGTCTGTTACCACGTGACAAATGTGCTATTTCCATTACAAATGCTACTTTTACCAAAGGTGCGCGGGTTTCTAAGCATACACACCAACGTGTTTCTCGTGGAAAACCAGCCCGACGAGGAACACGACGACTCCCGTCGAGGAAAAAGGGAACTTGCTTTTTTTTTTCCTCGTCGAGTTCCTCGACAGTTTTCTCGATAGAAAGCATACACACAACCGTTTTCCTCGGCAAAAAAGATCTCCCACCAAGCTTCTTGATGGATTCTGTCGAGGAAACCGGTCATGTGTACGGCGTCCTCACACAAACTGTTGTTTTTAAACAATTTCATTTAAAATGATCGTGTGAGGGCTTCACATAATTTTTCGGGTTCTGAAAAACGACAATTTTTTTCCCCGAACATGCTGCATTTTTTAACGACGTTTTAAACAATGACGTTTTTCGGGTTGTACAAAATGATCGTGTGTGGGCTAAAACAATTTTAAAAACCTGCGCGTGCTCAGAAGCAAGTTATGAGATGGGAGCGTTCGTTCTGGTAAAACTACCATTCGTAATGGAGTAAGCACATTCATCACGCTGTAACAGACAGAAAAGCGCGAATCGTCTTTTACTAACACGGAATTAGCTTAAAAACACAAGGGTGGCGTCATCTGCATCGAACTTCCCCTTTATAGTGCCATCGTACGTGTTGTATGTCACCGCGTTTTGCTAGAGCATTTTTTTAAAACGATGGTGTGTGGGCAACGTCGTTTTAATGATGAAGTTGGAAAAACATAGTTTTTTTTTTACATGCCAAAAAATTATCGTGTGTACGCGACATCAGTCGTTAATTTCTTTCATTTCGGGCTTTGTGTATTCCCCATCCCCAACGCAGTATGGAAAATCAACAGGGAGAATCAAAATGCATGCTAGGGGCATAAAGAGCAATCATTTAATTTTCTACACATGTTCATTTAAATTTTTATATTTACAGAATCTACCAAAAAAAATCCTATTACTTAGCTAAAAGTCAAAAGAGACAATATATACCTTATACACCCAAGCCAGATGAAAACATATATACATAGAGCTACCATCCGAAGTATGAGCTCAGTCTGTTTTCCTGGTTGTTCCATATGTACCTCACCACTTTAGCTCTGCCCCTGTAACCTACAGCACCTGGTATTTCCAGGCAGTCACCCATACAAGTACTAACCAGGCCTGACCCTGCTTAGCCTCTGAGATCAGACAAGATCGGGCACATTCAGGGTGATGTGTATTTGCACTATGCTATGCATTAAAAGAAGCACTTTGCTGGGTACAGTCAAATTAAAGTCTTTCTCTTGGTGGGTAGTGTTGGAAGGTCTACAATGCCTATGTCCCTTCCTGATGTGGATACTGCTCATTGACTTCAAAGATTTCATAGCAGGAGTTCTCACAGGGTCATGAAAATTTTCAAGCAGTATCGTCAAAACGCCAAGACACCTAGTGTGGCAACAAACCAAGAAACACATGGAGCAGTTTCCAATCACTGGTCTTCCCTACCAGAATAGGTACCATGGAGGGTCATGTGGCATCAGATTCAGGCAAGTGTTTGTGGGATTAAGTGTCTATTATTATAAATATATACTTAAATATAGACTTGGTCCTAGGGTCCTGGAAAAAAAAATTCCTTCCCAGAGGAAGAGTTACACAAAACCAAAAATCAAATCTGATTGGTGGCAACACACACACTGTTTATATACATATGATATTAACGTGGATTAATAATGCCTCTATTTTCAGGGTAGAAGTCATTTTTGTGTTTTAGATGTTTGCTAGCAACCATTGGACATCAATGTGCACTTGTCCATATGGGAATGATTAGTTGTAGTATTTGCCGCCCACACAACTTCTTGACTTTCGTTTTACATGAAGTGTGAGGCTTATGCCTGTCAGGATTTACAAACCGAAGCAAGAAACATATGAATATTTTTGTCTGCTTTATATAAAATATTTTTAGGTTTAATTTAGTATTTCCATATTGTCCTTATCAAACTGAATGTACTGTAGATTTTGTTTAGTTTATTATTTATGATTATTCATTTAAACTGTCATTTTCTATGAATTTATTTTTTATTTTTTACTGTATAGTATTATAAATACTGGCACAAAGCATTGATGAGAATTTAACAAACTTATGCATAGCACAAAAGCACAATTCATTTGGGTTATGCATTTAACAGACACATAAAAACTGCTTTCTGAACTATGAATCCAATTATTTGATCCCTATTAGGATGACTGTTAACAAGCTGGATAGCCCACTAGATCAATCACCATTTTAGAAATTCTGGAGGTGAGATCTACCTTTTGTAGTTCTGATTTTACAAAGCTATAAACAGAAATCCATGGCGAGAGTGATACTTTCATCATAGCCTTTGGCTAAAATTGGCTGGGGTGCCGATATTGCGGGATCCCTGGACAGGTAAGTGTCCTAATATTAAAATCCAGCAGCTACGGTATTTGTAACTGCTGCCTTTTAATTTTTGGGTGGTAGGAGGAATGATCTCCTCTTTAAGTACATTTCTTTCTTTATTCTGGGCAGAACAAAAACATTGGGGCAGATTCACGTAGATCGGCGCATTATCATTCCGGCGTAGCGCACCACTTTTCCGTTAGACTTGCGCAATCTAGCCGCGTAATCCGGCGATTCACGTAGCTTTTACGCAAGAGCTTGCGCAAACGTAAGGTTTTTTCCGTAGGCGTAAGGAGGAGTAATACAAATTGGGAGGGACGTGGGCGTGTTACATTGAAATGAGCCGTGACCCCATGCAAATGAAGGGCCGGCCGACTCGCGCATGCGCGCGTGAAGGAAACCATGTCAGCTCCGTTGTGCGCATGCTCACAACTCGGGAGCGGCGCAATCATTGAAATTGGAAATGGACTAGGGCAACGTTGTGAACTACGCAGACAGCATAAATAGACACACACAAACGCCCTTCCATTGCAAAAGTACATCCCTTTGTGTCCCTTCCCATTGAATCAAGTGCTTTTGCTCTGTTGTTCGTTAGAGTGTGTTTTGTAGTTGTGAGATTAGTGTTCTGTGTGATCTTGTGCTTGTTGGTAGTTTTGTGAAAGTGTATTTTGATAAGTGTTTGAGACTGTTTGTTTGATTGATAGATTTCTGAGCGTTTGTTTTCTTGCTTTTTTTTTTCATCTGATTTTTTTGTGTGTGTTTCTTGCTGAGTGCTAGTGTGATTTTTGGCTGTTCTTTTTCTCTTTGTGTGTGTTCTTGTCTGATTGGTTGTGCTTGTATTTGTGACAGATTTTTGGTGACTGCTAGTGAGTTTGTTTGGAAGTATGACTGAGAGAAAAAGAAAGCTCAATTTTACTGTGGGGGAAAAAAGAATTCTTGCCCGGGCCATTACCGACTATGGGCGTTTTCTCCACGGCCCGCAGAGTGCCACCACCACCCCGGCCAGGAGGAGGGAGATATTGGATAGGATCACGGAGCAGGTGAATTCATCGGGGGAGGGGGAGACACGGACCCGCTCTGGGATAGAAAAGAAAATAAATGACCTCCGGCGTGAGGTGAAAAAAAAACTGGCCGCAATAAATGCCCATGCCAGGGGCACAGGAGGGGGCCCACCATGCCGGGTTAGATTTTCAGAGACGGAGCGTGTGGTGGCCCTGACCTTTCACCGGCATGAAGTGGAGGGCCTGCCAGGCTTTGACACAAGTCCGGTCCCCGCGGTGCCAGGTAAGGTTTTTATTTCTCTCAGGTGTGTAGCATGTGTGGGGGAGGGGGTGAAAGGGAATATGTGGCAAGTGTGTGGATCCTCCAACCTGTGAATGTTTTGTGTCATCCACAGATGTGCAGGAGGGTGCAGGGCCATCTGGACTGACCGCTCCAACCCCAGGACAGCAGCCTAATGAGGCCCCCCCAACAAGGCCAGAGTCCGCAGAGGAGGAACAAGAGGAGGGGGAGGATCATGCGGAGGACGATCATGAGGAGGAGCAGAATCATGAGGAGGAGGAGTCCATGGAAGGCACTGGCCCTTTGGTTTCTGCGGACTCTTCCCCTCTGGCTGCAAGAAGCCTGCCCTCCCTAAGGGTCAGCCCCCCCCCCTCCTCCCCCAACATGGCTCCCCTCACAAGGGCCTCCCCTTCTCCCCGGCCACAACCATCAGCTGGAGCCAGGAGGTCATCCCCAAGCACCAGGGGGGCGCCCAATCTCATGCCCGCCTGTCTGAGAAGGAACCTGGCCACCCAGACCCGCCTTCTGAGACAGCTCTGCCAGACTATGGGGCGGGTGGATCAGAGCCTGTCCTCCATTAATGATAGCCTGGGTAACCTGGACTCCCACTCCCGGGCCTCCACAACCTGCCTAAATGACCTGCAAACTACAGCAGCAGGCGTCGGAAACGTGACTTCAGGAGGCCAAAGGTGCGCTCCACCACTGCACGGGTTTTGATGTGTGCTTCATTGTATCGTTCCTCTCCTGGGGTTTGGGGGTTCCGGATAGGAGTCATGAGATGGGGTCCCAGTGCATATGCAGAGTCACCTGTAAAGGAAAAGACAGGAGAATGTTAGTCATGCATGTGCCACTTCTGTTGTGCATCACGGGAGGGGATAGTCATGCCTGACTCCCATGTCACTCACCAACCAGCCAGGTGTTCCCATACACGTTCTGTTCGAATTCTGTTCGGATGTGGCTTTGATTGTAGATGTAGCTGTCATGGCTGGACCCTGGGTGTTTGGCACGGACGTGCCATATGAGGCCTTGGGCATCAACTATCACCTGTACGTTGATGGAGTGCCAATTCTTCCGATTGCGGTACATGTGCTCGGTCTCATGGGGGGGCTGGAGTGCCACATGTGTGCAATCTATGGCCCCGATGGTGCGTGGGAATCTGGCAATTCGGTAGAAATCTGCCATTGCCTTGATTCGAAGCTCCTCAGTGGTGGGTTTGATGATTTGGTTGGCCAAGCGTGTGAGGATTGCAGGGACAACCTGGTGCACACATCTGCTCATGGAGGATTGTGACATCCCAGCCAACACTCCACTTGTACGCTGAAAAGAGCCACTGGCAAGGACATGGAGTGTTGCCAGGACCTTCACCAGTGGCTGCACTGCATGTGAGCGGTGTGTTGGGCTGGTGATGTCCTCCTGCAAGGTTGTGGTTAATTCCAGGATGGCATGAGGGGGGAATCTGAAGATGCGAAAGACCTCTGAATCATTCATGCCAAACAGGTGTATGCGGGTGCGGTATACCCTCTCCCGTGCCATCCTCCGTGCCCTCCTCCTTCTTTGGTCATCTATATTCACTAGTGCAGCTATGAGCGACGATGCCCCTAGCATGTTGGCAGTCAAATTGTAGTGCAACACGTGTGTGTGGTCTGCTCCTCAGTAACGGTGTTGCTTTATCTGACAATTAGGCGGCGTACACACGATCGGATATATCCGATGAAAACGGTCCGCGGACCATTTCCATCGGATATGTCCGATCGGGAGTTTGATCCGATGGCGTGTACACACCATCGGATCAAATTCCCCGCCGCCGGACGGCGCGGTGACGTGGCGGTGACGTTGACGCCGCCGCGTCACCACCACGTCACCGCCACGTCACCGCACCAGGAAGTAAAAGACTTCCGCGCATGCGCCGAATCCATTCGGCAGCGGCGCGGCGGCGGTGGGGGCCGACATGTCTGCTGGTAAGTGTACTAACCAGCAGACATGTCGGGCGGACAGATTCCCACCGGATAGATTTCAAAGCATGCTTTGAAATCTGTCGGGTGGAGAAATCTGTCCGCTAGCTCATACACACGAGCGGAGATGTCTGCTGAAACGGTCCATCGGACCGTTTTCAGCGGACATATCCCCTCGTGTGTACGCCGCCTTAGACTTTTTTTCAAAAGTTAGATCAGCTTTTATGGGCTCTAACTTTAGACAGGACATTTTGCAGTTGCGCACATCGCGTAGCCTGCGCAGCAACTGCGTTTTTTTGTGGATCCCCGTAACTCCCTCATTAGCATATTTGACTAGCAAATCAATGGTGTGTCTAGCGCAGTTTTGCGCGAAGGGAAGCGAATGTCTAACTCAATTACGCCGGACCAAAAAACGTAGATTTCTGGCGTATATTGTTTTGTGAATCGCGTCCAACTATACGCACGCGCACATTTAGACTTACGCACGCGCAACAGCAGTTGCGCACGCGTAATCGCTCTGTGAATCTGCCCCATTTTTTTTTCTTTTACTTAAATAATAAATATTTCAATCTAATACATTTTTATTCTCATCTTCATATCCCAGCTTGCTGTTTATATAGCTCAATAACTTAAAACGGTGTTCCACCATATAAAAGTCAGCAGCTACAAAAAGTGTAGCTGCTGACTTTTAATAATCGCACACTCACCTGTCCCACAGTCCAGCGATGCGGGCATACGAAGCCCCACTCCTTTCCCCTCCTCTCTGCTGCACTGCCATTGTCACTGTGGGTGCCCGGTGAGCCGCGCTGCTCACTGTGACTGGCCAGGCAATCATCTGGGACCTGTGACGTGTCCCAGATGATTGCAGCGAGTAAGGGGGAAAAGGTGAACTTCCTTTCGGCACCGAGATGCTCCGGGAAGAAATGGGAGCTGGATCCCTCTAAAAAGAGGGTATCCGCCCCCCCCCCTCCCCCCAAAAAAATGACATGCTAAATGTGGCATATCAGGGGGCCACCTGCTGTTAAAGTGGAAGTTCAATTTTTGGGTGGACTTCTGCTTTAATCCACAATTTGGACACATAAGAGAATAAGGCAGGCCAGTGACTCCTCCCCCTCTCTTGCTGTTCAGATGACTCGGTGCACAAGTTCAAGAGAGGAGCTTAAGAAAGAATAGGCCCGTTTTGCTCTCACTTTAGAATGCCTACAATGCTCTGTGAATCATACAGGGCACCCTGTTTTAATATTTTATATAACTAACTTTAGTCAAAATGTTAGGTACTGCAACACTTTCAAAAAAAGCTTTTTTCCCCCTAATTTGTGAACTTTGAGAATACATTGCTCCACAATATCTATAGCTACAGGGGTCAGTGAGGGCTTTTTTGCATCTGTTTTACATATTTTTTGTTTAAAGTATAAATAGTTGAAAGTGCATAGCCTGGCCACAGGTTTACTATAAGGTTATTCCATTCGTATTATTTAGGATATATATTGCACCAACAGTTTGCACAGAACTTTACAATATAAAAGGGAGACAGTACAGTAATAATAAAATTCAATTCAAGAGGGTTAGGAGTGCCCTGCACCTGGGAACTTACAATCTAATAGGGAGGGGCAGTTGGAACAAAGGGTAATAATTGTTAGGGATGAGCTGATGGGAGAAGTAAAAAGATTCAGTTGTTAGCTCAAGGCAGGACAGGTTGTCCTGAAAGTGGACACAGTATGAGAAGCTGGACACATAAGGGTACAGAATTCCAGAGAGGCTCTAGGGAAGTCCTGGAAATGAGAATGGAAGGAGGAGACAAAGAAGCTAGGGAACAGGAGGTCTTTGCAGAAGTGGAGAGATCGGTTTGGGTGATATATTGAGACAAGTTTGATGATGTAGCTTGGGTGTTTTAAATGGCTTTGTGTTGTTAGTAATTTGATTTATTTTTTGCTGGGCAATTAAAAGCCGGGGAAGGGATTGGCAGAGAGGGGTGGCGGACACTTAGTGGGTGACTGATAAGGTAGCAGCATTCACGATAGACTAAAGGGGAGTAAGTCTGAATAGAGAAAGGTCTATGAGGAGGAAGCTGCAATAGTCAAGGCAAGAGATAACAAGTGATGAGTAAGCATGTCTGTGTGAAACGCTCACCGAGCAACTTTTTGGGATTGATGTTTGTCATGTTCGCTTGATTTTATGGACTTTCAATAAATTCTTTTGATTTTACTTCTGGATGTGCCACCATACTTCTTTGTTTCCATTGGATTTCCCTGGCTGCGGAGCAGGCAGGTACCCGGATCTCTTAAGCAGCTCATCAGATCCTCACAGGTGGCTTTGAGCGGTGTGTTCCCAGCTCTTTCTCTCGAAAGATAACGAGTGAGCGAGTTGTTTACTGGTTTCATGGGTTAAAAAGGAATGCATTGGTTAAAAAGTCCACAAACCCTATTCATGGTGGCAGGTTAACCTTGTTCCCTGTACACAAAGTTACACTTACACTGAAGAGCTCATGCTCCAAATTCTAAGGTGTACTCTTGATTAAAACAATTACTCAAAGCAGAGAGCTGCCAAGAGCATTGTACCAAAACAACAACATTTTTCATCTACTAAAGTGGTTATGGACGCAAGGAGAAAATACGGTGAAGATGGAACAGTCACATCTGGTTTTCAATGTCATAAAGTGGGTACAGGTGAACAATAATGCTGTACAAAAGCACCTAAATGAATTATATTGTGTTCTACATGTCAAGAGCCTTTTCAAACAACAAGAAAAGCACAAGTGAATTAACGAGAACAGATCTCAAACAAGAAGCCATCGCGGTATAGAGCACAGCAATAACAACTGGCTAGATTCATATCAAAATTAATCAAGCTTGTGGATTATGAGATTTGGAAATTTTGAAAAGGCGAGAGTTGGCGTCTCTTGCAATAACACAACAACTAACAATGCTAGCGTCTCCAGATTAGTATTATAATAAATCAAATCACTTCCAATGCACACAGCTTTATCGAAAGCAAATTAGAGCGCTTCTCTGCTCAAAAACACCTGCCGGGTCGGGTTTTTTTTATACTAGAGAGGCAAAAGTTCAATTATTGGCAAAATAAATCTGTTAAGAGTTCCAAACAAGGCTACCCAAAACATTGTT
Source organism: Rana kukunoris (assembly GCA_029574335.1). NCBI lineage: Eukaryota > Metazoa > Chordata > Amphibia > Anura > Ranidae > Rana > Rana kukunoris. Next base: position 64,751,075 of record CM056049.1, read on the forward strand.
TAAATCAAAAGTGGCATCATAAACATTTTCTAATAAGATTTTTTGTACTCTGTCGCAGGCACAGAAAGTAAGGGAAAATTTACGCCATTGGGCCGCAGACAGAAATAAAGCTTTGGGCAGTAGAAGAAAGGTGTGGAGTGTTGAATCTCTTAAAGCAGTAGGTGTTCTCGGGAAGATCTTAAAGTTATAGTAAGGGCAAGCCAGGTGCTAAGGAGGCACTTGTGTGTGCACGCTACCGAGTGTGCGTCCCTGATCCCCCATTACAGGAGCAGCACACTGATCCCCCATTACAGGAGCAGCACCCTGACCCCCCATTACAGGAGCAGCACCCTGATCCCTCATTACAGGACCAGCACCCTGATCCCCCATTACAGGAGCAGCACCCTGATCCCCCATTACAGGAGCAGCACCCTGATCCCCCATTACAGGAGCAGCACCCTGATCCCCCATTACAGGAGCAGCACCCTGAACCCCATTACAGGAGCAGCACCCTGATCCCCCATTACAGGAGCAGCACCCTGATCCCCCATTACAGGAGCAGCACCCTGATCCCCCATTACAGGACCAGCACCCTGATCCCCCATTACAGGAGCAGGACCCTGAATTCCCATTACAGGAGTAGCACCCTGATCCCCCATTACAGGAGCAGCACCCTAATCCCCCATTACAGGAGCAGCACCCTAATCCCCCATTACAGGAGCAGCACCCTGATCCCCCATTACAGGAGCAGCACCCTGATCCCCCATTACAGGAGCAGCACCCTGATCCCCCATTACAGGAGCAGCACCCTGATCCCCCATTATAGGAGCAGCAGAACAAGCCTATGGTCCCGCTGCCCTCCTGTAAAAGCAGGTAATGAAGGGAGCAGTGCTGGAGACAACACTGGAGCAGTGACATGGAATCAGGTAAGTGTTAAGGGGCACAGGTAGTGGGGCTATTTTACTACTAACATTAAAAAAAACATTGAGGGTCCACGCACATTGAGGGTCCCATTGAGGGTCCACGCTTAACCACTTGCCATCTGGGCCAATACGGACACTTCGCTCCTACTTTTGTTTTTGCTAGAAAATTACTTAAAACCGCAAATATTATATTTTTTTTTAGCAGAGGCCCTATAGAATAAAATGGTAAATAGATACCAACATGTCACGTGTTAAAATTCTTCCAGTGAAATGCCGGCAAACTACGGTGCGTAAAATCCTCCCTAGGCAATGCTTTAAACACCTTTACAGGTTACCAGTAAAGAGTTGCACAAGGGGGTCTAGTGCTAGAATGATTGCTCTTAAGCCCCATACACACTATCAGTTTTCCTGACAGTTTTCTCATCAGGTTTACCAAAACCATGTAGTGCAAGGGCCTGCCTGATTGCATACAAATTGAAACTCTTGAGGTTTGACCTCATATTAGATGGTTTTGGTAAACCTGAAGAGAAAACCGTCAGGAAAACTGATAGTGTGTATGGGGCTTTACTCTGACGTTTGAGACAATACCTAACATGCGTGGTGCGATCACCATTTACATATACATGCGGGAGTAGCGTATGCGTTCGCATTAGCGTATGCACCCGGTTTGGAAGGTATATATTTTTTATATAGATTATTTTATACAAATGTTTTATTTTTTTACACTTTTTTGGGGGATGAACTTTATTGCTATCACAAGGGATGAACAACATGAATTAATGTACGCGAACTGCAAAAAGAGATCCTTAGCAGCCCAGTAGAAACTAGGTAAGAAAGCATGAACAACATCCTTTGTGACAGCATGGCCCGTGACAGGTTCTCTTTATGGAGAGATCTGGGGTCTATTAGACTCCTAATCTCTCCTCTAGCCTCCCATCCAGCCGATCAGACCAAGATCGGTCTGATCAGCTGATTTCCTGGCTGATGGTGGTCAGGTAAACAAAGAGCAGAACATGGAAGTGATGACATAACTCTTCGCTCAAGGTTTCCGGGCTTACAGAGAGAGGGGAACAATGTCAGTTTTCTCTCTATCTATACAGGCAGCAATCGTTGCCGAAAAAACAAAACTCCTGCGCACGGGTGGATTGTCCAACAATTATTCACTATTTCGTATGGAGAATTCCACAAATGTCAAGTATGGTAACAGTGGCCTTGCTGCCCTTCATGGATGGGGAATATCCTAGCAGAGAACAAAAATAAGAAAAAGAAAGGCGCACCGGCCTAGTGTGTTACACTCTATACGAGTGTATTTTTCTGCCTGGGAAACTGACATTTATTTTAAGTCCAGTGCACATGGAGCCTAAAGCCTCGTACACATGCTCATGTCTTCCGATGGGAATTGTATGTTGACAGACTGTTGGCTGAAAATCCGACCGTTTGTATGCTCCATCAGACAGTTGTTGTTTTTATTTTCAATGGACAAATGTTGGATGGCAGGCTTTAACATTTTCTGTGAACAAGGGACCGTTTTCAGATTGTCCAATCGTGTGTACACAAGTCCGTCGGGCAAAAGTCCAAAGTACAAACACGCATGCTCGGAAGCAAAGCTCAAACACAACGTTAGCAGAAGGTGCCCAAATGGTGGTGCTAAAGAGCTGAAAAAGTCAATGTCCATAACTATTCACCCCCCTAAAGTCAATACTTTGTAGAGCCAACTTTTGCGGCTATCACAGCTCCAAGTCGGTTTGGATAAGTCTCTATGAGCTTGCCACATCTTACCACTGGGATTTTTGCCCATGTCTCCTTGCAAAATTGCTCCAGCTCTTTCAAGTTGGATGGTTTGCGCTTGTGAACAACAATCTTTAAGTCTGGCCACAGATTTTCTATTGGCTTGAGGTCTGGGCTTTGACTAGGCCATTACAACACATTTACATGTTTCCCTTTAAACCACTCAAGTGTTGCTTTAGCAGTGTGTTTTGGGTCATTGTCCTGCTGAAAGGTGTACCTCCGTCCTAGCCTCAAATCACACACAGGTTTTGCTCAAGAATATCTCTGTATTTAGCACCATCCATCTTTCCCTCAACCCTGACCAGTTTCTCAGTCCCGACTGCTGAAAAACATCCCCACAGCATGATGCTGCCACCACCATGTTTCACTGTGGGGATGGTGTTCCTTGGGTGATGTGATGTATTGGGTTTGCGCCAGACATAGCGTTTTCTTTGATGGACAAAAAGTTCACTTTTAGTCTCATCAGACCAGAGCACCTTCCTCCATACATTTTGGGGGGCCTTTTTGCAAACTCTAAACGTGCCATTTTGTTGAAAGTAATGGCTTTCTTCTGGTCATTCTGCCATAAAGCCCACCTCTATGGAGGGTACGGCTTATTGCCGTCCTATGTACATATACAGATTACGAGCATATTCCGTTCCAGGAGTATACTCGTAATCCAAAGTACTCACTTATCAAAGCGAGTTTTCCCATTGAAGTCAATGGAAACAAAAATAATTTGTTCCGAATTGACTTTGAATGTGGCCAGAGGTGGGGGGGTGCCAGAGAGTGCTGAAAAAGGCTGAAAAGGGCTGAGGACACTTTGGCTTCCTTCCTGCGCCCTGTACCTCAGGCCAAATGAGGTACTGCAGGCCAATGTTCAGCTTTTCTCGACTCCTGCGCCCCCGTACATCAGGCCAAATTAGGTGCTGCAGGCCTATTTTCAGCTCTGCGCCCCCGTACCTCAGGCCAAATGAGGTACTGCAGGCCTATTTAGCTTAAATTTTGCCCGTCTTGCGAGTCAGAATTAAAAAAAAGTTGCTTGCAAATCAAAACACTCTCAAACCAAGTTACTCTTAGGCCTCGTACACACGATCGGACATATCCGATGAAAACGGGCCGCGGACCATTTCCATCGGATATTTCCGATCGGGAGTTTGATCCGATGGCGTGTACACACCATCGGATCAAATTCCCCGCCGCCGGACGGCGCGGTGACGTGGCGGTGACGTTGACGCCGCCACGTCACCGCACCAGGAAGTTAAACACTTCCGCGCATGCGCCGAATCCATTCGGCGGCGGCGCGGCGGCGGTGCGGGACGACATGTCTGCTGGTAAGTGTACTAACCAGCAGACATGTCGGGCGGACAGATTCCACCGGATAGATTTCAAAGCTTGCTTTGAAATCTGTCGGGTGGAGAAATCTGTCCGCTAGCCCATACACACGAGCGGAGATGTCTGCTGAAACGGTCCATCGGACCGTTTTCAGCGGACATATCCCCTCGTGTGTACGAGGCCTTAAACCAAGGTTCCACTGAACTCCAGTAACTGCTGTGGAACTCTGCAGCTCCTCCAGGGTTACCTTAAGTCTCTGTGCTGACTCTCTGATTAAAGCCCTCCTTGCCCAGTCCGTTTGGTGTGCGGCCGTCTCTTGGCAATTTTTTTGTTGTGCCATGTTCTTTCCATTTGGTTATAATAGAGTTGATGGCGCTCCTAGGGATCAGCAACAATTTGGATATTTCTTTATAACCTCACCCTGACTTGTACTTCTCAACAACATTGTCTCTTACTTGTTTGGAGAGTTCCTTGGTCTTCATGGCAGTGTTTGGTTAGTGGTGCCTCTTGCTTAGGTGTTGCAGCCTTTGGGGCCTTTTACAAAAGTGTGTATATGTAATGACAGATCATGAGACACTTAGATTGCACACAGGTGGACATCAGTTCACTAATTATGTGACTTCTGAAGGTAATTGGTTGCACCAGAGCTTTTTATGGGCTTCATAACAAAGGGGGTGAATACATACGCACATGCGTTTTTTTATTTCTGAAACATCATTTTGTGTCTATATTTTTCAAATTTTACTTCACCAACTTAGACTATTGTGCATTGATCCATCACATATAATAATAATAATAAAAAAAAAAAAAACATTGAACTAAAGGCTGGGGGGAATACTTTTGCAAGGCACTGTACGTGTATTGGGATTTTTTTTTTTTTTTACCAAAAACATGTAGCAGAATACATATTGGTCTAAATTGTTGATAAAGAATTTCGTTTTTTTTTTTATTAGCTATGTTTTATAGCAGAGAGTATATATATATTTAAATTTATGATTTTTTTTTTGATTATAGGTCATAAAATACCACCAAAAGAAAGCTCTATTTGTGGGGAAAAGAATACATAAATGTTATTTGTTTACAGCGCAGCACGACTGCACAATTGCTAGTTAAAGTAACGCAGTGCCGCATCACAAAAAAAGGCCTGATCATTAGGGGGGGGGGGGGCGGTTAAACCTTTTGGAGCTAAAGTGGTTAAAGGAAAAGTATAGTTTTTTAGAGCTTACCAAATATATTTGCAGAGCTTTTAGCAAGCTTGAGGCCCCGTACACACGACCGAGCTTCTCGGCAGAATCCAGCGAGAAGCTCGCTGGGATCCATATTCTGCCGAGAAGCTCGATCGTGTGTACACTTTCGTCGAGCGTCCCGTCGGGACTAATGGCTCGACGCCTTTTTCGACAGCCTGGTCGACGAACTCGACGGCCGGCCAAGAACCTCGTCGGGCGGAACGATGAGTTTAGCCCGACGAGGTTCTCGGTTGTGTGTACGGGGCCTTAGGCTACTTTCACACTGGGGCTGCTGTGCGTTAGCACTAAAGCACTGCTCGTTTTAGCGGTGGTTTTCAGCTGCTAACGGGAGTTGAAAGTGATAAGTAATAAAGGGTTAAAACCGCCTGTGTTACGGCGCTTTATTCATTTTAGTGGGCGGGGCGTGTTGGGAGTGCCGTATACAGCCCTCCCAAACTGCCCCAAAGATACTGCTTGTTGGACTTTTCAGAACCCCTGAAAGGGCTCCGCCCCAGTGTGAAAATTCACACTGAAATGAATGGGAGGCGGTTTTCAGGCGTTATTTAGAGTCTATTTCTAGCGCTAAAACGCAGGTGGAGGACTTTATGCAAATGTTTTTTTTTTATCCTCTTTACTTTTAGTGGACTTTTGCTATACCTGGCTGCCCGCGTGCACAGCTCAGTGTCCAATCTGGGTGTATCTCTGAGGTGGGATGAATTAACTACTTTAGTTATCTAAAAGTGAACTTGTACATCTCTTTTTCTTAAAAACAGGCAGCTGAATGACTAAAAGGAGGAAACTTTATCCTAGCAGAAATCGGGGGATCTTTATTACACAAAATGAAAAAAATGTGCATGATATAGAATATTAGTTTTAAAAAATAAATAAATAAAAATACAACCAAAAAAAGAGATATACAGATATAATTTATCTTTGAAAAATTCACATGCTCATGGATTGATGCTCTACCGTTTTTCATTACGCTTTGTGCAGTAAATCTGTAACTCTTACAGATATTTCATTTGTATTTTATGGCCGCTGTACCACTTGTAACACATTTACTGTATATAACACCCCATAAAAATCAGGCAGAGGCTCTAGAAATATATACAAGATCAATATATATGTCACATTAAGCCCTAGTGCAAAAATGTAACCAAATGAAATGAAAAACACAAATTACGTTTTACGTTGGATATTGTGTAGATATATTGCTTAGACCTCGAGCGGACAGCGGTTTTCTTATTATCCCTTCTCTTGACATAAATTTGAAAGTAGAAGATAGATTATTACTACAAATGGGAAATTAAAGGAAAATCCATCGGCCTCTCTCCTGCCTGAAATGAACACCAGGATACAGACAAGTAGGCCCAGTGAATGGACAATACAGATTAATAGACAAATCAGGCCCGAACCTAGGTAGGGTGCACGGGGTGCTCCGAAGAGGTGGGGGTACCGAAGCTCCAAAGTGCTCCCCTCTCTCCTCCTTGTCTGTGTCCAGAGGCGGAGCGCATGTAGCAGGTGCTGCGGTTCCCCATCCCGCTTGCTCTCTCCACTGGCAACTGACAAGAGCGCATACCTTCCGCTGTCCCCGGAATCCGGGCTGGGTACCACAGCGGAGTCTAGTACCGGAACACGTTTCGGCACTAGGCTCCACTAATTAATTTTGTCTAGTGTGCATGTAGCAGTCTCCCGTCTCGTGTGTCGGCTCTTCTCCCATAGGCGGTGTGATGAGAGGCTTCTGGGTTAGCTGGAGCTGCTGCCAATCATCCCGTGCACTCCCAGAAATGCTCTCCGAGTGCCACCCTCCAAGTAACCAAAGATGAGATGTATGCCCCGCCCCCTGTAATATGCTTCTGCTCCCAGCGCACCCGAGATACAGGGACCTATTGGACAAGTACTGATCTATGGGGACACCTGATATGGGGGGCTCTGATGGGGACACCTGCTGTGGGGGGGCTCTGATGGAGGACACCTGCTGTGGGGGGGCCCTGATGGGAAACACCTGCTGTGGGGGGGCCCTGATGGAGGACACCTGCTGTGGGGGGGCCCTGATGGGGGACACCTGCTGTGGGAGGGCCCTGATGGGGGACACCTGCTGTGGGAGGGCCCTGATGGGGGACACTAATGAAGACTTGTTAGGGGAGCATCTCTGTGTTTGAGTCGTAGCCATAGAAACATTTGTAAAGGAGAGGCGTTAGTAAGATGACCACACCCATGTGGGGGCGCCAGAAATATTTCTGCACCCAGGCGTATGTGACCCTAGGATCGGCCCTGAGACAAGTTACAATTTTTTTAAATGAGGTGCTACTGGAATTGCTAAATATAATGAGTTAACGTGTTTTATATACATCCCTTATAATGGTACAGCAGGAAATATACTATACAGTAACATACCAATAAACTTCCTCTCTCTGTACCCTTCACTATGGCATGCTGACCAGCACACCAGTGGAAGGCCCTCTTGCTGTTTTGATTAAAGCCTTGTACACGATCAGTCCCTCCGATGAGAACGGTCTTTAACTCGGTGACTTAAAACACAACGACGTGTGACGAAGTTCAATGCTTCCAAGCATGATTCTGAGCATGTGCGGGTTTTTAACCGATGGTCGTGCCTACTAACCTATGGGGCCCAAACATGTTTTAAAATTACCTGTCAACAGCCTACCAAGCGGGCAAGGTAACATCACTATATATGCCACATTACTACTTTCGATGGTTTGCTTTAAACACTCCTGCTGAGACTTATTGGACTTATGAAACATGTTGAGTAATCCCCATCACTCAACGCAGCTCTAAGGATCTATAAGTTTGTGTTATATTATTTCTGGTGCTGTATGATTTCTATTTTAGTAACATACATGCACTAGTACGAACTTGTATGAAACTTCTCCTATGTATGTACTGTGAATAATGTGCCGTTATTATAAGTATCATGTTCACGAAGTATTGTATAATATTTCTTGTTCTGTAAATTTTCGATTTTTATGAATAAACATACCCATAGTATTTTTACTATACCTACCTGTACCGTCTAAAGTCCACCCTTATTAGCCCAGTTCTATTCCTAGTTACAAGATGAATGCACTGGCGATGAGGAGGACCGTGCCTGTCACATTTACAAGGTAAAGGTGCCAAAATTTGGAAATGCTGACCATATATGCAAAAACTATTACAAAATCTCCTAGGGGCCCCAACATTCCAAAACATTTAATCAAGCTTTTATGGCATTTTGCTAATACAGAAACAATGAACAGGCTAAATGCCACTAGACAACAGGGATATAACATGTTCTGAATAATTTGGGAAAATATTGAATAGATATTCTGTCATCATAAAGGGGCAAGGAGCAAAATCTTTTTTTAACCACCTTAGTCCTGGAAGATTTTACCCCCCTTCCTGACCAGAGCACTTTTTACAATCTGGCCCTGCGTTGCTTTAACTGACAATTGCGTGGTCGTTCGATGTTGTACTCAAACAAAATTTGTGTCCTTTTTTTCCCCACGTACAGAGCTTTCTTTTGGTGGTATTTGCTCACCTCTGCGGTTTTTATTTTTTTTGCACTATAAACAAAAATTGAGTACCAATTTTGAAAAAAAAACACACAATGGCCCAGATTCACATACCCGGGCGTATCTTTAGAGTGGTGTAGCGTATCTTCTTTACGCTACGCCGCCACAATTCACAAAGCACTTGCTCCATAAGTTACGGCGGCGTAGCGTAAATGGGCCGGCGTAAGTCCACGTAATTCAAAGTAGCTAGGCAGTGGGCATGTTTTAGTTTAATGATCCGTGACCCCGTGCAAATGATGGGCCGAACTACGGCGCATGCGTCGTGCGTGGACGCATCCCAGTGCGCATGTTCAGAATCACGTCGGATAGAATGCCTAAGTGACGTTGGCGTGCAATGTTTACGACGTGTGAACGTAACCTACGCCCAGCCCTATTCATGTACTACGTAAACTGCGTAAACGACGTAAAATTTGACGGCGTCGTTCCCTGGCCCATATCTTTGCATTAGCTGCGCCTCATATAGCAGGGGTAACTTTACGCCGGATGTAAGCCTTACGCAAAGCGCGTATATGAAACAGCCGGGCGCATCTACGTTCTTGAATCGGCGTATCTTGCTCATTTGCATAATTTTAATGGGAACGCCGAATGCGACCAGCGTAACTTGCCTATGCCTACGTATCGTGGGCGCATAGTTACGCTGGTCGCATTCGGCGTTCGGCGTTCCCATTAAAAATATGCAAATGAGCAAGATACGCCGATTCATGAACGTAGATGCGCCCGACTGAAGCCATGTTTTTCGGCGTGTCTTGCTTTGTGAATCGGCGCAAAGATGCGACGGCGCACATTTAAAATTATGCCGGCGGATCTGGAGATACGCCGGCGTAATTCCTTTGTGAATCCGGGCCAATATTTTTTACTTTTTGCTATAATAAGTATCAAGGTAATGGGTGGAAAATCTCGCGCCAATGAGGGGGAGGGGTGAGAAAATTAGATTTAGAAAAGCTGCTCCCTGAATAAATCAAATGGATTGAATTATAATAATTGTGTGCATGTAATAGGGGCGCTAAAAGAAAAATAAATAGGTGAATCAATACAACCTATCCCAATATGAACATAAATCCTTATTACAAATAGTATTATAAAATGTGAAATGTGCATATAAAAAATCAATGATAATGACAGCACCTGCAGTGAAGAAGTGTGCAATTATATATGAGTGAATATGACAAGACAATATACAATACCCGGTGAAATGTATAGTGACCATAAATAATATTATTGTGCTCCGTGCTCAAAAAGTCCTTGTGGTAGGTTCCACCTTCACCAATGGGACACCTCAAGTGGGGATGGATGGCTCCTTACCAGATGAAGTTGACCTAAACACCACCTTGCGCATGGGGGATTCCAATGATGTTGAACGAACAATGCCGATGTCATAAGAAAAAAGGAAGAACAGCTCCCATAGTGTAAAACTATTTATTTAAGATATAAAAACAAATACACAGTGCCAAGTGGCCCCTTACTTGAATGGGTGCCCGTATCCCGGCACTGAGGCTGTAGGCTTGTAGGTATGGAGAGAGAAGCGAAGACCGGCGTGCGTTCCACTGCTGTGCGCGAGGAAACCAGATAACCGGAAGTAGGTAATCAGTGCGTGCCCAGGTACCGCCTCGACATATGTTTCGATATGATCGTCATCAGGAAGCGTACCTGGCGCACGCTAAGGGCTAGTATTATAGGCCTGTCAATCACCGGATGGGGGGGGGGGCAATGCGATACTACAACAGCCTCTGTTCCGGTTGTGGCAGCCATTCAATACAATCGTAATACAGAAATTAAACAAAGCGTTCGCAACCATTTGCAGTGTGCAAACATAACTGCAGATTCGAGATGCAAAACCATACTCAAGTGGCAAACATATCTACAGATAATTGTAACAATCAGCAGATACAAATGAGTAGTGTCAGTCTCCGAGCCACAGTTAAAAATAAAAAACAAATGTGCATATACATGTAAATAAAGAATGTATAAATTTTAACTGGGTGATGCCATCCTATAATCAAAAATAGAGACAAACCCTTGCACGTATGCCAATAATAAATCATTGGCATATCAATATTACTTAAACCAACTAAATATAAAATATTATTTAAAATAATATTAAAATTATAATTATATTAAAATATATATTTTTATGGACAGAAAAAATATATATATTACATTAAAAAAATTATATAAATGAAATTCCAGTTTTAAAAAAGACCTAAACATTTATATTAAATTACAATTTAAAATTAAAAATTAAAAACCCTCATTATTCATCGGTCAAAAAACAATTGAGGTCCAGCTCAATGTTGAGGCCCAGGGGCCTCATCGTCCTAAGGCGATGGATCCACTGGGTCTCATTCTGGGATACCGCCTTAGTCATGTCGGTTCCACGCCAATGATTGGTAATTCTATCTATCCCATAAAAAGTGAGTAAGCTGGGATCCCTGTTATGGTAAAGATCAAAATGTTTGGACACACTATGATCAGATTATCCTTTTATAATGTTGGCCACATGTTCATTAATTCTAATTTTGAGTTCTCGGGTAGTGCGGCCAACATATTGGAGGTTACAGGGACATACCAATACATAGGTAACAAACTTAGAATGACACGTGATCAGTGGTTTGATGGTGTATTCACGGTTGGTTACACTAGATTTGAATTTGCTAACCTTTTTTCCTTGCCTTTTTGTTTTTTTGCATGATCTGCATCGGGTACAATAATGGAAACTAGACCCATCAAGAAAGGTAAGGGGTTTTGCCGGAGGATCTGGGACATTGGCTGCCACCATATTTCTCAGCCCTGGTGCTCGCCGGTATATAAAGGTAGGACATACGGGTAGGATCTTGGCCAAATCACTATCTTTGAGTAGGATTGGCCAATACTCTTTAATAATTTTTTCTATATTCCTATATTGCCTATGATATCCAGACAAAAAAGGCACATCTTCTTTTCTTGGAGGTTTAACCTTACTTACTAATAAGGCTTGTCTGTCCATGTCCAAAACTTCTTTTTGGGCCTTCTGTAATTGGTTTGGGCAATAACCTTTTTCTAAAAATTTGGTAGTAAGTACCTCTGACTGTTGAACATAGTCCGCTAAATCATTACAATTTCTCCGAATTCGCATAAATTGGCCCTTTGGTATGGCACCCAACCATTTGGGATGATGGCAACTGGAGGTTGGTACATACCCATTGGGTTAAAGATGGCCTAACCCAATCTATTCTTACAGATAAAGAGGCACAATATTTGGTTCCAAAAGTACCTCGTACACCTGTACTGTACACGATTCCAAAAATCCACAAAAACAATACTCACCCACCTGGTAGGCCTATTGTTAGCGGTATAGGTTCTCTCTATTCCAGAGTGGGGGAGTACTTGGATATTTATCTCCAACCCTTGGTCACTCAAGGCAAATCCTATTTGAAGGACAGTAGAGAACTTATCAAGTCCTTAGCAACATTTACAGTTTCCGAAAATGTATGGTTGGTTACTGTAGACGTCGAATCTCTTTATACCAACATTCGCCAACCTGATGCAATTTCAGCTGTTCAACAAGCATTAGAACTCCAATCTGCAATACCCTCGGCTCAGATCAATTTTTTGGTTAAGGGACTCCTATTAGCCATGGGAAATAATTATTTCTGGGCCCAAGGAAATTTTTACAAACAGATCAGAGGAGTCGCAATGGGGGCTCGGTATGCACCCAGTGTGGCAAACTTGGTACTTAATAGATGGGAGGAGGAAACCATCTATAAAGATAAAGTTACCCCTCTGGTTTATTACCGGAGGTATATAGATGATATTGTACTTCTATGGGAGGGCTCCCAACTCTCCTTAGAACAATTTTTAGTCCAAATGAACAACAATAATTATGGTCTCAGCTTCACCGCTGAATTTAACAAGACCTCAATCCACTATTTGGACCTCATCTTAACCAAACAAGGTAACCAGATCCACACTATGACTTACTTTAAGCCAACTGACCGTAATGGGTATGTACCAACCTCCAGTTGCCATCATCCCAAATGGTTGGGTGCCATACCAAAGGGCCAATTTATGCGAATTCGGAGAAATTGTAATGATTTAGCGGACTATGTTCAACAGTCAGAGGTACTTACTACCAAATTTTTAGAAAAAGGTTATTGCCCAAACCAATTACAGAAGGCCCAAAAAGAAGTTTTGGACATGGACAGACAAGCCTTATTAGTAAGTAAGGTTAAACCTCCAAGAAAAGAAGATGTGCCTTTTTTGTCTGGATATCATAGGCAATATAGGAATATAGAAAAAATTATTAAAGAGTATTGGCCAATCCTACTCAAAGATAGTGATTTGGCCAAGATCCTACCCGTATGTCCTACCTTTATATACCGGCGAGCACCAGGGCTGAGAAATATGGTGGCAGCCAATGTCCCAGATCCTCCGGCAAAACCCCTTACCTTTCTTGATGGGTCTAGTTTCCATTATTGTACCCGATGCAGATCATGCAAAAAAACAAAAAGGCAAGGAAAAAAGGTTAGCAAATTCAAATCTAGTGTAACCAACCGTGAATACACCATCAAACCACTGATCACGTGTCATTCTAAGTTTGTTACCTATGTATTGGTATGTCCCTGTAACCTCCAATATGTTGGCCGCACTACCCGAGAACTCAAAATTAGAATTAATGAACATGTGGCCAACATTATAAAAGGATATTCTGATCATAGTGTGTCCAAACATTTTGATCTTTACCATAACAGGGATCCCAGCTTACTCACTTTTTATGGGATAGATAGAATTACCAATCATTGGCGTGGAACCGACATGACTAAGGCGGTATCCCAGAATGAGACCCAGTGGATCCATCGCCTTAGGACGATGAGGCCCCTGGGCCTCAACATTGAGCTGGACCTCAATTGTTTTTTGACCGATGAATAATGAGGGTTTTTAATTTTTAATTGTAATTTAATATAAATGTTTAGGTCTTTTTTAAAACTGGAATTTCATTTATATAATTTTTTTAATGTAATATATATATTTTTTCTGTCCATAAAAATATATATTTTAATATAATTATAATTTTAATATTATTTTAAATAATATTTTATATTTAGTTGGTTTAAGTAATATTGATATGCCAATGATTTATTATTGGCATACGTGCAAGGGTTTGTCTCTATTTTTGATTATAGGATGGCATCACCCAGTTAAAATTTATACATTCTTTATTTACATGTATATGCACATTTGTTTTTTATTTTTAACTGTGGCTCGGAGACTGACACTACTCATTTGTATCTGCTGATTGTTACAATTATCTGTAGATATGTTTGCCACTTGAGTATGGTTTTGCATCTCGAATCTGCAGTTATGTTTGCACACTGCAAATGGTTGCGAACGCTTTGTTTAATTTCTGTATTACGATTGTATTGAATGGCTGCCACAACCGGAACAGAGGCTGTTGTAGTATCGCATTGCCCCCCCCCCATCCGGTGATTGACAGGCCTATAATACTAGCCCTTAGCGTGCGCCAGGTACGCTTCCTGATGACGATCATATCGAAACATATGTCGAGGCGGTACCTGGGCACGCACTGATTACCTACTTCCGGTTATCTGGTTTCCTCGCGCACAGCAGTGGAACGCACGCCGGTCTTCGCTTCTCTCTCCAAGCCTACAGCCTCAGTGCCGGGATACGGGCACCCATTCAAGTAAGGGGCCACTTGGCACTGTGTATTTGTTTTTATATCTTAAATAAATAGTTTTACACTATGGGAGCTGTTCTTCCTTTTTTCTTATGACATCGGCATTGTTCGTTCAACATCATTGGAATCCCCCATGCGCAAGGTGGTGTTTAGGTCAACTTCATCTGGTAAGGAGCCATCCATCCCCACTTGAGGTGTCCCATTGGTGAAGGTGGAACCTACCACAAGGACTTTTTGAGCACGGAGCACAATAATATTATTTATGGTCACTATACATTTCACCGTGTATTGTATATTGTCTTGTCATATTCACTCATATATAATTGCACACTTCTTCACTGCAGGTGCTGTCATTATCATTGATTTTTTATATGCACATTTCACATTTTATAATATTATTTGTAATAAGGATTTATGTTCATATTGGGATAGGTTGTATTGATTCACCTATTTATTTTTCTTTTAGCGCCCCTATTACATGCACACTATAATAAGTATCCCCAAAAGCTTTTTTTTTTTTTTTTAAACATTTTTTTCCCTCAGTTTAGGGCAATATATATTCTTCTACATATTTTTGGGGGAAAAAAAGGCAATAAGCATATATTGATTGGTTTGCGCAAAAGTTATAGCGTCTACAAACTATGGGAAAGATTTTTGGTATTTTATTATTTATTTTTTTACTAGTAATGGCAGTGATCTGGGATTTTAAGCGGTACTGCGACAATGCGACGGACAGATCGGAGACTTTTGACACTTTAAATTGGCATTTATACAGCGATTAGTGCTATAAAAATGCACCGATTACTGAGTAAATGTCACTGGCAGGGAGGGGGTTAACCCTAGGTGGGAGATCAAGGGGTTAAATGTGTTCTCTCAGCATGTTCTACCTGTGTGGGGATGTGAGTGACTAGGAGAGAAGTCATATCGTTTTTCCTATTTCGTAGGAAGAAACTATATGGCTCCTCTGCTCTGACAGCACAGGGATTTGTGTGCTTACACCAGGAGTGTCCAAACGTTTTTCAAAGAGGGCCAGATTTGATGAAGTGAACATGCATAAGGGCCGACCATTTTGCCTGACATTCTTTGAACCATTAACATTTGGTCTAAGTGTGTTCGTTTGAGCACTAATACACTGCCCAACACAAATTCTCTTGCCTTTGTGGCTGTGTGTGGTAAAGCGTTGAGAGCAGGCTTGTGATTTGGATATACCGTATTTAGGAGGGAAGTTTTAGGGGAAAAAAAATGTAAATAAAAAACTGTGAAGCAAAATAAAGGTTATTGCCCATCAATGCAGCCTAATCCGTGCCCATCTGCAGCCTCTCCATTGTCATGAATGCAGCCTCTCCATTGCCATGAATGCAGCCTGATCGATGTCCATCTGCAGCCTCGGAGGGGCGGGAGGAGCACCAGTAGATTACATACATGAGAATCTCCTGTTTACATGGCAGCCTCTTTAATACAATTTCTCCCGCCTCCTATGATAGACAGAGGAGTCGTCCAATGGCAGCCCAGGAGACGGGATTTCCTATTACAGATGTCGCTGAGTAAACAGGATATTTTCCTGTATGCAATTTGACAGCACTTGTTCACCCACTCCCTGTCCTCTCCCAGGCAGAGACGATAAATACAGTATATATTCAAATTACCAGGGGGCCACATTAAACTGGAGCGGGGGCTGCAATTGGCCCCGGGCCAGACTTTGGACATGCCTGGCTTACACACACACAAATCTCCGTGCACGTGATCGCGCATGGCTGGCAGTGATTGTGCCCGCAAGCCGCGTGCATCGGGTTCCCCGCCGTGCATGTGCCCTCTGGTGGCCGAAATTGGGTAGGACATACCTGTATGGAATTTCGCCCAGTAGAGCCATTATGACGCAGTCGGCAAGTAGCAAATGCTGTGGGTGACAACTGTAATACTGTACAGTGAAATTTGCGTCAGGTTCTCTTCTTATTTAACAAAACACCCCTAATATTCTAATATTACAACTACCTGTATATAGGATTTGATCACATGAACAAACTGAGTGTCTCATCGCTAAATTATTCTGTTTCCCTCAGCATATTTTAATAAAAGACTTATTCTGTTACACATTCCAGAATCAATTTCAGCAATCTTCTCGGACTTGTTCTTATATAATGAATGCCCTTCACTCATTATTGTGAACAGCACACAAAATAAACTGATATTCTTCTGTATTGCCTTCTTCTATTTCCTAAACTAATTTCCAAAGTTTTTAGAGACTGAGAACTTTACGGTTTGATTGGAGCCTCAGGAACGATTCCGGTGACTGACTACACTTAAATGCTTTATAGTCATGGAAAGGTCACATTATGATGACACAGAAGGGCAATCAGCTGAATGTTTGCAGAGAAATATCGCCGATTCTCAGTGAATATCAAAATGCAGAATAATTCATGAATATTTAATTGGACCGAATACTATCTATCAGTGGTTCTAAACCATAACCGGATGGCATTTAGTTTGCTAATACACTGTAAATCATAGACTGTTATTTTTATGCAGTTTTTACCTTTTTGTATCTCCTACAGTCTCCTCCAGTACACAACATTGCTTTCTGATGGCGACAACGGTGTACCAAGCCTGTGTGATTTCCACCAGGGGTGCAAACGTGTTTAGTTAAGTCAGGCATTTGGACATTCATTCATTTCATTGGCCACAATAACTCTCCCAAAAAACGCTCTCCTCCTGCGTGGGCAAGTAATTTTTTTTCTGCCTCTAAACGCTCCTGCCTCATAAACGCCTATGCCTACATGGCTACAAAAGGAGGGGCATTTAATTTCCCTAGCGGTATTCTGGAGTCTGGCTCAGGGTGAATTTTCAGTGCCACACTCGGGATCGCATGGCAGGATCCATGTACAGCTCTTACTTACTTTGTCCCCTGGATCCTGCGATGTCTCCCTGCTGTGTCTGCGAGCCGCTGTGTCTCCATTCGATTCACAGTGCCAAGCTCCGTTCCCTGCGAGCGTCGCAACGCACGGGGACGGAGTATGGCGCCAAATTCAAAAAGTAAAAAACACAGTATAGATACAGTATACTGTATACTTACAGATTACAGTACTGTATCAAATAATTACACATCCCTTTGTCCCTAGTGGTCTGTCCAGTGTCCTGCATGTAGTTTTATGTTATAAAAACTTTTCTTTCTGCCTGGAAACTGTAGATTGTCCATAGCAACCAAAAAGTGTCCCGTTACATCAAAAGTGGTTTTAAAGCAGCTAGAAATCAGCTATAATAAATTAGAATCACTTGCAGAATTGAGCGATTGCGATTTGTGGGGAAATTCGCCATCAAACACTGAAAGTAATGACAGCGACAATTCTGCAACTGAGCAAATTTCAGTGTTTTTGATTTGATTACATTATTGAATAATTGTTATTATTATTATTATATTATTATTTGTTATATTTATAGTTGTTTATTATATTATAATTTTGCGTTTCAAACTTTATCATACCCGGGATGTCTACTAGACTCTTGTTTGGACAGATTTAAGTGAGTTATTCCTAAGAATTACAGGCCTACAATATAAAACGCCACATTTTCTTTCGAAACATTGTACCGCTTTCAGCATCAAAAATCTGCCATAATCATACCACCAGGGAGGTTAACCACTAGCCGACCAGCCGCCGTCGTTCTACGGCGGCAGGTCGGCTCTCCTGGGCGAGAGCCCGTCATGCTACGTCGGTTCTTCTGCGGCCACTAGGGGGCGTGTGCGCGCCGCCGGCGGCCCGCGCTCGACTCCGAGTCCCGCGCGCATGCCCGGCGGGTACGATCGCCGCCGGGCACCCGCGATTGCTCGTTACAGAGCGGGGAACGAGATCTATGTGTGTAAACACATAGCTCTCGTTCCTGTCAGCGGGGGAAACTGTGATTTTCTGTTCATACAATGTATGAACAGAAGATCAGTGATTTCCCCTAGTGAGGCCACCCCACCATACAGTTAGAACACAAACAGGAACACACTTAACCCCTTCCCTGCCCCCTAGTGTTAACCCCTTCACTGCCAATGGCATTTTTATAGTAATACAATGCATTTTTATAGCATTGATCACTATAAAAATGCCAATGGCCCCAAAAATGTGTCAAAAGTGTCCGAAGTGTCCGCCATAAGGTCGCAGTACTGAAAAAAAACGCTGATCGCCGCCATTACTAGTAAAAAAAATAAAAAAAATAAAAATGCCATAAAACTACCCCCTATTTTGTAAACGCTATAACTTTTGCGCAAACCAATCAATAAATGCTAATTGCGATTTTTTTTTACGAAAAATATGTAAAAGAATACGTATCGGCCTAAACTGAGGAAAAATACTTTTTTTATATATTTTTGGGGGATATTTATGACAGAAAAAAGTAAAAAATATTGATTTTTTTTCAAAATAGTCGCTCTATTTTTGTTTATAGCGCAAAAAATAAAAACCGCAGAGATGATCAAATACCACCAAAAGAAAGCTCTATTTGTGGGAAAAAAAGGACGTCAATTTTGTTTGGGAGCCACATCGCACGACCGTGCAATTGTTAGTTAAAGCGACGCAGTGCCGAATCACAAAAAGTGCTCTGGTCTTTGGACAGCAATATGGTCCGAGGCTAAAGTGGTTAAAGGCAAAAGAAAGTCATACGCCCTTAAAAAAGGCGTTTTTTAAGCTCAGTGTACATATAACGCACGATTATATAGTAGTCATTTGCATTGTAAACTCACAATAAAGCCTCATGCACGCTACGTTTTTGGGAGCGTGGGTGTTTTTTTTTTTACCAGCCCTTATGCCGTGTACACACGATCACTTTTTGTGATGTAAAAAACGTTGTTTTATCTCACGAAACAAACCAACGTTTTTCAAACTTAATTTTAAAAAACGACGTTGCCTACACACCATCGTTTTCTGAAAATGCTCTTGCAAAGCGCGGTTATGTACACCACGTTCGACGACACTCTGTTCTATTGAAGCTCCGTCTCACAACTTGCTTCTGAGCATGCGCGGGTTTAAAAACATCGTTTTAAACGTCGTTTTGCCCACACACGATCATTTTTTATGACACAAAAAACAACATTCTGAAAACGACATAAAAAATTGAAGCATGTTCGAATTTTTTTTTGGTCGTGTTTCAGAAGACATAAAACAACGTTTTGCCCACACACGATCATTTTAAATGACGTTTTTTTAAACGTTTTTTTTCATCACAAAAAACAACCGTGGCATTAAACTCCCCTCTATGTTTACCTATGTGTCCATGCACACTCGAACATTTTTTGAAGTTTATCAGCTGTTGTCTGAATGCCCTAAAATCGCATTCAAAGGCAGTTCTTCTGAACATGAAATGCTGACCGCTGAAAAATGCTCTTGAACGCGCTTTTATCAGCGTTTTTTTACATTACAGAGCTGAATGTTATCTGGTGTAATTAAAAAAAAAAAATGCCCAAAAACGCTGAAGCTGAAAAACACTCAAAAACACTTTAAAAAACGCTGTTTTGAAAGCGTTTTCTGCCAGCCATCCGATGTCCAGGAAGACTTTTTTTAACGCCCTGTGTGCATGGAGCCTAAACAGTATTTAACCTGAAGATAGAGAATCCCCTTTCTTCTCCACTGCTGGCTACTTTACAGGAATAGGCTCTAGTTCTGGGCTGCCTTCCCGCTCTACACAATTTATCACTGCTGAATACTTTAAAGCGGAGCTCCAGCCGCGATTTTTTTTTTTTAAAGTCAGCAGCTACTAACAGTGTAGCTGCTGACTTTAAATAAGGACACTTACCTTGTCCTACTTGCCCGCGCTGATGGGCCCCCCGATGCCAGTCCCACGATCGCTCCGGGTCCCGCGCCGCCATTCACACTATGGGAAACAGGCAGTGAAGCCGTACGGCTTCACTGCCCATTTCCTACTGCGCCTGCGTGAGTCTCACGCTGGCTTGTGAATGGGCGCGCTGCTCTGAGAACACACACAGTTCCCAGAAAGCAGCGCGCCCCATTCACAAGGAGAAGGACAAGAAGAAAAGGCGGAGTGGAAGAGGCAGATTACGGACTTCCGCATAGCAACAGGTATTTCGGGTGAGTATTTTTTTTTTTCAGGTTTTTTTTATTAGATTTTTTTAAACAACATGGGAAAATGTTGTTTTCCTGGGTGGAGCTCCGCTTTAAGGCAGCGGTCCCCAACATTTTTGGCACCAGGGATCGGCTGCGTGGAAGAAAATTGTGGCAGGGCCCGGGTGTAGGGGGGTGCTTGGGGGGGTAAGCGATTTTTCGCAGGCAATTTGTCAGGCAATGGCTGGTGTTAGTGCTTCAATCATCTCGGCACCAAGTTTGTTAAGGTGTCAGAGTGATTGAAGTGCATTATTACTATTATTACATTTTAATATACAATGAAATAGTTCAATTTACCATAAATGTACTTAAATGAAAAAAATCTGATAAAATGCTACTAGTGTGTGAACAACTTTAGTTGTATGATATCTAAACAGGAGACACGTGGAGACGCTTGAATTTTTTTTCTCTATCCAGGAGTTGCTTCTTGGCAGGTCACAGACAAGAAGGTAAACCAAAAAATACTTTTGGCTCCCATGATTAAGTGCAGGGTTTTGGTTCTTTGCTATGTGGAACTTGTTTTGCTACCTATTATATACAGAAGGTGCAACATTTACAAAGGTGTCAGGTAGTGGGCTGCAAAGTTCCTGTTTCCCAATAACAAGGCAATTACTGTATTTATTGGCGTATAACACTCACTTTTTTACCCTGAAAATTGAGGGTAAACGGTGCCTGCGTGTTATACACAGGGGGCTGTGGACAGTTTTTTTTCCTGAAACTTCCCTCTTAAAGTTAGGGTGCGTGTTATACGCCGATAAATACGGTATCTATAGCATTATTTGTACTTAGGGGTTTCAACAGCCCCTCAAATCTTCTGATTTTCAATGACAAGGAGCCCTTCCTCAAAGCCAAGATGTTCTCTTACTCAAAATATTCACTTTTGCTATTAATATAAAATCTGCTGTAATTTATTATTTTCTTTGTAGACCTTGCTATGGTCTTTTAAAAAGGTCACTAGCGTACATTCATTAATTCATCACCGTGATGAGTTGTAAGTTCTCATTACTTCCTTCCAAGTGATCTGCATGGCTGTAGCTAATAATTCCACTTTATTTCCAGGTGCTAAAATTAATTTGGAGGGATCGACATGAAGGCGAGTGCTTGTACTTTTCCATGGCTCAAACACCACTGAACAAATTATTTGTCCTTTCTTTATAAAGGGTACACTGACCATGTAATCATATTCGGGGGGAAAGCTGTACACATAAACCTTTGAGTTACAGCGTGTATGTGGGAAACGGAAGTCATGGCACTGCAACAATTGAGTAATCTTAAAGGGGTTGTAAACCTTCCAGTTTTTTCACCTTTATGCATCCTATGCGGCCCTTTACACAGCTTTAGGCATTGTGACGTCCAACAGCTTGTCTCTGGTCAACAGTGAGCAGTCAGTCAGGCAGACTACACGCAGCTCTTCCACGCGGCGGATCTGCTGCTGGCGCCCAAACCAGCATTCCATCTGCAGGTAGAGGTGGAATGCAGATATCACTCAGCTTTCCCCTCTCTCAGGATGCAACCGGAACTAAGTGAGCTGCATTGGCTTACACTGGAGCTGTCCTGCTAAAGAAATAGTATACAGAGTGCTTCTCCCTCACTGTGTCTGGCGAAGGTGCCGAAACTGGCAACACCCTGGCTGTTTCTTTACAGTAAGTTAACAACACATTGGTTTGGGGGCCCAGGGCCCCTACATGTGCATGGGCTGCCCCACCCCTCTTTGATGGCGGCCCTGCTCACATAAGAAAATGCACCCTGCCCAGGATTACCTGCAAGAACCTCAGCAGGTGTTCCCACAATTTTTTTTTTTATTATTTTTTTTATTTTTTTTATTTTTAAAGTGTAATTTTTTGTGCGTGAACTCGAGAGAGAGGAGCTAGACTGCGGGAGTTGGGAGTAGGCAGACCCTCCCCCCGGAGGCAATCGCCATCCTTCTCCATGCCCCTGGTGGCAATGGCGGGTGTGAAGGGGGGCCTCCCACTCACCCCGCCCTACCTGCTCCTCTTGGGAGCCCAACTGGGGCCCAACGGGACCCCAATGGGGCAGAGGGACTCCCCCTATGAGGGAGTGAGGGGGCCTAGCCCACCCAGCCAGCCCCGTAGGTCCTTCGCCTCTCTTTATTTTAAGAGACCGCATGGCCAAAGTGCATGTGTTTTAAACCAATTTTGTGTGCGTGCAAGTGTGGTGGTTTTTGTGGGGGGGGGGGGGTGGGCGTACTAAGCACAGGCGTACCTTGCATAGCACACCCACCGGGAGCCGGGCTGAGACCACCAAACTCAATTCACATGTAGCCGAGACCGGGATCCGAACCCTTGGCTGCAGAGGTGAATGGCTTGTCAGCGCAGTGCCAATCACGTTGAGCCACCACAGGACCTAGGTGTTCCCACAATTAGCTGCAAGTAGGCAGCCCCATTGAAAGCAATAGGAGGCTGCTGCCTATGTCCAGGACTAATCATTCGCATTTAATCACTGCCTAAAAGATTACATGCAAATAGCCACGATTAGCTGCAGGAGCCAGCAGCCTTCCATTGCTTTCAATGGGGCTGCCTGATCGCAGATAATTGCGGGCACCCCAATTGGGGTTCTTGCAGGTAACTGTGGGCAGGGTGCATTTCCAAGTGTGAATGCATCCTTTAAAGCGGTGTTCCGCCCAAAAAAAACAAAGCATTTAAAGCCAGCAGCTACACATACTGCAGCTGCTGGCTTTAAATAAATGGACACTTACTTGTCTTGGAGTTTCCATCAGCTGTCGGGTGCTTTGCCGCCATTGCGGGTACAGGAACCCGGCAGTATAGCCTTTTGGCTTCATGCCAGGAACCCTACTGTGCCTCTCTCCTATTGGCCTGGCTACCAGGGGAGGAGGAGGGAGCCCCGCGGTGCTGTCAAAGCTCCGCGGCAGGGACTCCCGGAAGTGGCAAAGGATGCCTGTCAAAGATATCCTATACCCTCCCTCCTTCCCAAAAGGTGTCAATTGTGACAAATGAGGGGACATAAGATGAGCGGAAGTTCAACTTTTGGGTGGAACTACGTTTAAGTTTCGATGATAACGGTAAACAGGGCAAATAGAGAGGGTGAATTTCTCTAAGGCCTCGTACACACGAGGGGATATGTCCGCTGAAAACGGTCCGATGGACCATTTCAGCAGACATCTTCGCTCGTGTGTATGTGCTAGCGGACAGATTTCTCCACCCGACAGATTTCAAAGCATGCTTTGAAATCTATCCGGTGGGAATCTGTCCGCCCGACATGTCTGCTGGTTAGTACACTTACCAGCAGACATGTCGTCCCCCACCGCCGCCGCCGAATGGATTCGGCGCATGCGCGGAAGTGTTTAACTTCCTGGTGCGGTGACGTGGCGGTGACGTGGCGGCGTCAACGTCACCGCCGCGTCACCGTGCCGTCCGGCGGCGGGGAATTTGATCCGATGGTGTGTACACGCCATCGGATCAAACTCCCGATCGGACATATCCGATGGAAATGGTCCGCGGACCGTTTTCATCGGATATGTCTGATCGTGTGTACGAGGCCTAACAGGTGCACATACAGCAATAAAAACGTTTTCTTTTTTGGGGTGGTAGCAAGGAAGTCAAAGCTCTTTTAAAGTACTGTATTTCTACAATCCGGGTTACATACCAATTAGAGAGGCAGTTAGGGTTAAGTTTGGATTAAAGAGACTCATAGTGGTGTTAGTAGGTGCAGGCAGGATGTGTGTCAGGCTGGTTCGTAGTGAATACCCATCCCAGCATGGACCCTGACCCCTATGTTCTTGCCCCTGCTGACACTGGAAGGAGTGCCAGAGCAAGTAAACATGGCTTTACACAGGTACACAGACATTTATATTTTCATAGCATATTGGCTTCCTGCTTTACCCCATTTATTTTACCTACTTTTGCTTTTTGCAGTCATACCTTCATATTCAAAGATGTTACTTTGTCTAGTTGTCTTTAAAAGAAATAAAAATATGTAACCATAGTCATATGAGCTGCTTGGACTTGAATTTCCCAAATTTTCTTCTACTCTAGAAAATTAGGGCTACCCTCTGAAAATTACCCATAAATATAATGATCTGATATTAGAGCAGTATAGAACTGAACTTGTGACCTGAACACTGCAAAGCAGCAGTGCAAATTAGTGAGAAGAGAAGAGATGCTGTTTGTTCCCCTAGTTCCTAGTACCCAGGCTGATGATGCAGACATGAATTACAGACAGACACAAACCAGATACGTATGAACTATAACTGGCTGTGTCCAACTTGGACACCTAACACACAAAACATTTGGTCATGGCAGCACATAAAAACATTTCCTAATTACGCTCCACCACAATTGACATTTCTGATTAAAAAAAATTATATATATATATATATATATATATATATATCAAAAAGATTCTGTTACTAATTACACATTTAGTAATTATTCATTGCGGTGTTGTACCAAAAACATGATCGTCCTAGCAAAAAGAACTGGAGGCTTGAGGGGACATAGCTCATGTGGAGAAAAGGAATTATGAAATAATAGGCAGGAGGCCATCAGAAAGTATACAGGGGATAGCTAAGCAACTGGTGGTCATAGCTGGCCTATTAATGCAAAAACATGGCATTTGTCAATATGGCTGGTCTATCTGAGTGACGTGGGCTTAATCAGCTTTGTCTGCTGCAGGTGGCACACCAAATTTGCCAGCAAACCTAGGCCTCTCCACTCCATAGATCTAGGAGGGAAGACACACATCTATTTGTCATGCAATGACAGTGATAGTTCCTTTGCTCAGTTACCGTATTTTTCGGACCATAAGGCGCACCGGGTTATAAGGCGCAATATCATAGAGCGATTGTTAACGGGTTTATTTTCATACATAAGGCGCACCGGGTTATAAGGCGCACGTGGGTATAGAAAATGAATGAATGAACGCACACACCTCTGTCACACGCAAGCGCCAGCTCCGAAATGCCGTCGCATTCCAGTGACGTCACCGCGGCTCACGCTGTGCCCCATGCCTCGCTTTCAACAGTGTCACCATACCAGCTAGTTCCACTGCTATACGGACGGTTCGACAGAGGGGCATAAGAGCATTTTACAGCTTACATCTGGTGCGGAAGGACGTTACAGTAGAGACTATTTCCATGATCTACATGCCGGATCTCTACTATTTACATGTAAGTGGTTGCTGTAAACCTGTATGTCTGTAATGCTCAATACAACCATACATTAGGCGCACCGCATTATAAGGCGCACTGTCGATTTTTGAGAAAATGAAAGGATTTTAAGTGCGCCTTATGGTCCGAAATATACGGTATACTGAAGGCAAGCAGGAAACATGGCCTTCAACATTGTAATGGGAGATGTAAGGACATTTGTGCTACATATTGGCTAGTGCACAGGGGAACAATTTAGTTTGCCTGCAGTACATTAATGGGACTGAGGCTTCGTACACGTGGGCCAGAATCTTGTCAGGAAAACAAAAACATTGTTTTTCCTGAAGAGATTCTTGGCAAGAAATCTCTTGTCGCCCGAGTGTACAAACAGTCCTTTCAAAAGAACCGTGGTTCTTTTGAAAGGCAAGAACGCAGTGACGTCATATCGAGTCACACACGCTCGGTTTACTCGGCAAAAAAGCTCTGCCAGCAGTTTTCTTGCCGAGAAAACTGAGTATGTGTACGAGGCTTCAGGAACCACAATAAAGGAAGAAAATTGGAATGGTCAATAGTCTTTGTATGAGTTATGACAGGAAAGGATCTTTTTAGTTAGCTGTAGAAAAGCAACAGATGATGTATAAATGGCACCGGAGTATCATGACCTCAGTAGGGCAACTGTGTCCGATTCAAAAAAATATTTTTGGAAGCAAGATTTTTTAGACTGGACACTTCAACTTCCCTCTTGTGGTGCAACCCAGAATTCTATTGTGGACAGTGAATAGAATTTTGTGGTGCATCACTAAGGCCCCTTTCACATTGAGGCGTGGAGCCGCGGTGACGGTATAGCCGCGCTATTTGTAGCGCCGCTATACCGTCGTGTTTACCGCGATATTCGGGCGCTAGCGGTGAGGTTTTAACCCCCGCTAGCGGCCGAAAAAGGGTTAATACCGCCCGCGTTGCGGGCGGTATTACCGCGCTATTGCCGCGGTTTCCCATTGTTTCCAATGGGAAGGCGCGCTATAGGAGCGGTGAACACACCGCTCCTATACCGCGGTAAAGATGCGGCTAGCAGGACTTTTGGAGCGTTCCTGCTAGCGCACCGCTTCAGTGTGAAAGCCTTCGGGCTTTCACATTGAACACTACAGGGCATGATTTTTCATGCGGTATAGCAGCGCTATTTTTAGCGCTGTACCGCATGAAAAACGCCTCAATGTGAAAGGGGCCTAAGGCTAAGTTCACGCTGGTTTCAAAAGAAGATGTTTGAGATGCATTAAAAATGCTCTATGCAAATTATACAATGGGCTGTTCACAGTGCTGTTCACACTACCAAAACATTAAGCGTTAGTGTTGTGTCACTTCAAGATTGAAAGTAGTTGTAAACCCTTTGCAACCACTTTAACCTACAGGTAAGCCTAGATTAAGACTTACCTGTAGATGCAAGAAATATCTCCCAAACCTGCAATGTTTAGGAGATATTTTCAAAAAATAGCGGCACCAATGTCTATGGGCATATCGGGCTCAGGGGCACTGAGCATGCCCCTACTAACGGCATCATGCCGTTAGTGGTGGCTCCCCAACGCTGCTCCTGCGACAGCTGGAAGTCACTCCGGGTATCATGGCGGTGTCGGAGGAGGCGAATGAGGGCCGCTGCGTGGGCTTTGATCTCAGGTAAGTAATTCATAATGAGCTAGTATGCTATGTATACTAGCTCATTATGCCTTTGTCTTGCAAGTTGTCTTTTTGTTTGGATGAGAGGGTTTACTTCCTCTTAAAGCCTCATGTCGAGTCAGGAGGCGTTTGAAGCCTTTCAACGCCTCCCATTCAAGTCTATTGTAATGCTTCAAAGTGAACCTCCGCTTTTTCGGAACCCTCCCCTCCTCCAGTGTCACATTTGCCACCTTTCAGGGGGGTGCAGATACTGGTATAATACAGGTATTTGCACCCACTTCCGGGCATAGATAGCTGCAAAATCTGCAGATATCTACATCAAGCCCCCCCCCCCAACTGTGTTCTGGGAAACACATAGTTCCCAGAATACAGCGGGGACCAGTGAAGATGTGCAGCGCGACTTGTGCATGCGCAGTAGGGAACCGGGCAGTGAAGCCGCAACGCTTCACTTCCTGATTCCCTCACGAGAATGGCCGCGGGGGCAGCTGAGAGATGGGCAATTGTTCGTCTTCGGCTGCCGACATCGGGGATACCTAGGACAGTTGTGTCCATTTATTAATAATCAGCAGCTGCAGTATTTGTAGCTGCTGGCTTTTAATATTTTTTTTAGATGGACCTCCGCTTTAAGATTAGTTTATTTCCTGTAATGGAATAGGCATTTGTGGAGTGGTTTTTAACGTGCCTAAATGCTCATCAAATGCTTCAAAACTGGCTATAGCGCATTTGGGGAACATTTTTAACTTGGCATGAACACTTGTAAAACGTCAGTCTAATGTCTATAATAAAGCTCATTAACACCAGTCTAATGCCGCGTACACACGATCATATTTCAGGTCGTAAAAAATGTTGTTTTTCAGGCTCTAGAAAAAACAAAGTTTTTTTTCAACTTGATCATTAAAACGGCCTTGCCTACACACGATCGTGGGAAAAAAAATGCACTAGCAAAGCGTGGTGACGTACAACACGTACGACGGCACTATAAAGGGGAAGTTCCATACAGATGGCACCACCCTTTGGGCTGCTTTAGCTGATTTTGTGTTAGTAAAAGACGATTCGCGCTTTTCTGTCTGTTAAAGCGTGATGAATGTGCTTACTCCATTACGAATGCTAGTTTTATCCGAAAGAGCACTCCCGTCTCATAACTTGCTTCCGAGCATGCGTGGATTTTTCGAGTCGTTAAAGCCCACACACGACTATTTTTTACAACCCGAAAAACAACAACGTTAAAAACGTGGTTAAAAATTAGAGCATGTTCGAATATTTTTTTTTTTTGCCGTTTTTCAGAGCCCGAAAAATGCTCTGAAGCCCACACACAATCATTTTTAATGACATTAAAAAAAAAAACGTCATTTTTTACAACCCCAAAAATGATCGTGTGTACGCGGCATTACGCCCATACTAATGATATAGGAGCATTTGTTAAAGCGGAGTTCCACCCTTAAAACCACTTTGTTTCATCCCATCCAGGGCTGACGCCAGTATGCTGTTTTTTTTTTAATCCATGTACTTACTTTATAATAGATCGTTTAATTTCGGGCGCACCGCGGTATGTCGCCGCTATAAGGCGTCACGCCTTCTGGAAACAGCCGATTAGCGTTCGGCTCTTCTCGGCGCCTGCGCACAGACCCAGGAGCTGACTGCGCAGGCGCCGTAAATAGCCGGTCCTAGTTCGGCTTTTTTCGGAGGGTGTGACGCGGCTATACACGGCGCCTGCGCAGTCAGCTTCTGGGTCTGTGCGCAGGCGCCGAGAAGAGCCGAACGCTAATCGGCTGTTTCCGGAAGGCGTGACGCCTTATAGCGGCGACATACCGCGGTGCGCCCGAAATTAAACGATCTATTATAAAGTAAGTACATGGATAAAAAAAAACAGCATACTGGCGCTGACGCCAGTATGCTGGATGGGATGAAACAAAGTGGTTTTAAGGGTGGAACTCCGCTTTAAGTGTTATAAATTTTGTCAAGTGTAAACAAGCCCCAAATGGACTACTAGCAAGAGAAAGAAGGTCCTAATTCTATCTATATATCTGTAGTTAGACTTAATTTAGAATTCTGTGCCCAATACCAAAGACTTCACTTACAAAAGGATATATACAGTATATAATAGAATGAGTCCAGAGATGGGTGGTAAAAATGGTGAAAGTCTGAGGTATTAAACATATCAGGAGAGATTGCAGGAACCCAACATTAATCTCTAAGTAAAGCGTAGCTCTGTTATTAAACTCTCATACAGTGAAAGATCATCCCTGCTGAAAAATACTCCCAATAACATTAAAAAGAAATACAAATAATACTTTTTGCTGGAAATTCTACAAAATATAACTTGAACTATAATAATGTGATTTAAAAATATATATACAACAGTGCTGATCTATAAAGATTTACATGCCTCCTGCATGTATCCTCACCTGTCAAATGTCTCCCCTCTGTCTGTTATGAACTGAGAAACTGCAGATTCTGTGGGTGGATCTGTTGTCTGGAGCTCGGTGGGTGGAGTCGTGATGTCAGTAGACTCCCTGCCCTCCTCTACACTCCCCTTGTCAACATGCATTTTCTCCTGTGTATTTCTTACACTAAATTCTACTATGATCACCAACATCCAGTCAAAACCCAGAAAAGTAACCACATGACTTCAGAAGAGGAGTGGGGGTGGGAGTTAAAAAATAATGCCTGTCTCAGGCTTGTGCGTGAGATATGTAGATCACCTGTCACTCACAGCAGGGGGGAAGAACAGATACGGAGGTTTTCTCCTTTTGACTGTTTTATCTCACTGAAAAAACATAAGAGGATTACTCAGAGTTGGATTAACTCTTTGTGGCAAGACTGGGCACAGATGATAGGAAATCTTATACTCTACATTGTGACAGCAAAAAAATAAAATAAAATTGGGTTTACATCCACTTTAATGTTCTTGGAACAATTTTTCAGCAGATCTTTCACAGTATGAGAGTTGAAAAACAGTCCAACACTTTTCTCTGAGATTTATTTTGAGGGTTGTGGGAAAACATATCAGTGTCAGCCGCAGTTTTTATTTCATCTGATTTATTTAATTAAAGGGAAACAGAATTATTAGTACAGAAATGTACACTAGGAATCTAACATGTACAGTTCTGAGGAAAAGAAGGTAAAAGGCGAAAGATTGAACGCTTTTATACCCTAAGGGTGTAACTAAGGTTCAGGAGGGTAGTATTTTTAATATCAAACTAAGAGCAGGAACGCGGGGACATGGCCTTAAACTAGCAGGAGGAAAGTTTAAAACTAACCTTAGAAAGGATTTTTTTTTTTTTTACAGATAACTGATGCTTGGAATAAGGAGTGAGCAAGTCAACAGTATGTAAATATAATCATGCTTGGGGAACAAAACAAAGAGGCAAACTTGATGGACCACTTGGGAGTTTTCTGCCATCACTCCTCCATGTTTCTGTGCTTTAAGTGATGTACACACTAAAGGACAATCAGGGGGAACGATTGGCTGGTTTTCCTCAATGTGTCACAGCAAGTTGCAACCAGGGACAGAAATAACGTATGGAAATTAAAGTAGAAATAAATGTTTGGATAGCCGCACTGTGAAAAAACACCGATGCGTTTCATACTATTGGTTAGTGCTTAGTCATAGCTATGACTAAGCACTAACCAATAGTGTGAAACGCGTCAGCTGCACCCCCTATTTTCTGCTGTGATGTGTGGTGTTTTAAAAGTTTTTTACCAATAAATGCAACCAAGAGGTTTTTTCAAAGTGCGGCTGTCCAAACATTTATTTCTACTTTGCTTTGTGCATTGCCGGCACCTGGGCTTTTCTGAGAAGATACGGATTACTTCACAACCCATCTGGAGCGGTGACTACACTTTCTCTATAACGTATGAAAATTCTCGTATGATAAAGGCTGTTTTTTGGTTACTGATCCTGCACAGTCTTTTTTATAACTGATATTTCTCATACGAAAGCGGTACACATTAAAAGAAAATAGTTAATTCTGTTCACGTACGAGAATTTTTTTGGGCGTTTGTTGCAATCGGATGTTGAAAGTTGTGTACAAACTAGGGTTGTCCCGATACTACTTTTTTAGGACCGAGTACAAGTACCGATACTTTTTTTCAAGTACTCACAGATACCGAATACCGATACTTTTTTTAAATGTCCCCCACAAATGCAGCCATGTCCCCCACAAATGCAGCCATGTCACCCATATATGCAGCCATGTCACCCACAAATGCAGCCATGTCACCCATATATGCAGCCATGTCACCCACAAATGCAGCCATGTCCCCCACAAATGCAGCCATGTCACCCATATATGCAGCCATGTCACCCATATATGCAGCCATGTCACCCATATATGCAGCCATGTCACCCACAAATGCAGCCATGTCACCCATATATGCACTCCCCCTTGCTCGGCATTGGACAGATCACGATCACCCATCCAATCCCGAGCAAGGGGGAAGTGTCTATACGGCCGGGAACACTACAGCTATTCAAATGAATGCTATGATGTTCCCACACGATGTTTAACCCATGCGGCGGCAGGTTTCGATGCGGCGGCGGCGTTCGGCGGCAGCGGCGGGGGGGTGGGGGGATTGGTGTCTTGTATTGGCGGAAAAGGTATTCTATTCTGGTATCGGGGTTATTTGCGGGAGTACAAGTACTCCCGCAAATACTCGGTATCGGGACAACCCTAGTACAAACTATACGATTTTCTCTGAGGCGCCGTACACACGGCAGAGAACCTCGACGGGCAGAACACATCGTTCCGCCGGTGAGGTTCTCTCCCGGCCGTCGAATTCGGCGACCCGCCCGTCGGGAATGGCAACCAGCCATTCTTCCAGGCGGGCCGTCGAGGAAATAGAGAGCGTGCTCTCTATTTCGGCTCGACGGGCTTCCCGACGGGAAGCTCGCCGAGACCGTACACACGGCCGAGGTCCTCGCTGGAATGTGCATTCCAGCGAGGTTCTCGCTGGTTTTCAGCGAGAACCTTGGCCGTGTGTACGGCGCCTGAGTGTACAGGCCTTTACTATTCCACTGATCAAATACTGAGCAAGCCATTTGTATGAACAGTAAGGGGTTGATTTACTACAACTGGAGTATGCAAAATCTGGTGCAGCTCTGCACAGAAACCAATCAGCTTAGAGTTTTTTGTCAAAAAGCAATTGAACAAGCTGAAGTTAGAAACCGATTGGCTGCCATGCAGCACTGTGCCAGATTTTCCACTCTCTAGTTTTAGTAAATCAACCCCTAAGTGTTTACAAAAAGCAGGTAATGTTATGGGGCTTTGGTTTAAATTTTACCAAAGGTTTAGCTTTAGTCATGTTATCTAAGAGTGTAATTGTCCCAACAGTTTCTAAGGTTGTCCCTATAGTGCAGTCTTCAAACACAGAGCAACCCTTTAAATAACTTTGAGGGTTCAGGGAATTTCTGCTAATAATTACAGTATATCTATCACTTACAGTACATTAGTATGATGAGTAAAAGTTCACCATTATGAGAATACATAAAATAATCAGGAATGTGTCATGCTTGGTGTACTTTGCATCAAGGACCGTATGGTTGTACCACAGTACAGTATAAAGGACTATACCAAAAATGTATCTTCGGTAATAATAAAGAAAAGAACAAACTAAAAAAGAAACAGTGAAAATAGTAGTTTAAAGAGAAGTGACCCTTTACATTTTTGGTCAGTAAATTGTTACTTCACATTGGTGGGCAGTGGAGAAGGGCCTGTTAGATTGGTGGTCATTGGGAGAAGGGACGCTTCACACTAATGGTCAGTGGAATGCTCCTTACAATGACTGTGGGGAAAAAAAGTTCCTTACCATTGGAGTTTGGTGGAAAGAATGTTCCTATACATTGGTGGTAAATGGGAAGAACAGAAAGAAGAAGCTGCCGCTCCAGGTGAGCGCACCTCAGTGATCAGTGTCCACTCAAAACCAGGTGGGTGCTGAAAATGCACAAGGCATAAATGGAAGAAAAAATATTATGGACAGCCGCACTCCAATGGATGTTGAAAAATGGTCCGTAGCCTTTTAATAAAGTAAAGGAAAAACACTACAAGAAAAAACATCAAACAGTGGGGTAATACAGCTGACGAGTTTTACATTAATGAACAATGCTTAGTCATAGTTTTGTCTTATAGTGGTTTTCCTTTACTTTATTAAAAGGCTACGGACCATTTTTTAACATCCATTGGAGTGCGGCTGTCCATAATATTTTTTCTTCCGTAAATGGGAAGAACATCCCTTACCATAGGTGCTTAGTGGGAAAAATGTCACTTACGGTACATAGATGGCCAGTGGGAAGTCTGTCCCCTACTATTGGTGGTTAGGGGGAAGCATACCCTCTAAAGCCTCATACACATGCATGGTTTTCTTGGCAAGAAAACTGCTGACAGAGTAAGGGGGCGTACACACGACCGAGTTTCTCGGCAGAATCCAGCAAGAACCTCGATGGGAGACGTATTCTTCCGAGCAACCCGTCGAGCCAAAAAGAGAGCAGGTTCTCCATTTCCTCGTTGTTCAATGGGAAATTTTGGCTCGACGAGCTTTTTCACTGCCGAACTAGGAACTCGACGGGCGGAACGAAGAGTTTCGCCCGACGAGTTTCTCGGTCGTGTGTACGCCGCCTAAACCGTGCGTGTGTACGAGGCTTTGAGGTTTCTCGTCAAGAAAACTGCCCAGAATCTCGACGAGAATAATAGAGAACCTGCTCTGTATTTTCTAGTCGTGAAATTCTCGGCAGTGTTTTC
The DNA here is from genome assembly GCA_029574335.1 of Rana kukunoris. Classification (NCBI taxonomy): domain Eukaryota; kingdom Metazoa; phylum Chordata; class Amphibia; order Anura; family Ranidae; genus Rana; species Rana kukunoris. The sequence continues at coordinate 64,785,173 of CM056049.1, forward strand.
CTGCCTAGAAACCCGAACGCGTGTATACTTACCTCTCCATGGAAACCCGCGCATGCTCGAAATGACTTCAACGCATGCGCGGTAGTTTCCAAGGCATAAGTAGGGTGAAGCAAGATGGCTGCGAAAGCATTGAATGTGACAAGCGTCACCGCGTTCGTGCCATTCAAAAGAACGGCGGTTCTTTTGAATGGTCTGTGTGTACACTCGGCCGTCAAGAGAATCTTGCCAGTAATCTCATCAGGAAAAACAACGATTTTGTTCCTGGGCCGTGTGTACAGGGCTTTACAGATAGCTAAAAAGATTATTGGTGTTAATGGTAGTTTTTTTGATGGACTGAAATTGCTAATTTTCAAGGAACCCCTAGCAACCTTAGGAGGAACTCTAGACTTTCACAAAACTCTGGTTAAGAAAGGGTGTTTTAGAGCAATGTTTCTCAACTCCAGTCCTCAAGTGCCCCCAACAGGTCATGTTTTCAGGATTTCAGCTGTGGCAATTACTTAGGCAGTGAAACTGATCATATCAGAAAAACACAAAAGCGGCGCCTTCTAAGCGTAGCAGTAGTAAAATGTAATTGATGTGTTCAAACAATAATGCCTGAGGAAGGGACACGAATGTCCCGAACGCGCGCATCCGCCCGCGCATAGGAAGTGACAACACTCGCGCTGCTACACTGGGAAACAGGTTCCCTGTCTTTTGGTTCCAGGGGATCTCGTTGTACATCGCCCGTGCCGTCAGCAGTAACCAGCAATTCGACACCCAGCGAGATGGACACTCACTACCTGCGGAAGAAAATCGTTATTGTTCACATGCCTGATCATTCACCTGCTTTGTGAGTAGGTCTTTTTTATTGTTTGAACACATCAATTAAATTTTACTACTGCTACGCTTAGAAGGCGCCGCTTTTGTGTTTTTCTTGTCGTTTACAGATTGCTTCATCTGTCAGCTGGCTGCCATCAAGTGTTAGTGTGGTCTTAGGCTATTATGCTTATAGACGTTTTCTTATATATGGACTCCAATATATTAATGTATACTATTTTCTCACTACTGAATTGCCTGTCTTAGAATCATATCTGTGTATAGGCTGGACTTTGGGAGTGCGCTCAATTCTCTGTTTTTTTCGTTTTAAACTGATCATATCACCTGTTCAAAATAATGGAAAGCTTAAAAACATGACCTGTTGGGGGTACTTGAGGACTGGAGTTGAGAAACATTGTTTTAGAGTATGAAATAATCTCAATGGTAAGGAAACAGCTACTGTAAATGCTATTTATGTTTGATTCCTATCATATGTGTCAATGTCCTTTCATTCCACTCATTCCTCCTCTTGTTAATGTAATCACAACACCATGGCTACAAATTAGATAAATTACGTTTAATTGTAAGCAGGTGTGATTATACTGTTCCTGACACACTTAGCAAGTATAAATATAGCTAATCCTTATTACATAAATCACCACCACTCATATTTATCATAGCAGCTGCCTTTGTATTGCACACTATCCAAAATTAGACCCTGGGTAATGTCAAGAAAGCCACAAATCTCGCTCCATTCTATGGGATTAGTCAGGTTACACGTAAGCAAAACCTAATTTAGCTTGTTAGATAGTAAGTTTTACTCTTCTTATGTCAATGCCATCATACAACACAATCACCATCAAACAACACCTGCCACCAGTGCAACACTTTCCAAAAAGATGAACTAGACACATTCTAGGAATGTCCCTAGGTTTGTACAGCTCAGAAATGTCAGTGACTTATTCATTGAACTTTCATGTGTATGCAAAGTAATGACAGGTCCCCTTACTAGCATGTGCCGAGGTCAGTTCTCTGAGGGCTTTTCTTCTCCTTTTATGCTATTTTTTCCCAATATTTGGTTAGAGGTAAAATCTGTAAAATCGGTAATTTTAGTTGGGTTGGTCAACATCCTTAATCAAGGTTCCTAAATGGTTCATTTGTTTGATTAAAGAGGAGTTCCACCCAAATTTGGAACTTCCGTTTGTTCCATTTCTCACCCCCTTACATGCCACATTTGGCATGTAATTTTTTTTGGGGGGGAGTGGGGGCTTCAGGAGGAGTGGGACTTCCTGTCCCACTTCCTGCTTCCGCCGAGGGGCTGGTAAGGCGATTAGGCGTAATCGCCTTATTTCAGCCCCCTCGCTGTAGGCGATGGCCTAGGACACTGACAGGTCCTAGGCAATCGCCTGTCCAATCAGCGGCGAGCCGCGTGCGCATGCGCAGTGCGGCTCGCGCATGTGCAGTGGGTGCCCGGCCGTGAAGCCGAAGGCTGTCACGGCTGGGTGCCCAGAGTCGGGATGGAGACGCCGGCTGGGGAGGGGGGAGAGGAGCGGAGCCCCGGTCGGCGCGTCGCTGGAACGCAGGAGCAGGTAAGTGAGTGTTTATTAAAAGCCAGCAGCTACACTTTTTTAATAAACACAATTTTTGGCTGGAACACCCCTTTAAGCCTAGTATACATGTGCCGAATATTGGGCGGCATCAATCGGTTCATTAGAAACCGTCCGACATTCAGCACATGTGTACTGTAGCCGGTCCAACAGAAGCTGGCCAAACTTCGCTCAAAGGGACGTGACCAAAAAAGGTCTGCCGACCGGCTCCCTATCAGCGCTCTCACCCGACGGATGAGAGCACCAAGCGGAGTATTCTGATGGGGGGAGGGGGGCACCCCCCTGTCAGAACACAATAACACAGCAGGGGAGATTGTTGTACTAACAAGTGGTTGGTGTTTTTTTTTTCATTCAACCTATTGGGTTGAATGAAAAAAAATAATAGTAGTGTGCATGAGACTTTAATCTATACCCAGTAATTGAACATTTATAGTTAAAGGATCACTAAAGGAATTTTTTTTTTTTTTTTTTAGCTAAATTGCTTCCTTTACCTTACTGCAGTCCTGGTTTTTGCTTTGAAGTTGCTGTAATTCTGCTCTGATCTCCTGCTTGTCTGGCTCCTTATGAAAAATCTCATGGCAGCTTTTCACTGTGGTCCAAGCTGTCATTACTGTGTGTCTAAAACTCTTCAGAACCAATCAGATTCATTTTAAAAGCAAAACACTTCCCTGTATTTGTTTGTTTTTGTTCTGTGTGTCTCTTTACTTCACAGAAACATGAAACCAGTTTAAAAATGAAACTAAACTACAGGCACATTATATGATTGATTTTTTATCTATGTTTAATAATTTTTAAAAGGAATCAGTTAACTATTATGTCTCTATACCCTGTAAACAGTCATTTCAGCAAAAAAAATAAAAAAAAAATCCTTTAGTGACCCTTTATTAAGGGTAACCAAAACACCCAAGTTGCCCCAAAAAAGTGCTCTTCAGTACTTGCAGCATTTGGAATCACTACATGAGTACTGGCGACTTTAGACATCATCTATGACATCAAGGACCACCAATGCATGGAAAAACTGAAAGTTCCTCCTCTCAGTGGCTACCTTACCCTCCTCTATCTTACCCTTCCTCTCTCTGCTCTGTCTATACTTTTTACTGTTACTCAATGCTTTTTATTCAACTGGATCCTCATAGGGTCTGTTCCCCCTGGTCACAGAACACCAGAAAAGAAAAAGAAAAGGAAGGATGGAGCAAAGATTAGAGCACACACATCGTGAATATCATTAACATCAAAAGCAATATAAATAATGATGACGCTCAATGCTGGATAGGAATGAAAAACAACAAGTCCCGATAAAATATATAGGGCCAGATCCACAAAGAATTACGCCGGCGTATCTACAGATACGCTGACATAATTCCAATTTCCCGCCGGCGTATCTTTTTTTTGGTATCCACAAAACAAGATATGCCGGAATTACGCTAAGAAACGACTGGTGTAACATTATTACACCATCGTCTCTTAGGTGCATATTTATGCTGGACGCTAGGGGAGCTTCCGTCTATTTCCAGCATAAAATATGCAAATGAGCGAGATAACCAAATCCACGAACGTACGAGCGGCCGGCGCATTCCCTTTATGTCGTTTGCGTAAGCGTATCTCCCGCGTAAAGCTACCCCTGCTATATCGAGGCGTAAGTATGGACGTCGGGCCAGCTTCGAATTTTCCGTTGTTCGCGTAACCCGTTCGCGAATAGGGAATTGCGTAAGTTACGTACACGTCGTTTTCATTGACTATTTGCAACGTGATTTCACGCATGCGCACTAGGATACGTCCACGGCCGGCGCATGCGCAGTTGTAAAAATACGTTGTTTGCGTCGGGTCAGTGATTTTAATAAAACACGCCCACCAACAACCCATTTGAATTACACCCGCGAACGCCGGCCCATTTACTCTACGCCGCCATAAGTAACAGCGCTATTTCTTTGAGGATAAGTAATATCCCGCTGTAACTTACAGCGGCGTAGAGTAAATAGGTGAGGCTCACAAAGCGCAGCAGCTTTGTGGATCTGGCCCATATTGTCCAAATAGATAGCACCAGCACCAGCTCCCTTGGGAGTTTTTTTTTTAAAGCCTATGGCACCACCCGGTGCAGAAAAAATGTGCACACACATAAAGAGTGGTCACAAAAACGTGCAGACTGGTGCCACGTCAAGTGGTCCTCCTGTGAAAAAGGACCCAAACCCTCATCCCCGGAGCGTTAGGCTCCAGACGGGGACTGAGGTACTGTGGTCCGAGCAACCGAAGCCGACACGGACCCAACTTCCTTGGAGGGACTGCCGAAACAGAACTCTCCCAGTACTAGGTGGGGCTCCCCCGAAGGGAGACCACATGAGAGCAGACGAACTAAGCCAGAAGGCCATGTCCACCCACTCCCAAGACGTTCAGGGCTGGCCCGAGGACTGGCCCCCTACTAATCACACAGTGAACAAAACGTGCACAAACAAAAAAATACAAAAATGTGACAAATATAGGCCCCCCTCTTCTGGTGTCCCCTTAGCAACCAACATCATGGCAGGTTCTCCTGGCAACCAACATCAGGGCAGTTACCCCTAACAACCAACATCAGGACAGTTACCTAGCTTGTGATTGGCCATTGCCCTCCTGTCCGCTGTGGGGAGTTTGTATGACCAGCTGCTGTCAGGTAACACGTATAAGGCACTGTAATGACAACACTGAGTCCCCATCCTTCATGGCGGCGCTCACTGTTCCCCCTCAAGCTCCACACGTTCATCCTGATTCCCAGAGCACCGCCAAGACAGCCAGCCAATCCGGGCAGCCTTCCAATCAGAGAGGGCGATCATCACGTGGGCCAATCAGGTGCAGAGACAGGACATCCCATCCAACCAATCACAGCCGATCTGTGATTGGTTGGGGTGGAGCAAGATGGCCGCCGCTCCGGAGCTAAGCCGAAGCCGGGGACTTTCCTACGGCTGAGGCCGCCGAGCGCTCCGCGGATCGCGTGTTGTGCCGATCCAAATGGGGGGACCCGTTCGGATCAAGGACCGGTGACGATCCGTTGCACCACTAATGACAGTATGCGTTGTTTTTTTTGCTGTACATACCTTCGTACAGCTATTTCCCCCCGGCTTCCAGGTAGTGAATCCCGCGGGACTGGTCGTTCCTATCCAGCAGGCAAGTGATTGACGTGATGACAAACACTACCCCTGTCGCATAAGGAGCATCACGAATTGCCGAAAGAAGCCGAACTTCGGTGCGCAGGCGCCTTATAGCACCGACTCGCTGTTCGGCTTCTTTCGTCAACTCGTGACGCTCCTTAGGCAACGGGGGTAGTGTTTGTCATCACGTCAATCACTTGCCTGCTGGATAGGAATGCCCAGTCCCGCGGGATTCACTACCCGGAAGCCGGAGGGAAAATAGCTGTACGAAGGTATGTACAGCGAAAAAAAACTTGCATACAGTCATTGTTAAAAGTGAGCACAATGTAAGGTTAGAAAAATGTTTTAGGGTGAACCTCTGCTTTAATTTCTTAATTTTCCAAAAGAATGTGACAAAATATTACAACTTTAACAAAACTTGCCATGCCTCTTACTAAATACCTTGAACTGTCTACATTGCAAAAAGGGGTAATTTGGGGGATATTTGTACAGTCCTGGCCTTTTAGGGCCATAAGAAATACGATCAGGAGATCAGGATTTATCAATTTTCAAATATATATACCATAGTTATAAATAAATAATATACACCGATTTGGGTTATTTTACCAGAGGATTGAGCTACAATTTTGGGCTAAATTTATAAAGAAAGTTTATTTATTTGCAAAAAAAAAAATTATAACAGAATCAAAAAAACTTTTTTTTTTGGGCAGTTTTTCGTTTATATAGCAAAAAAAAAAAAAAAAAAACAGTGGTGAATAAATAACAGCAAACAAACGCTTTATTTGTATAGAAAAAATGATATAAATTTAATTTGGGTACAGATTGACTAATTGCAAGTTAAAGCAACATAGTGCTGAATAGCAAAATGTAAAGAAAGTAAAAGTGTTTAATGGGCTATTAATTTTTTGTCTTATTATTGTTGGCTGGAGTTCTGCTTAAAAAAATAATTTAACCAAGTTATGAAACAATAGGAATTTAAAAAGGAGCCTTAGGCGAAATGCAAATATAGCACCAAACATAAAAAAGGTGGATACATATTTGCCTTTTTCTGGACTTTGGATGTATTTTAAAGAAAAAAAGTAATGCTCCTCAACATGTAAAAATTTTAGTTGAAAACGAAACCCGCTTCTGATAGCATCTCCATGTTTTGAACAAGCCAATTATACATCAGACAGGAGGCTCATATCTTATGCATTAATCCTTTCTTTATTAATGCTCACAGCAGATAGTGTAAACCAAAGTAAAACCATTTAACGTAAGTAGTAAAGAAAAAACAGTAGGAACTACGTATCCCAGCAGCCCTGGGTCTTAGCCCCTCCTACTAAAGTCTCTATAAATGTCTCGTTCTGTCCTGAATCCTCCTCTTTCTTTCTGCTCACGGCGGAGCTATAAGATAAGTACTAACAATGTCTCTTGCTGATTGTACATTGATTTGTGTGGACTGATAACTATTGTCAGAATTCTATTTATATATATTGTAGGTGTATGCCTGCTTCCTATATTGTGGGAGCTGTCAGTTAACATTCCGGGGTCCCTTGCACTTTCTGGGGTTGCCACCGGGTTTTTCTGGCGCTGACTTCTCGTCACCTCTGCGTTTTTCCTACCACTCTACTGCCTCTGTGCCGTTTCTCCCTAGCCCCCACCTTGTGATTGCGCTCGTCGGCAGGTCCGCTCTGCGCCCTGTTCCTTTTTTCCCCCTCCCTGTCTTGCGATCTGAGGAGCCATCTTGGCTTCCTCCTTCCCCTCAGGACAGCGTTCGCGCGTACAGGGAGGTGGACCCTTCACCTCCCTGTACCCTATCCTCAACACCGCTCCCCTCGTCCAATCGCGACGCGCGCAGACCGAGGGGGGCGGTACCCATCGCGGCGCCATCCAATCAGCGCTCCAGGGCTGAAATCTCGTGAGACTTCGCCCTGGAATACACAATTCCCTCAAGCCCTCCTCCCATCGCATGCCAGTCGGCACGGTGGTTGGAGACAGAGCCTGGACACACACAATACAGTGAGAACCAAACTAGGTAGAGTAGCCATCCTTAGTTAGTTTCTGGGAATTTTATTCCCTGTCTTCAGTACTAGCCCACTCCTGTAATATAACCTTACCTTCCTTCTGCACAGCGCTGACTACTCTCAGCAGCATGACTGAAGAAGGCTCTACCCTCTCCACAGCTCAGGAAATGGTGCTGGATTCAGCACAAATCCTGAATACTGCCCAGCTCCAGGATCTCATCCATAGATCCATACAGGCAGCTTTAACTGCAGCTGCCTCCTCCTCCGGAGCAACACAAGCCCCCAGCTTACCTGTACCCATGTCACATGACACACAACCCACCGTAAAAAAGGGTAAATCCTCCCAAAAGAGGAAGCACACAGTGACGGTTTATGACTCCCCGGCAGGGGAAGTAAAAAATATGCTCGGAGCAGATCCCCACACGGACTGCCACCCCACGCATTCCTCAGACCCCCTTCAACCCCTGGGCCTCAGGGAGTCACATAAGAGGCACGGACCCGCCAAACGGGCCAAACCAGACTCGTATGTCCTCGAGTCAGACGACGATTCATCCGCTGAGTCGGATGAATCCGAAGTCTCAGGGTCTGATGATTATTATTATTACAAAGAGGAGGATGTGGGGGCACCGGCACTCCTACAGGAGGCCAACCCTGACAACCAGGGCAAAGATATTGTTGATGCCATGGGTGAACCGTTGTTCAACCCGGATGCCATTTCTCACCCCCGCTCTGGGGACTGGTCACCCCTTCCCCACGTGTCCCAATACATCGAACTTTGGGCACGCAGACCCCTAGAGAGGTCCAACCGCAACAAGCTGAGAATGTCCTCGCCCCCACATACCCATGAAAGCGGTCATGACACCTGAGGTCGACCCCATTTTAACAAAATATCTGTTGAAAACAGGAAAATTTCCCAAGAAGGGGATAGACCGATCTTTCAAAAACATCCAAGACCGTATCCTGGATCTGTTCGGACCCCTGACCAAGATCCTTAATCTAGCGGAACAAGCCGCAACCACTGGTCAGGCAGTTGACCTAGCCCAACTACGGGGATGGGCCCAAAGGGCCATATGTCTGACGGGCAGTGCCAATACCGCCTGCTCCGTCGAGCGCAGACGCTCAATCCTTATGCGGCTCGATCCGCAATTGGCCCACCTGGCAGAATCAGAACCAGGTCCCTCAGCAGAGGGCATGCTCTTTGGCGACTCCCTGGTCAAAGACATAAATAAATTTGTGGGCATGTTTAACAGCCTTGACAAGGCACAAACATCACTCAAGAGATCAGGCAACAATAGAGTTTTTTCCCGGGCCGGCAGAAGTAGGGGCCGTTCTGCCGGCCGCTATAACTCCGGCAGACCCTTTCAGAGGTCAACTGCCCAATCTCACTTCACTCAGGCTCCCGCTCAGTACTCCACCACTGCGCAACCCGCACCCTTCTTCCCACCACGTGGCAGACCCTGGAGAGGACGCGGCCAGAGAGGATATCCTCGTTCCCGCCCATATTCCGGTACGTACCACACGCATTCCATTGCCACTCACACCTGTGGGGGGCCGTCTAATGTTTTTTACCCACGCTTGGTCTGCGATTACGGCAGACACATGGATATCAAATACAGTGACAGGCTTCCAGATAGATTTAATATCCACACCGACTCTGGGAGTGATTCCACCCCCCATCCGGTTTGCAGAACAGAATGTGGCCCTTGTAGACAACGAGCTCCGGGAACTGATATCCAAAAGAGCCGTTATCGAGGTCGACCCCTCCTCCCCAGGTTTCCTCAGCAACCTCTTCTTAGTCAAGAAGAAAGGGGGAGGTTACCGCCCGGTTATAAACCTTCGGGATCTGAACCAACATGTCACCTATCGACACTTCAAGATGGAGGGCATCCATTGCCTCCGAGATCTCCTCGTCCCGGGAGACTGGTTGGCAAAAGTGGACCTAAAGGACGCCTACCTCACCGTCCCCGTACACCAGGCATCACAACACCTTCTCCGCTTCAGGTGGTGGGGACGCACATGGCAATTTACATGCCTCCCATTCGGGCTGTCATCCGCCCCGTGGTGTTTCACAAAGATCTTGAAACCTGTTGTGGCATCACTGAGGTCCAGAGGAGTTCGTCTGATCATATATCTAGACGACATCCTCATTATAGCTTACTCCAAGACTCAAGCATACCACCACATGAATTGGACGATCAATCTTCTTCTAGGTCTGGGCTTCCTGATCAATCAGGAAAAGTCTGTGCTAGTCCCGGCCCAGGAGATGGAGTTCCTGGGTTTCTCCGTGGACACCAATCTAGCTGTCCTTCGCCTACCCAGCGAGAAATTAGCACTGATTCGCAAGGAGATCAGGGTGGTACTCCGCAAAGGGTTCTTGTCCCTACGCGTCCTGGCCCGCATAGTAGGCCTGCTTGCGGCATCCATCCAAGCCATCTTTCCGGCCCCCCTGCATTACAGGGCCCTCCAGAGGCTAAAAATCCTACACCTCCGCCAAGGACTCCGATATGCGGACGAGGTTCCCCTCTCCTCGGAAGCCCAAGTCGAACTACGATGGTGGCTCCGATACGCCATCGAGTGGAATGGCAAGACGATCTTTAACTCACGCCCGGACGTTGTCTTAGAATCGGACGCGAGCCGCCGGGGCTGGGGCGCCCGCCTGGGGGAAACTTCAACAGGAGGGACCTGGTCCAAGGAGGAATCCCTTTTGCATATCAACGCTTTGGAACTCCTGGCGGCGTTATTCGCTATTCAGAGTTTCCTAGCGGAACGGTCCAACTGTTGTGTCTTATTACGCATGGACAATATTGCAGCGGTACAATACATCAACCGCTTAGGGGGCACCAAATCCAAAGTGCTGGCAGACATTACCGCAGAGATTTGGCACTTCTGCCTGTATCGAGACATCATCCTCATGGCGGAATACATTCCGGGTACTTCCAACACGGTCGCGGACTGGAATTCCCGATATCTTATCGACGCCAGCGATTGGTGCCTGGACCGTTCGATCTTCGCCCAGCTCAATCTACTCTGGGGCCCCTTGGATATAGACCTTTTCGCCTCTCGTCTCAATTACCAGCTACCCCGTTTCTTCAGTTGGAGACCGGATCCAGGGTCCTCGGCAGTAGACGCTTTCCGTCACTCTTGGACAGGGGGAATACACTACGCGTTTCCCCCATTTTCAATGATCCCCAGGACCCTACTGCAGACTATGTGCCAGAAGGCGACGATAGTTCTAGTCACGCCATGGTGGCCGACACAACCATGGTTCCCTCTCCTCCTGGACCTGGCCATAGACCACCCCAGACTCCTTCCCCAATGCCCTCACATCCTGTCACACCCGACCAAAGGCGTTCACCCTCTGGTAGAAGAGGGCACACTGACGCTATTGGCATGGTTGATCTCGGGTTGCCGGACACGCACGTCGGCCTTTCAAGCTCAGCTAGAGATCTCCTCTCCGTGGCCTGGGCCCCCGGGACTCGATCGGCATATCGATCAGCCTGGCAACTCTGGGTACGTTGGTGTGACCAACGGCAGGCTGATCCCATACGCGCCCCTGTCACCGTCGTAGCAAATTACCTGGCGGATTCCTTTAACTCCGGCAGGTCTTACAGCTCCATCAATGTCTACAGGTCTGCCATATCAGCCTACCACGATCCGGTGGATTCCCTGCCAATCGGTAAACACCCTCTAATCTGCAGACTGCTTCGAGGCATCAGGTTCAAACGGCCTCCTCGCCCCAAATATCAGTCCACCTGGGATGTTTCCAAGGTCCTTGACATGTTCTCAGAATGGGAAGATAACGATTCGCTGTCCCTCAAACTACTGTCATTCAAACTTACGGTCCTGCTATGCCTGATCTCCGTCAAGCGCGTGTCAGACGTTAGGGCCTTGGACATCTCTAGACGTCAGTTTTCACCCCACGGGGTAAGGTTCACGGTTGTCCGCAGAACCAAAACTGGCTTACATTCGGTGTTCTACCCCTTTTTCCCGGCACACCCACGACTCTGTGTGGTCAGGTGCCTTCAAGCTTACGAGGCTAGCACGAACAACCTACGAACCTCGGGTTCTTCGCAACTCTTAATATCCTACGTGAGACCTCATCAACCGGTCTCCCCGGCCACACTGGCACGCTGGGTTAAGTCAACCATGGCTATGGCGGGCATAGACGTCGCCCTGTTCGGGGCTCACTCTACCAGAGGAGCCATGGCTACCAAGGTGGTGACCACCGGAGGATCTCTTTCAGACCTCCTACTGGCGGCCGACTGGTCTTCCGAGACAGTTTTCCGCCTCTTTTATTTCAGACCGGAGGAACATGTCGCTATGTCTGTCTTATAATGTATGATTCAGAGATAATGTTTTTATTCGCAATGATGTATGAATACTGTATTGAGCTTTGAACTTGCATAAGATATGAGCCTCCTGTCTGATGTATAATTCGAGATTTTCCTAGCTTGTGACGGAAAATATTGATTATATGAAGACAGGAGGCGAGTATCTTCCCTCCCTCCCCACCCTTTCACGGTCATGTGTTTCATTTCAGGCTACTGACATTGTTCCCGTCTAGAATGATGTTCGGGTGATGTTCCCCGTTTTCGGATGACCTGCTGGTCCGAGTAGCCCAGTTGGCTAACCTGTTGGGACCTGTGGACGTTACCTCGGGAGTCTTCAGTTAAAGAGTCGTGGACCGACTGCCCGTAGGAGCGACGGTTGACGGAAGGTTACAAGTATAGATCTGGATCTAATCACCTCAGGGTTCACACAAAGAAAGAGGAGGATTCAGGACAGAACGAGACATTTATAGAGACTTTAGTAGGAGGGGCTAAGACCCAGGGCTGCTGGGATACGTAGTTCCTACTGTTTTTTCTTTACTACTTACGTTAAATGGTTTTACTTTGGTTTACACTATCTGCTGTGAGCATTAATAAAGAAAGGATTAATGCATAAGATACTCGCCTCCTGTCTTCATATAATCAATATTTTCCGTCACAAGCTAGGAAAATCTCGAATTAAAACCAATGTTGTTTGACTTTACTGTGACCTTTCAGTACAGGAATACTGCAGCAATTGAACAAGAACAAAAAATAAAAAAAATGAAAGTGAACAGAACCTCATATTAATATTTTTGGAACAGCGGGAGAATGGCATGCATAACTCATAAACCAGGAGAAAAATATCTGGGACTTCACTTGACTTTTTACTGTCCAAATGGCAAAAGTCCAGACGCAGATTAATCAGACAAGATTCCGAATATATTTACGCACTTTCCTCTTGTGACTTCTCCCTCCATCTAGACAGCATCATATTTTCATAGCACTCAGTCTCCTGGGAGCGCTAGTATTTTATAGCTGTTCAGTGATTTTCCTCTTCTTGGCAGCTCAGTTAAAAAAAAATCAAAATCCCAAGAGTCTACTTTGCATGCGGCATCTAAAGTCACGGCATTATCTGCTCCCCTAGATCAAGCCGATCTACTTTCCTCACTTTTAGTCCAGACTGGTGCCGTGACAAACTCTGTGGGATTTTTACAGACAACTGTCACCATTTCCCCGATTCCTGACTTTCATCTTATTGGACAGTGATACATACAGACAGAATGTCCAAGACGACCATCTGCATGAACAAGCAGTTATGCCTAAGTGGTGGCATGGGGCTTTTTGTAGCATCTGGCACCAGTACAATACAGAGTGACGGAACATAGAAGAACATGTTTTGCTCCAAAAGCTTTCCTCTCTCCATGGGGAGTCCTATGCCTACCATTACCTAATAATCTTTTACGTACATAGATGTGATAATTTAATACTGAGCAGTTACTGGATAGAAAGTCCTAGAAGAAACTGAGTCAGAAGGAATAGGCATAGCAGTCAGAGTAAAAATAGTGGACGAAAGAATACCCAAACATAAAGCAGGTGGCAGGAAATAATATACCTTGGATTACAAGCATAATCCGTTCCAGGAGAATGCTGGTAATCCAAAGCACTCGCATATCAAAGCGAGTTTCCCCATAGAAGTCAATGGAAACAAAAATAATTTGTTCCACATTGACTTCTATGACATGCAATACCGCATGTGGCCAGAGGTGGGGGGCAGCGGAGAGACTCGAAAATACTAGGAGGCCGTTTGGCTGCATTCGGAAACCCTCGGAAAGGGCTCGAAAACACCCAGGAACTGAGTATTTCCAAGAGTTTTCGAGTATCTCCCAACGGCTTTGGCACCGCTGCACCTCTGGCCAAATGCAGTACCGAACACTGCAGTGGCTTGAATCCTGCTCGTATTGCGAGACAACACTCGCAAACCTACTCAGGTTTAAAAAAAAATTGCTTGTATTGTGAAACACTTGTTAACCATGTTACTCGCAATCCGAAGTTCCACTGTGTGTATGTATATGTATATATATATATATACACATATATATACATACAGTATTTCAACCCTATATACATATAGTACACCCCTCACATTTTGTAAATATTTTATTATATCTTTTCAAATAACTCAACACACAGCCATTAATGTCTAAACAGCTGGCAACAAAAGTGAGTACACCCCTAAGTGAGTATGTCCAAATTGGGCTCAAAGTGTCAATGTTTTGTGTGGCCACCATTATTTTCCAGCACTGCCTTAACCCTCTTGGGCATGGAGTTCACCAGAGCTTCACTGGTTGCCACTGGAGTCCTCTTCCACTCCTCCATGATAACATCATGGAGCGGGTGGATGTTAAAGACCTTACGCTCCTCCACCTTCCTTTTGAACATGCCCCATAGATGCTCAATAGAGTTTAGGTCTGGATCCTTGGCCAGTCCATCACCTTTACCTTCTTTAGCAAGGCAGTGGTCATCATGTGTCTATTTCCCAAAGACAATCTCTGGATATAAAAAATACAACAAGAAATGTAAGGGTGCAATTAGGGCGGCTAAGATAGAACACAAAGGACACATAGCGGAGGAGAGCATAAAAAGTATGTAAACAGTAAAAAAGGGAGGACAGACAATATTGGCCCCATAAAGAATGAGGAAGGACATTTGGTTAGAAAGAATGGGGAGATGGCGAAGGTATAGAATGTATTCTTCGCTTCAGTCTTCACAAGGGAATTGGGGGGGGGGGGGGCTTCAGGAACTAAAAAAGCCACAATAGGGATAAACCTTTTTCGCCAAAGGGAGTTTAACAAGACACGTGGCCACTCATTAAAATGAGAAGAAAAGAGAAACGTTTTTTGCTTTTTGATATTGTAGGGAGGGCTGCCAGAGAGAGAGGAATTTCCATCTTGAACCACTGTCACCACAACATTTGTCTCCACCTCTTAAGTGGCGTACACACTATGAGAAACTTGGAAGAAAAAATCCATACAAGGCACAATCGTTAGATGTACACAACTTTCGACATCCAATTCAGACTTCCCAAACAAAAATTTACAAAAGGGACCAACACCAACATTTTGTGAAAAGAACTAATGATTTTTGTTTAATGTGTACTGTTTTCATATAAGAAAAAATGAATATGAAAAACTGCACATGATCAGAAATAAACAAAAACCCTTTGCCATTCAAGAATTTTCGTACAATTAGTACCATCTTTGGTTTCGACCTGCTGTGAAATGGAGGAAAACCGGACGATTGTTTGCCCAATTTTCTTATAGTGTGTACTGGGCTTTACTCTTATGCCAGCTCAAAATAAAGCATCTCCACTTACTTTTTGTCTCAGTAGCAATGATCACCAGGGCATACAGTTGAATGAATCTCTGCAGCGAAGATAACGGACTGCAATAAAAACTTGCAACAGGGTCTGACCCTTTCCCAACCAAAAATAAAAAGAGAACAGCCTTTACATACACTTTAATGAAAGGCAGCATTAAAGAGGTTGTAAAGGTACAATATTTTTTTCCTAAATAACTTCCTTTACCTTAGTGCAGTCCTCCTTCACTTACCTCGTCCTTCGATTTTGCTTTTATTGTCCTTATTTCTTCTGAGAAATCCTCACTTCCTGTTCTTCTGTCTGTAATTCCACACAGTAATGCAAGGCTTTCTCCTTGGTATGGAGTGTCGTGCTCACCCCTTACATTGGGCTATAGGAGAGTCAGGACGCCCACTAGCACACAGCTCCTTTCTCTATCTGCAACGTAGAAAGGGTCCTGACTCTCCTGTAGTCCAAGGCAGGGGGCAAGCACAACACTCCACACCAGGGAGAAAGCCTCGCATTACTGTGTGGAGTTACAGACAGAAGAACAGGAAGTGAAGATTTCTCAGAAGAAATAAAGACATTTAAAAGCAAAATGGAAGGATGAGGTAAGTGAAGGAGGACTGCACTAAGGCAAATGAAGCTATTTAGGACAAAAAAAAACTTTAAAGATCAATATATGAGTAAAAACAAAAGGCATTAAACAGGACTCTGAGGCTGTGTACACACGGCAGAGAACCTCGACGGGCAGAACACATCGTTCCGCCCGTCGAGGTTCCCTGCCGGCCGTCGAAATCGGCGACCCACCCGTCGGGAATGGCAACCAGCCATTCTTCCAGGCGGGCCGTCGAGCAAATAGAGAGCGTGCTCTCTATTTCTGCTCAACGGGCTTCCCGACGGGAAGCTCGCCGAGAGCGTACACACGGCCGAGGTCCTCGCTGGAATGCAGCTTCCAGCGAGGTTCTCGCTGGTTTCCAGCGAGAACCTCGGTCGTGTGTACGCCGCCTAAGGCCTTGTACACACGAGGGAATAAATCGTCTGAAAATGGTCCGACGGACCATTTCAGCCAAAAAATCCCCTCGTCTGTAGGGGCAAACGAACAGTTTTGGCTGGATTTCTCCAGCGGAAAAGTTTCAAAGCATGCTTTGGAACTTTTCCGCTGGAGAGCTGCCATCGGATATGTCCGCTGGTTAGTATGGCAAACCAGCGGACATATTTGCCCGCACATGCGTCGTATCCTGTGAATGGATCCGACGCATGCGCGCCTAAGTGTTTACATCCTGGTGCGGTGACGTGGCGGTGACGTAGCGGTGACGTGGCGGCGTCAACGTCACCGCGCTGTCCGCCGGCGGGGAATTTGATCCGATGGTGTGTACAGCCATCGGATCAAACAGTCCGGCGGACATATCCTTAGGCCGCGTACACACGATCAAATCTATCTGCTATAAACGGTCTGACAGACCGTTTCAGCAGACAGATTCGATCGTGTGTACGGGCGGACAGACAGATTTGGCCAGCCGACAGATTTTAAAGCATGCTTTAAAATTTGTCTGCTTGGAATCCGTCCGTCCGACATGTCTGCTGGTTAGTACGCTAACATATCATGTGCTCGCACATGCGTCGAATGGATTCGACGCATGCGCGGAAGTGCTTTACTTCCTGGTGCGGTGAGGTGGCGGCGTCAACGTCATCGCCACGTCACCGCGATGTCTGCCGGCGGGGATTTTGGTTTGATCGTGTGTACAGAGATCAAACCACAATAGCCCAGCAGACAAATCTGTTCAAATCGGTTTGTCAGACCGATTTGAACAGATGTATTTGGTCGTGTGTACGCGGCCTAAGACAGCTTTTTATGTTTTGGATGAAGCAAAACGTCAATTCCTCTGGACTCCAGGTTGAAAAATATTTGCCCACCCATGGCATGGCTGCTATAACTTCTGCTTGGCTCTTCAAGTACAATTTCTGTGACACAACGTAAAAGTATCCGTACTAGAAAAAGAGTATTTATTTGTGCACAGGCAAAATTGGGTTGGAGTTGTATAAGTAGATTAGAAAAAACAGTGGTGGGAAAGTAGCTGAATATTTCCCTTTATTCATTGTAAAATAAAAAAAGTGTACATACCAGTATAGAGAAAAAGAATACAACCAAATGAGTAAAATGTATAGGGTTGAGGTAGCTTATGTTGGTAAAAAGAGTTAAGGTGATTCGATAAGATATCACTGACCAAAATGAAGATGTAGTAAAGAATAGTACAGCAGTCATAGAATAAAAGCAAAAATTGGATAATGAGTATCTTTACTAATATAACTTGGTGGATGTGGAAATATATTTATAAATGATTTGTCTGGAAATATAGTTCTCCCCACAGTTACTGTACATTCCTTCATTATTAGCTGTACATTTGCAAATAATTAAATTCCCAACATCTGTTTTTCCATGGAAAAGTTCTACATTTACACTACAAGAGTGAATTACATTCCTTACTTATGGACAAATCTGAAAATAAAAATTGTCAGGCTGAGATAATCCTATTTTCATTATAAAATACAAATATTGCCTATGGAAAGTGCTGAACCTGTACTTTTAACAAAGGTTCAACTATGTTGTGTTTTAGGCTAGATTCACACCGCTGCGAATTCTATTGCGAATTTGAGGCACT
The DNA here is from genome assembly GCA_029574335.1 of Rana kukunoris. Lineage (NCBI taxonomy): Eukaryota > Metazoa > Chordata > Amphibia > Anura > Ranidae > Rana > Rana kukunoris. The sequence goes on from CM056049.1 coordinate 64,803,031, forward strand.
GCAATTTCTCAAGGGTCCTCAGGGTCCACTAACAGGCCAGGTTTGCAAGATAACTGAAATACATCACAGGTAATTTCATTTGCTGCTCAGTGATTGCAGTATTCTAGTCTGCATCTTACCATGGTAATACATAAAACCTGGCCTGTTAGGTGGCTCTCAGGACAGGGTTGATAATCACTGTTGTATAATACACTAGATCAGATAAAAACTTGATCACATTATGAAAAACAGTCATAAATTAACATAGCTAATTAAACAACTAGCCACCTGGGTGACTCAGTGCCCACCCAGACTATTCGGCGCCAAGCCCACCACCCTGGATACAAAGTACATTACACAATCTTATAATCATAAATATCTCACAATGGTTTGATAACAAGGTACAGTGGTCACAATCTCAAACACCTCTGCAAGAGGTGATCAGACAGACAGAAACAATATGGGACTTAATTAACAATGGGAGCTTTAAAAGACACCTAGGAGGCACACTATGGGAGATTCCTACTTACAATTAACACATTATAGCAAGGGACCCCAGACAGGTTGCTTTGAGCTGATGATATTAACATCTGCTCCGAGTCGCACATTCTGAAGCAGTCATTGCTGGTTTGGGCCTAGAGACTCCAAATATGTATGGGGTTGATTTACGAAAGGCAAATAAGCAGTTGCACTCTGCAAGAGCAGTTGCTCCACAGATTAGTAAATTAGCTCTGCTAACTTCCATCATCCAATCATTTGCAAGCAATAATGCTGTTTTTTTAATTTTCCTTGCACGCGACTGGGTAATCTTTCCAAAGTGAAGCATTACCTCATTTACTAAGCTCTGGAGCAACTGCACTTACAGAGTGCAACTGCACATTGCAAAGTGCACAGTCTATTTGCCTTTAGTAAATCAACCCCTGTGTGTTTTGGGGAGACATAAACTTAGTCTGAGAACTTAGGACTTAGTCAGTAGAGTAGGCAAGGGGCTAGCCTGCAGTCCCCTACAAAAGCCTCGTGCTGGTTAAGTCTGTCACAGTAGCATAGTGCTAGCAAAAAATGGCCTGGTAATGAATTGGGTAAAATCTCCCTGAACTGAACCTTCTACTTTTTAAAGAAAAAAAAAGTCATAGATGAACTTAAGATAAGGTATTATGTACTTTTAAATTGCAGATGGTGTAAGAGTAGTCTGTGCTCTTTCTGTGTCACCACTATGTTTATGTCACATACTATAGAACACTTTGTTTCACACCTTGCTGTTTTGAACGTAGAATACACGATATGGTTTCTATGACGCTGCACTGTTCACCTGATAAATAGCATGGACATCTGATGTTGTTTTCGGTTATATTTCAAGGGGCCGTGCTGCAGTAATTATTCCATTCTCAGACCCTAGAATATAACACATTGACCAGCAGCTGTGCTACTTCCTGCAAAAAGCATGTTGTGGTGGACCAGGCACTGTGAGTTATGGACGTCAGAAGCAGTCACACATCTCTGTTTGTCTTATCTGATGGTGTGATGTGACTATACACCCAATGCTGTCAGTATGATTTTTTGGTAGCCCAATACTGTCTATAGAAGAGGAAAATCATAGCCTGATTGATGGAGTTCAGGAAAATCATGATCAGAAAAAAAAAAAAAAAACATTTCCATTCACTGTTTTTAAATAGGTATATATGTAGTTCCATTAACCACTTAAGCCCCAGACCATTTGGCACCATAAAGGACCAGGCCACTTTTTGCGTCACGTTAACTGACAATTGCGCGGTCGTGCGACGTGGCTCCCAAACAAAATTGACGTCCTTGTTTCCCCACAAATAGAACTTTCATTTGGTGGTATTTGATCACCTCTGCGTTTTTTATTTTTTGCGCTATAAACAAAAATTTGCTGTAATAAATATCCCCCCAAAATATATATAAAACAATTTTTTTTCCTGAGTTTAGGCCGATATGTATTCTTCTACAAATTTTTGTTAAAAAAAAAAAAAAAATCGCAATAAGCGTTTATTGATTGGTTAGCGCAAAAGTCATAGCATTTACAAAATAAGGGATAGTTTTATGGCAGTTTTATTAATACTTTATTTTCACTACTAATGAATTTTTATCATGACTGCGACATTATGGTGGACACATTGGACACCTTTGACACATTTTTGGCACCATTGTCATTTTTACAGCGACCAGTGCTATAAAAATGCACTGATTACTGTGAAAATTACAATGGAAGTAAAGGGGTTAACCTCTAGGGGGCGCTGTAGGGGATAAGTGTGTCCTAGTGTTTGATTCTTACTGTAGGAGGCGTGGCTGGGTGTGTGAAGTCACTGATTGTCGTTCCTTATGACAGGGAACAGACGATCACTGACAAGCCACTAGGAAGAACGGGGAAGGTTTGTTTACACTCACCTCTCCCCATTCTTCAGCTCTGTGACCCGATCGCAGGAAACCGGCGGCGATCGGGTCTGCTGGTCCTGCGGGCGCAGTCATGGAGCTTCGTACCTGGTCGCGATCGTGCCGCACCATAAGTCCCATAAGTCCCACACCATGATCCATTCATACAATGCAGGCTGCCGTATGAAGTCTGTGGTGTGTCAGTTTCCTCTGCTTTACACATGTGATTGTCGGAAAGGTTGGTTGCTTTTTTTCCTATTCATTTTAACAGTACCATGCTAAGGGTGCTAAGCATACTGCATACTGCTGTGTTTTATCAATGCAATCTTTTTTTTTGACAAAACTCAGTTGGAATTTCCACTGTAAAAATAGTGAACCTGCTCTCTATCTAAAGTCTGTCGGAAATTCCAACGGAAAAGTCCGATGAGGCGTACACATGGTCGAAATATCCGATGGAAAGCTCCCATCGGAAATTCCGACCGTGTACGCGGCATAAGAGAAAATATGTTAAAAAAAACAATGTTCCATCTTTATACACCATTATTTCACATCAGTATGGCTTTAAAGCCAATGAAAGTTTTCTCCTGAGAAATCTGGAGTTATTGCCCATACAGAGGAATTTTGTGTTACAACTACTTAAATTTGCTATGGGGCATAAAAATGTGCGCCCAGCATGGCCAATACTGTTATGGCCAAGTGGGACGAGGACGCCATCTATAAGGACCAGAGACCATTTTGGAGGAGGTACATAAACGACATGCTCCTCCTTTGGGATGGAGATGTTGAATCGCTGGATGACTTTATGAATTATCTTAAAGATTATTTGTTGGGTATCAAATTACAACATCAGTCTATTTAGACAGAGGTCCATTTATTGGATTTAAATAATAGAGTTTAGGGAAGGTCGTATGGTGACCATTACCCATGTTAAAGAAACTGACTGTAATAGCTTTATAAGCCTGGGAATCTATAATCATCCTTCTTGGCTTTGATCTGTTCCCAAAAGCCAATTCATTCAAATCATGATACAGACAATGTCACACCAGACAAACTTGCAAGATTATTAGTTGATGCGTTTCACACGAAAAGAGCCGTGCTCGGGCTTTGACACTGGAGTGAGAGAAGAGGCTCTTTCAGTGAAAGCTTGCCAGGAATCCCTTCAGGAAAACCAATGCTTTCCCCCCCCCCCCCCCCCGACGGGATTCCCGGTCGTGGGTAAAGGGCTTAAGGCTATTTTCACATTGAAGCACCTTGCAGGTGCTATAGAGCTGAAAATAACGCCTGCAAATCGCCTCAGTGTGAAAGTAGCCTTAAGCCCTGTACCCACGACTGGGAATCCCCTTGGGGAAAAAAACTTTGGTTTTCCCGATGGGATTCCTGGCAGGCTTGCACAAAAAACCTGCCATTCTTTTGAATGGCAAGAACGCGGTGACGTCATCGACTACGAAAAGCCAGTGTCTCGTCACATTTAATTCCGTCACCGCCATCTTGCTACACCCCCACACTATCGCTGTATGCTATCGTGCATGCGTCAAAGTGTTATCGAGCATGCACAGTTTTTCTACCCTGCAGGTAAGAATACAGATGACCGGTTTTCTCGTCAGGAAACGCTCTGCGGGGCTCTCTATTTTCCCCTTCGGGATTCCCGGCTGTTTTCCTGATGGGAAAACTGCTAGGGATCATACACACGCTCGGGATTCCCGGCCAAATGCTCTCCTGACAGTTTTCCTGCCAGGAAAACCGGTCGCGTTTACGAGGCTTTTGTGTCACTGGTCCCCAAAAAAGTATCAAAAGTATCACTTAGTGTCCGATTTGTCCGCCGCAATGTCGCAGTCACGCTATAAGTCTTTGATCACTGCCATTACTAAAGAAAAATGATAAAAAAAAATTTCATAAAAATATCCCATTTTTTTATTGGATGTGTTTTATAGCAGAAAAATAAAAACCTCAGGGGTGATCAAATGCCACCAAAATAAAGTTCTGTCTGTGGGGAAAAAAAAATACATCAACTTTATGTGTGTACAGCGTCGCACGGCAGGTCAACTGTCAGTTAAAGAAATGCAGTGCCGTATCGCAAAAAATGGCCTGATCATAAATCTCCCAGAGCTGAAGCTGTTAAAGTGTAAATAAAGTGGATAGAAAAAGACTAAAACCCCTCTTAGTTGTTTATTTTTTGAATGTCTTTGTCCTATCCGAGTAATTTTAGTGCATTACCACGACAGGAAGCAAGAGGAAAACCCAGCTGCAACTGGATTGGATGTTTCCAAATCTTTTGGGTTTTCCAGCTTACTGTATAATGACAGCAATGTAAACACTTTCTATCCAAGAATAATAATAAAAAATTGGCTACAGATACACTTTGAAAAGAAGAAAACGCTCTCTGAAAAGTCAAAGGTCAGACTTCAATCTGGTTAAGATGCTGTGAAAGAGAGCAGTCCAGGCAAAGCTTTCCAGAAATCTCAGTTAGCCTAGGTTCACACTGAGCTGCGGGAATGAAGCTGTGCGAGTTCAGCTGAACTCATACTATTTCACTTCTGCATGTCAGTTCCGATTTCAGCGGCAATTTCACAGACATCTGTGCAAGTTTCTGCACAGATGTCAATGGAAATCGCAAGCTGAAATGGGAACTGATATGCAGGATTGAAATAGTATTAGTTCAGCTGAACTCGCACAGCAATTGTACAGAAACTACTTTTTGAAATCGGTGCGGCACCACAAATTTGGCGTCGCACCAATTAGGAAGGTGCCGTGGCCAGCAATTGCCGCCGATTTTAGACATGCAAAGTTCTTGTCAGAAATTCAGATCGTCTGTATGCAATTCCAACGCGCAAAAATCCTACGCATGCTCGGAATCATTAAACTTCATTTTTCTCGGCTTGTTGTATTGTATGTCACCGCGTTCTTAACGGTCAGAATTTCCAACAACATTTGTGTGACCGTGTGTAAGCAACACAAGTTTGAGCCAACATTCCATCGGGAAAAAATCCATGGTTTTCTTCTTGGAAATTCCGATCATGTGTACGTGGCAGAAGTGGCCTAAAAGGTCACTGATCTCAAAGGGGTTGTAAAGGTAAATGTTTTTTCACCTTAATGCATCCTATGTATTAAGGTGAAAAAAAGGATTTTTAATAAACAGCTTACCTGTAAAATCCTTTTCTTGAAGTACATCACGGGACACAGAGCGCATAGCCATTACACTTGGGTTATATGGGTACCTTCAGGTGTGGACAGTGGTGTAATCAATTTCACAGGAAGTTTCCTCCCTATATAACCCCCTCCCACTGGGAGTGCTTCAGTTTTGTAGCAAGCAATTCCTCCGAGGTTACACAATGTTCCCCAAAAGAGGGGTGGGAGCTCTGTGTCCTGTCCCGTGATGTACTTCAAGAAAAGGATTTTACAGGTAAGCTGTTTATTAAAAATCCTTTTTTCTTTATCGTACATCACGGGACACAGAGCGCATAGTCATTACATATGGGATGTCCCAAAGCAATGCTCTATGAAGGGAGGGAGACCGTAAGGCCAATAGCCAAACAAAAAATTATCAGGAAGTAAAGTAACTCCACCAACAGAAAAAAAGGGGGCGTGACCCGGACCAGAGGATTCTATACTGCTGCCCGTAGAACCGGCTGCCCAAATGCTGCGTCCGTACCCTTTGCAACGTCCAACTGATAAAATTTAGTAAACGTATGTACGGAAGACCAGGTTGCCGCCTTGCAAACCTGTGCCATAGAGATCTGATGGTGTGCCGCCCAGGAGGCACTCATGGCCCTCGTAGAATGGGCTTTAACTGATAAGGGAGGTGGAACGCGCTTCAGACCATAGGCCTGAAAAATCAGCTGCTTAATCCACCTAGCCAAGGAAGACTTGGCAGCCGGCTGACCCTTCTTGGGGCCATCCGGAAGAACAAAAAGCACATCTGTTTTCCGAATCTTCTCTGTAGCCTTGAGATAGACCCTCATGGCTCGAACCACGTCCAAAGTATGAAGCAGTCTTTCCTCTCTGGACTGGGGAGTAGGAAAGAAGGATGGTAGGACTAGGTCCTGATTCAAGTGAAAACTGGATATGACCTTAGGAAGGAAAGAAGGTTGAGGCCGCAGAACCACTCTGTCCTTATGCAGAATAAGGTATGGCTCCCTGCATGACAAGGCTGCCAACTCGGAAACCCTTCTGGCCGAAGCCATAGCCACCAAGCCATAGCCACCAAGAAAACCAACTACTATCTTCCACGTGATGGGGCAAAAGGATTTCCCCTTTGACAAATTTTGAGGGACCAGCCACCAAAACAGGCTGCGCCGGACTCCTGGGGAGAGCACTAACGGACGATCTAACGCCTGAATGGACTTGTTCCAAGCAGAGAGAATGGCTGCCTGGAGATATCTGGTATGGATCTGGGCGTAGGGCACTGCCTCGAAGTGGCCACCATCTTCCCCAGCAGTCGCATACATAGACGAATAGTCGGCCTCTTCTTGCCTAAGATCACTTGAACTGCTTGAGTTATTGATCTGACCTTTGCTTGAGGTAAAAATATCCTCTGGCAGTCTGTATCTAGCCGAAGGCCTAGATATTCCAACTGCTTTGTGGGTTTCAATATCGATTTTTCTTGGTTCACAATCCACCCGAATTCCTCTAGATGCTGAACTGTGCGAACTACTGCATGATTGAGGCTGGAAGCTGAGCTGTCGATAACCAAAAGATCGTCCAGGTATGCCAGGACCAAAATGCCTTCTGTCCTTAGGACTGCTAGCACCGGGGCTAACACCTTTGTGAATACCCGCGGAGCTGTTGCCAACCCGAAAGGGAGGGCTACGAACTGGTAATGACGGTGATCTATCATAAAACGAAGAAACTTGTGATGTGCCGGGTAGATCGGCACGTGCAGATACGCATCCTTTATATCTATAGATGCTAGAAAGTCGTCTTGATGTAGGCTGGCTGCCACCGAACGTATGGACTCCATACGAAAGGTCTGAATCTTTAGAAAGCGATTTAGGCGTTTGAGGTCTAAGATAGGCCTGACGTCGCCATTGGGCTTTGGTATTATGAAAAGGTTGGAGTAGAATCCCAGACCCCATTCCTGGGTTGGTACTTCTACAATTACTCCTTGGAGCAAGAGACGATCCAATGCTTTTACATAAGAGGCCCTCTTTAATGGGTCGCTTGGAAGACTTGACCCCTAAAAATGAGGAGGGGGGACTTCCCGAAACTCTAGCTTGTAGCCCGTGGCTACCACGGACAGTACCCAAGAGTTGGGAATTCTGGCCTCCCACACTTCGGAGAAAAACCGAAGCCTTCCCCCCACCCAAGAGAGTGGGGGCGCCCCTTCATGAATCTGACTTGATGACTGGTTTAACCGGCTTGCGAGACCATGGCCTCTTGCCTGCCGTGGCTTGTCCTTGTGGGCGGCTATTAAATGCTGAACGCCCGGGAGGCCGTCGATACTGACGGGAAGTTGAAGGGGCCGAGCCTGCGAAGGCCTGTCGCTTAAACGCGGGCCCACGCGATCTTTTCTTGACAGGCAAGAAAGAACTTTTACCACTTGATATGGTCTGGATATATTTATCTAGGTCTTCACCGAATAGTCTCCCACCATGAAAGGGAAATCCTGCTAAAAGCCTTTTGCAGGGTGCCTCTGCTGACCAGTTTTTCAGCCACAAAAGGCGACGCATATGAACCAACAGCAGAGATAAACGGGACGCCTGTTGAATGGAGTCCTTAATAGCATCTACTGCAAAGCAGAGAGCCCTTGGGAGGTCAGCCAATTCACAAGCTTGCTGAGCCGGTATGTCCCTTAATATTTAGTTTAGTCTGATCCTTTAAAGCCTGACAAACGCCAATGGCTGCCACCGCTGGCTGAACCACGGCACCTACTGTGGTAAAAGAAGCCTTCAGTAGGGTCTCCAACTTTTTGTCGACTGGATCTTTAAACATCTGGACATTTTCAACCGGACAGGCCAGGGATTTATTTACGTGTTCTATCCAAGGGGAAAATTTCTCGCGCTAAAGGTGTGTTACTTAATACAAAATCAATTAATGGAAATTAATCAACTAATTAATTAATTGATTAAAAATAGTGACAACAAAATTAAATAAATAAATAAACAAATATATCCAGCAGCAACAATAAACATGTGATATACACGAAAAAAACGAAATGGAAAGAGAAAAGTTGCGCTCAGAAAGCACAATATGACATTGTGAAGAAAAATAAATGAATAAATAAATAAATGAACCACATCTAATTGTAAATAAAGTCCATAAATGGTGGTATGATCAAGTGTAATAAGAGTAGCTCATTTTACAACCCAATCTTAGTTAGTCCATATGAGCTGGTATCACAGAAATATAATTGAACGGTATGTTTAAAAAATTGTCCAATAATAACCAAAGAGCGATGATAGCCGTAGATTAAAATATCCTGGATAAAAATCACTATCGATCTCATAAATTTCTGCAGACACATCAAAGGTAAGTAAAGATGTACTCTTACCAGATCCTGGTGTTTTCAGGCATATCAATCCACTGGCATCTGAAGGGGGAGATCACCTCGACCACTTGCAGTACAGGGATTTATTTACGCAGGAAATGGCTGCGTCCACGGTAGGGAGTGCCCATTTCTTTGCAAATTCCTCTTCCATAGGATAGAGAATAGTGAACCTTTTAGGAGGGATAAAAATCCTATCAGGTCGAGCCCAATCCTGAAAAATCACGCTCTCCAGAAGGGGGTGAACCGGAAAAGACGCACCACTCAACGGTGCCTTCAAGGAACCTAAAGAGGATACCGTGGGGGCTAATTGTTCTGACACTGGAAGTTTAAAAGCAGTGCGAACCATATCTGTCAGAGACTGGATCCACAGGCTCTCTGTTTGAGAAGCCGAAAAAATTTCATCTATAGTGGAACCCTCAATGTCTGACCCGTCGGGACTCGGGTCCGCTTGATCCCCCTGTGGGTTCAATTCCTCCAAAGAGAGGACCTCTGCATCTGAAAACACCAATCTAGGTGACGGGGATCTAGCCCGTTTGCCACCTGGCAAAGAGCGGGCAATTAAAGCAGTTAACCTTTCCTCTAGCCCACCCAGGGTGGTCGCTAGCATTTCTTCCGTAACGTAAACGGGAATGGGTTGATTGGGGGCCGCCTCTGCCCCTAGCACCCTCAATGGCTCCTGCAACATGCTGTTCGGTGGTCTATCTGGTGAGGGTGGGACCGCTAGAGCCTGGCCCAAATCCTCTGACCCCGATGGAGACCCCTTTAGTTTTTTGGTACCTTTTGCAGCCTTAGCTGGTCCTGATCCCTTGGGAGCCATTGCACAACCTTGAGACACCCCTAAAGCCAACACCCAACTGTTGTAGCTAGAAGTGAACCATTAATAAGAACAGGCTATGGTAAAAAATTTCCAAATTTTCATACGCCCGAGAAGGCGGCAATACCGAGGAAGGTCCTGTGAGTATTGCCACACCAATGCCCGTTAGCTGGAGCCCAAGGTTGCACCGACTCAGATACTGCCAGATCTAAGGCTGAGTCCCTTTAAGAAAAAAAACTTTTTTTTTTTTTTTTTTCTGGTCAGTATGGAGCTAAGTCCAGACCTGAAGATCCACAAACCCCCACTGGGTGTCACTGTTAGCCAGAAATAGCTCAGCTGCGCGCTCTGTGTCCTTAGCCTCCTCTGCTTTCAGGAGGGAATGACCAGCCAGGAAATGCTTTGCTGCTTTAACTGAGACCTGACGCTGCTGGCCCGCCCCCCCCCCCACGCACGCTGACGCTGTAAAAGGCGGCGAGCATGTGCGCGCGCGCCCCCCCCCCCACGCTGAAACCAACATGGAGGAAGCAGAAAGCAGAGGAGAAGCCTGGACCAGCGCTAGCAACCCAACAGACACCAGGCAAGACACTAATCTTATTGTAGTGCACACATAGAGGAAGCTGTCCCCATAGGCTTCCTAAGAAACAGGAGTTTTGCCAGCATTTCCTCCTTATAGCACGTGGGGCTGCAGTATCATGCTAACAGGCAGATCTGGGGGGAGTAGTAAATACATATCTTTAAAAGCATACATATACCTACATGTTATCTGGGTAAACATTAGTACATCCCATCCTGCCTCAAAAGACATAGTGGAGATAGTGGCTGATGCACAAGCATACCATTAGCCGACCCAGAACCCCCAGGGGGATACCTACTGTCGAACCAAGTCCCGCAGGTTCCCTCTTACCTGCTCCACGCCGCAGGGTATTGCAAAATGCAAGAGGCCCAACCTTCCCCCATCTCCGTGGGTATTGTCTTGGACCTTCAGGGACCGGGGTCCTGTGTTAAGGAACCCACACACCTGGACCTATATAGCATCCTGGCATCAGTAGCATTTAGTTCTTGGAAGAGACTAAGGCACTGGAGCCCAGAATCCAGCCCTCCAAGGAGAGGCATTATAGGCAAAACCCCACTCCAGCAGGGCCCGGGTACCGTACACCTTGGCTTTGAAGCACTTTGGACGGATCCGGCTAGCTATCCTGGGTCCCGAGACCTCCGAGGGACAGCTAGACGTGACCAACACCTAAGACACTGGCGAAAAAACTGAAGCACTCCCAGTGGGAGGGGGTTATATAGGGAGGAAACTTCCTGTGAAATTGATTACACCAGTGTCCACACCTGAAGGTACCCATATAACCCAAGTGTAATGGCTATGCGCTCTGTGTCCCGTGATGTACGATAAAGAAAAACATCCGACGGTAACGCCCCCCCCCCCCCCCCCCCGAACGCCAATTTTACTTACCTGACCCCTCGAAAGTCCCGCGTGCGTCCCTGTGATCCTCTCCAGTTCCTAGCCTGGCCGTTGATTAGCTAGGCTGGACGGATTGATAGCAGCGCAGCCATTGGCTGGAGCTGCTGTCAATCACAGCACATGACGCAACGCGCCTGGGGCGGGGCCGAGTGATACAGTCGGCGGCTATGCCTGCCGCTGTATCACAGGAGCGCGCTCGCAAAAGCTTTCCACTATGCAAGCTTGCATGAAGGTGGAAAGCTCTTGCGAGGAGGAGCCGAGACAGCCGCCGAGGGACCCCAGAAGACAGGGTTAGGGGACACTCTGTGCAAAACGAGCTGCACAGTGGAGGTAAGTATAACATGTTTGTTATTTTACAAAAAAAAAATCATTTTTGCCTTTAGTGTTCCTTTTAAAAATTAATCAGTATTATGATGTTTCCTACTCTTATTCATAATAGTTATTCAAAGAACTCGGCACTAAATATGCTACATTGACATTGGCTGTAGATTGATAACATCAAGCTTTGGGAAGATCTCCAGGCTCCTCATGAGGTGTGACAGAACTGCAGTAAGTCACAGCTAATGGAGGTAGTGAAAAATTATTTTCTTGGTTAGCTGTGGTTCCCTTATCACCTCAAGAGCAAATTATCCCTGGATAGTATTGTTAACATTCGGGTTGCTATGATGTTCCCTGTGCTGCAAAGAACCCACTCATATCTATCCAAAGTGATCCAACAGTGGCACGATAAGGGTAAAAATAAATGGAGCTGACCTAGGAGTGCCTCGCCATAAATACAAACCTTAGGCCTTGTACACACGACCGAGGAACTCGTCGGAAAAGACACATTGTTTTCCTCGACGAGTTCCTTGTTAGGATTGTCGAGAAACTTGACAAGCTATCTTTGCGTACACACTGTCAAGACCAAATCTCCTCGTTCTCAAACTCGGTGACTTCAATACGACAGCAGGGGAAGTTCGATTCCACTGGCACAACCCTTGGGGCTGCTATTGCTAATCTCATGTTACTGCGTGTTCGGTAAAAGTTTGGTAAGAGACATTTGCACTTTTCAGTCTGTTACAGCGTGACAAATGTGCTATCTCCATTACAAATACTACTTTTACCGAAGGTGTGCGGGTTTCTAAGCATACACACCAACATGTTTCTCGTTGGAAAACCAGCCCGACGAGGAACACGACGACTCCCGTTGAGGAAAAAGAGAACTTGCTCTCTTTTTTCCTCGTCGAGTTCCTCGACAGTTTACTCGATGAAAGGCATACACACGGCCGTTTTCCTCGGCAAAAAAGCTCTCCCACCAAGTTTCTTGATGGATTCTGTCGAGGAAACCGGTTGTGTGTACGCGGCCTTACAGTAATTGTCACTCAAACATTAAAGTCCATTGGCTTGCAAGGGACTCAGCTGTTCCTATTTGTGTGTCTCGGTAACATATTTTGGTCTGGTGACTATGTTAGTTTTGGTCTTCTAAATGACTCTTTAGCAGACTCATATCAACTCTGTGTGACCCTGTGCCTCCTCATTTCTCTTTCCCAATATAATGAATGTTAATAACTTCTTTGGTATATGAGCCTATAGATACCGACCAAACTCAATTCTGCTCAATTACTAGAATTTATTTTTATGGAAATTCTAAATTCCCATCATGGAAGATTAGATAAACATCCAGAAATAGGATCAATGTCTCAAGAAAACGCTCCTTATTGCTCCTCCATCAGATTATTTGTTCCTATTAAAATAAACGCCTGCCAATAGCGGTTACTCATATTCGCCATGTGCTCCTCTTCTCTTACTTTTTTAAATTAAAGTGACTATCAGCTATTTTAAACAAAGTTCTGTCTAATGATACGATGTCTGTGATTCGGCACTGCGTCACTTTAACGGCACTGTATCCAGCCAAAATTATGTCCCCTTCCCCTCACAAATAGAGCTTTTTTTTGGTGGTATTTGATCACCTCTGCGGTTTTTATTTTTTGCGTTATAAACAAACAAAGAGCGACAATTTTAATTTTTTTTTTGCTATAATACATGGCCAAAAAATATAAATAAAAGAACAAATTTATTCATCAGTTTAGGCCGATATATATTCTTCTACATATTTTTGGTTAACAAAAAATCACAATAGGCATATATTGATTGCTTTGCGCAAAAGTTATCACATCTACAAACTATGGGATAAATTTAGGGACTTTTTTTTTGTTTTTACTAGTAATGGCGGTGATCTGCAATTTTAAGCAGGACTGTGACATTGCCGCAAACAAATCTGACCCCAAATTTTAGGGGACAAGTGACATAGTATTGATCAGTGCTATAAAAATGCAGTGTTCAATGTAAAAATGACACTAGCAGGGAAGGAGTTAAAACTAGGGGGTGAACAAGGGGTTAAGTGTGTCCCCTAGGTGTGTTCTAACTGTAGGGTGGATGGGCTACCAGGGACATGACAGAGATCACTGTTCCCGATCACTGGGAACAGATCCCTGACATGTCCCCTGTCAGAATGGGGATTCGCTTGTTTGCACTGGCAGATCCCCGTTCTGCCTCTCTACTAGGCAATAGCAGTTCGCTGGTGGACATCGAGTCTGCCGGACCCGCGGGCATGCTCCCGCAGCATGCATCGGGAGCAATTCGCGCAGCGTTGCCAACCTGCCGCAGTATATGTGCGTGAGCTGGTCGGCAAGTGGTTAAAAGCAAATTGAATTGGATCATGGTTAATAACAAAAACCTACCTACATTCTTCATAACAATACAACGAAATTTGATAAAACGTAGGACCCGTGGATTCAATACTTATTTGTTCCTAGTGAGCTCTCGGCTGACCTTGCACTTTAATTTCTCATTCTCTTTCTTTTCCTCTCCTGTTTCTTCTTTTTATATAGAAAACAAGTCTATTAACCTGACTGCAGTTGCAATCAAATTTTCAGGTACTCACATATTACATTTTCCCAATAGTCTGATATGTTCTGAATCAACAAAAATGGTTGCTGTTTATGTCTTTTATTAATGGGTTTTGCTAGTTCCCATATACAGTGTATGTGCTATAATGTTTATTTGATTATTTTTTCCAAGCATTGTCAATGCAATGTATGATAACCTGGGAGCTCTGTCTCTGTCCTTTCGTTGTTCTTTTCATTTTTGTTCATTTGTTGTCTCTGATAAAAAGATTGAGATATAAAGGTACTGAGACCAGACCCAGAAATGCAGGCAACCAACATTTTCAGAGGCCAGTAATGGGAGCCCCCATATTATTTTTCATGACAGTGTCACTAGTATTACTTTGTTGACTGATCTCAACTGAACTTATTCCGCGTACACACGATCATTTTACGGCATGAAAAAAATGTTGTTTTTGAAAAACGTAATTTAAAATGATCGTGTGTGGGCTACACCTCATTTTTCAGGTTCTGAAAAACGACGAAAAAATAATAATTCGAACATGCTGCATTTTTTAACGTCATTTTAAAAAATTGTGTTTTTCGGGTTGTAAAAAATGATGGTGTGTGGGCTAAAATGACATTTTAAACCCACGCATGCTCAGAAGCAAGTTATGAGACGGGAGAGCTCGTTCTGGTAAAACTACCGTTCATAATGGAGTAAGCACATTAATCACGCTGTAACAGACAGAAAAGCGTGAATCGTCTTTTACGAACAAGGAATCAGCTAAAGCAGCCCAAAGACGAAAAGAACTTCCCCTTTAGAGTGCCGTCGTATGTGTTGTACGTCACCGCGCTTTGTTCATCATTTTTTTAAACGATGGTGTGTGGGCAACATCGTTTTTAATGATGAAGTTGGAAAAACGTTGTTTTTTGGACATGCTGAAAAATGATCGTGTGTACACGGCATTAGGGTTGTACCGTATCACCTCCCCAGCAGTCATCCATCTTTCCAAGAAAAGTGCCTCAATGGCCAATAGTAAAACTTGTACTGGGCAGGGAAATTTAATTTGGTGGGGCTTAAAGGGGTTGTAAAGGAAAACGTTTTTTTCCCTAAATAGCTTCCTTTATCCTAGTGCAGTCCTCCTTCGCTTACCTCATCCTTCATTTTTGCTTTTAATAGTCCTTATTTCTTCTGAGAAATCCTCACTTCCTGTTCTTCTGTCTGTAACTCGACACAGTAATGCAAGGCTTTCTCCCTGGTGTGGAGAAAGCCGTTTGAGGGGGGAAGGGGCGAGCAGGTGTGTCAGGATGCTCACTAACACACAGCTCCTTTCTCTATCTGCAAAGTAAAGAGACCTAACTTGCTTGCTCGTCCCCCTCCCCCCTCAAGAGGCTTTCTCCACACTAGGAAAAAAGCCTTGCATTACGTGGTGAGTTACAGACAGAAGAACAGGAAGTGAGCATTTCTCAGAAGAAATAAGGACATTTAAAAGCAAAATTGAAGGATGAGGTAAGTGAAGGAGGACTGCACTAAGGTAAAGCAAGCTATTTAGGGAAAAATATTTTTTCTTTTACAACCCCTTTAAGGTAAACTGAAACAATGTCCATTTTGAGCCAAACGGAAAATTCTCTTGAGAAGGCAACCAAAAGAAGATAATATCTGGGGATTATAAATCAAAGTGTCAGGTCAACTTTAATTGCAATGTCAGGCTTTTATTAACAAAGAAGTTTCAGAAAGACACAGAGAGGAAAATGAAATGGCTAACTGGTGTGGTAATAGCAGGTATTTTGTGGCATCTGTGTTAAAGCGGAGGTCTACAAATACTACAGCTGCTGACCTTTAATATATGAACACTTACCAGTCCTGGGCGCCGGCGATGTCGGCACCCTAAGCCGATCTGTCCCTCGCCTCTTGGGTGCCTTTGCCGCCATCTTCGGCAAGGGAATCAGGAAGTGAAGCTTTGCGTCTTCACTTCCTGGTTTCCTACTGTGCATGCGTGAGTCGCGCTGCGCGATCCCACTGGTTCTTGCTGTCTTTAGGGACATGTGTGTCTTCCAGAAGACAGCAGGAGGATGAAGAAGGCGCCGGAAGTGGCGTAGGTCACCACGGCGACCTATGCCTGAAAGCGGGAGCAAATACCTGGATTATACAGGTATCTGCTCCCTCCTCCCCCCTGAAAGGTGCCAAATGTGACAACGGCGGGGGGGGGGGGGGAGAGATTACGAAAAACGGAAGTTCCATTTTTGTGTGGAACTCCGCTTTAAGCAGAACTATTGCTTAGAAATTTTTTAAGTTGCTGACAGGTTCATTTTAAAATGGAAGTCTAAGTTTAAGCAAATGTGGCAACCTATTTGTTTAACCACTTCAATACCGGGCTTTTATACCCACCTCAATACTGTGCCTATTCTGGCACTTCTCTCCTACGTGTACAAATCATCATTCTTTTGCTAGAAAATTACGCAGAACACCCAAACATTATATATGTTTTTTTTAGCAGACATCCTAGGGTATAAAACAACGGTCATTGCAACGTTTTATCTTGCACGGTATTTGCGCAATAATTTTTCAAACGCTTTTTTTTGGGGGAAAAAAAATGTTTCATGAATTAAAAAAATAACAAAACAGTAAAGTTAGCCCGATTTTTCTGTAAAATATGAAAGATTGTTACACTGAGTAAATATATACCTAACATGTTACGCTTTAAAATTGCGCACACTCATGGAATGGGGCCAAATTTCGGTACTTAAAAATCTCCATAGGCAAGGCTTTAATTTTTTTTACAGGTTACCAGTTTAGATTTACTGAGGAGATCTAGTGATAGAATTGTTGCTGACACGCTAACGCATGCGGCGATACCTCACATATGTGGTTTAAACAATGTTTACATATGTCCAGCCATCTTCCATTTCCCTGTCCAAACAACATGGCTCACTGGCCAATAAGGAATGGCAGAGAAATGGCAAGTGGGTGGGATGGCGGAACTTTTTACTGATCTGGAAAAGCCTGTTGCTATGCGGTCCCACAAAATCTGCCCTTGGAATTACCTAGGATTCTGACATCATCTCCCTCTAATGCTCCTGGGAAATGTGTGTCATCATTTCCCAGGATGCAGTGCGCTACCAAATTATCACTTCCCATCCAAGACTTCCAGGAAGTGCTTGTGGGCTTCACAATGCCCACAAGCAAAATGACAACCGTGTGGACCTAGTTTGATAAACCATCTTTTTGGAATAACTATGCGGAGCGGTGGCGGATTGTAAAATAGTAAGTGACCGGATTTGTATTATAAAAACGCATGATGAAAGGACATACATGTAAAAAATGCTAATTGTGGTTGGAACCCCGTTTAACCACTTAAGACCCGGACCAATACGCTGGTAAATGACCCAAGGTGTTTTTGCGATTCGGCACTGTGTCGCTTTAACAGACAATTGCGCGGTCGTGCGACGTGGCTCCCAAACAAAATTTGCGTCCTTTTCTTCCCACAAATAGAGCTTTCTTTTGGTGGTATTTGATCACCTCTGCGATTTTTATTTTTTGCGCTATATACAAAAATAGAGCGACATTTTTGAAAAAAAAACACTATTTTTTACTTTTTGTTAAAAAAAAAATCAAATAAACTAAATTTTAGTCAAACATTTAGGCCAAAATTTATTTAGCCACATGTCTTTAGTAAAAAAAAAAAATCGCAATAAAAAAAAATAGCTACCTAGCGGGAACAGCGACACTAATACAGCGATCAGAAAAATGATCGCTTAGTGACGCTGGCAATAGGGAGTGAAAGGGTTAACTAGGGCGGTGATCAGGGGGTTAAAACTTTATTAGGGGGGGTGGGGGGGCTATCCTGAACCTAACACTAACTGTTTTTTACACTGCCTGTCACACTGACACTAAATGCAGTGATTAGATCACTGCATTCAGTGACACTGTGACAGGGGGGTGGGGGGGGGGCGATCACAAGGGGTTAATATACCTATGTGAGTGTGTGTCAGTGTTGTGTTGGTGCACACTTACTTGTGATGTCTTCTCTCATCAGCAGCGCTGGGAAACAGCGCTGCGATGAGAGAATACATAATTTCCTCCTTCCTGTGTAAACACAGGAGGAGGAAGTGACAGGTTGGGAGCGCACTCCCATTGGCTGGGAGCGATCGCGGGGGGGCGGGTATTCGCCGACATCCGCCCCCAGATCCCGGATCGCTCCCGGAGCCAGGGGGACCCCCGCACGCCGCGGAGGGGGTCCCGATGGGACCCCCGAACCGCACTTAGGCGGGGACGTAAATTTACGCCCTTGTGCCTGTACGTGCCATTCTGTGGTCGTATATGTGCGTGCGGGGGTCCTTAAGTGGTTAATTAGTAAAGTGCTTAATAATTTGCATATAAGTGCTCTTAAAAAAACATATAACATATTAGTATTTCATACAAATCAAGTCCATATATTGGAATCCCAATGGATGAAATGAAAAGTGGTGACTCTCAATCCAACTTTAGGGCCAATTCTTGGTGCTCAGGTGCCTTAACCCCACTACAGTCGAAGACTCACTGCAGGTATAGGACCCCTTAATTCTAATGCCGCGTACACACGCTCGGAGTTTCTGTCAACAAATGTTCGATGGGAGCTTGTTGTCGGAAATTCCGGCCGTGTGTAGGCTCCATCGGCTCCATCGGACATTTGCTGTCGGAATTTCCGACAACAAAAATTTGAGAGCTGGTTCTCAAATTTTCCGACAACAAAACTTGTTGTCGAAAATTCTGACCGTGTGTACACAATTCCGACACATGCTCGGAATCAAGCAGAAGAGCCGCACTGGCTATTGAAATTCATTTTTCTCGGCTCGGCGTACGTGCTGTACATCACAGCGTTCTTACTGTTCGCAATTTCCGGCAACATTTGTGTGACCGTGTGTATGCAACACAAGTTTGAGCGAACATCAGTTAAAAAAAAAATCCACGGTTTTGTTGTCGGAATGTCCGATCGTCTGTATGCGGCATTAGACGGTCAAAAGAGCTTTCTCAGATAAGTCCCTCTTGATACAAATACAGGACACTCGCTTCTTCCAAATAAATTGATCCTTACCCAGTCTCCTTTAACTGGAACCCACCATCACCCAAAAACTTCTCTCCACTTCACCATATTCAATATGTAAGACACAGATCAATAGGGAGCTTGCACTATTCAGCATAAATGGAGAATGTCTATTAAATGATACAGGCTTGCAGCCTTTGCCTATCCAACTGTATTCCGTCTTGTAAAATGCTGTTATCGGGACAGGAGGTGAAGGGAAATCTGTCTTACAGAGCCCCGGACAGCAGTAATGTGTGCCTGGAGGCAGTTTGGAAATGTAAGCTGGCAATACAGTATATTTTCTAACCAAAGTAAGATCGATGACTTGAAAATGTCCTTTAAAAGTACTTCAAGATTTAGTTTCCTTTTAACAATCAATTCTGGAGTGAATGGACTTTTCATCTCCGCTCACTGTGCTGAACCAAGACGGACCCAGTCCCGCTCTCATCTATAGGGAAATCAGGGGAAAAGGGACTGCCATTTTCATCCGATCATCTGCGATCTGCCAGACGGATGGAAAAATAGGACCACAATCCATCCGGATTTTGCGGGCAGGATCATATCAGATAGTGGCGGACATGTAACCGATCACATCCGCTGCGCCATAGGAGGAGAGTGCAAGGTCCAATCAAGTGCAAGGTCTGATCAGATCTTATATATTATGTTTGACGCTTTCCATTTATGTATGTTTTATATCAGAAGAGATGATTGCTATGTCTTTCATGAAAAATCAATAAAGAAATACAATAATAAAAAAAAAAAAGACAGCAGATATACATGTAAAACTTGTGTATGAAGAGTTGTTTCATCCCTGTATCATCTGAGGCTGTTCACTTCACTAGGTATATGTGAGGGTTCACACTACCGCGACTTCAAAGTCGTTGCGATTTTGCGGCCACGATTTTAGGGAGACTTGAGATCTATGAATCTGAACTCGCATCAAATCTGGCCTAAGTACTGTAGTCGGCACAACTTGAAGTCGTACTAATATGAATGGTTGTCATTGGAAATCATGGGGAACAACTTGTCATGCTACTTTATAGTACAAGTGTGAAAGGGGCCCAAGGTGGAATTAAACCGATTCATTTAACAGTTTAAAAATAAAAAAGACAGTTACATTCCGTTTGACACACCGCATCTCCGATCGAGGTAAAGAACCTTTGACGTAGGCTCTTTACCACATGATCAGCTGTGTCCAATCACAGCTGATCACAGTCCAAACAGGAAAAGCCATGCAAAAAACAGACAGATGTGAGTAGAGAAGTTCCGATCAGCTGCTCTCCTGAAAGGGGGGGGGGTCTTCGCCGATTGATTATAAGTGCAGTCCCCCTGAGGATGCCCACCCAGGACCACCAGGATGCCCACCCATTGATTATCAGTGCAGCCCCAAGGATGCCCATCCAGGACCACCAGAATGCCCACCCATTATCAGTGCAGCCCCCAAGGATGCCCACCCATGGCCACCAGGGATGCCCACCCAGGACCACCAGGTGAGCCCACCAGGGATGTCAATCATTGCCCATTAGTGGTGGCACTCTGTGCCCATCAGAGATGCTTGCCAGTTCCTCCTGATCAGTGCTGCCTATCAGTGCCAGCTATGAGCGCTGCCAACCAGTGTCACGTATCAGTGCCACCCATCCATGCCCAGTGCCACCTATCAGTGCCCGTCAATGCCACCTATGCGTGCTCATTAGTTCTGCCCATAAGTGCCCATCAGTGTATATCAGTGCTGCATATAAGTGCCTCATCATCAGTGCCAATCAGTATTGCATCATCAATGCCCTTCAGTGCAGCCTCATCAGTGCCCATCAGTGAAGGAGGAAACGTACCTATTCAAAGTTTTGTGACAGAAACGAAGAACATTTTTTTATTTTCTTTTCACAATTTTCTTGTAACGCAAAAAATAAAAACCCCAGTGGTGATCAAATACCACCAAAAGAAAGCTCTATTTCTGGGGGGGGGGGGGGGGGGGATAAAGTCATTGGTAACCAAATATTTAATGCAAATTTTTAGAATGATATGATCAGCAGGAGAAGCCTACTTATTTCTCTTGTGACCTTTATATCATATGATTATGCAGATCATAAAAATATATTCAAACGACTATGTCCCCTTTAAAATTTCTCTGGGCAGCTAGTGCAAGAACTAGAAAAAGTTTATGATACATGGAGTCATAACCACAGATCACTTACTATGCGGCTTAAACAATTTGCCAGACTTCCATGCTTTAATACTTTCACTGGTGCCTATGTGCCTTGAATAACCTAGCCTTGTTTCACAAATACAGAAAACAATTGTAGTGGCCCCACTTAGAGATCTTCCAGTACGAAAGGCTATGATTTACAAAACCCTTACTGGAATCCGAGTCACGTTGTCATATACTTTCCAGCCAGTTTAATATTTTTATTTTTTTTAAAGGTAGAGTTAAACATCTCCAGTTTCACAATGGGCTTCTGTCTTCATACGGAATATAATTGCTCCCAAAATATTATCACAGGAATGCTTTTAACTCGGACCCACTGTGTCACAATGAAGTGTGCTTTCTATATACAACGCTACGTTTGCTGTCAGCCTAGTCCTTATTAATCAACGGCCTGCCATAGATCATTCGAGACAATGTGTAATAGTGCCTTTCGAAGTAATCACAGGTCTGGTAACTTTTGAAGGTGTTTACTTCAGAAAATACACACTAAGTAACAATGGCATCCCCCGAAATCACAGGAACATATTCGTGTTTACCCAAAATTACCTCTGGAACCTATTAGAGGGAAGGTTCTTGTCATTTACCAGTTGTAACATTGCCATTTACTGGTTTTGAAGACGTATAGGAAGACATGATTTATCTTACCAACACAGTAAACCTTTAAATAGTGAATAAACCACATTATTGTATTTGTAAAGATGTGATACATGGCTGTAGTTTAATACTCCAAGCTCTACTGAAAACATAAATATTAGCTGTGTATGGGCTGTCGAAAAAAGACGTTGCAGTGATTTAACTTTTAGGCCAAAGTAACTTCAAAAGGCAAATTTCCCACCTTTTAAAAAATGTATTACAGCATCCATTTTGATCAACACCTTGGAGAGAGCGCAGGCCAATATGCGGCCTCTCGGGGGTCAGGCCCTGGCGCAGAGCGGGCACATATTTACGTGCAATAGGGCCATAGAGCAGTGCTGAGAGCAGATGCCCTGCACGCTCTTGGTAAAGTGACCCACAGCTCACACAAAGCAAATAGCGATCAGGAGTTTTCCAATCATGTGACCGCTGTGACAGCCAATCACAGCGGTCACATGATCACAAGTGCCGCCCAGCCTCCCAGCATTCCAAGCCCTTTAAAGGCCCAGCGGGAGCCAGTGCGAAGGGGTCCTAAAGAAATGTTTATTCCTTTTTTTGCATTGGGCCTACAAATTAGTGGATTGTTTCTTGCAACACTCTGGCTCCTGCAGACTATTTCACCAGCTCAGGTCCGTACTGAGGTACGGACCTTCAGCCCCCTCCCCTTCCCCTATGCAACCCTTCACCATGGAAAGGGTCAACAGGTATAAGGGAGGCCAGTGAACATCTGTTAGCTATCTGTAAAGAGGTCATTCTCCCCAAAGTCCACAAGTGCAAGGGGCATTCTTCCCACTGACCATCACACTAATGTATTATGAGCTGGATATATAGTAATTTTTATCAAGAGTTCTCGGAGACTGGAAAGTTATTTCAAAGGTTCCTCTGTGTTGAAAACTTTGGGAAAGGCTGCCATAAACATTCTATCACATAAGGGGCTATTGACCCTCTATATCATAGGTGTCAAACACAAGGCCCGCGGGCCAAATCCGGCCCTCCAGGCCATTTTATGTAGCCCTTGCACCTCTCCTGCAGCTGCAGGAGAGATCCAGCCCTCCTCCAGACCCCTACTTTATGCTTTAAACAATGCATCCAGCTTCTTCCAGGCAGCAGCATAGGGAAAGGGGGGTGCACTGTGATGTAAGGGAAAGTGTGGCACTCAACTTTTGATGGTGGGGTGGCTCTTGACATCTTATGTAAGGGAAGGGGATGCGCTGGACATCTAATCTTACAGATACAACCGGCCCTTTTAAAGGGCAATCATAATGCTGATTCGGCCCACAATGAAATTGAGTTTGACACCCCTGCTCTATATGATAGTATTATTATTATACAGGATTTATATAGTGCCCACAGTTTTCACATTACTTTACAACATAAGGGCAGATAGTAAAGTTACGATGCAATTCAATGCAGGAGAAATCAGAGGACACTGCTAGTTAGAGCTAGTTAGAGCTTACAATTTAGAAAGGGAGGGTCAAGTGTAGGGATTTTTGGCGAATTACACCTATCATCACATGCCGTATACTCTTCTACTATTTAGCTATTTTACTGTCCTAGAAGGCGCATAGACCTCTCTGAAATCCCTCTGGTTAAAATGTATTAATGACGCTATCCCACTGTATAAACTTACTTTTGAACTCCGGAAATGGAACAAAATGTTCCACAAAATTTGGGGTAGATGGTTGGCTAGTCCGCTAACCCTCTCCCAGCACTGATTGTACTACTCTTGCTTGACCATTGATGGGCCGTGCCTCATGGATCTCTAATGTCTAGACCTCCGCTTTTGCTATATCCAGGTATTATACCTGATCCTTTTACCACTGTGCCTACTTTATATTTTGCACCGGTGTCAGTTTATTTTTCTATGTTTGAGTGTATTGCCTAACGTTTATGACCAGGTCGTCTGGTGTTTTTTTTTTTTGTATGTTTTTCTGTTTGTTGGTTTGTCTTGAACTTAATAAAAATATCTTAAAAAAAAAAGGAGGGTCAAGTGATACAAAAGGTAAAAACTGCGGGGATGACCCAATGGAGAAAATAAAAGTACAGTTGTTAGGTAGGGACAGAATAGGCTTCTCTGAAGGGAAGGAATTTCAGGGATCGTCTAAAAGCAAACAGAGTAGAAGATAATTGGACAGATTGCAGTAGGGAATTCCATAGGATAGGAGAGGCTCAAGAAAAGTTCTGGAGGCGAGCTGGGGAAGAGGTAACGAGGGAGCTAGAGAGCAGGAAGTCTTGGGAGGAACGAAGAGAATAAGGTTGGTATTTCGAGACTAGACAATTGATGTAGTTGCAGGCAGAGTTGTGGATAGCTTTGTAAGTTGTTTGTATTTTGAATTTAATTTGTTGGGTGAGTGGAAGCCAGTGGAGGGATTAGCAGAGAGAAGTAGCAGATACTGAGCGATTGGTAAGGGGATGAGTCTGGCAGCAGCATTTATGATGGACTGAAAAGGTGATAACCTATGTAAAGGTAATCCCGTGAAAAGGAAGTTGCAGTAGTGGAGACAAGAGATGACCAGGGAACAAATTAGGAGCTTTGAGGCGTCATTGGTTAGAAAGATTGAGGCGGCAAGATTTGGACAACGACTGGACAACGACTGCGCAGAAAGAATGATAACGCTCTGCCTTTTTTGGATACTGCTTCCAGAGTTCAGTTCTTCTTTAAGATTCTGTAAGATGATTGAATGTAGTGATTAAAGCACAGTTGCCATGTTTTCATGTCACTGATTGGTTTCCCTTGGTGCTTGGCATTGTTTTTATGGTGTTTGCATACAACCCATTAGAGTGTTAGTCTGGACTGTCACCTGCCACTTAAATATCTCTAACCAAATATCTTCCACTTATTTAGCGCGTAGATAATCCTGCCTTACAGTGAGCCATAAAACATGTATAAAGAGCAGCACGTTATTCCTGCTCATTAAACAATTATGCTCTTGGGTGCAGCTGTATTTACAGTACGCTACAAGATAACAGCTCAGCACAAGTTATACAACATTGCAATGCATGACAATAGCCATTATCTCAGAAGCTTACGCTCTTTTAGTCTTCTCTACTTTTAGTTGGAGACGATGCTACATAAAAGTTATTAATAATACAACATACAAACAAACAAAGCTTTCCTAATATTCTATAAGTGCATACTTACTGTCTTGAGGGCTGTGTTTTCTACAGCCTAACAGTAGACAGGCAACAACTAAACAATGGAACTGAGATGAAAGGGCTTTGCAAGGGATGTTCAAGCACTGTTTTGGGCTATAAAACTCAGACAGATATTGAAAGGCCTTACTGTTATCTACATCTTCCATATTATGCAGGAAAAAATGTGATGCAATGCTTTAGCAAAAGGCTATCACCTTGCCTATTTAGGGCAAACTAAAGCCTCATACACACGATCGGACTTCCAACTGACTTTTCCGTGGATTTTGCTCCGAAGGGCGTTGTCTGTGAACTTGGTATATTGCCTTCGGGCAACTTCTGCTATTGTTGTCTGATCTGTAGCATTGGTTCTGAGCATGCGTGTTTGTACTTGTGTACACATGATCAGATTGGCCGACGTAGGATATTTGTTGCTGGAAAGTTTGTCTGTTCATACAGTGAACATTTTTCCAATTAAAAAGAGAAAAAGTTTGTCCGATGGAGCATACACACGGTCAGATTGACTGCAAAAACAGGTCCGTCGGAAGTGTGTTGTCAAAAAGTCTGAGGCCCTGTACACACGATCAGACCGGTCTGATGAGACTTGTCCGACGGACCGTTTTCATCAGACAACTCTGAACTTGTCTGATGTGTGTACACACCATCGGACCAAAATCCGATCAGACCAGAACGCGTTGACGTAGAACACGACGTGATGAAAAAACAAAGTTCAAAGCTTCCAAGCATGCGTCGACTTGATTCTGAGCATGCGTGGGTTTTTGGTCCGATGCTTTTGTGTACTAACCATCGAACCTGTCCGACGAACAGGTTTCCATCAGACAGGTTTTAAAGCATGTTTTAAAAAATTTGATCCGACGGACAACGGTCTGACAGGCCATACACACCATCGAACTGGTCCGATGAAACAGTTTAATCGGACCTGTCTGATCGTGTGTACGCAGCCTCATTGTGTGTACGGCCTTTATGGTGTCTGCAAAAGTGGCCTACTGACCCACTGAGCCTCACCTGACCAGCTACTTCCACTATTTAAGCTGGAATAAAAGTCCTCATTGTCAACTAGTGTCAAAAACTATGTGGAGCAAGCACATCACTCCTTTTGCCATCAGTGACTGGAGCAGCATGGAAGAGCTGGCAAGGTGAGTATCAGTGTGTATGAAGAGGCCTCCTTTCAAAGACCATGTCACTTGAAGGCTCCAATCACACTTGTACCGACGCTGGAGTGCAACTTTGAAGCAACTTGGGTACGACTTTGGCTTTGGTCAGTGATAATCTACAACGGTTACACACAAGTTGCATTGTATAACATTCAGGTCTGACTTTCATGCAACTTCTTAGGGTTAACATTGAAGTCTATGGCCCTCAAGTTGCATGAAAGCAAGACCAAAGTAGTGTATACACTACTTTGAAGTTGCTGCAACTTTCTGAATGGTTATCATTGGAAAACATGGGAAATGACTTGTCATGCAACTTTGATGTCCAAAGTTGTATGACAAGTTGCCCAAGTGTGAATGGAGCCTTAAACATAACTTCAGCCAAAGGCTCCTTTCACACTGTCGCAACTTGAAAGTGGAATGATTTTGCACTGATCACAGATCTCCATATTGTCCCCTGTTAGAACGGTGATCCGCCTTGTTTACATAGGCAGATCCCCGTTCTGCTTCTCTGTACCACGATCACAGGTGGCCATAGGTCTTCTAGTCTTCCGTACCCACGAGCACACTCCCTCGGAGTGCCCACACGATCACATGCACAAACTGACGTACAGGTGCGTTGATTTGTGTAGTCAAGCCGCCTTGCCGCAGTATACAGTATATGCGGAAGGCAGTCAGCAAGTGGTTAATATCACTTTAAAGTAGAGCTGCACAATAAAATGAGAATCACAATTGTTTTGCCTAGAATAAAGATCATCATCTTTCACATTATTCCTAATTCAAGTTCAAAGTTTGTTGATTGCTATGATGTAATACAGAGAATCAATTTAAACATCTTTTCACTTTTAAAAATGTGTTCATGCCAAGAGTATTGATCCGTCTCTTCATTATTATTATATAGTAAACCTTTTACGAGACCTTACAGAGTTACCCTACTCAATTCAGTAATTCAATCCTGCATATCTGCTTAGCCAGCAGGAGTCAGTTTATTCACTTATCCTATCCTTATTGTAAAATTAAGATTAAAGGGGAACTAAACTCTCTCATGCAACATTAAAGGAGAAGTTCAGCTTGAGCTCGTTTGGCTGTACTTCTATGGATCACAATTCGTTTTGCAGAGCAGGAGAGATGCTGATTGACAGGCAGCATCTCTCCGCTTGGGTAAATGAGAAAACTGAGCCATCGGCGGTTGATCACTCGGTTCTCAGTGAAGAGGTGGCGGGGGTCCGATGCTGCATCCACCTAAGTATGGTTATTTTAACAATTTTTAATCTTTATTCTACTAGCATTAGTAAATATATTGGAAAGTATATTGCATTTCCATTTTTAAAGTACCCTCCTGGCCTAGGCCAAAATGATATCATATATCCCAGGATCTTGATCTTGAACCCCCTTCATGACCAGGCCATTTTGTGTGATACGGTAATGTGCTACTTTAACTTACAATTGCGCCATCATGCGACGCTGTACCCAAATAAAATGTACCGTATATACTCGAGTATAAGCCAAGTCATTTTTTTGTGTGCTGAAAATGCCCCCCTCGGCTTATACTTGAGTCACCTTTTTGTGCCTGATCTCCCAGACTTTGGGGACCCGGTAACGGCTGGCTGTAGTACCCCTGGACCCCAAACTTGGCACACATATAGCCCCACTCTTCTTCTACAAGTGTGCAATTTGTTGTCCGGTAGACTTACACCCGGGGGGCACTGATTTTTCAAAGTCGGCATCCCTTCCATAGACTCTAATGTTAAACTGTGATTTCTCTGGTAAATTTGGGGACCCGGTACCGGCCGGCCTCAGGTCCCCTGTATCGGAAACTTGGCACACATGTAGCCCCAGTTCTTCTTCACAAGTGTGCAAAGTTTGCTGTCTGGGGGACCTACGGCCGGGGAGCACCGATTTTTCAAATGCAGGCATCCCTTTTATATTCTCCCATGTTAAACGTAAGTCTAGTCATGGGCACTGTGAGGCATGGGAACAGTGAGGTATGGGAACAGTGGGGTATAGGAACAGTGGGGTATAGGAACAGTGGGGCATGGACACAGTGAGGCAAAGTGATGCATGCAGATGGACACCCTAGGCTTATACTCGAGTCAATAAGTTTTCCCATTTTTTCTGGTAAAATTAGGTGCCTCGGCTTATACTTGAGTATATACGGTATATCCCCCCACAAATAGAGATTTATTTTGGTGGTATTTGACCACCTCTGCTTTGCGCTATAAAAAAAAAAGACCATCAATTTTGAAGAAGAAAAAAAGTTTTTTATTTTCTGCTCTAAAACATCTCCAATAAAAAAGTAAAAAAAATGTAATTTCTTCATCAAGAATATTTATTCTCCTACATATTTTTTGGTGAAAAAAATCCCAATAAGTGTATGTTGATTGGTTTACGCAAAAGTTATAGCATTTACAAACTATGGAATATGCTTGAATTTTCAGCCTTGTTGTAAGTGTAACTTTTACACTATGAGGCTTTTTTTTCCTTGTCTACATATGATTTGCAAACTATTGGAGTTCCATCTATGTTAAAAAACTAATGTAATGCTTTTTGTAATTAACACACACCGGAGATATCCAAGCCAGTAATTACTGCAACACAAGCAGGCCCAATGTCTTTGAATCACCTGGGTCCAAGCCTCTTTAGGCCCGTACACACGATCTGACTTTTTGACAACAAACCTCCGATGAACCTGTTTTTGCAGACAATCCGACCATGTGTACGCTCCATCGGACAAACATTTTCGCTTTTTCATTGGACAAATGTTTGCTGTGTGAACAGACAAACTTTCCGACAAAAAATGACCTACATCGGCTAATCCGATGGTGTGTACACAAGTCCATCGGTCTAAAGTCCAAACATGCATGCTCAGAACCAATTCTAAAGATCAGACAATAGCAGAAGTTGCCCAAAGGGTGGCAGTAAAGAGCTGAAAAAACCTGCAGTACATCTATTACGTCGCTACGTTCGTGTTTGTTGGCCGTGTGTATGCATACCAGGTTCATGGACAACGGCCTTTGAAGCAAAATCCATGGAAAAGTCCATTGGAAGTCTGATCGTGTGTATGAGGCTTTTGAAGTATATGGATATGAGATAGCTGAGAGAGCAACATCTATACAAGTGGATATATTCATACAGTGAGTTTGATCTCTGTAATAGGGATCCATCATGTCTGGTAAGAGGCAAATTTTATTAGATGGAAATCTCAGAACACAGGAGATTATTTTAAAAGTGGAATTCATTAGACACTTTGCAACATTCAGCGATAAATTCCAGCACAGGAGATCAGTGCAGCAGACAGTCTGAAAAGATTACATTTGAAACGTTGTATCAAAACCATATTTATGGTCACAAACTTTGTGTTTACGAACTAATAAGTCACATAGGCACCAATTAACCTTTTGAGTAGTTTTTGGATGTGTACTTATTTTTGATATGTAGTATCATTGTTTATGCACCAGTCATCTTTATTGTATGGCCCATTTTAACTATATTGAGTCATATTGATTTGTATTAAAGTGGAGTTTCCATTCCATTATTTGTTTTTCATTATTGTGCTCATTAGACCTAAAAAAAAAAAAAATGTTTAACTCGCCTAGAAATGCCTGTTGCTATGCGGTCCCACAAAATCTGCCTTCGGAATCACCTAGGATTCGGACATCATCTCCCTCGGCTCCTCAGCACGCTAATGCTCCTGGGAAATATGTGTCATCATTTCCCAGGATGCAGTGCGCTTCCCCATTATAACTCCTTATCCAAGACTTCCAGGAAGTAAGTGCTTGTGGGCTTCACAATGCCCACAAGCAAAATGACAACGGTGTGGACACAATTTTATCAACTATCTTTTTTGAATACCGTATTTATCGGGGTATAGCGCGCTCCAGCGTATAGCGCGCACCCCTAAAGTGGCCCCCATTCCTGTGAAAAAAAAGTTTTTTGTTAGTTTTGTCGTTTTTTTGTACTTACAGTTTTGGTGTCTTGCGCGGCGTTCGTCGGCGGTCTCGTCGGGTCCGGCTGCGGCTTCGGGTGTCCTCTTCGTCGGGTCCGGTGTGCGCCTGCGGCTTCAGGTGTCCCCTTCGTCGAGTCCGGCGTGGGTCTGCGGCTTCGGGTGTCCTCCTCGACGGGTCCGGTGTGCGTCTGCGGCTTCGGGTGTCCTCCTCGACGGGTCCGGCGTCCTTCTGCGGCGTCCTCCACGCTCGATCTCCGCTTTCCCGCGCCAAATTTTGAATACTCCGCCTGCATATACCGAGCGCAGTACACTCGTGTATAGTCGGGCAGGCTCGGCTACTCTCGCGCTCACGTCCTGTACGTCCAGGACGTGAGCGCGAGAGTAGCCGAGCCTGCCCGACTATACACGAGTGTACTGCGCTTGGTATATGCAGGCGGAGTATTCAAAATTCGGCGCGGGAAAGCGGGTATCGGCGTATATCGCGCACCCACGATTTTGCCCTGATTTTCAGGGCAAAAAAGTGCGCGGTATACGCCGATAAATACGGTAACTATGCAGAGCGGCGGCGGATTGTAAAATAGTAAGTGACCGGATTTATATTATAAAAGTGCATGATGAAAGGACATACATTTAAAAAATGCTAATTGTGGTTGGAACCCTGCTTTAAGTATTATTTTTGTTTATGCACCAGTCACCTTATAGCATTTTTTTTTATATTGAGACACGTTGCTTTATATAGGAATTGCGCACCATTTATATTATTTTCTTTTTGGCTCCATTCCTGGTCTTGAGTAGTAGCTGTTCCATGATTTCAGACCAGCGCAGAGATTTTTTATATTTAAACACATTTTAAACTATGAGATATATTTATGGATTTTCTTTTACAAGTAATGGTGGTGATCAGCGACTTATAGCGAGGCTGCGATATTGTGGCAGACAAATCGGACACTAAAGCTGGATATACACTATACAACTTTTGTTCGATTTCCTTTAGGACTTACCTTCAACTATGTAGTGCAAAGGTTTGACCTCATATTATATAGTTTTAGTAAATCGCTGCTAAAAATATGTAATCGGGGTAATCAAAGGATTAACTGTGTGCCTAGCCAGTGTTTGTGTACTGTGTGGGAGGTGCTTTTACTAGGGGAAGTCATTGATTCAAGTTCCTGCTTTGCAGAGACGCAAGATCAATGCCTTTTCTGCTGACAGAACAGGGATCCACTTTGTTTACATAGGCAGATTGCCAATCTGTCTCTGTGCTGAATGATCAGATGCAGATAGACATCGAGACCACGGTACTCACAGATCATCTCCCGTTGTGTATAATCATAGAAAAAGCTGGGCCGCTGGCGGCACGCATGTGCGACCCAGAGCCGGAAGTGCAGGATCACATACTAGGTACGTGATTCTGTGCAGCAAAGCCGCCTTGCTGCAGGATATGTAAAGGTCGGCAAGCGGTTAAGTAGCAGTAAACTGAAAATTTCCTGTGTACCTCGTCCATTGAGAGACAAAACAGAAATGCTGTGTTAATGCTAGTAGCAGACTGCTGTTAATATGCCATTTCAGATTTTGCCCATAGTTAAACTTTAACATTAAGGACATTTTGCACAGTCTTACCTGTGATTTCATCTCATAGAATGTGGCATCATCTGGATTTAATTGTATCCCTTCATCCCATTTCTTAACAGCCTCCAAGTACCTGAAAACAGGAAAAAGTAATAAAATAAATAAATAACGCATAAATAATAAATAGATAATTAGCATGTCTCTGGTCTGACATGTCTGGCAATTTATGGGAGGAAGGAGACAAGGAAGCGCTGGGACCAGACATACGAGGCCCATGACTTCATACTGTTTGGTTCAATTGAGGAAAAAAATAATAATAAAACAAGTCTGTTGGGTCAGAAGTTCTGCACTGTAGATGCAAGACATATAGAAAGAACTGTGATATCCAATTATACGTATAATAAATAAAACATATATAGTATTCACTATAAAGATCAAGCACTGTAAGGCCGATCTTCCACAAATAAAGTATAATCGACATTTATAATTACATATGTTCGAATGCAAATACCCCCCCCCCCCCCCCCCAACTTGTATTTCACAGGCCATGCTGCCTCTGCTTTCTTAAGGTGCAAACTGATAAAAAACGATGCTCCCAATTTGTCATTAATTGTGCCAGTAAGTACACCCCTACATTTGCCACCACCTCCAATCTATGAAATTAGGTGTTTCAGAATAAGGCCAATGATTAGAACATTAGGGAGTATGCGGGTAAAACCTGCCTTATTTTAACCTCAAATATCAAGGTACCGGTATTCTCTTTGGTACTGAATTGTGTGGCATCATCATACCAGGATCAGAAGACCTCTAAAGACCCCCCAGAAATAAGGTTTTGGATGCCTCTGGAAAGGGATTTAAAAAGATCAAGGCCAAATTATTGAAAATCAATCATTCTACTATACGGAAAATAACCTACAAATAGTTTAGATTTCAAGCAACTGCCAATCTGTCCAGAACTGACAGGCCCAGAAAATTCACCATTTGATGCCAAAAGAAGTACTGTCAAGTAAAGCAACTGGCGATAAAAGAAACCAAGAATCTAAAAATGTATTGCAGTATCTGCAGGTAACTGTAGCGACAGTTCATGTCAAAGTGCATGAAGTACATTTGGAAAGATATTACACCAATTTAACCTACATAGGTGGTGCCAGGAAAAAGTATTTGAGTCTAAGAACACCCCACAGGGCGCCACTCCCAGGCGGCGTTTGACACCAAAGGCGCTCTGTCTTCCCAGCTCAAGCCCAGACAAGATAGTACCAAATCAGGAGGCACTGGACTCCTTGGGTCCATCAACCGGGGAATTCTCCCATATCCCATCTTACCCAGTGAGCGCTCTGTTCTGTTTCTCCAGAACAAACCCTCGGAGCCCATATCAGGGGTGGTATACAAACAGCCATTCTAACCGCAAGGACTGGGAAAACAGTGTAGCGCCCCTAATGGACACTAATAAGAACAGATACTACCCTTAGGCCCCTTTCACATGGGGCAGTGGAGGTGCGGTGGCGGTATAGTGGCGGTATAGTGCCGCTAAATAGCGGCACTATACCGTCGGAATTGTCACAGGATTTGGCCGCTAGCGGTATTAACCTCCGCTATCGGCCAAAAAAGGGTTAATACCACCCACAATGCGCCCCTGCAGAGGCGCATTGCAGGCGGCATTGCCGCGGTTTCCCATTGTTTCAAATGGGAAAGAGCAGTAAAGAAGTGGTATACACACCACTCCTCTCACCGCTCCAAAGATGCTGCTCACAGGAGATTTTTTTCCTCTCCTGCCAGCGCATCGCCTCAGTGTGAAAGCCCTCTGGCTTTCACATTGAGAAGACTGGAGCAGGAGTTTTTCAGGCGGTATTTAGGCGCTATTTTTAGCGATGTACCGCCTGAAAAACTTCTCAGTGTGAAAGGGGCCTAAATCTTAGCCAAAAGGCAGAGGAACGGCTGCCCGAAACAGATGTCTCCTATTAGAACAGGGGTGTCAAACTGGCGGCCCTCCAGCTGTTCCGAAACTACAAGTCCCATCATGCCTCTGCCTGTGGGAGTCATGCTTGTAACTGTTAGCCTTGCAATGCCTCATGGGACTTGTAGTTTTGCAACAGCTGGAGGGCCGCCAGTTTGACACCCCTGTATTAGAAGATTATTTCTTGCCTCTCGTTCTGGGGCAACTCGTAGCCCTGGTTCACACTGATGCTACTTTGAAATCGTGCTACTTTACTTGAAGTAGCGCGATTTCAAAGTAGCAAGGTCAGCGCGATTTCAGGTGCTACTTGATAGACATTTGTGTGGCTTCATACACAGATGTCTATAGAAATCGCACCTGAAATCGGCAAAAGTAGTGCAGGAACACAGGACACAGCAACAGAAACCTGACACAAGATTTAACCTTTCCACACACCATCCAAAGATAAAAATAATGTTTTTTTGCCTAGAGATACACATAGCAACTCTTAGGCTGCGTACACACGATGAGATGTTCGACGGACCGTTTGCAGCGGACATGTCTCATCGGATTTTGGGTTAGATGGCGTGTACACACCATCGGACGAAAATCCCCTCGGGCTGAGGACGCGGTGATGTGGCGGTGACGTTGACGCCGCCACGTCACCACTCCATGAAGTTAAATACTTCCACGCATGCGTCGAATCCATTCCACGCATGCACAGAGATTTCTGTCCGCTGGTTAGTGTACTTAGCGGACATATCTGACGGGCATGTCTCCGGCGGACAAATTTCAAAGCATGCTTTGAAATTTGTCCGCTGGGAAAACATGTCCGCTAGCCCGTACACACGATCGGAGATGTCTGCTGAAACAGTCCGTCAGACCAGTTTCAGCAGATAAATTTGATTGTGTGTACGCGGCCTTAGAGATAAGGCAGAAGGCCCAATAGTTCACTGACGAATAGTTGGTCGATTACTGCAAAACGTTCCCAATAGATAGTTTCAGTTAATTTAAAATGTCCAGTGGGATGAAAAAGCTCTGTTTTCCGATTCTAAACTGCTTTAAAGTGATGACTTGAGTTCTTACTGTTCCACTTGCAGTTTGTCATTGTACTCTGGAGATTTGTATCACTGAATGTGGCAGAGCGGCCTGAGGCCATACGTTGGATGCTCAATGCCTCGGTACAACTAATGTGAAGCAAGCTCATTTGTGGGTACTTAACAAATCTGACAACAAATACACCATCATATCTTACCAAACCACAAGGAGAAGTTACACTGACCAGAAGCAGATTAGCTTTCCAGGATAAGTCATGTCCAATGCCCTGTACACACAATCGGAATTTGCGATGGCCTAAGATCCGATGGAATTTTCCGTCAGAAATCCGTTCAAGCTGCCTTGCATACACACAGTCAGACCAAATTCCGACCGTCCAAAACGCTGTGACGTAAAACACTACGACGAGCCAAGAAAAATGAAGTTCAATGCTTCTGAGCATGCGTCGACTTGATTCTGAGCATGCATGGGTTTTTTCTCCGTCGGAGTTGCACACAGACGATAGGAATTTCCTATTGTGTTTTTTTTTCATCGGAAAAAAATAAAACATGTTCCATTTCTAAACACTGATGGCAAAAAGTCCAATGGGACCCACACACAATCGTAATTTTTGTCAGTCAGTCTGCCTTCTGTTGCCTGTGTTATGGCACGTACACACGATCAGAATTTCAGATGAAAAAAGTCAGATGGACTTTTTTCATCTGAAATTCTGATTGTGTGTACGTGCCATAACACAGGCAACAGAAGGCAGACTGACAGCTATACACATAAGTTCATTGGTAACTCTGGCCAAACTGGCCAAATTTTTTTTTGAGTTTGGCCATGGTTAGAACCCCTGTCAGGTCTTCATTACTCTCTATGAATCCTTTTGGGGAATTCTCTCCGCACTTTCACACTCCACTTTAAACTTTAGGATTCTTAACCCTAATGCTGCGTACACGCGATCATTTTTCGGCATTGAATTTTTTTTTATTTAAAATGATCGTGTGTGGGCTTCACACCATTTTTCGGGTTCGGAAAAACAACATATTTTTTCTACATGCTGAAAAATTATTGTGTGTACAAAGATACACTATATTACCAAAAGTAATGCGACGCCTGTCTTTACACACACATGAACTTTAATGGCATCCATTTCTCAGTC
Organism: Rana kukunoris; assembly: GCA_029574335.1. Classification (NCBI taxonomy): domain Eukaryota; kingdom Metazoa; phylum Chordata; class Amphibia; order Anura; family Ranidae; genus Rana; species Rana kukunoris. Next base: position 64,838,882 of record CM056049.1, read on the forward strand.
CATAGGGTTCAATATTGAGTTGACCCACCCATTGCAGCTATAACGGCTTCAACTCTTTAGGAAAGGCTGTCCACAAGGTTTAGGAGTGTCTATGGGAATGTTTGACCATTCTTACAGAACTGCATTTGTAAGGTCAGACACGAGAAGGCCTGGCTCACAGTCTCCACTCAAATTCATCCCAAAGGTGTTCTATCATGTTGAGGTCAGGGGTTGGGATTTTCCCCCTAGTTTCAGTGAAGGGAACTCTTGGGGCCAGATTCAGGTAAATCGGCGTAATGTTATGCGGGCGTAGCGTATCTCAGATACGCTATGCCGCCGTAAATTAGAGAGGCAAGTGCTCTATTCACAAAGCTAATTTGCGGCAGCATAGCGTAAATGGGTCGGCATAAACCCGCCAAATTCAAATGTGTTTGATGTGGGCGTGTTTTATTTAAAATAAGTGTGACCCCACGTAAATTAAGTTTTTTTTAAACTGTGCATTGGGGCCAGCCGTGAACGTATCCCAGTGCGCATGCTCCAAATGACGTCGCAGAGTCATTGAAAACGTTGTGAACGTAATTTACAACCATCCACCTTTCACGGACAAGTTACGCAAACGACGCAAAATTAGAAAAATTTGACGCGGTCCCGACGTCCATACTTAACATTGGCTGTGTCATTTTTTTGTTAGAATATCTTTACGCCTGAAAACGCCTTACATAAACGGCGTATCTGTACTGCGACGGCCGGGCGTACGTTCGTGAATCGGCGTATCTAGCTAATTTACATATTCAACGCGTAAACGGAAGCGCCACCTAGCGGCCAGCGTAAATATGCAACTAAGATACGACGGCGTAGGAGACTTACGCAGGGCGTATCTTAGCAAGATTTAAGCGTATCTCGTTTTGAGAAAACGTTTAAAGATACGACGGCTCAGATTCTGAGTTACGCCGGCGTATCTCCTGATACGCCGGCGTAACTCTACGTGAATCTGGCCCTTAGTTTTAAAAAAAAAAAAACGCAATTTTAGCTGGTGAGTGCGATTCCAGAGGGGCAGTGTCACAAGCATGGCCATGTGGTGGAAGATTTTAAGAAGATTGGATCTTTTTTGAATATCACCTCACTGTATGGACTATTACTTTATTTATTAATTAGCCACATGTCACATGGGACTATTTATATATATATATATATTAGTTTTATCACTAAAGATTTGTTTACAGTTATTTAGTGATTGGTACTTGGGTACTGATCTCATTGATTTATAGGTTGAAATTCAGTTCAGTATCCTATTATTGTATTATTTTTGAAATTCGAATTTTCGGAAGATGGTTATGTTCTAACACTTAGGCCGCGTACACACGATCAAATCTGTCTGCTGGAAACGGTCTGCCAGACCGTTTCAGCAGACAGATTCGATCGTGTGTACAGGCAAACAGATGGATTTCGGCACCCGACAGATTTGAAAGCATGCTTTCAAATCTGTCGGCTGGGAACCCGTCCGCCCGACATGTCTGTTGGTTAGTATGCTAACCAGCAGACATATCTGCTCGCACACGCTTCTAAGGCCTCGTACACACGAGGCAATCTATTTGTTCAAATCGGTCGGACCGACCGATTTGAACAAATCTGTCTGATAGGATTTTGGTTTGCTCGCGTGTACACACGAGCAAACCAAAATCCCCGCCAGCAGACGGCGCGCTGACGTGTCGGTGACGTGGCGGTGCCGTTGACGCCGCCACGTCACCGCACCAGGAAGTAAAACACTTCCGCGCATGTGCCGAATCCATTCGGCGGCGGTGCGGGATGACATGTCTGCTGGTAAGTGTACTAACCAGCAGACATGTCGGGCGGACGGATTCCCACCCGATAGATTTCAAAGCATGCTTTGAAATCTGTCGGGTGGCCAAATCCGTCGGCTCGGCCGTACACACGATCGAATCTGTCTGCTGGGACGGTCAGCGCGCTGTCTGCCGGCGGGGATTTTGGTTTGATCATGTGTACACGATCAAACCAATACGTCCCAGCAGACAGATCTGTTCAAATCGGTCTGTCCGACCGATTTGAACAGATAGATTTACTCGTGTGTACGGGGCCTAACACACATGGTCAGCAATAGGAAATCAGCAATATGTTTATATTTCAAATTTGTTTTTTAATTCAATTTCGTTTTTAAATTTGATTTGAATTTTGGATTTTCGTTATTTCATATTGTTTTAAATTTGAAACTACTATAACTTGGACACATCTGAATCTACGAATAACTAACATGTTGGACGAATCACACATGCTTAGGAGCCCAAGGAAATACACAGTCCTTTTTGGTATGGATAAGCATATGTCTCTACTTACTACTGTGACAACGCTGATACCTTTATGTATGTTTTGGCTTCATGATGATGTAGCTTAGACCGGGCTTTTTATTTAATCCCAGTGACTGAACAGACTTGCAGGGAAGCGCAAGAGTTGCGTTAAGTATATGCATCTTTAAGGCCGCATACACACGATCAGACCAGTTTCATCGGACCAATTCGATGGTGTGTACGGCCCATCGAACCGTTGTCCGTCGGACCAAAGTTTTAAAACTTGCTTTAAAATCTGTCCGTCGGACAGATTTGATGGTTAGTACACAAAAGCATAGGACCAAAAACCCGCGCATGCTCAGAATCAAGTCGAAGCATGCTTGGAAGCATTGAACTTTGTTTTTTCAGCACGTCGTTGTGTTCTACGTCACCGCGTTCTGGTCTGATCGGATTGGAAAATCCAACCTTTGACAGCTGTCGCTGGAAGATCTTCTCGCTCCACTAATTCCGATGACAATCCCCACCCCTCTTTTCTGTGCCAGGACAATTCTCACCAGTACTAATAGAGATATTAATATGCCCTGGTTAAGACAGAGTGCAGTAAAAATGGTAGCATTTCTAATGACGCGTACACACGATTGGAAAAACGTTCGATGTGAGCTTTTGGTTGGAATTCTGACCATGTATACGCTCCATCTGCCTTTTTCTGTCGGAATTTCCGACAGCAAAAATTTGAGAGCTGGTTCTCAGTTTTTCTGACAAGAAAAGTTCTTGTCGGAAATTCCGATCGTCTGTATGCAATTCCGATGCGCAAAAAAACACGCATGCTCGGAATCATTGAACTTAATTTTTCTCGGCTCGCTGTAGTGTTGTATGTCACTGCGTTCTTGGCGGTTGGAATTTTGTGTGAGCGGGTGTATGCAACACAAGTTTGAGCCAACATTCCGTTGGAAAAAAATTCACGGTTTTCTTGTCGGATTTTCTGATCGTGTGTACGCTGCATTACAGGTTTCAACATTAGAAAATGCTATAAAATGACAATTTTAGTCATTGGCCTGACATAAATTTGAGCAATGGGAGAAAATTTGTAAAGACATCTTAAATAAATAAAAAAATCATAGAAAATTCGTTTTTTTCCCACAAGAGTTATCTGGAAAGACAACACAGTTTTAAGATATATATCTTTGATTTAAGAATGGTTTAATGCTGACTTATCTTTTCCAGAAACACTTTCACATATCTCTCTGCATGCATCAAGAATTCTCATATGTTACGTCTTGCCCTAGAATGAACAAAGCTCTAGGACTTACGTAAATCCACAATATAGCTACTATAAAAACAAACCCTTCAGTAAGATATATTGTACCGGAGTACGTGGTCTGATGTTTTTTTACTTTAAGTACATTTTTTGATGTGTGTTTAGGAATAGGTTGTGATTTACATTTTACGGTTAAGTTTGACGTAGATCTTGAGAATAAAGCAGACCCTTTTTCGGGTCACTAGAATAAAAGAAAAATATAAAGCCAAAGAGTGTCACTAAACCCACATCATAAAAAATCCATCAATAAATGGTGCATTACATTCTGTTCACACTCAGTCATGATGAGATTGAATTTTCTGTATTCTGTTCTCCCCCTTCTGTCCAAGTCCCCAATTCAACCACAGATTTTGCATAACTGTGTTGGCAACTCTGTACAATCTCAGATTTCAATTAGTTTCTATGCTGAGCATTTCCTACCTATCACATCTAAAAAGCCCATGTGACTATAGAGTCACACATGTGGGCATATACACAGTGGTAAATGACAGCCCACTCACTCCTCCTCCTCCATGCCTGCTAACCAGCTAAACACAATGGGATGGTCTATTACATGTAGATTGATGGAGGTTTCACTTCCCTGTTATTCTAAGGAACAGGCTGGAGGGGCATGACAATGTGACTGGCAGAAATCCACCCACACCATGTTATTGTCAAAAAATAATAAAGATTTGATTTCAAATATATATTTATATGACAATTTAAAACAGTTTATTGATATTATTATTATTATTATTTTTTACTCAGCAAACTCTGTCTCTACTTTTTTTTTTTAACATGTGACCAGCAGCAGAGGACTAGAAGCTACTCCTTCTTAGGTTTACTCCAGACAGGCTGGGAAAGAGCTGGGTCATGTGAAAAAAAAATATTATTATTAAAATAATTACAGTGCCATCATCCATATGCAAAAATAGAAGGGGCAATGTAAATTAAACAGTGTGGGTTTAGTATCACTTTAATTAAACAGGTTTGTCCTACAATGTAATTAAAGTAACAGCCTAAATGCAGCACATTATATTTACAGTACCAGATTCCCTGATCCCAAGGAGCTCTAATTAAGGAAACATGGACTTTTCTTAAAAAATTGTAGGGATGACCTGCAGCCTCCCACGGCTATCTACCATTTCTTGTAATGATCAGGAGTGTTTATATTTTTATAGTTCATGGGGCACGGTTTATTTGCCAACCTTCATTAGAATCGACTCCCCGATTATTGTGTATGTAATTTATATATATATATATATATATATATATATATATATATATATATAGAGAGAGAGAGAGAGAGAGAGAGAGAGAGAGATATCTATACACAGTGGAACCTTGGATTACGAGTATAATCCATTCCAGTAGAATGCTCATAATCCAAAGTACTCGCATATCAAAGCGAGTTTCCCCATAGAAGTCAATGGAAATGAAAATATTTTGTTCCACATTGACTTTCAATGGCATGCAATACCGCATGTGACAAGAGGTGGGGGGGGGGTGCCGGAGAGCCTCGAAAACACCCAGAAAGGCCTGAGGACAGCTCTGCTTAACTTGGGAAACCTCCCTTGGAAAGGCTCGGGAACAGAGTATTTCCAATGTTTTCCAATCGGCTCTGATCGCCTCGGGTCTGCTCGGCTTCGGTGCCCACCCACCTCAGATCAAACGCGGTACTACACGTGCTTTGGATTGAATCCTGCTCGTTTTGCAAGACAACACTTGCAAACCAAGTCAGGATTTTAAAAAATACTGTGCTCAAATTGTGAAACGCTTGTTAAAACGTGTTACTCGCAATCCAAGGTTCTAGCTGGCAGGATTGTGAATGAAGTATATGTGATATGTGTCACCTAGGTTTAGTACCCACACATGGTAAGGGGCTCCAGGGTTTATCACCGATACACATGGAATAAACCTTTTTTCTCAGAATCTTATTAAAGTGATTGTAAAGTCTACTTTAAAAAAATAAATAATAAAAAATAACAAAATGTTATCTTGGTTGGTTCTGGTTGGTTTTGCACAGAACAGCCCGGATCCTCCTCTTCTCGAGACCCTTTTTCATGCTCCTGGACCCTCCCTCCTATTGAATGCCCCCACAGTCAGCAGCTTCCTATCGAGGCACTGGAGCCGAGTCACAGCTCCCTGTGTCCATTCATTCACAGAGCCATGCCTCCTCTCTCCCCTGATTGGCTGACAGCAGGAGCCAATGGCGCAGCTGCTGTGTCTCAGCCAATCTGAAGTAGTGTCCCTGATGGCTTAGACATTCGTGGACATCGCTGGGGAGAGAAGGGGCTCAAGTAAGTAAACACAAATTTTATCTTAATGCATAGAATGCAATAAAGGGTCACTAAAGGAAAAAAAAATTGGGCTGAAATGACTGTTTACAGGGTATAGAGACATAAAAGTTAACTGATTTCTTTTAAGAATGATTAAAAATAGATATAAATTAATCATATAATCAACCTACAGTTCTAGTTTTGTTTTTGCTGTTATTTCCTGTCTCTCTGATGTACAGAGCTAGAGAGCCAATAGAGGGCAGAGATGATTTGTCTAAAACCCCTCAGCACCAACCCAGTTTCAGTTTACACACAGTAATCACACCTCCTTGATTAGTGACCACAGTGAGAAAGCTCCCAGCACTGTGGTTATAAGGAAACAGACAACCAGGAAGTGTGGAGATCAGAGCAGAATTACAGCAACATCAAAGAAAAAACTAACAATGAGGACATGAAAAAACAGCACTGCAGTAAGGTAAAGGAAGCTATTTAGCTTAAAAAAAAATTCCTTTAGTGACCCTTTAAGATAAAAAAAACTTCTGCCTCTATAACTCCTTTAAATCCTGTTCTGGTTTCTGGAACCCAAAAGTTTTCTAGAGGCTTGAGTGGGATAAAGCCTCAATTCCAAGTCCACATATTACCTGGTAGCCAGACCTTTTTAGTTTCAGCTGTCCACGGGTCTTTATATATTATTAGGGTTGTCCCGATACCGATACCAGTATCAGTATCGGGACCGATTCCGAGTATTTGCGGGAGTACTTGTACTCCCCCAAATACCCCCGATACCAAAATAGAATACTTCCCCCCCCCCCCGCCGCCGCCGCCCGACATGGCTGCATATGTGGGGGGACATGACATGGCTGCAATATGTGGGGGGACATGACATGGATGCATATGTGGGGGTACATGACATGGCTGCAATATGTGGGGGTACATGACATGGCTGCAATATGTGGGGGTACATGACATGGCTGCAATATGTGGGGGGACATGACATGGCTGCATATGTGGGGGGACATGACATGGCTGCAATATGTGGGGGGACATGACATGGCTGCAATATGTGGGGGGACATGACATGGCTGCAATATGTGGGGGGACATGACATGGCTGCAATATGTGGGGGGACATGACATGGCTGCAATATGTGGGGGGACATGACATGGCTGCAATATGTGGGGGGACATGACATGGCTGCAATATGTGGGGGACATACATGGCTGCAATATGTGGGGGGACATGGCTGCAATATGTGGGGGGACATGGCTGCATTTGGGGACAAATTATCGGTATTCGGTATCGGCGACTACTTGAAAAAAAGTATCGGTACTTGTACTCGGTCCTAAAAAAGTGGTATCGGGACAACCCTATATATTATTATTATTATTCTCAGGGCTCACTTTCTCTGCTGTGGGAGGCTGCTGCTGAGTAAAAACGCTGACTTCTGAAATAACGCTAAAAGGCACATATGATTCCTGTTTGTTTTGGGGAACCCATTAGAGAACACCCTCTTAGTTAGGAACTAAACTGTCACTTCCAGCTGAGCCTACTCCCCTTACGATATATATATTTTTAAGGCAGGCGTGAAAAAAGCTGTAAATTAAGAATGCTTTTAGAAATACAAGTGTTAATAGCTTATTTTTTTTTAGCAATTAACAGACTGGAAAGTAAATGAACAGAAGAGAAATCCAAATCAAATCAAAATTTGGTGTGACCACCCTTTGGCTTCTGACGAGTATACATTTTTCTAGGAACACGCAGTACTTGTACACAGTTTGTGAAGGAAATTGGCAGATAGATTGTTCCAAACATCTTTAAGAACTAACCACAGATCTTCTGTAGATGTAGGCTGTCTCTAATCCTTCTGTCTTTTCATGTAATCTCAAACTGACTCAATGATATCGAGATCAGGACTCTGTGAGGGCCAAACCACGCTCACATATAACCAGTGAAGTGAACAGCCTCAGGTGACATGCAGGGATGAAACATATATCCCTACAATTTTACATGTATATCTGCTGTCTTCAGTTTTATATATTCTTTAGAAAGTGCACATTGTGTAAGAGATTTTTCTCTTCCTGTTCAGCACTGGGAATGGATTCTTGGCATACAGCCAAGACAGCTGATTGGAGGAAAGGCACACACCTCCACTCCACATAGGCAAAGGATGGAAGAAACATAGAGAGCCGTGCTGTGTCAAGACAAGCTCTCTGCCAATCTATTTATAGAAACCTCCCTTGACAGAAATTTCTGGTTGGTTTTATCTTGGTTGTCGGAGAACTTGTCAGAATTTACATTTGGGGGCAATCTCCTTGATGGTATGGCATAATGGATAAGTATCTGCCTGTATTTCTCAGCATTGAGGACACCATTTAGCCGGACCAACTCCAACTCCATTTACAGAAATGCAACCCCAAACTCGCAAGGATTTGCATTTCCTTTTGGCCTTGCAACCTGGCCAGGTAGAGTGATAAGTGAAGTTTCCTGGACGCTCTTCTCTACTAGGCTTTGCATTTGGTAAAGAAGGTAACCATTCCTATTTAGAGTTTGGGAAAGAGCTCCTGTATGTGAGAGCATGTGTCTATGAAGGGGTCTTGGATTTAATCCTTTAACCACTTACAGACCGCTCGCCTTCATTTTACGTCAGTACTGTGTAGAGGGATATCATTGTTATGGCAGAAGCTAGCTACCATAACACCAGTATTCTCTTTTCAGAGGTGGTCCCCTTCAAGATAAAAGTGGTCTCTGTGGCGGTTTTGCCGCAAGATCACTTTTGTAGGCGGAGGGAGAGGGATGTCAAAACGTCACTTCCGTCCAAAGCTCTTAAAAGGGCCTTTTTTTTTAAATGACATTTAATTTATTTATTTTTATTGCATTTTAGTGTAAATATGGGATCTGAGGTCTTTTTGACCCCAGACCTCATATTTAAGAGGTCCTGTCATGCTTTGTTTCTATTTCAAGGGATGTTTACATTCCTTGTAATAGGAATAAAAGTGACACATTTTTTTTTTTTTTTAAAGAACAGTGTAAAAATTTAAAATGAAAGGTAAAATAAGAAGAAATGTAAAATGTTTAAACCAGCTGTCACAGTCACTGGCGCCCCACATCTTCCATTCATGGCTACAGCACTCTGGATCTGATTGGTTGTTGTGCAGCTCTGAGAGTTTTTCTTTTAGTGTATGTGTGTGTTTGTACGTGTGCCTGTTTGCGTGCGTGCGCATCTGTCTGTATGTATGTTACTAATAATCCTGACCCCACCCCCCCCCTATTCCTGTACCATCAGAACTACTTTTGTAGGGCTTGTTCGAGATAGCAGCAAGGACTGCTGCTCCTCTGAAAAGCAATTTGTGTTCATATCGCTTTTTAGGGGCATTTGTCAGCCAGTAAAGAGGCATATCTTGCCTCCTCACCACCTGTTTTAAGCCCGTAAATGCAATGCACACAGTTGCGGGGTAGTTGCAGTGCAGCCCCATGCACCCTGGGTATACCTCCAGCTGCAGCCACAGCATGTTTACACCCCCAGCTGTTGCCTCTGCAGCTAAAGGGGCAAAAGTTGGGGGTGGTAAAAACAGCTCAACCATGTGGTTTTACTGCCCCTCCAGCCTGACATGTGAACAAGCTCTTGGTTCTGTGTGGATGCGTGCTGCGTGTAGGGCAGCCCATTCATTTCCCTACCCGCAGTAATGTGGGGAAAGAGATCCCCGACCCTTTTTTTTAAATTGTGCCACAACAAAAGCAACCCATGTTTGCCAATGGATGGGGCACCATTAAGAATTAATGGCACCCCTAAAGAGCAGAGCATTTGTTTGTGTGTCAAGAACGAGCGTGATTTTGCGCATGTTCCGCAACACACAGCGATGTGAACCAAGTCTTGGACTGGAGTGCCTCAAGATTGAAAATACTTTTCAAGGGCGCCCTGACTGGAAAAAGGTTGAGAAACACTGATCTAAGGCCGCGTACACACGGTCAAATTTATCTGCTGGAAACAGTCCGACGGACCGTTTCAGCAGACAAATTCGATCATGTGTACGGGCGAGCAGGTTTTTCCAGCATGTTTTAAAATCTGTCTGCTGGGAACCCATCCGTCCGACATGTCTGCTGGTTAGTACACTGGATTCGACGAATGCGCGGAAGTTTTTTCCTTCCTGGTGCGGTGACGAGGCTGTGTTAACGTCATCGCCACGTCACCGCGCTGTCTGCCGGCGGGGATTTTGGTTTGATCGTGTGTACACGATCAAACCAATATATCCCAGCAGACAAATCCGATCAAAACGGTCTGTCAGACCGATTTGATCGGAATAATTTAGTGGTGTGTACGCGGCCTTAGTGGATAACCTACCCTGCAATTTGTGGCTAATCTACCAATTTATTTTATTTAATACAACACAAACAATTTGGAAGAATAAGCTTGTTAACAAGTAAAAGCCAGACAAAAAAAAAGAAGGTTAATATTGCAAAAATTTCTAAAAACACATGCTCATTGAAAAAATACTTGACTTTCCCTTTAAAATTCATCTTAACTACGTCAAGCACATATGACGACGTTAGCAAACAATTCTGCACCGTTAATATACATTTCCATAGGATCTCATATATAATGAGTGTTAATTAAACACACGAAGATGAGATCTCTTGGCCGATAAAACATCATCAGCTTCATCATCGAAAAGCAAATAAAAGGAGATGGACTGAAATGTCATTTTTCCGACATTAGAGGTCCAAATGACACACTGCAGGCATAAAACACTTTATACGGAAGAATAAACAGTAAATTTCAATGTGCTTTAAGTGGTTGGTTCTCTTTGTGACAAGCTCTAGACAGTGCACACTCAGAGTAGCCAAACATTAGCAAGGGTGCTTCCTGTTTTTAATGGAATGTTATCATATAATGTGTTAACTCCGCGGTTTTGCCCTGTGTAGCATGTACATTAGATGGAAAAGGGAGATAAGATACAGTGATTAACATTTCCACTTTACTTATAATGCAAATGAAAACGAATCCGGAAATTTGAGTTGCTATAAAACAGAATGATTGGAATACATGTAATAAGGTGTTTGGTAAAAGATGGAAACATTAACCACTTAAGACCCGGACCAAAATGCAGGTAAAGGACCTTGCCCCTTTTTGCGATTCGGCACTGCTTCGTTTTAACTGACAATTGCGCGGTCGTGCGACGTGGCTCCCAAACAAAATTGGCGTCCTTTTTTCCCCACAAATAGAGCTTTGTTTTGGTGGTATTTGATCACCTCTGCGGTTTTTATTTTTTGCGCTATTAACAAAAATAGAGCGACAATTTAAAAAAAAATGCAATATTTTTTACTTTTTGCTATAATAAATATCCCCCAAAAATATATAAAAAAACATTTTTTTTCCTCAGTTTAGGCCGATACGTATTCTTCTACGTATTTTTGGTAAAAAAAAATCGCAATAAGTCTTTATCGGTTGGTTTTCGCAAAATTTATAGCGTTTAAAAAATAAGGGATAGTTTTATTGCATTTTTATTAATTTTTTTTTTTTACTACTAATAGCGGCGATCAGCGATTTTTTTCATGACTGCGACAATATGGCGGACACTTCGGACAATTTTGACACATTTTTGGGACAATTGTCATTTTCACAGCAAAAAATGCATTTAAATTGCATTGTTTACTGTGGAAATGACAGTTGCAGTTTGGGAGTTAACCACAGGTGGCGCTGTAGGGAATGTGTGACCTAATGTGTGTGTTTACAACTGTAGGGGGGTGTGGCTGTAGGTGTGACGTCATCGATCGCGTCCCCCTATTACAGGGATGACGCGATCGATGCTGCGGCCACAGAGAAGCACGGGGAAGCCGTGTGTACACACGGCTCTCCCCGTTCTTCCGCTCCACGGCTGGGTACTAAAATCAACGTATATATACGTTGATGTGCCCAGCCGTGCCATTCTGCCGACGTAAATGTGCAGTAGGCGGTCCTTAAGTGGTTAAAGGTAGTGTGCAAGTCAATAAAACCAATGCTTACTCTTTCAGGTCAGGTACAAAAAGCTTGAAGGGAATTATCTCTGTATGAAGCTATCTTAGATATAATCCTTTGGAAATTAGATAGTATTAAAGAATATTTTGCAAGGTGTACGCTATGATACCACAGGAACAATCCTACAATCGGTTCACAGGTAAAATTAAATGATCCTAAGGCTCCACATGAAGCCAATGGAATGTGACTGCCAAGTTGTCTATCCTGTCTAGAAAGTCATTAACAATAAAAAAACAGCTAAACATAAGCTCCGATGTTACAATAAACCTTATCGTTCACCGCACAGGCTTCTCCCTATGATGCGTTCCACTCTGAAGAGCTTAAAGGGTCACTAAAGGAATTTTTTTTTTTAGCTAAATAGCTTCCTTTACCTTGCTGCAGTGCTGTTTTCATGTCTTTATTGTTCGTTTTTGCTTTGATGTTACTGTAATCCTGCTCTGATCTCCACACTTCCTGGTTGTCTGTTTCCTTATAACCACAGTGCTGGGAGCTTTCTCATTGTAGTCACTAATCAAGGAGGTGTGATTACTGTGTGTAAACTGAAACTGGGTTGGTGCTGAGGGGTTTTAGACAAACCATCACTGCCCTCTTGGCTCTCTGGCTCTGTTCATCAGAGAGACAGGAAATAACAGCAAAAAACAAAACTAGAACTGTAGGTTGATTATATGATTGATTTTTATCCATTTGTAATAATTTTTAAAAGGAATCAGTTAACTTTTTTGTCTCTATACCCTGTAAACAGTCATTTTAGCCCAATTTTTTTCCTTTAGTGACCCTTTAATTCTACTATTCATACTATTATCTAGGACTTGCAATTATATTGGGAATAAAAGTGTTAATGATTATTATTATTGTACAGGATTTATATAGTGCCAACAGTTTGTGCAGTGCTTTACAACATCAGGGAATACAGTACTGGTACAATACAATTCAATATAGGAGAGATCAGAGGGCCCTGCTCGTTAGAGCTTACAATCTACATAATGATTTTTTTCAAGTGTGGTGGATTATGATGATGTATATATATTGTGACAGGAAGTCAGGTAAATCTGTGTGTGTTGTCCCAGACGGGAGGTACTTTTTTGCCTTGTTTAGACAATACACCAATTACTATTGGGCGTCGGCTGCAGAGATGGCCAGAGAGGTTTGGGCCGTTAAAAGGTTTCAGCTGTTCAGAATAAAGCAATTAAAGCCCCTATAAAGACAGCCTAGGGATGACGACTGATTGCTGGATCCTGAGGCTTTGTGAGTGAAGGAGCAGTCACAAGCACTTCTGAAGAGGTGCTGATGGATATTTCTGTGTGAGAAATATCAAAGAGATTTTTTTGTTGTTTTCTGCTGTAGGACCAGCACTGTCTGCCCAGCAGTAGGCTGTGCCAGACTCAATAGGTAGGTTCCTGTGTTGGGAAGGTAGACGCCCAAAGTGGCAAAGGGTTTATTTTATGTTTTGTTTTGTTTATACTGTTTTGATGCTTGCTTTTGTATCCAGCAATATGGAAAAATAAACCATATCATTTGTTTTCAATTATCCTCTACTGCCTTTTTGTACAGTTCAGCGTGTAGTGAACCCATCCAGGGGGTCACACACACCCGCTACCTAGTTAATCCCTCACAATATGTACACTATATTTTCGAAAGTATTGGAACATCTGCCTTTACACGTACATGAATTTTAATGGCATCCCAGTATTAGACCATAGGGTTCAATATTGAGTTTGCCCACCCTTTGCTGCTATAATGCCGCGTACACAAGACCATTTTTAATGATCTAGAAAAAACAACGTTTTTTTCAACCCGATTCTTGTTAAGCCTGCCTTGCCTATACACAATCGTGAAAAAAAATGCTCGAGCAAAGCGCGGTGACGTACAACACGTACAACGGCACTATAAAGGGGAAGTACCATTCGGATGGCGCCACCCTTGGGGCAGCTTTTGTGTTAGTAAAAGTTTGGTGAGAGACGATTCATGCTTTTCAGTCTCTTACAGCGTAATGAATGTGCTATCTCCATTACGAATGCTAGTTTTACCAGAACGAGCGCTCCCGTCTCATAACTTGCTTTTGAGCATGCACGTTTTTTCTTCACGTCGTTAAAGCCTATTTTTTACAACGTGAAAAATGACAACGTGAAAAACAACGTGAAAATTTAGAGCATGTTCTAAATTTTTAATGGCCATTTTTTGTAATGCCACATACATACGGTCAGAATTTTCGACAACCAATGTTCGATGTGAGCTTATTGTTGGAAAATCCGACCGTGTGTAGGTTCCATCAGGCATTTGATGTCGGAATTTCCGACAACAAATGTTTAAGAGCTGGTTCTCAATTTTCTTTTCCAATATTTTTATTGAATTTTCAAAAAGGAAAATAAGACAATAAGACAGGAACATCCTGTCTGCACACTTAAAAACCAAGTAACAGATAGTAGTAATATCCATTGAGGGCACAATAGTAACATTGACAGAAAACATCCACCTAGGTCTCCGTCTTAGAGCCGTCACTAGTCAGCAAAAGGGACTAGATCAGGACCACCAGAGGGGCTCTCGGCTGAGAGGTCCCCTGGTCTCAGGAACCTGCTGGTTCTCAATTTTTCCGACACCAAAAGTTCTTGTTTGAAATTTCGATTGTGTGTAGCCAATTCCAACGCACAAAAATCCATGCATGCTCAGAATCAAGCAAAAGAGCCGCACTGCCTATTGAACTTAATTTTTCTCGGCTCGTCGTACGTGTTGTACGTCACCGCGATCTTAATATTTGGAATTTTCGATAACATTTGTGTGACCGTGCGTCGGAAAAAAATCCACGGTTTTGTTGTCAGAATGTCCAATCGTGTATACCCGGCATAAGTGTGGAATTTTTTTCTTTTAATAAATGATTACTGTAATGCTAATGAGGAGCCTGTGCTCCTGTTTTCTTGTTCTTCCAAGCCGCATTGGGAGCTAGATGTCTCTTCCGGATTCAGGCCGCCAGTCCTCTGATAATGCGTCACCCGGTCCTCCTCCTCCAGCCATTGTGTTGAAGCCGAAGCCCCCTGTTATATGTGGGGTGCATATCCAATGAGGCTTCAGGAGCAGAGAAGACATTGTTCTCTTCTAGGTAAATACAAAAAAGGCTTATCAGATTGCAAGGGGTGGGGATGAGGTCCACTTGAACCTCTCCATTGGATGCGTAGTGATTTTCTGGAACAACAATCTCTCATTCATAGTTATGGTCAACAAGTTTCATGGTGCTGTAGTTCATGAAAGTTCCCAACTAACAATATAACAAAGGCCTCCTCTATTGAAAAGACAAATTCCCCCTCAGTATAAATTTAGAAAAGGCATTCCAAATATGCACAATATACAGCGGTGTCAGAAAAACAGCTGGCGAGCAAGAACTATTTATCCAATAAAGGCCTATATTAAAGTGTAATCAACCGTAAAACAAATGACTTCCTCGCCCAAGAGTCTTCTGCTGCATTATAAAGCACTATATTACCACAAGGAATATGATCCTTCTTTTAGTAACAGTACATTAATCCTTTTGGAGCTCAAGTATGATGAATCACTATTCCACAGTTATGTCAGAAGATCACAGCTGCTCCGTGCTATATATGAAGGCGTGCGTGTGCAAGGTCTGCTGACCACCGTGTATGAAGTGCAGAGGACACGTTTGTTAAAGTATACAAGTAACTAAAGCAGTGAAAATGCATCATTATCACTAGGGATGGGGGAACTGGATGAGATTGTAGACAGATTCAATCCCAGTCTATTAGATTTGCCTATTCCTGGGTCTCTTCAAAGTAAACTCTGTTCTACCATTCGTACCTACAGGCAAGCCTATAAAAAGGCTTACCTGTAGGTACTGTGAACATCTCCTAAACTTGCACAGTTTAGGAGATATTCAGAGTTCATGCAGCCAATGACATCACCGCCGCGCTGAAAGAGGAAGTAAACGCTGTTTTTTTTTATTTTGGTGACCTGCAAAGTAAAGGCATAATGTGCTAGTATGCATCCCAAACAACACCTGCAAACAAAGCCCTTGTCTTCCTTTCAGGTCCGTGGACTCCAGCTGTGTGATTGGCCAGAGCCGTGTGATGTCACACCAATGCATGTGCCCGGGAGCCACTGGTCACGGGGCTCTGAAGAAATTGCATGGGTGGCCGTTCTTTCAGAGTGCATGTGCCAATGACATCATCAGTGGCACATACAGTAAATATCTCCTAAATAGTACAATTAAGGAGATATTTACAGTACCTATAGGTAAGTACCTTTTTATAGGCTTACCTATAGGTACATATAAGCAAGGAAAGTTTACTTCCTCTTGAAGGTTCAGCTTACAATGCCAGAAATTCAGAGCCTGTGCAGAAAGCGACGGCTTCCGTGCGCATGCGTGAGTGTTGTCATCGCACCCCTAGCCACTCATGTAGCCGTAGGCCTCCGAACCTGGAAGGAAGACCGGGGGAACATGTCAGCCATCTCAGTGGTGACATTGCGGCGCTGGAGGGCTTCGTTCTCGGGTAAGTCTATCATAATGTGCTAGTATGCAACGCGGTTTCTGGGTTTAGGGTGCGCGCATTCACATCCCCTCCGCCGACACCCGCTGTGATTGTACACAGGGGGAGTTTGTTAGCAGGTCCTTGCCAATGATTTCTGACTGGGACCTGCTAATTGACCAATCACAGCTTAGAGCCCTGTGTTGACAATCA
This sequence comes from Rana kukunoris, assembly GCA_029574335.1. Classification (NCBI taxonomy): domain Eukaryota; kingdom Metazoa; phylum Chordata; class Amphibia; order Anura; family Ranidae; genus Rana; species Rana kukunoris. The sequence goes on from CM056049.1 coordinate 64,855,438, forward strand.
ACATAGGGCTCTGTACAGAGGGAATGATCTCTCTGATTCTTCTCACTGCAAAGCAAAGCAGGAAGAAGAAACAAAGAGATCTTTAATAAAAAAAAAAACAGCACCAATTACACACAAAATAACACTTGTTAGGCACACATTTAACCCATTGATCACCCAAGATATTTACCCCTTCCCAGTCAGTGTCATTAGTACAGTGACGGTGTATAGAATTATCTAAGATCACAATATCATTGTCACTGGTAATGTCAGTGGCAGTTAGTCCCCAATCAATGTCAGTGTCAGATTTACCACCGCAATCCCATTGTAAGTCGCCATCAGAAGTATAATTTTTTTTAATTACAGGTCATATACCATAGTTTGTAGACGCTATAACTTTCACACAAACCAATTAATATACATATTGGGGTCAATTCACAAAGAGAAACGTTATTGGTTTTCTTCAGGTGTTAAATTAGCACTCCTTATTTAACGCTAGCAAACATGGTATTCACGAAAGCTATAATCGTTATTTAACATAGTCGTTATGGTTTTCAACTGACTCTTTATCCAAACGTTATTCTAACTACTCAGACGTTATTATTAACATTTGAGACGTTAAAATAACTCTTAAGATCGTTAAATAATGCTGGAGAGATGCATTCTGGGAGCAGAAGGGGAGGAGAACAGCTGCATGTGGAAAAGAGCAGATACAGAGAGAGAGAGAGGGAGACACAAGCAATACACATGGAGATTGAGCATGTGATGTGCAAAACTTCTAGTGTGTGCTTTTCTAAAGCCATGTGTATTTCCTCATACAGAGAATAAATCATGGGAGATGATAATCAGAATTTAGCTATCATCTGGGTTTCAGAAAAGTCATCCAAAATAGTATGTGAACGGAATACACGTTTATAAATCTGAACAACATTCTAACGTGTTCTTCTTCGCCTCTGGATAATTTTAAGTTCAAATAGAGCCCAACACTACTAAAAACGTCACTACACTACAAAAATCGGCAAAAGCTTCCTCTAACAACAAAATATCGCCTGGGAAATGCCATAACGCCACCCTGAGGGAGGTGTTAATTTAACGATTGCTTAACGATTGATAACTGTCAAAAAAATCTTTGTGAATTGCACTTCTGTACATATTTAACGATTTGACTCTTTAATAAGGATCCACACCTTAAAATATCGGTTCTGTGTAGGGAAACGTTATTTGATGATTTTTCAAAGCATTAAATCGTTTAGTGAATTGAACTAGCTTCAATAACGTGCAAAATCGTTAAAATAACACTCGCAATCTGAAAATAAAGCTTTGTGAATTGACCCCATTGTGATTTATTTAAAAAAAAAAAAAATATTGAATATGTTTAATGGCAGAAAGTAAAAAATATTTTTTTGCCCTTAATTTTTTATCTTTTTTTTTTGTTTATATAATAATAAAATAAAAAATATAGTGATGATCAAAATACCGCCAAAATAAAGCTCTATAAAATTATATCAATTATATAAATTATAAATGGAGGTCCGGGCATATATGGTAAATGTCTCCTAAACCGTGCAGGTTTAGGAGGTTTTTACATTACCTACAGGTCTTTTTATAGGCTTACCTGTAGGTAAAAGTGGTGTAACTAGGTTTACAACCACTTTAAAGTAGCTGGTGAGAAAATTCTGGAAAACAATATATGAGATATATGAAAAAGTGTTGGGAATAGAGAGGAATCTAAATATAGATATCTCATTGTTATCCCTGATGCCAGAATCAATAAAGAGTATTAAGAAAAATATTTTTCATCATATAACATCAGCAGCTAGAACAATAATAGCTCGCAATTGGAGAGGAAATAAAAGCCCAAACATAGCAGATTGGATATGTGAAGTGAACGAAATACAATACATGGAAAGACAGATAAGAGAAGAAGGATACATAAATAGTCAAATGCCAGAAATATGGCAAAAATGGGATGAATTTTCGGCTCTCAAATAGAATGAAAGGATATTTATAAATGGAAAATTAGGAAGAACTTGAAGGGTCAATGTAAATTGAATATACAATGAGTGTATGAAAAGGGAGAGAATAGAGGGGTTATAGGTTACAGTTTTTTTTTTTTTTTTTTTCATGCTAGGAGGATATTGGATGAATGCGTGAGAGTATGAATGAAAATGGAAGACAGTGGATTATATGTAGGTACTGTATTTGCTACCTTTTACACTTAAAAAAAAAATGGGAAAAAAGCGGGGGTCAACTTATACGCCAGGTCAGCAGCTTGGGTGCCTGCTGGATGTGCGGCAATACTGTATGTAGCTTCGGCTACATACAGTAGGGCTGCTGAAATTAATCGTTTAATCGATGCATCACGATTATTCCTCCGGCGATTCTGCGCCGATGCTGTCCCTTTAAATAATCGATGCATACTGATGACGTCATTGCCCCCCGCCGAGCAGCCGCGCAGAGCCGAGTGGAGCCGACTGAGCCGCCCGAGTGGAGCCGAAGTTTTGGCGCCATTTTTCCCGCCTCCCGCCGACGTCATCCCCCTGTGTCGCACTCGAGAAGTGAGGAGAGGAGAGACGGCCATCGTTCGTATCGCACAGACGTGCGGTACAGCAGCTGCAGCGCGAGCGAGCACAGCGGACCCGGACCCCCCTTCCAGAGCAGCGCGCCGCTCACAGCTATCGTTCCTCACTCAGCCTGTGTTGCTGGCTGCAGGGGGACAGGAGGACCCGGTGTCACACAGGGGGAGACAGATTGGAGAGGAGACTGAGACCCGAGCCTAGGCCACAGCCGCCGTCCGCCACACACGTGACGCAGCACATAATGTAAGTAAGCTTATTTATTTTAAGTTACCTTACACTGACTACAGTACCCTAACCGTACCCATTTTTCTGTTTTTTTTTAACAACCCTGAACCCAACCCAGAAAGTTATGAAGAAACTGCAGTTTCTTAAAAAAAAGAAAGATCAGACAGACACACAGGGGAGTTACAGTCCCACTCCGAGTCCCTAATATATTCTAATCTATTCTATTCTCAATGTAGTATCTATCTAATCTCGCTGGGTTAATCAAACACTTTGTTTGAAACAGTAGTTTTAGAACAATAAATTAGACATCATCCAATCCATGCATTTTGCATTATGCCACTGGAGTGGAAATTCCTGGAAGCTGACCTGTCCTGGACTAGTATTTTAAAAATACTAGTCCAGGTCAGCTTCCAGGAATTTCCAATCCAGTGGCATAATGCATGGATGTCTAATTTGTTGTTCTAAAAGTAGAAGTAGTGTCTGTCTGTGAGAGTGAACTTAAAGTTTTTAAATTATTTTTGAGATTTCTGCTTCTTATTATTTTGTGATGAATGCTGCAATATTCGCTATCCTTTTTTTATTTTTATTTTCATTTCCATCAGCTTTCATGTAATGAAAACCTTACACAAAAAAAACTTGTCAAATCAATGTCACCTGTCCTTTTTTCCTCACTCCTCAGGCTCAGTCCAGTCCACCACAGGCAGGAGGAGACCCGCTCCAGCAGCCAGTGCCCACAGCTGAATCTTTAAAGAAAATACCAGTGACTTGAATGTGTCATCGTCGCCATCATAATTAATCAGGTAGGTAACTGACTAACTGTCTGTCACAGTGTCACTGTCAACACAACACATCTCTCTCTCACACACACACACTAGTAGTAAGAGTGGGAGAGTTTAATGTTACAGACAGTACTGTTTTAAATAAATACTGTTGTCTGCTGCACTGTTTTGTTCAATCAGACTTTGCTATATGATTGATGAATATACAGGGAACTTGGTATAATTTATTTAAATAGCAGATACAAATAAATATATTTTCATTCAATTTCTGACTGCTTGAATTATTTTTTTGATGAAAAGTTGAAAAGCATGGGCATTTGGGTATTAATCTTGATGCATCGTGATGCATCGCGGAATCGAATCAAATCGAATCGTGGACTTGATAATCGTAATCGCATCGAATCGTGAGACCGGTGAAGATGCGCAGCCCTAACATACAGTATATACCGCTTAGCCAATCCTGGTGAGCGATGTATTCAAATGAATACAGAGCCTGCTCAGATTGGGGTAACAACCTCTGCCAATCCGTAGCCTGTTTGGATTGGCTTTGAGAGTCAGAGAGGCGTGGGCTGATGATGTTACAGCGCTGCCAATCCAAGCAGGCTTTGTATTCATTAATAGAATACATTGCTCGCCGTGATTGGCTCAAGCAATAAAGAAGAAGATGGCTCCAGAAGAAAGAAATATGAAGCATCGGAATGTCGTCTTATACGGTGAGTACAGGCAAAGAATCTTAAAAACTGTAAAATTAGGGGGTCGTCTTATACGCCGGCAAATACGGTATATGTTGTAAGAAATTTTGATAATGTGGTTTATAGATATGGATCAAGATTCTGAATACCGAATAATGACTAGGAATAGACATATAGGGCCAGATTCAGGAACACTTGCGCTGGAGTATTTTGATATGCGCCGCGTAACTGTGATGATGCGCCGTCGTTTCTATGTGCCCGTACCCACCAAACTAGATGCGCCCAATAACAGGTCATTTGCGACCGGCGGAACGTTCCGACGCCAGAGTATCGTCAGCGCTTAATTTCGCTGGGCGCATCAGTCGCGCCTATTGATTTCCCCTGCAAATATGCAAATGAGGGATTTTTCCCAATTCACGAACGGATTAGCACCATACGCTGGCTACATGCGCCGCGCGTATCTCGTCCGTCCGGCGCAAAGTTATTTCTACAAAAGGCTGCTTTATCTTTACTCCAGACGGTCACAGGTCAGCAGGAGAGCAGCTACAGCAGCGTTACCGACGATAAGAGCTAGCTGAGCACCCCCACTTGCAGGACAACACCTCTGTCCATGCTTGTCTGTCAAATTTTACAGCCATGGAGGAAGACATCATAGGTCTCCATAGCCGAGATGACGGCTGACAGCTCCTGGCCATTAAAGTTCAGCTTTCTCCTGTGTGTTTGCGGGGAACGGGAGCAGCCATCTCAGAACAAAAGTAACATCACTGCGGGGAGGGGGAGCAGGATATACTTTAGTGCCGGAATGGCGCTTCTACGGGCGCATTTAAACGCCCAACGGAAGGCATTGCGCTGACGTTTCCTGTGAAGTGGTGCCGACGGAAGTTGTGAGCATGCGCACAAGGGGGGCGAGTGGAGCCGCACTCACTGCGCATGCTCCGTGGATGATGCGCTGAACGTAAGCCTCTGCGCTGGGCCCGCCCATCATTTACATATGATCACACCCACTTCCACTTGCGTCGGGTTACGCCAGCGCATTATCGTTACTCTGGCGCAAGTTTACGCGCAACTGCTATGTGAATTACAGGACTTGCGCTGAAAGGGTCTTCAGAGTAACGTAAATGAGAAGCGTTACTCTGGAGCAAAGATGCTCTCATCTACCTGAATCTGGCCCATAATGTGATGGAATCTTGTTTAGTTGTAATTTTTTTGTATTTAAGAAAAAGAACCAATAAAAATTTATTGAAAACAAATACCACCAAAATAAAGCTCTATTTGGCTGAAAAAAATTATATCAATTATATAAATTATAAATGGAGGTCCGTTTCTTCACAGCGCATGTGTTTATAACGTCGGGGCAAGTATATATGGTAAATGTCTCCTAAACCGTGCAGGTTTAGGAGATTTTTACAGTACCTACAGGTAAGTTTTATTATATGCTTACCTGTAGGTAAAAGTGGTGTAACTAGGTTTACAACCACTTTAAAGCAGGGGTTCACCCTAAAAAAAACGATATACCATTAGATCCAGCATACTGCTGACATCTGCAGTATGCTGTTTCCCCCCGCGCTGTACTTACCGTCTTATCGTAGTTTTCACCCGACTTCCGGGTTCTCTCTGCCCCGGGGAATAGGCGTTCCTAAGACCAGGTGTAGATGATTGACGTGCTGGTAAAGTGCGTCACGCCTTCCGAAAATACCCGAAGTGTGACTCGGCTTTTTACGGCGCCTGTGCAGTCAGCTCTACACGGCAGGCGCAGGTGCTGTATAGCGCTGTAAACAGTCGAGTCCCAACCTCGGCTATTTTCGGAAGGAGTGACGCGCTGTACCTGCACGTCAATCATCTATGCCTCATCTTAGGAACGCCTACTCCCCGCGGGAAATCAGCTCGGAGCCGAATGAGAACTACGATAAAACGGTAAGTACAGCAAAAAGAAAAACAGCATACTGCAGATGTCAGCAGTATGCTGGATCTAATGGTAAACAGTTGATTTTCAAGGTGAACCTCTGCTTTAAAGTAGCACAGTGCTGAATAGCAAAAATAAATAAATAGCCTGGTCATGAAGGGGTAAAACCTTCCGGAGCTAAGGTGGTTAGAGGCTGAAAACATTTACAGCGCATTTCCTTAATATAATTTTGCCCAACTCTTGGTCTATTTTGTCAAACGGTGGCTTCAGATGTTCTACTAATGGCTATCCCCGCTGTCCAATGAGAGGGCCTTTACTGACCACAGAGGCAATCTCATTGAATAGCCCTAAAGCCCAAGACATTACTTTATTTCTAAATGCGGACGGAAAACAGATACACTAATATATCTAGGGCTTTACAAAGGCCATTTTAAATAAATAAATAAATCATCAAGTCAAATGAATTAGGTTAATATGTGATGAGAACACTCCATTCTGCCCACATCTAATGCAATCAATAATATTTTAAAGACATTTACAGAGCTAACAGTAAACCTACCGGTAATCAACGTTAATATTTATAAGCCGTCTCTAAATATGTGCACAATTCTGCATTTCTAAAGCTGAACTCATATGTAAGGAAGACAGATATAATTTAAAACACACATTAATGGAGCTGATACATTAATAAAACTTACTTTTAATTGCAAGCAGTGTCTGAATGTGTCCTAGACTGGGTGAGAGAGAAGCAGCAATGTTCATGTGCTAAAATGAGCAGCTGATATGTAGACAATGCAGAGTAACAATGTGCTAAAATGAACATGCTGATTGGTAGACAATGCAAAGAGATGAGCTTAACAGTGTGCCGCTTCTCCTTTCACTCTCCAGTCAAGCTGGACACACTTTGGCCCCTGTCACATGACGAGTCCTATCAGGACTGCCTGTCAGTTTTTCAGGCGGATCTGATCAGATGGTGCAATTACCCCTATGCACAGGTGGGTGTAAACGGACACAAGTCTGTTACACCCACCTACCTCCAGGTCAGCTAAAGATAAAACGCAGGGGGATCCACCCTATTCTGTTAAGGTGGGTCAGATAGGTGGGTAGTCAGGTGTAAACAGACAGCGGAGTCCGTGAACTTCCGGCCACTCATGGAGCAGAGCGGGCTCTGTCTGTGTCTGCTCCAAATAAACTGAGCGGACATGGACGTGTCATCTGCCCGCTCTGCTTCAACCAGTAAGGCCGCGTACACACGATCGGTCCATCCGATGAGAAGGGGCCGACGGACCGTTTTCATCGGGTCACCGCTGAAGTGGTCCGATGGTCTGATGTGCGTACACACCATCAGTTCAAAAACCGATCGTGTCAGAACGCGGTGACGTAAAACACAACGACGTGCTAAAAAAAATGAAGTTCAATGCTTCCAAGCATGCGTCGACTTGATTCCGAGCATGCACAGGTTTTTGAACCGATGCTTTCGCGTACTAACGATCGGTTTGGACCGATGGTCAGACGTCCATCAGTCCGATTTTAAAGCAAGTTTCAAAACTTTGGTCCGAAGGACAACAGACCGATGGGCCGTACACACGGTCGGTTTGGACCGATGAAAGTGAAATTCAGTCCATTTTCATCAGTTTAGACCGACCGTGTGTACGCGGCCTAAGGGATCTGCCAGCGGATCCCCTGCTGATCGGCACAGAGTCCGTTCTGTCTAAAAGGAGCATTTTTGTGAGGGATAAGACCATTATGTGTTACTTAACCCCTTCAGAGCCGGAAGGATTTGCCCCCTTAATGACCAGAGCATTAATTGCGATACAGCACTGCGCTGCTTTAACTGACAAATTGTGCAGACATGCGACTTTGTTACCAAACAAAATTGGTGTCCAAATAGATCTTTCTTTTGGTGGTATTTGATCACCTCTGCGGTAAAAAAAAATTGCGCTATAAACAAAAAAAGACGGACAATTAAAAAATATGGGCCAGATTCAGGTAGATGGGCGAATCTTTATTTTAGAGTAACGTTTCTCATTTACGTTACTCCGCCGAAACTTTAGGAGCAAGTACTGTTATTCACATAGCACTTGCTCCTAAAGTTGCGGCGGCGTAGCGAAAATGAGCCGGCGGAATTCAAATTGGGCGGGTAGGGGGCGTGTATTATTATAACTAGGTGCGATCCCGCGGCGAACGTACTGCGCATGCGTCGACTGTCAGTGCGCATGCTCCAAATTCTGTCAGGGAACGTCAATGACGTCAATCCCCATTCACAGACGTTTTACGCAAACGACGCGAAATTTTTTAAATTCGACGCGATGACGACGGCCATACTTAACATAGGATACTCCACTAGGGGGCTGGTTTTTCTTTACGCCGCGTATCTCTTACGGAAACGTCGGAAAGTCACTGCGTCGGGCCCGAATACGATCGTGAATTGCCGATTCTCGCTGATTAACATATTCTCGGCGTTAATCAGCGGGAACGCCCCGAGCGCCATTTTTAAAATTGCAGTTCCGATACGACGGCAAAATACAATTACGCCGCTCGTATAGGAACTCCAACCTGGCGTTTCTTGTTTTCTGACTACAGAAAACAGAAACGCCGGCTCAAAGTGAGAGTTAGGCTGGAGTATCACTGATACTCAGGAGTAACTCTACCTGAATCTGGCCCTATATATATATATTTTTACTTTCTGTTATAATACATAGCCCAAAAAAATATAAAAACATAATTTATCAGTTTAGACCAATATATATTCTTCTACATATCTTTGGTAAAAAAAAAAAAAAAAAATGGCAATAGGTGTATATTGGTTGGTTAACCGTCTACAAACTACGGGATAGATTTAGGGACTATTTTATTGTATTTACTGATAATGTCAGCGATCTGTGATTTTTAGCAGGACTGTCACATTGCAGCGGACAAGTCTGACCCCAATGACACTTTTTGGGGACTAGTGACATCATTACATTGATCAGTGCTATAAAAATGCACTGATCAATGTAAAAATGACACTGGCAGGAAAGGGGTTAACACTAGGGGGCGATCAAGGGGTTAACTTTGTCCCCTATGCATGTTCTAACTGTAATGCCGCGTACACACGATCAGTCAATCTGATGAGAACGGTCTGATGGATTTTTCCATCGGTTAACCGATGAAGCTGACTGATGTGATGGTCAGTCATGCCTACACACCATCAGTTAAAAAAACGATCGTGTCAGAACGCGGTGACCGTAAACCATGTACAACGGCACTATAAAGGGGAAGTTCAAATCTAATGGTGCCACCCTTGGGGCTGCTTTAGCTGATTTCGTGTTAGTAAAAGACGATTCGCGCTTTTCTGTTACAGCGTGATGAATGGGCTAGCTCCATAACGAACGCTAGTTGTACCAGAACGAGCACTCCCGTCCCCTAATTTAGTCTGAGCATGCATGTATTTTTCTATCGGTTAGGTATCCATCAGTTAAATTTAAAACAAGTTGGCTTTTTTTTAACAGATGGAAAAATAACCAATGGCGCCCACACACGATCGGTTTGGTCTGATGAAAACGGTCCATCAGATTGTTCTCATCGGTTTGACCGATCGTGTGTACGCGGCCTTAAGGGGATGGGCTAACTGAAACATGGCAGAGATCACTGGGGACAGTAGATCCCTGTCATGTCACTAGGCAGAACGGGGAAATGCTTTGTTTACATTGGCAGTTCCCCGTTCTGCCTCTCCTCGCCGTGATCGCAGGCCACCGGCATCGAGTCTGCGGGACCCGCTGGTACGCTCCTGCAGCACGAGGTGGGTGTATGCTCGCTATCCTGCTTACAGGTACGTCAGTTTGCACAGGAGAGCTGACCTGCCATAGTATATCTGCGTGAGCAGATTGGCAAGTGGTTAAAGTGTTACTACACCCACAGCAGTAAAATCAGTCTGCAGTAAAGCATGCTTGCTATGGAACCTAGGGGGTTAATTCTATGCATTGTGTAAAAAGGCTGTTTGATGTTGTCTTCTCTGATCCTCCCCTTCTTCCACAGTCCCAAATCTATCTGCTGATAGAACAGAGCCCTGGGGGCAAGTTGCACATGCTCAGTTTGGTGTGTATTGCTACAGCGTATATGTTTTACTTGGGAGAGTGCATGTGATCAGCACATGGCCAATCAGCACTGTCCGGACAAAGGGTCAGGTGTCCTGCAGCCTCGAGGACAATCAGGGGAGAATTAAAATTCCTCCCACAAGCTTTAACCAGACACTGATAGAAGCTACAAGACTGCTATACACTGCTGGTGAGAAAAAGTATTTAGCAGTTTATATTTACTAAAATAATTGCATTTCCATGATCTGTGTACTGTGGGAGATCAGATATAGTGAATGCAGAGTCCTATGTTAAGTAAAACTTTAAAGGCACTCTTTCACTTGCCTCCTCCCAAACTACTCACAGGCATAAATCACATTGTTTTTCTTCCATTTACTTTATTTACATCGGTGTTATTCCAGGAAAAACCCGACACGTTTTGGAAATCTCCTTCCTCAGAGTCTAGTAACCCTGAGGAATGAGATTTCAGAAACGCGTAGGGTTTGTCTTGGTGTTTCTGCAATGTAAATACGGTTTAAACACCATGAATGAAAAATGATATGCGGCTGTGAACAACTGGGTATCCCGGAATAAATATTATATTGTACTGTACATGTGTAGAAATTACAGCAGCTTTCTCATTTCATTATTTATTTTTGTATCACAATAAAGATACACTGTCTTATGTCAAGTCTTGTATATTGGCTCGAAATTCCGTCGTATCTCTGAGATCCGACGGTCGGATCTGTGCGGCTGATTCATCGAATCAGGTTCCGCATAGATCTCCCTTAGATCGGACAGGTGTAAGTGACTTACACCGTCGGATCTTAGGCTGCAATCTCCCGCTGGCCGCTAGGTGGCGCTTCCGTTTGTATACGCGACGAATATGCAAATGAGGAGATCCGCCGATTCAGAAACGAATGCCCGGCCGTCGCTTTTTTTTTACGCCGTTTACGTTCGGCTTTTTCCAGCGGATAGTTACCCCTGCTATATGAGGGGTAAGTGCGGCGTATCCTATGTTAAGTATGGCCGTCGTTCCTGCGCCGAGTTGTGAATTTTTTACGTTGTTTGCGTAAGTCGTTCGCGAATACGGCCATACATAATTTGTGTTAACGTCGAAACCAATGACGTCCTTGCAACGTCATTTGGAGCAATGCACGCTGGGAAATTTATCCGGCGGTGCATGCGCAGTTAAATCGGCGCGGGACGCGCCTGATTTGAAATAATACACTCCCCCTAGCCGCGGAATTTGAATTCCGCCGGGGGATTTATGAACCGCCGGCGCCACTTTAGAGGCAAGTGCTTTGTAAATACAGCACTTGCCTCAAAAACTGGCGCTGGCGGATCGTAAATAAGATAGATTACGCGCATCTAAAGATCCGCTGATCTATGTAAATCTACCCCACTGTGTTCTGCCAATCACGGACGCCTTTTCATCCTAGGACGTCCGTGATTGGCGGAACACTGAACACAGTGTCTGCTGGGAAACTGAGTCCGAGGATGAGAGAACGTCCGTGATAAGCGTAACTGTGTCAGCTGCCTATAACAGAGGGGACCAGGAGGAGACCACGAGTTTTAAACATTGGACGCCCGCAGCCTCTAAATTTCAGGTACAGTGATGATGGGCACAGTGACGATGGGCACAGAGAGGATGGGCACAGTGATGATGGGCACAGTGATGATGGGCACAGTGATGATGGGCACAGTGATGACGGGCACAGTGACATTGCAATGGGCACAGTGAGCTTGCAATGGGCATAGTGAGGCGTGCAAATGGGCTGTTGACCCTCTTTTCCTCTTACAGTGGTTGCTGCATTATCACCCTAGGCTTATACTCGAGTCAATACGTTTTCCCATTTGTTTGTGGTAAAATTAGGTGCCTTGGCTTATATTCGGGTCGGCTTATACTCGAGTACATACAGTAATTTAAGTAAGGAAATAATACAACAAAAACAAGAAGTTCCGGTAACAAACAATTTTTTGGCATCCAACTAAATACTTATTATGTCTAGCCTAGTTGGGTCACTTACTCATAACTTGGATCCAAAAAAAAATATTTTAGGTCAGACTTTTTCTGCGAAGTCCAATAATTAAGCATAAAAAGCAGATTCTTTGTCATCCCTACTCCTCCAGGTCTTTACTGTAATATGTAATCGTAGGTTGGATGGGTGGGTGGGGGGGGGGGCGTCTGTAAAGTTCAACTAAATCTTTAAGATGTACGAGTTAGGTATCTGCTTACGCATTTAAAAAAAAAAAAAAAAAAAAAAACAGGACCTAATAATAAATTATATACATTCCTTAAAGATGACATTAGCAATAAATTATTTCTTGTACATATTTTTTTGTATCAGTTCATAGGCTGGAGAAAAGGTTTATAACACGGATCCCCAGGAATTTTTCATTATATCACAGAGACACTTTGTTAGTTACGGGGCTAAACATTATTACAACATAAAATGATATAAGGGTTGCATTTTATAGAAGCATAGTTAAAATTTTGTGTTCAATGTTTTGGGAGTTAAGCACTAGGGGTGAGGGCATTGGGTGTTAACCACTTCACCCCCGGACCATTTGGCTGGCCAAAGACCAGAGCACTTTTTGCGATTCGGCACTGCGTCGCCTTAACGGACAATTGCGCGGTCGTGCGACGTGGCTCCCAAACAAAATTTACGTCCTTTTTTTCCCACAAATAGAGCTTTTGGTGGTATTTGATCACCTCTATGGTTTTTATTTTTTGCGCTACAAACAAAAATAGAGCGACAATTTTGGAAAAAAAACAATATTTCTTACTTTTTGCTAAAATAAATATCCCCAAAAAAATATAAAGGAAAAAAAAAATGTCATCAGTTTAGGCCGATACGTATTCTTCTACATATTTTTGGTAAAAAATCGCAATAAATGTTTATTGATTGGTTTGTGCAAAAGTTATAACGTCTACAAAATAGGTGATAGTTTTATGGCATTTTTATTAATAATTTTATTTTTTACTAGTAATGACTGCGACATTATGGCGATCACAACGGACACTTTTGGCGCTATTTTGGGACCATTCACATTTATACAGCGATCAGTGCTATAAAAATGCACTGATTACTGTGTAAATGTGACTGACAGTGAAGGGGTTAACTACTAGGGGGCAAGGAATGGGTTAAGTGTGTCCTAGGGAGTGATTCTGTTAGGGGGCGTGGCTATGAGTGACACGTCACTGTTTGCTGCTCCTGATTAGAGGTAACAGACGATCAGTGACCTGTCACTAAGGCCGCGTACACACGATCAAATCTATCTGCTGGAAACGGTCGGCCCGACCGTCCCAGCAGACAGATTCAATCGTGTGTACGGGTGAGCCAACGATTTTGGCCAGCCGACAGATTTGAAAGCATGCTTTGAAATCTGTCGGCTGGGAACCCGTCCGCCCGACATGTCTGCTGGTTAGTACGCTAACCAGCAGACATGTCTTCTCGCACACGCGTCGAATGGTTTCGACGCATGCGCAGAAGTGTTTTACTTCCTGGTGCGGTGACGTGGCGGCATCAACGTCACCGCCACATCAGCGCGCTGTCTGCTGGCGGGGATTTTGGTTTGATCGTGTGTACACGCGATCAAACCAAAACGGCAGCAGACAGATTTGTTCAAATCGGTCGACCCGACCGATTTGAACAAATCTATTTGGTTGTGTGTATGCGGCCTAAGAAGAACGGGGAGATGTGTTTACACTGACATCTCCCCGTTCCTCAGCTCCGTGACACAATCGCAGGACACCGGCGGGCATCTAGTCCGCAGGCACGATCACGGAGCTGGCGGCAGGTTGCGCGCGCGACCACATGGTGGCAAAATTAAAGGAACATACCGGTATGCCCATTTGCCTGTCCGTGCCATTCTGTCGACGTATACATTTGTGCAGCGGTCAGCAATCGGTTAAAGAAGATATAATCCCTAACGGGACGACATTTGCTAAAGCATCATAAATTATTTTTTACGTTGCAACTCAGCGCTGCTGATCTTCTACAGCCCCTTTGACACAGTTTGCGTACACGTACATGCTCTAGCGCCAATTAAATTTCATTTCTTTGGGTAGTTTTCCTCATGGTGATAACAGCAGAACACACCTGTGCAAATAGCTTCTGTACAGCTACTTGTAGGGGTCGATTTACTAAAACTGGAGAGTGCAAAACTGGTGCAACTGTGCATGGTAGCCAATCAGCTTCTAATTTCAGCTTGTTCAATTAACTAGTTGCTGCCCGCCTACCGTCAAATGACGGAGGGACTGTTCGGCTCTCGTTTTGGGTGGATGTCACCGCTCCAAGGCTGTCTGCAAATTAAATATCTCTTGATACTACTGTGGCAACAAGACTGGGTGCCTGCCTACCAATCATTGCCTATCAGTGTCACCAGTAAGTGCCCATTAGTGCCACTAATAGATGACCATAAGTGATGCCAGTCAGTGCAGCTTTTTAGTGCCTGCTCATCAATGTCCATCGGTACTGTCCATTGGCGCCGCCCACCAGTGCCGCCTATCAGTGCCCACCACTGCCACTTATCAGTGCCACCTATCAGTGCCCATCAGTGTGGCATATTAGTGCCTCCTCATCAGTGCCCATAAGTTTTGCTCATCAGCACACATCAGTGAAGGAGAAAAATTAAAAACAGAAACTAATGCCATGTACACACGATAATTTTTCGGCATGTAAAAAATGACGTTTTTCAGCCTCTAGAAGTTTTCCAACTTCATCATTAAAACGTTGCCTACACCCGATCATTAAAAAAAAATGCTCAGCAAAGCGCGGTGATGTACAACACGTATGACGGCACTATAAAGGGGAAGTTCCATGCGGATGGCGCCACCCTTTGGGCTGCTTTAGCTGATTTTGTGTTAGTAAAAGACGATTCACGCTTTTCTGTCTGTTACAGCGTGATGAATGTGCTTACTCCATTACGAACGGTAGTTTTACCAGAACAAGTGCTACCATCTCATAACTTGCTTCTGAGCATGCGCGGGTTTTTAACGTCATTTTAGCCCATACACGATAATTTTTTACAACCCAATAACGTTTAAAACGTCGTTAAAAAATGCAGCAAGTTCGATTTTTTTTTTTTCGTTTTTCAGAACCCCACACACGATTGTTTTAAATTACATTTTTTTAAAACGTTGTTTTTTTACATGCTGAAAAATTATCGTGTATAAGAAATACTTTTTCCCACTGAAACCAGAGTATTTTATTATTTTTATTTATTTACTATAGGTACTTTATATAGCATCATCAATTAACGCAGCACTTTACACATACTGTTTATTGCACATTCACAATAATCCCTGCCCTCAGGGAGCTTAGAGATGAAATCCTCCAATGGGGACAACTGTGCCAGTAACAGGGTATTATTACATTTAATTTGTGTTGCTCATTCATTCCCCGTCATATCTCTAGGACAGAACAAAGGTAAAGTACTTTCCAAAAAAAATTCAATATTACAACACATTTTGGTTGAATCTCACCTTTAACCACTTCCCGACGGCCGTACGACTATGTACGGCCGCAGGGTGGCTTTTGACGGCCGCCCCTTTCCTCGTTCCCCGAGCACGCTCCCGAGCATGCAGCGGGGAACTTCTGTGCTGGCCGTGTCCCTTGGACACAGCCAATCACAGATCGTGGTTATTAGCCAATCACAGTGGCTATTTACAGCACGATCTGTGCGGCCAATGAGAGATGATCTCAAATGTAAACATTTGAGATCATCTCTCATTGCCGGCTCACACAGAGACAGCAGATCGATCACCTCCCCAGTCAGGCCCCACTCCCCCCACAGTTAGAACACAATTCAGGGTACACATTTAACCCCTCCCTCACCCCCTAGTGTTAACCCCTTCAATGCCAGTCACATTTATACAGTAATTAGTGCATATTTATAGCACTGATCACAGTATAAATGTGAATGGCGCCAAAAATGTGTCCGATGTGTCCGCCATAATGTCGCAGTCCTAAAAAAAAATTGCAGATCGCCTCCATTACTAGTAAAAAATAAAAATAAATAATAATAATTCTGTCCCCTATTTTGTAGGCGCTATAACTTTTGCGCAAACCAGTCGCTTATTGCTTATTTTTTACCAAAAATATGTAGAATACGTATCGGCCTAGACTGAGAAAAAAATTATAATTTTTTTTTTAATTGGGCTATTTATTATAGCAACAAGTAAAAAATATTGTATTTTTTTTTTCAAAATTGTCGCACTTTTTTGTTTATAGCGCAAAAGATAAAAACCGCAGAGACAATCAAATACCACCAAAAGAAAGCTCTATTTGTGGGGAAAAAAGGCCGTCAATTTTGTTTGGGAGCCACGTCGCATGACTGCGCAATTGTCAGTTAAAGCGACGCAGTGCCGGAAGCTGAAATTTCACCTGGTCAGGAAGGGGGTATATGTGCCCAGTAAGCAAGTGGATAAAGGGTAACACTACTTTTATTGGGTGTCTAAGGGGAAAAAACAAATACAGCCACCACATTCAATGATTGGTAAACTGCAATATATTGCATTTTTAATCTAATAATGTTTAATGTTATAAAAAAATTACATTTCTTTTTCACTTTACAGCTCTTTCATTTTTTTTAGACATGCTCTGCAACAAAAATGTTATTTTTGGCAAGATACCCCAAAAGGGTTAATTACTTCCAAAGGGATGCTGACACTGCAACTTTTCTCATTGAAAATGAAAAAGTCACTCCCATTTAGATTCACTTTGCACATTAACATAATCAAACAGATTTTTCTTTCCAAGCAGAAGAAGGTAGAAATCTGAAACAGGGTTTGTCAACCCCTTCCTGCTGCGCCCCCAACTATTTGAGACCATCTAAATGCCAGGAGGTGGCTTTCACAGCATTCACACGATCAGAAAGCTTCTGATCGCCAGTATGTACCAGGAGTTTTTCGGTCACTAACGGTAACTGTCATTGGAGTGCGTAGGTTGTACACTCTCACCACAGAAAGGTGTTTACATAGGGCGGCACATATATGCGTACCTTCAGTGGTAAGACGTTAAAATCCTTGCAATGTACATTTATCAGAGGGAATTGTTTTTTTCCCCAACAAAAATGGAGTTACCCTTTAACAGGTGTGCTTTAGTGTCAGAGCTATTTTTTTAATTACCTTTTTAATTACTGTTTGGAGTACAGTGGAACCGTGGATTCCGAGCATTTTTGAACGGCTCCGGTGTCCCCTCCCACCTCAGGCCAAACACGGTACTGCACACCGCTGTGGCTTGAATCCTGCTCGTTTTGCGAGACAACACTCGCAAACCGAGTCAGGATTTAAAAAAAAAGAAGTAGTGCTCGTATTGCGAAACGCTCGTTAACCGCGTTACTCGCAATCCGAGGTTCCACTGTATTCTTCTTGGAGCTGCAAGACCCACACATAGAAAACTTCAATTACCAATAGCAAATGTACTGTAGCTCTCTAACCCAGCCTTTTTCAACCAGGGTGCCTTGAGGTTTATTCAGGGGGGTCTTGGCAAAATGCCTAAAAGCTGCCCAAAAATTGCATACAAGCTGGCGTAGGGATAAAGCCTGCCTTTTCTTTACACAAAGCCGCAGGTTTTCATCGTGCCGCATTACAACCTTCTAGCTGCTGGCATCCTAACGACCAAAGACATCATCAGTTAATAAGGAGCATCTTAGTCATCTGCACAGCATCCTTGTTTGACCCTCCTGTGCCCCTCTCCATCAGCATTGGGGTCACATTAGCTGAGTGATAGAGAAAAACTGAGGAGGAAGAGAAACATTGGAATACTAGTCGGTACAAGTTTGCAAAAGCGTATTTGCTTTGGAAGAATAAATTGCTTCTAATGTTGGGTGTTCTACCTGTGGGGGTGTTGCTGTATTATGTAAAGCTAATAGAATAGTTTTTACATTTTAGAATGGGGTGCCTCAAGACTGTCCATCATTTTTAAAGGGTGCTTTAACTGGAAAAAGGTTCTCTAACCAGTCCATATCCCCTTCCCTCTTCAGTACTGCTGCTAACAGCTAAAAAGTTCATAAAAATTGTACATCTTCTATTTGACCCACAGCTTGTGGTAAATATGGACCTGGCTACAAAATATACAGTATTTTACTGCCTATTTAAGACTGTTCACCTTGACTGGTGAATTTAGCAAAAATCCTTTTAACATTAAAAATTAATTTGATATTAAATTTATATGTAGCTACAGACACATAAAACATTCTATTAGAATAATAAATTATTAATAGCGTGGGATAAAGTACACACAGTGAAGTGGACAACACCAAGGGACTTCATGCAGTTCAGTATGTGCACTTAATTTCTGAGAACACAGGATAATTGCTGAACAAGGGGTCATAGAAAATGATGTTCAATTTTACAAAAATCAGACAATTTATTTGAGGAATTTACAGAGAAAATTGATGAGATTTATTCATAAGAGTTTAGGACGTTTGGCAGAGGACTCTGGTTAACCTCATAACAACCTGGGCAATTCAAATGGAGCCTATTATGACAAAATGCATTAAAGATCTAGGCCAACGTTTCTCAACCAGTGTGCCGCGGCACACTGGTGTGCCCTGAAGAGTCCCCAGGTGTGCCGCGGCAAAATGACCCCAAATATTGGCAGCTATGGCTGCTATCTGATGTAACACTACTGCTGGGCACTTCGTTATCATTTGTCTTTACAGCGGTGCCGGTCCACTGTGTAAAACTCACTTCCCGGCACTCGGGAAGCTGTGCTGGCTGTGCGGGCCTCCTGACAGCGTCAAGCCAACTGAATACGTCATCGGTTGCTATGGGAGGGTCGGACACACGCACGCACTGCTTCTGTGACGTGAGAGCCGCGGGTACCATCCTGAACTCTGCCTGGCGCGCTTTTCCCTGAGGGGGAAGAAGAAAGAGTAAAGCCACCGTGACCGACACTGCTCCCCTGCCCGCACACATGGCCACCCGCTCAGAGAGGGAGAAGGCCCTGAAGCTGAATGAGCAGCACCAGGCCATCCTGTCTCGTATGCTGAGGGAGGAGGACAACAAGTACTGCGCTGACTGCGAGGCCAAGGGTAAGGTGGAGAGGGGGGCTCTGCTATAAATAACCAGCTGTCACAGTCACTGACACCCCATATCCTCCATTCATGGCTACAGCACTCTGGATCTGATTGGTTGTTGTGCAGCTCTGACAGTTCTTCTTTCAGTGTATGTGTGCATGTGTACACATGTCTGTTAGTGTGTGTGTGACAAAAGTAGTTCTGATGGTACAGGAATAGGGGGATCAGGATTAAAAGTAACATACATACAGACAGATGCGCACACACACAAACAGACAAACGTGTGCCTGTTTGTGTCCATGCGCATCTGTCTGTATGTATGTTACTTTTAATCCTGATCCCCCTATTCCTGTACCATCAGAACTACTTTTGTAGGGCTTGTTCGAGATAGCAGCAAGGACTGCTGCTCATCTGAAAAGCAATTTGTGTTCATATCGCTTTTCAGGGGCATTTGTCAGCCAATAAAGAGGCATATCTTGCCTCCTCAGCACCTGTTTTAAGCCCCATTCACCCTTGGTATACCTCCAGCTGCAACCACAGCATGTTTACACCCCCAGCTGTTGCCTCTGCAGCTAAAGGGGCAAAAGTTGGGGGTGGTAAAAACAGCTTAACCATGTGGTTTTACTGCTCCTCCAGCCTGACATGTGAACAATCTCTTGGTTCTGTGTGGATGCGTGCTGCGTGTAGGGCAGCCCATTCATTTCCCTACCCACAGTAATGCGGGAAACGAAGTCCCCGACCCTTTTTTTTTTAATGTGCCACAACAAAAGCAACCCATGTTTGCCAATGGATGGGGCACCATTAAGAATTAATGGCACCCCTAAAGAGCAGAGCATTTGTCTGTGTGTCAAGAACGAGCACGATTTTGCGCATGTTTCGCAACACACAGCGACGTGAACCAAGTCTTGGACAGGGGTGCCTCAAGACTGAAACATTTTTTCAAGGGCGCCCCGACTGAAAAAAGGTTGAGAAACACTGATCTAGGCAACCATCTATACTGCATGTAAATCTTGACTGCTTTAAAAGCTGAATCTGGACATGTCAATAATCTTGATCAGCAAGGCCACTCATCACAATAACAGCCAAAAGGATCAACATGCAGATTTGGGAAGTGGGGAAGGACAAGGTGTGCTTATAACCTAACCTCTTTACAACAGCAAAACACAAATATGTGCCATGGTGTTATGGGGTGCGCTCTATTAAAGCCCCCAAAACTGTGATTGAGCCGTCAACCATCAGGAGCTGGTTAAGACAGGTTCCCTATTACATTGAGGAGACTTTAAATTTTAGAGTTAGGACTGCAGTCCACGGGGAGCCTTAATGGGGCCTGCAGCTTAAGCCCCCCCCTACACACTATCCGAAAAATGCCGCTCTCGAAACGATCGTACGATAATTGGATCGATAGTACAGAGCTTCAGAGAGCCGATCAGGACAGTCGTTTGAAAATGCAATAAAAATGCATTACAACACATGACATCACTTCCGATTTTTTATTCTGCCGTACGAGAATTTTCGTGACTTTAGTAAACTCATCAGATTCGGCGTGAGATTAGCATACAAAATAAAACGGACGATCATTCGTCCGATAATCGGATCGTGTGTACCGGGCATAACGCATGTATTTGCAAATGCGTGCAACTAAACCCCTGTTTTTTAACGCACTGTTAGACAGGTGAATTCGGTTGGTTGCTGATTTTTTGGTGAGCTGAGCTTGGTTATTCTGTGTGTTTGTTGACATGCGTCCGCCCTTCCAATGCTCTTTGCTTTGAAGACCAGTCATAGGTAGGGGCAGTGACAGTTGTTTTTTGTAAGGTTCCCTATTACATCAACACTGTACAGCCAATCATGTTGAGCAAACGTTGTCAAAGCCGACTTACTGAAAGAGTTGGCTCCCTCGGGCAACAAGGGTTTAAACTACAGATATCTGTAGACATGCTGAACATGTTGCCATGATGTTTTCACTGAAGGTACCCCCTGCTTATGCAGTTCTTTCTAAAAAAAAAATTGAATAGGGTCAAAATTTGATTTTTGACTTCCTGTGAAATCTTTTTTCTTGGAGTACATTACAAGACACTGGATCGCCATGGGTAACGTAGCTGCCTTCAGGTGATTGGACACTGGCAAACAAAGACTGTAAGGCTGCATACACAAGATTGAACATGTCCGCTGACCAGTTTCAGCGGACATGTTTGATCGTGTGTACGGCCTATCGGACCGTTTTCCAGCGGACAAAAGTTTCAAAACATGCTTAGAAACCTGTCCGCTGGAAACCTGTCCGTCGGACATGTTCGATGGTTAGTACACAAAATCATCGGACCAAAAACCCGCACATGCTCAGAATCAAGTCGACGCATGCTTGGAAGCATTGAACTTCGTTTTTTCATCACGTCGTTGTGTTCTACGTCACCGCGTTCTGGTCTGAGGGGATTTTGGTCCGATGGTGTGTACGCACATCAGACCAACAGACCACTTCAGCCTGGTCCGATGAAAACGGTCCGTCGGACATGTTTCATTGGACATGTCTGATCGTGTGTATGCGGCCTAAGAACTGTCCTAAAATAGCCCCTCCTACTCTCAGAAAGTCTTTGTTTTGTAACAAGCTACATTACAGGACACAGGATTAGAGTCTTAAGACCATGGGACATCTGAAAGCAGTCCAACACAGCAAACAAATGGTGACAGGCCCACATAACAAACTAGCCAAGAAAAGGGCATAAATAGAACTTAGAGCAACTTGAAGGACCTTGTGACCAAAACTAACAACAGATGAGGCCTGAACACCCACCTTATAAAACTGTCAGAAAAACTGTAATGGTTTCAACTAATCCTGTACATAACGTATTTATTAATAAATGGAAGTTTTCTCATTTGTTTTCTTTGTAAAAAAAAAAACTCTTGTTGTTTCTTGGAAACGGCGCTGCTGGGAAACCAGCATGCACCTCCCAACATCGCACATGCATAAACCCTACAAAAAAATGAGGCGCAAGTGGTCTTTGGAGAAAAGTAACTACGACAGAGATCTTACCACTAATGGTGCTCGAGGCTAAATGTAAATCCAGATCCTATTGGAGAAAACAAAAGATCTGTTGCAAAAGTATCTCCTGGGAAGGAATTTTCGAGCATCACACCACACAAAGCACTCCTTCTGGGTGTGATGGTAGACTTTGTGAAAAGATGATTTCCTAGCTTTTAGAAGCATAGGGAGGAGCCAAGCCCTTGACTCAAAAGCCAGTGACTGGGAACAAGGTGGTGGACCAGTTCATATGATAGAAGTTCCGGGAGAGCCCACAGAGACTCGCGCCTATCCGCCCAGCATCATTGGTTGCTAGGACACAGGGCTGGGACAAGGGGGATCCCAGACCTTTTCTTGCCAATCATTATGCTTTGTTCGGGTAGCCAATCCTTCTAATACTGTACGCAGCTCCTTCAACCTACAGCCGGTAGGTACAGAGCAGTGATTGACAGTTTCTAATGTAAGTAAACATTGCTCCCATTCACCACCAACAAAGGGAGAACTAGTCCAATGAACATCAGCAAGGGGACACTAGTACACTGACCAGCAGCAAGGAAACACTTATCTAGTTACCAGAAAGCAAGCAACACATGTCCACTGACCATCAGCAAGGAAAGGCATATCCATTTGCCAAAAAAACAAGGCGGCACATGTCCACTGGCCAGCAGCAAAGGAAGCACTTGTCCACTGACCAGCAGCAAGGGAAGCACTTGTTCATTGACCAGACAAAAGGAGGCACTTGTCTACTGACCACTCTTGTCCACTCACCAGCACACAATTGACAGAAAGCAAGAGGGTACACATTGCCAATCTGCAGCAAAGAGGCACTTGTTCACTCACCAGCTGCTGCTAGCCTTGAACACTGCAAAATTGGTGTCCACAGAGTCCCTAGTCTTGGTTGATATTTGTAATGTTTCCCTTTAAGCAATTCCCCGTGCCATATTTTGTCAGAACAAAGGTGGTTCTCCCCCAGTGGTACCAAGGAGATGGAGATTCCATCACCATCCAGTGCAAAAGTCAGTCTTCTTCAGCCCACGAAATACAGTTTGGCACAGCTAGCTTCAAGCACCACTGTTGGCCTTGCTTCCTACTCCACCCTCTGTCCCGTATTTTGGCAGAACAAGCTTGGCAACCCTGTGCACTCATGATGGTCAAAAGCCCAAAAATTCTGTTTGCAGTTTGGAGTAAATGTTTCTATAATATTAGGCTGAATCTGCACTATACACCATTGGTTCAGTATAAAGGAACAATTACCATGGCTCCACCCTCTGTCCCTAAATGAGGAGTAATCTTCTTTTTGGGACATGTGGTGGTATGAGACACGTGTATACCTTCTGTACTAAAATAGAATTTCAAATAAACATTGTAGAAGGTGATGGGTGGAAAATGTTTTATATTCATCTCAGTAAACATATCATGACAGGGAGGAAGGTTGTTGCAGGACTGGATTAGCACCTCTAGATCTAATGCCATGATACTCTATTGGAAAAAAGGAGTAGAGTGCCAAGTCCTTGTTTATGAAGAGCTTCTGCATACTGTGAACATAGACAGCCACTGGCATCTACCACACCTGAATCATTTCTGAAAATTCAACAACCAAAAACAAACTAAACAATAACCAAGACTGTCAGAAGGTCAGGTGGTGGCGACATGTTTCCTTACTTCATTCAATAATACAGATGAATTCCAGGTAAATGCACATATAAAATGCATACTTTATATGGGAGCGGTTTTACCTGCCAGAGGGTTTGAATTTAATGTCCATCCAGTCTTGGCTCTGCCACACAGCATAGCCTGGTGTAAGACACCACTGACAGTTAAGGAATACAGTGGTGACTCTCCTCCAACCCAGCCTGCTGACTGGACAGAGAAATATCAGCATATGGATGGCTTTGCTCTTTCTTCCTATCTGTATGTGTTTCTAAACACATTTGCATGTAGCTCATCCCATCGGATCCCCGTCTATACCCTTCATCCCCCTAGTATGAGCCCTGCATATTTACTTGACAAAAAAATATATATATGGGGGGGAGTCATGAGAGAAAAGAGGATGGGGCAGTAGTCTCTGTGTGAGGGGCCCCAGGCCTGCGGGCCTACCAGGTGCTGAGGAGAAAGTCCTGATGGAGACCACCTTTCTTCATCACTGCAAAGGAGGAATTCAATACTAAGAGAAAGGAACCTGGAACTCTAACTGCTGGACTGTGCGGTTGAACCATGTCTCTTCCATGGACCGGGGACCATGGAACAGGAAGCCTGTTAGAATTTGTCAAAGATGGGGATGGACGATATTTGAAGTTACCAGAGTTTGTGAACATGTCAGCACAGATATCTTCTGGAATGGCATATATTGAACGAATGAATTATATTCACCGTGACCTCAGAGCTGCCAATATTCTGGTTGGGGACAACTTGATCTGTAAAATTGCAGACTTTGGCCTTGCCTGTCTCATTGAAGACAATGAATACACAGCTCGACAGGGTGCCAAATTTCCCATCAAATGGACAGCTCCAGAAGCAGCTTTGTATGGCAGATTCACTATAAAATCTGATGTGTGGTCATTCGGAATCCTGGTGTCTGAGCCGTATCCAGGCATGAATAATAGAGAAGTGCTTGATCAAGTGGAAAGAGGGTACCGCATGCCCTGCCCTCCGAGCTGCCCCCCATCTCTTCATGACCTTATGCTGCAGTGCTGGAAGAGTGACCCGGAGGAACGGCCAACATTTGAGTACTTGCAGTCCTTTCTGGAAGATTATTTTACAGCCACTGAGCCTCAGTATCAGCCAGGGGACAACATCTGAGACTGAGAAGGATTGTGGGAACTGTATTATCAATTAAAAAAATAAATATCACCTTTTGGATCTTTGCAATATAAAACCCCTAGGGACTTTCCTCATGAGAAAAATATATATATATATATATTACAAATTAAGGAATACAATGATGAAAAAAATTAACATTTCATTTAATGTAATAAAAAATATTTCCTTCATACTCTATCTACAGAGACTTGTGCAACCTGCACTGTTGTAGTCAATGTATACGGTGCAACAGAGCAGCTAGAACCTTCAGAACCCTGATGCAAGGAACCACAAAGGACCCCCCCCCCCCCCCCTGGCTCCCGGGTGGGGTATTTCCTTCTGAGCCCAGTGGTGGGATGCCAGGGACCAGTTACAAGTGCAACTGGACCCTGGAAGTTCCGCCACTAGTTCTGTCTGTAGTTTATTTTTATTATTATTATTATTTTTTACAATTTGTGGCAGCAGGCAGGTTGAATTCCCTGGTTGCATCCAGGATGCAATGTATATATCACCTAGGTTCAGGCTTTATGCCAGTTCATACCTCTAGGAGGAGTGCTGGGAGTCCTCCTGGGAGGACTTGATGAGCCCAGCTGAATTGGGTCCTTAACAAAAACTCCCAGCACGCAGAGAGATGGGCTCCATCCTGGAACCAGACCTGTGTGAATAGTCTGGGGAGTGTTCTTTGTGCGGTGAGACAAAGCCTGTGTGGCTACTATTAACAAGCAGGGAGTTGGGGACTGGGGCAGCACTAGGCTGTGCCCAGGTGTTAGTTAGGGACACTGATGTATTTAGTGAGCGGTCAAGTGACCAGGGTTTTTTTTTTGTATTTCTTTTGTTTCTGTCACATTTATTTTGTATATAGTTCAAATAAAAACCGCACCTTTTTGTTTTCCTCCTACCACCGTCTGCTGTGCCTAATTGTTTTCTGTGTGCTGAACCCATCCAGGGGGTCACACACACCCGCTGACGGGCTAACCCCTCACAACTTGTACTTTTTATATTTTTTTGGAAGGCTTTGGTGAACTATCAGGGGTCTAAACAGACCTCTGATGTCTCACCTTTAAGACAGAAAAAGGAGATGGAGGACACAGCCCTCCATCTCCTTCACTGCAGCCTCAGCTGCACAGAATGAGTGGACAGGTATAGATCTGTACATAGCTTCTTGTTCATTCACAGTGATCAGTATCGATCAATCACTGGCGTTAATTGACCAAAACTGGAAAGTGCAAAATCTGGTGCAGCTGTGCATGGTAGCCAATCAGCTTCTAACTTTAGCTGTCAATTAAGCTTTGACAAAAAAAAAATGGAAGCCGGTTTCTATACAGAGTTCCATCAGATTTTTCACTCTCAAGATTAATAATTAAACCCCACTGTGTCAACTCAGAAAAAGAAGGGGCCGGTAAATGACATACTTACAAGCCCCTTCCATCACTCTTCATCCTGACACATCCCCTGCAGCATCCGGCGAGAGAGGGGAGAGGGAAACCAACAGGGCTGTGTGAGGAGGAAGGGGGCAGAGGAGCATACAAGGGCCCAGGGCAGAAGAATGAAGAGGAAGCTGGATAGGAGGGGTGGCATATAGAGGAACCTATCCTCTCCATTTTCTTCCTAAATGTCTGCAGGAGGGAGAAGAAAAGAAGAAAAGAAGTGGGCTTTCATCAGCTGCAGGAGAAAAATGGAGGAGATCGGTTCCTCTATATGTCGTCCCTCTTACCAGGTGTACAGGGGAGCCGCATAGGGCCGGGTCGCGATTGTGACCCCTGTAGTTACATCCCTAAGGTGCATTCACAATCAGACTAGGGTGTCAATTTGTCTATCAGTGTAGTGGCTTCAGATGTCAATGGATCACCCATGGCAAGCAACAACATTGGATTAAAATTGGGTGAGGTCAATGTAAATTGTGCTTGAAAAGTATTATGAAAATGTTTACTTTTGTCTGCCATTCCTCCTGGTATATGCCTACAACATCATAGTGATATATCTGCAATGTGAGATCTAAGGCACGGCTGCCTGTATGGTTCTCAGTTCAGCTGCTCCCTCTCCAGTCTGAGTGCTGCAATATGGCATATTACAGAAGGCTGAAATCATGTCAAATTCACATATTTACACATGTAGCATTGAGAAAACATACGGGTAGATTCAGGTAGGAGATAAGACGGCTTATCCCCAGATAATCCGGCTTATCTCTGCGTTTTATGCGCCCAATCTATGCCACTGATTTATAAAATCAGTTAAGCATAGATTTTCCTTAGATCAGACATGCGTAAGTCTATTACGCTGTCTAATATTATTTTCATATTTTAGGCTGGCCGCTAGGTGGCGTTCCCGTCTAAAATATGTAAATGAGCCTATACGCTGATTCCCGAACGTGCGTATTTTGCGTAGTTTGCGTAGTTTGCGTTAGCGTAGTACCGTCGTAATGTTATGCCTGCTATATGAGGCGTAGGCAATGTTAAGTATGGACGGCAAAGCTTTTTTCCCGTCGTTTACATAAAACGTTCGTGAATAGGGTTTTCCGTAAGTGCCGCTCACGTCGTTTACACGTCGAATTGTACACACGATCAAACCAAAATCCCCACCGGCAGACAGCGCGGTGATGTGGCGGTGACGTTGACCCCGCCACGTCACCATCACCAGGAAGTAAAACACTTCCGCACATGCGTCGAATGCATTCGACGCATGTGCGGACAGATATGTCTGCTGGTTAATGTACTAACCAGCAGACATGTCGGACGGACGGGTTCCCAGCAGACAGATTTTAAAGCATGCTTTAACCACTTGCTTACTGGTCACATAAACCCCCTTCGTGCCCAGGCGAAATTTCAGCTTCCGGCACTGCGTCGCTTTAACTGACAATTGCGCGGTCGTGCGACGTGGCACCCCAACAAAATTGGCGTCCTTTTTTTCCCCACAAATAGAGCTTTCTTTTGGTGGTATTTGATCGCTCGTGCGGTTTTTATTTTTTGCGTTATAATGAAAAAAAGAGCAACAATTTAAAAATATATATATATTTTTTACTTGTTGCTATAATAAATATCCCATTTTTTTTTTTTTTTTTTTTTTTTTTTTTTATATATTTTTTTTCTCAGTTAAGGTCGATACGTATTCTTCTACGTATTTTTGTAAAAAAAATAAAAAATCACAATAAGTGACTGCTTTGCGCAAAAGTTATAGCACCTACAAAATAGGGGACATAATTATGATTTTTTTTTTTTATATTTTTTTTTTACTAGTAATGGCGGCGATCTGCGATTTTTATTGGGACTGCGATATTGCGACGGACACATCGGACATTTTTGGCGCCATTCACATTTATACAGCGACCAGTGTTATAAAAATGCACTGATTACTGTATAAATGTGACTGGCATTGAAGGGGTTAACACTAGGGGGTGAGGAAGGGGTTAAATGTATTGCCTGGGTGTGTTATAACTGTGTGGGGGGAGCGGGGTGACTGGGGGAGGTGACCGATGCTGTCTCCCTATGTACAAGAGAAACAGCATCAGTCGCCTCTCACTGACAGGACGTGAAGCTCTGTGTTTACACTCAGAGCTCCACGTCCCTGCTCTCTCACCGACGATCGCGTGTACCTGACGGACATCGCGGCCGCCGGGTACACGCATTGGATCCTCGGTGATGCGTCGGGACGGTTTTCCCCGCCGCACGCCACCCTGTGGCGCGCGCGGGGAATTACAAGTAAATCACGTCCAAAGACGTGACCCCGGCGCCTCAGGTCCGCGCTGCTGACGTATTCTGTCAATAGCGCTGACCTGAAGAGGTTAAAATTTGTCTGCTCGCCTGCTCGCCCGTACACACGATCAAATTTGTCTGCTGAAACGGTCCAGCAGATGAATTTAATCGTGTGTACGCGGCCTTAGTGTCATAGGTTTATCATCCTAAACCCCTTAGGGGTTGCTATATATTCGGGGGGGGGGGTTCCTCATGAGATGGGATTGCGTGGAATGCGGGAGAGGAAGGAGGATGGGGCGTTTTTGTATGTCCTTGTTATGTTTTGTTTTTTTGAGCCTTGCAAGGCTGAATTATTGTTTTGTACAGTTGTTATGTTAACTCAATAAACAGATATTTACAGAAAAAAAAAAGTACATGCCTTCGCCTGAATAAAGGTGAATACTTTTATATGCATTCCTGTTATTCTACTGTAAATCAAGGGAAATTAAACAGGCCTGCATATCAGTTCTAGATCTGTTCTTAGTTTCTGACTTTCCTTGAAATCTTCTCTCACACAATGTGAGAACTCGGCACCATTCAACAACCTCAGTTTCCCCAACCATTATTCATCGCTGTCCTGAAAAGCAGAACTGGAGAACAATCCAAAAAGAATTAAGAGCCTGATTTAATCCCTTGATAAAACCTTTATGGATGATTCATGCGTCATTTTTATGAAGAAGGTTACAAGCTGCAGAGAGGCCGGGCAGCGCAAGAAGCTAATGTCATACTATATAAATGTCTTAACAAGTAAGTACCTTGGCAAATCAATCTCTGAAGTCAATGTAAGTGATATGAAAGGGTGAACCTGATGAATAACAAAAGGAACATGTGCATCGGATCAAAGACAGGCTCTCAACAGTCATGTAATAGCTGGAACAAAACATCATGTATAATGACTTTGTATTATCTAATGGAATGCTCGTCAGAGAGAGACGAGGTAACAAGACGGCTTAAAGAGGATCTCACAGTGTCTCAAGAGCAGAGAAACCTTGTGTTCAGCTTATAATCTGTTCTTCACAAAGAACTATAGATACAGTCCAGTTGGGCATGACAATCTGGCATTTAAACTGGTTTAAGGAACATATTCTACAAGCTGAAGTATTCCACAATTTGCATTTTGGAAATTCACCTCCTCCACATAGCTAAATCCATTTTAACTCTGAGGTGGCGTACAGACGATCGGACATATCCGATGAAAACGGTCCGCGGACCATTTCCATCGGATATGTCCGATCGGGAGTTTGATCCGATGGCGTGTACACACCATCGGATCAAATTCCCCGCCGCCGGACGGCGCGGTGACGCGGCGGTGACGTTGACGCCGCCGTGTCACCGCCACGTCACCGCACCAGGAAGTAAAACACTTCCGCGCATGCGCCGAATCCATTCGGCAGCGGCGCGGCGGCGGTGGGGGCCGACATGTCTGCTGGTAAGTGTACTAACCAGCAGACATGTCGGGCGGACAGATTCCACCGGATAGATTTCAAAGCTTGCTTTGAAATCTGTCGGGTGGAGAAATCTGTCCGCTAGCCAATACACACGAGCGGAGATGTCTGCTGAAACGGTCCATCGGACCGTTTTCAGCGGACATATCCCCTCGTGTGTACGCCGCCTGATACTTCATTATGAATAGTCCTGAACCTGAAAATGTATATATATTTTTAATTTACCAATCCATGTCACTAGTCTCTATATGGGTATTGGCTACACCCATCATTGTGGGTATACACTGGAGGGGTCTTCAATCTCCGGGATCCATAGGGATGGACCACGGCTCTGGACCTCTACTGTACCCTGCGGCTAATTATGAGTGTTGTACCATAAGCTGAGGTGAGCACCCAAGCAGGTTTCAGTGGCCGACGCATTTTTACAGGTATTGTGATGATAATGCCAATTGGGCACCCCAAAAGGCTGTGTGAGAGGGCAAGGGGAAGCCATGCTGTTCAGGATTAATAGGTCAGTCATGATATTCTGAGACACCTAGTTATAACTAGTTACCTAGTTATGGAAAAGTAGTTATCCACTTTCCATAATCCTTGGATGTGCATCTTCTATAATCACAACCTCCTAGCTGCATTCCAAAAATCTTTGTTTAGCATGTTCATAGACACCGCAGAACCTCCTAACCAACCTCAAAACAAAGCATGGCAAACAGATAACGCATTGATTTAGACCTCATAAACCCCTTCACAGAAATGAACACAATACACATCTCAGTATCACCATAATGGCCACGAAAACCCGTAAAGCTTTCAGGCTAGAGTAAATAGAACCTTGAATCGGACCTGGAAGAAAATAGTTTGACCCCCCTTTAACATTTAGCACTAACTTTTTTTGAGGAGGGGAGCGGATACCTGGTTTTGATAGGTACCCACTCCCATTTCTGCCCAGGCGATCAGACTGGAAGTTCACCCACCCCCCTCCTTCACCTGCAGCCTTCTGGAACTATCACAGGTCCCAGAAGACTGTGGACCCTTCACAAAGCACAGCGCGGCTTGTGCATGGACAGTGGCATCTTTGTAAATATGCCGGCAGCTGGACCCAAAGCCCATTGAAGAATCAGCTCAGGTGAGGACAGCTCTGGATCCCTGGACAGGTGCGTGTCCTTATATTAAAAGTCAGCAGCTACAGTATTTGTAGCTTCAGTGTGTGTTAAGATATACAGCAGGTAAAATAAGTATTGAACATTATGGTTCAATATTTAATTATGGTACACATTACCTGTGCAACTCCCAGTTTCAAGGGAAATATGCGTAAAGAATTTTAAGAACAGGAGAGGAGCTTGTTCTAATGTGCAGGAAAAAAAGGAGAAGGATGGAATTCAGCTTTAACTACTTGCCAACCAGCCGCTGCTTATGCTTATACTTATACTGCGGCAAGGTGGCACGATCCCGCAAATCGCCGTAGGTGTACGTCGGCTCGGGAACTCGCTTTTGTGGCTGCACGCATGACACCGGAGGCTCATATTGGCCAGCGGGGGAGCCAATTAGTAGGTCTGGCGGACTCAATATGCGCCGGCCACCCGCGATTGTTCCCCGCAGTGGCAGAATGGCAATCTGCCTGTGTAAACAAGGCAAATCTCCATTCTGACAGGGGAGATTACACAGGTTCTGTCTTTCTCCTTAGCAGGAAGATGGATCTGTGTGTTTCCCCAAGCAGCCAATCTTGTAAATAGTTAGAAGACGCCTGCAGGGAACATTTTTAACCCCTTGATCGCTCTTAATATTAACCCCTTCCCTGTCAGTGTCATTAGTACAATAAGGCTGCATGCACACAATCGGTTAAACCGATGAGAATGGTCTGATGGACCGTTTTCATCGGTCAAAACCGATTGTGTGTGGGCGCCATCGGTTATTTAACCATCGGTTAAAAAAATCCAACTTGTTTTAAATCCACGCATGTTCAGAATCAAGTCGACGCATGCTTGGAAGCATTGAACTTTTTTTTCAGCACGTCGTTGTGTTTTACGTCACCGCGTTCTGACACAACCGTTTTTTTAAACGATGGTGCGTAGGCGCGATGGACCATCAGTCAGCTTCATCGGTTAACCGATGAAAACGGTCCTTCAGACAGTTCTCATCGGATGGACTGATCGTGTGTACATGGCATAACAGTGCATATTTTTAGCAATGATTTCTATAATACTGTCACTGGTTCCCCAAATAAGTGTCAAAATTGTCAGATAGGTGTCTGATCTGTCTTCTACAATGTCGCAGTCCCGCCAAAAATTGCAGATTGTCATCATTACTAGTAAAAAATAAAAATGCCATAAATCTATCCCTATCTATTTTGTAGATGTGATAACTTTTGCGCAAACCAATTATTGGGATTTTTTCCCAAAAATATGTAGCAAAGATACAGCAGGTAAAATAAGTATTAAACATTATGGTTCAATATTTAATTATGGTACACATTACCTGTGCAACTCCCAGTTTCAAGGGAAATATGCGTAAAGCATTTTAAAAACAGGAGAGGAGCTTGTTCTTGTGCAGGAAAAAAAAGAGAAGGATGGAATTCAGCTTTAACTACTTGCCAACCAGCCGCTGCTTATGCTTATACTTATACTGCGGCAAGGTGGCACGATCCCGCAAATCGCTGTAGGTGTACTTCGGCTCGGGAACTCGCTTTTGTGGCTGCACGCATGACACCAGAGGCTCATATTGGCCAGCGGGGGAGCCAATTAGTAGGTCTGGCGGACTCAATATCTGCCGGCCAGCCGCGATTGTTCCCCGCAGTGGCAGAATGGCAATCTGCCAGTGTAAACAAGGCAAATCTCCATTCTGACAGGGGAGATCGGCCTAAACTGATGAATAAAATTTTTTTTTGGGGGGGGGGGATGTTTTATAGCAGAAAGTAAAAAACTGATTTATTTTTTTCAAAATTGTTGGTCTTTTTTTTTTTTATAGTGCAAACACCATCAAATGGAAGCTCTATTTGTGGGGGAAAAAAAGGACATCATTTTTGTTTGGGTACAACATCACATGGCCGCGCAATTGTCAGTTAAAACAATGCAGTGCCGTATCGCAAATAATGGCCTGGTCAGCAAGTGGGTAAATCCGGGGCTGAAGTGGTTAAAGCCGCAGAATGCAGATCAATTTTAATTATGCACTTCCACCATCCGTAAGTTTAACTCTCCTACAGTAGAAATAGAGACACTTCCAGTAAATTTCTAAAACCTAATGTGGTTATTTAAGCTTTACCTCCTGCCGATAATACCTGATTAAATATTTAGCACTAAAGATTGGTATGAGTTTCAATTATTGCAGCAGCACATTCATTAACAGTTTGCATCAGAAAAGATTTTATATATCACACTCAGCATGGACGGAGAGGAAAATATGGGAGTCAGATGTCTTCCCAATAAAAAGGCATTGTATGGCCCAAAGCATATAACGTGGACATACTGGCCTATTGTTTAAAGCCAACTCCTGACCATCCAATACTCACCTTCACATCACTACCAATCCGCTCCTTCTTCTGTAGCTGCCAGAGCAAGATACCCAGTACTTCCAGGTATGGAGGAGCATGCGACTCCCTCCAATGGTCCCCCAGACTAGAGGCCTACAGAAAGGCTAAGATCAAATCCTAATTGTTGTGCAAAACATTTTGGAAGAAGTCCCTTGACATAGGGAAATAAAATGCTACAAAAATGCTCAGGGAGAGGAAAGAGGCCCGCTCCGGATCAAAGCTCTAATGCCGCGTACACACGGCCGTTTTTCATGTCATGGAAAAAAACAACGTTTTTCTCAACGTGATTCCTCTCAAGCCTGCCGTGCATACACATGATCGTGATAAAAAATGCTCGAGCAAAGCGCGTGACGTACAACACGTATGACGGCACTATAAAGGGGAAGTTCCATTCAAATGGCGCCACCCTTTGGGCTGATTATGCCAATTTCCCGTCTCATAACTTGCTTCTGAGCATTCACGTTTTTTCCCGCCGCCATTACTAGTAAAATAAAAATAAAAATTATAATTATGTCCCCTATTTTGTAGGCAATATAAGTTTTGCGCAAACCAGTCACTATACAGTTATTGCGATTTTTTTTTGATTTTTTTTTAACAAAAATATGTAGAAGAATACAAATCGGCCTAAACTGAGATATTTTTTTATTTTTTAAATGGGATATTTATTATAGCAAAAAGCAAAAAATTGTGTTTTTTTTTTAAAAATTACGCTCTTTTTTTGTTTATAGCCCAAAAATCAAAAACCGCACGGGCGATTAAATACCATCAAAAGAAAGCTCTATTTGTGGGGAAAAAAAGGACGTCAATTTTGTTTGGGAGCCGCATCGCACGACCGCGCAGTTGTCAGTTAAAGCGATGCAGTGCCGGAAGCTAAAAGTTCGTCTGGGCAGAAAGGGGGTGTAGGTGCACAGTAGGCAAGTGAGGGGAGGCCGAACAGACAAAGTAAGCATGAACCAACGTGGTCCATCCCCGAACCCACCCACATCAACCGGGAGCAATCTGTGGGTGGGGGGGGAGACCTATGTAACGTAATGGGGATGCAAATGGTGGTTCAATTGTAGAGAAATCCTATCCCCTCTACTAGATGCCGGAGGTCTACCATAGGTGATGAGGAGGGAAGGGAATGGAAAGCAGACTAACAGGACAGTAAAAGATCAACAGCCACCATCTGTCAGGGTCCATTGGGGGGGGGGGGGGGGCAGTGTAGGCAGGCGGGTCACCCTGACCCAAGGATTCTCTGTAATGGGTCCAACAGGCCCACGTGTGTCTGAACTTGTCGTGGGCTTGGTGAATGAGCTGTTCCACATCTTCAATTTTTTGGACTCGGACATGTAGGCAAGTGGTTAACCATTTTATTTAGTGATAGGAGCTTTGAGTGGCATTCAGAGAGCTTTAAAAAAAAAAGCCTGTCCTAAGTCATGTTTTAAAGCAAGTGTGAACTAGTCCTAAAAGTGCACGTGCCCTTTAAGCAAACCTGTCATCAATACGTGTTTTTATGGCAAGTACATACTGTACATGCTAGGTAACACACAAGTATAAAACATCCAAGGAAAGCCTTCATCTACTTTTTTCTCCAAAAGGACAGAGCCACCTTTGTTCAGTCATTATTCTGGGGCAGCATCTACTTTCTGGATTTAGTTGGCTCAAAGATGAAGCAATCATGTAAATCCTGGTGTCTATGCAGTTCTTGTTCACGTTCACAAATGTATGTTAACCACTTTAGCCCCGGGCCTGTTTTTGAGATTCGGTGTTTACGAGACTAAAACATATTTTTTTGCTATAAAATTACTTAAAACCCCCAAACATTATATATTTTTTTTTCTAACACTCTAGAGAATAAAATGGCAGTCATTGCAATACTTTTTGTTACACCGTATTTGCTCAGCGGTCTTACAAGCGCACTTTTTTTGGAAAAAATTCACTTTTTTAAATTAAAAAATAAGACAAAACTAAATTTGGCCCAATTTTTTTACATATTGTGAAAGATAATGTTACGCCGAGTAAAATGATACCCAACATGTCACGCTTAAAAATTGCGCCCGCTCGTGGCATGGCGTCAAACTTTTACCCTTAAAAATCTCGATAGGCGATGTTTAAAAAATTCTACCGGTTGCATTTTTTGAGATACAGAGGAGGTCTAGGGCTAGAATTATTGCTCTCGCTCTAACGATCGCGGCGATACCTCACTTGTGTGGTTTGAACACCGTTTTCATATGCGGGCTCTACTCGCGTATGCGTTCGCTTCTGCGCGCGAGCTCGTCGTGAAGGGGCGATTTAAAATTTTGTTTTTTTTTGTTTTCGTATTTACTTGTATTTATTTTACCAATTTTTAACACTAAAATAAAAAAAATAAAAAAATTATCACTTTTATTCCTATTACAAGGAATGTAAACATCCCTTGTAATAGAAAAAAGCATGACAGGTCCTCTTAAATATGAGATCTGGGGTCAAAAAGACCTCAGATCTCATATTTAGGCTAAAATGCAAAAAAAATATCAAAAATTTAAAATGTCATTTTTCAAATGACATTAAAAAAAAAATGTCTCTTTAAGACGCTGTTTGGAACTGACGTTTGACGTCACTTCCGCCCAGCAGAGCTACGGGGATGGACGAGGGAAATTTTTTCCCTCACTCGCATCCCCGCTAAACAGACGAGCGCACCCGATCGCCTCCGCCGCTACCGACGGCTCCGGTAAGCGGCGGAGGGCGCGGGAGCGCAGCGGGAGGGGGGGACGCTCGCCCGCCACCGATAACGGCGATCTCGCGGCGATTCCGCCGCGGAGACCGCCATTATCGTT
Organism: Rana kukunoris; assembly: GCA_029574335.1. Lineage (NCBI taxonomy): Eukaryota > Metazoa > Chordata > Amphibia > Anura > Ranidae > Rana > Rana kukunoris. Next base: position 64,891,986 of record CM056049.1, read on the forward strand.
TACCCGACCGCCTACAGAAGAGATGGATATCTCAGTTGTGGCAGCAGCTGCTGCCGTTACCGAGATATCCATCTTCAAAGTGCCGACGTATACCTGCGGTGGGCGGTCGGGAAGTGGTTAAAGATCGGCCCCTGCTGCAGCCTCACCCCATTTCCTACAAAGTTACAGTCTAATCACCGGGGAAGAATAGACTGAGGAAATGCTTCATCCTGCCTGTAGCAGGCCGATAACGTATTATTGTTGTCTTGTATGGCATCCAAGGGCTGGTTCCTAGTATTAAAAAGTTGGACTTTTTGTGATAAAATTATACTGTTGCTGTATAATGGAAAACGCAGCCGCACTGTCAGTGTGAAAGGACTCTTAGAGCCGGTTCACACAGGGGAAACACGACTTCCAGCACGACTTTGGGAGGCAACTTGAACACGACTTGAGTATGCATCATCAGGCAACTTACAAGGCAACTTTAAGTTGCCTCCTGGACAGTACAAGGCAACTTTAAGTCGCCTCCAGGACAGGAGGCTTTCCAGTGGCCAATCAAACAACAATTCGCTCCGTGGGAGGGAGGGAGGGAGGGAGGGGGAGGGAGGGAGGGAGGGGTTTGCCTGAGAAATGTATGTTATCTTCCTGGAAAGTTGCTTCAGTTAAGACAGTGATCAGACTTCTAAAGCAACTTCCATTGAAATCAACAGGTACAAGTTGCCTACAAGTCAGATTGAAGTAGTACAGGAACCTTTTCTGAAGTCGGAGCGACTTCAGTAATGTACATTAAGATGGCTCCAATCACTTCCATTGATTTTCTCAACCGCACGACTTGGGACGACTTGGGGAGACTTCAAGTTGGATCCCAGGTCGACCCTGTGTGAACTGGCTCTTAGGAGTTTACACCAGATTACTGCGTTCTCTTTCTTGCAACATTTAAAGTCCAACTCCGAAAAACTTTAAAACTCTCCCTTGCAGTGGGGCTATGCCAACACTGCAAGGGTTAACTGCGCTTTTATTCTAGGGTAGAGTTAAAGCCTTTTCTACCTACCCAATCCTCCACTCCCCCAGCAGATGGTGCTCCCTATTGTTTCTGTAGTTGACTGTCCCTCGATGTAATTCCATCCAATGCAGGGCTATGGATCAGTCTTGATGGCATAAGACCACTAGAGCATGGGGAGAGAAGACTGGGGCTACTGCGACTGGTCAAATAGCAGGGTGGAGCAGAGGATCAAAAAGTAAATCTTCTTTTCTATTCCCCTAGACCACAGGTGTCAAACATAAGGCCCGCAGACCGAATCTGGCCCTCCAGGCCATTTTGTGTCACCCTCACACCTCTCCTCTGGTCCTCCTGCCCTAGCCCTCCTTCAGACCCCTACTTTCAAACAATGCATCCAGCTTCTTCCCAGCAGCAGAAAAATGAAAAGGGGGGGGGGGGTGCACTGTGATGTAAGGGTGATGTGGGGGACTCAACTTTTGATGGTGGGGTGGTTCTTGACATCTAATGTAAGGGGAGGGGATGCGCTGGACATATAATCTTACAGATACAACCAGCCCTTTTGAGGGCAATCATAATGGTAATGCGGCCCACAATATAATTGAGTTTGACACCCCTGCCCAAGACGTAAATGAGCAGTGCAGGTGCAGCCTGAAGTTTGGCTTTAACTGGTTTCTAGTTTTCTAATCCAGTATAAGGAGAAATATTGACTACTTCATTGTTCACATATAATAATACATACAAATATAACATAATGATATAATATTAAGAATATAACATATACTTAGATTGCATACCCTGTATAAATGTTTGGATAAAATAAAATGTAAAAAAACAAAGTAGTACTCATAAAGTAAGGCCTTGAATTTTTTTTTTTTGCTTTGTTATATTTTAATATCGCTATAAAGCATCCTTCCCTCTTACCCAACATCCTTTATAAAAAAAAATGTTTTAAAAAGCCAGGCTGGCAAAACAGCAGCTGCATCCAATCAGATCCAACAACTGTTGGATGTCCTGAACCCCCAAAAAATGTTTTGGTGCTAAAAGCACAACAGGATATTTTTTGCAAAGATAGTCTTATGTGCTTAAATCCACCCAGCAGCTCTGTAGGAAAAATCACCAGGAGGTGAGCGTTTGGGTGACCTCTTAAAGAATGTGATGTTACTGCACTTGGTATATGGGTTTCGAAAATACACCACTATGCCATAGCATTTGTAAAACCCATAAAGAAAAATGATTGAGGATTGGACCAAACAGTCATAAAACAATTCATATGTTAAAAAAAATGCTTTATGGGTTTTACAAATGCTATGGCATAGTGATGTATTTTCGAAACCCATATACCAAGTGCAGTAACATCACATTCTGTAAAAGGTCTCCCAAGCGCTCGCCTCGTTTGGAACTTTGTTTCAAGACTCTTGTTGGGTATCCAAACAGCTGCCACTGGTGGCTGTCAGGAAACAATGGCTCAGGAGGAAGGTACATCCATGAGCTGTATAACGTGAGTGGGGGAAGTTGTAATGCGGTCAGACTTTTGACTGGGCAAAAGTCAGAGGAAAAAAAAAAAGAGAACCTGCTCTCTATCTAAATTCCATCAGAACAAAGCTGTGGTGGCTCAACGTGATTGGCACTGCGCTGACAAGCCGTTCACCTCTGCAGCCAAGGGTTCGGATCCCGGTCTCGGCTACATGTGAATTGAGTTTGGTGGTCTCAGCCCGGCTCCCGGTGGGTGTGCTATGCAAGGTACGCCTGTGCTTAGTACTCCCACCCCCCCCCCCCCCCACAAAAACCACCACACTTGCACGCACACAAAATTGGTTTAATACTCACGCACTTTGGCCATGCGGTCTCCTAAAGAGAGGCGAAGGACCTACGGGGCTGGCTTGGTGGGTCGGGCCCCCTCACTCCCTCATAGGGGGAGTCCCTCTGCCCCGATGGGGTCCTGTTGGGCCCCAGTTGGGCTCCCAAGTGGAGCAGGTAGGGCGGGGTGAGTGGGAGGCCCCCCCTCACACCCGCCATTGCCACCGGGGGCATGGAGAAGGATGGCGATTGCCTCCGGGGGGAGGGTCTGTCTACTCCCAACTCCTGCAGTCTGGCTCCTCTCTCTCGAGTTCACACACAAAATACACTTTAAAATAAAAAAAAATAAAAATTCCATCAGAAATTCTGATGGAAAAAGTCCGAAGGGGCATACACACGGTCGGAATATCTGATGGAAAGCAATTTTAGTGTATGGTGTTAAACCAGCTGAAGGGTGGTTCCATAGGATCTTGAAAGGCAAGGGAGCTACCCTTAGTACAGAACTCAGTGGTTGGATGAGAGAGTAAAGTCAAGGCAATTCAAGCTGTATTGTCATTCTACTACACGTGAGGACATACGGTAGAAAAATATCATATCTCGCAGGACCACAAAATAAAAAGCAGAGACAGAAAAAAATGGCAGAGCAAGCTGCAGACAATGCAAGTCGTATCTAATTACCAAACATGGGTTAAATATCACATACATAATTACAGAAATCACACCACAGATTTCCAATGATGTGAATATGAAGCAAAGCTTCAGCTTGGAATTGTCCGAGAATTTCCACTGGGACTGGACAGGTGGGTTTCATACAAGAGACAGACTTACCCAATAAAACAAAAACAGGTCATTATTTTTTGCTTTTGGATATCCTGGTGAATGTAGCAGAATGTAGATCTGGTGACTGAGATAATTAGAGCATAAGATGTGTCCCTGTATATGTTCAACCAGAAGTGATCAAAGAAAAAAAAGGTACATTGTTAAATGTTTTTCCAGATACTAAGACAGAACTGATTATGGTTAATCCAGGGCTCGATTACCCATCGAAAAAGCAGTCTGTGCTGACGGCTTCTGATCATTTACGGAATAAACAGTAATGACTAAGGAACTATCTGTCTTCAGAGCATCTACATTGTTTAATGGACTCTTGTTTATATGGCTATTGGGGAAAAACAAATCTTTGCTTGACTTATTTATGTAAACTAGCCTCCAAATGTTAGACCTACGCAAGACCGGCAACAGATGCTGTCTATTTCGTAAAACAGCTCAGGGGTCTAACCGGAAAACAGCACAACATCCCCCTGATTTATTGAAGAAGAATGAGGCTGGATTTACACTTGAGCTGTGCAGCTTTGGTCAATTTTCAGGGTTTTTTCTTATTTTGTACAGGTGCTTTTGTGGGCGTCTGAGGTATAAGCATTTTCTTTTTCATTATTTTTAGCCACTAGAAATCTACTTAGTGGAAAGTGGAAGAAATGCATTACATGTGTTTTTGTGCACTTTTTTTTTGGTTCTCCAATTGAAGACTACTGGGATCAAAAATGCTTGAAGGTTTGTAATTATTTGCATGTACTTTTTCAAGCTACGTGTTTCATGTGGAAATATGCTTAGGTGTGAACAGGCACTGGACATTATGGGATGAGTGTGTTGTAACTTGGAGCTACAAAGTGCTTGCGTATGGGTTGGCCTGAAAGTTGTAAGTGGGCCCCCTGAACATCCATCAGGACCTAGGCTCCTGCCTTAATGATCAAGCTCTCCTACCTGGTACCTGCATTTAGGTACACAAAGTCTCAGAAGACAAAGAAAAATTCAGTTGAACAAAGAGGTTCTTCACTTCACTACAAATACTGTAGCTACTGACTTTTAATACAAGGACATTTACCTGTCCAAAGATCCAGCGCCGTCCTCACCAGGGCTAGTTCTTCGCTAGTCTCCGGGTTCCCGGCACTGGCATCTTTAGTGTGGTAAGCCAGCTGTGACAGTTTGAGGCTTCACAACTGGCTTCCTACTGTACATGCTGGACTTTGTGAATGGTCCCACAGCTTTCTGGAACCTGTGATGTCTCCCAGAAATCTGTGAGTGAAAAGAGGGGCCAAACGTCTGCTTGGATTGTCTGGGTGATCTGAGAAGAAATGGGAGCGGGTACCCGTTACCCCTTCCCAAAAAATGGCATGCCAAGTGGGGAGGAGGACTTAATGTGAAACTTCCCCTTTAAAGTGTACCTGCACTACATGTGTCAGAGCTTTACCCGTTAGAAGAGACCAACAATTAGTTGAGGCAGAACAGGTTGGGAAATGTCTGCTAGGTGCCTAAAGCTTGCCCTCCTTCCTCTCCTATGGTGTTAAGATGTTATTTACCTTAACACTGGCTTAAAGTGACATTATACTCTGGTTGTAAAAAACTAATCTATTCAAGTTTGAATTCTTAACTTCTATTGCTCTTGGCCTGTTCAAATTTTCCAAATTCCTTTTTTTTTTGCTGCTGTGATCTGTTAGATGGTGGATATTTGGAACGTAGCCACAGACAAGCTCAGATCCTAGTACTGCCAGGACGCTGTCACTGTACAAAGCCAACCATAAACGGCCAAGGCATTGCGGGGCAGGGAATACTTCATCCGCTTATGACTGACTTTGTGCAGTGACATCTCTCTATCAGACAGGACGGGTGGGTTTGGACTAGGATCTGAGCATGCCTAAGCTATGGGATTTGTAGTGCATGTAGAGTAGTGCACATGACCGCAACATGCCCTGCTCCTTCCAAACAAACTGAAAGTATTGGGAGGTCACAGATAATGTTATAAAGAGGCAGGAAAACATAGTAAAAGAACAATTTCACGAAAAATAGATTACAAGGCCAATTAAGTAGTGGATGTTTTTGAAGAATAAGAATATAGTTTAATATTAATTTACCTCAAGAACCCTCTAAAACGGGATAATTGCCAAACACATTCCATGCTAAATCCTTATCGTACTACCATGTTTGGGGGGTCATATAGAATGATTTGTGAAAACTCTCTAAGCCTAACTGTTGCAAATGAAGCCAAGATCAGTCACCCTGCATGCTATTATGGTCTTGGTATGAGCACTATTCACATAAAGAATTATTAGGACTCCCGACTCCGTTCCAATTCCTCCTCTCTCCAATTCTAATAAACAGTACATACCAAAATGTCTCATTTTATGGAATATAGAATAATTAATAATGGTTCCTGTGAATGGATTACAATGTAAACCCTTATATTATGTGTGAGCCGAGTTCCAGCTCTAAGAAAGCCAGATTAGGGGTAATGATTTATATTGCATAACTACTGACACTGCATGGAGCTCAGAATCCCTGAGGATCGCGGCATCTGCTTATAGACATCAATCCTACAAGGACACGTCTACTCAGTCTAAGGACCCCTTTCTGTCTGCAACAGAACACAGCAGAAGACCAATATCCAATAGCAGTCTCAATGTTCTAGAGCTGCCTGGTTGTCGGACATCAGATCACTTTTCTGTAGTCTGTCTGTTTAAAGTGCAACTTTAGGGTCCAAAATGAAAATTGGCAGACAGGCAGGATTTTTAAAGCAGAAGAGACATGCTTTGTCCATTCTGCATTAAAGCTACTTACCTGCCTGTCCACCCTTGTAGAGTAAGCTGAGCAAGCACAGCTCACTGCACAAATTTGGCAATGCTGAATCTGACTGAACTCCCACTAATGCACGAGAGTGACGTCATCTCAGCCTGGCCAATGACAACAACCGATGATCAAGACCCAGTAGTTTGCCACCTGATTATGTCACCAGCTGGCAGTGAGTTCCAGAGATGGTGCATCACTGGATTCAAGGTGAGCATAGTTCTGCCTTGAGGAAATAACCCAGTTGACATTATTTTGTCTGAAATATCTACGTGAAGAACACAATTACCAATTTTTTTGTGCAAATCCTGACCACTTTATCAATGCTCTAATTAGCCATATGTGCAAGCATTTACAGTTTTGTTACTACGTGGTCACTCCCCCCTGTTTCGTAGGTAAGCAGATTAGCAATAGGCACTTTCTGTACAATTGGCAGAGAACTTGTCGGGTAAGCAGGTTGTAAATGGCTTGTGGCTTGCTGGAAAGGCAGGCTGTGATTTACAGGGGCATTTTATGAAAGGCAAGCTGTGATTTGTGAGGGGTATATCAAGAAAGGCATCCACTATTGCTGCCCGGGGACCCTACTGGCTCCATCTTTGACTGGCCTGCCCACTTAATCCCTGTAAGGATTACAGGGAGTGGCTTTACACCACCCCCAACACAAATAAAGAGGAGTGTGCCATTTGACAAATTGTCCCTGACCTACTGACACCACGCTATTCAGCATGGCTACTCACATATGATTGGCTCCCTCTATGAGAACCTTGTGAGCACCAACTGACGCAGTGTTGGTCACCTTCCACCTGGCATTCAATTCGGCCACTCCTCTGGTGTTTGGGATACCCTTTCCTTACCCAGGGTGAGAACCTGTTACTCCATCTGTGGGCACAATGCGGTGGGGTATGTCCAAGAGGCAAACATTATACTTTCTGACATAGCCATATATCAGCATTGTAACTGAATGGCCCGTGATACCCAGAGACTTTTGAAGGATGTGGGGTACTCCTGTGTCAGCTTCACCAATGACTCTTGGGTCTAGGGTCATCCTATGTCCAATAGGGGCATAGGATGACTGAGAAATGATATCTCGGATTACATGATATGAGACATTAATGATAATTCATGTATTGCAGGATCTTGAAATATTACAGGTGGTTTATTCTGAACCCAACAGGTCAATAGCGTGTCTCCTTCAATGTGGAACATAGACTGTTGAGGTGCTAATTAAGTCTACCTGGCTGTAGTGATAAAAGCTTGCTGTGATTGCATTCTATTGTCTATTGTGCTAATTAAGTCTGGCTTCTGAAGGACCTCTCATTGTGTATGCTAATGACACTGTATTGTGTGAAAGTTCTATTGATGATAAGATGTGGAATGTGACTGAGCACCCTCTGTGTATTGTGAATCAGGTGAGAACAGCTTGTCGCGGAGTCAGGATGTCTGGGGAATGATTAGTAATTAGCTCATCTGAATGTCATTATCTAACGGAATGTGTATTGAATCTCATTGTGTCGTGTTGTGGGTGGAGTTGAGCCATTGTCCACTCTTAGCTTCTACTGTATAAATCCTGAGTTTACCATTAAATTATTCATTCATTCGTTTAACCCAGAGAACAGAGCTTGAGTCTCGTTATTCTGGGGGAATTCTTATGGATCCTGTCTGCTGGATTGTGGAGTGTCAGATAAGCTGTCGTGGGTTGGTAGAATGGAATATCGTAAACAAAGTTAGTTCTTAACTTTGTACTTTGTGATTGTTATCACCATTTTATCATGTCTGAATAAAACGTAATGACTTTACTTCACTGTACTCTTACTACTATGGTCACCAACTGCCCGTTGGGGCTCTTTCCTTTGTTCCACAACTTGGGTACAACCAGCATGCTGGGTTTTACCTGCGATTATACATGGAGCAAAGATATTTGCTCCATGTATTGCCAGCCTACCATAGACATACTGACCACGCCAGCACAAATTTGCTTCTATACTTGGCATGGTCAAAAGCAATGAAGAGGGACTGGCAGGATCACCAGGTATTTCCATGCGAATAAAGAAATAAAAATACATCAGGCTACAGTTTTTCACACGAACATAGCACGAAAGACACATATCTGCAATAAAATAATTAGGGGTAATACACACTTTTAACGTCTTAAATCTAAAGTCAAACTAATTAAAACTTTTTTTAAGAGATTTTGATCATTCCTTATTCTATCCAAACCTCAAGTTAAAGTTAGATACCTATACTGGTTTTATAATAAAAAATTAAATAAAAAATGTACATATATTAATGATTACAGAGCTTCAACATACAGTATTTTCTGGAGTTCATCCCTATTTATGTTTTTTTTATTCTGGAAGCAGTTTGTTGGGATATTATAGCAATCTGCCATTCATTTATTTATTGTTTTCAATAAATACATTTACAGTTTTTTTAACTTTTTTTGTTTATCAAAAACTGAACTGAAGTCTGTGTGCTAAAATGAAGCAATCTTTGTAAAGATTGTCCATATAATCCCTGAAACTGATCTAGAGTGGAACAGAATATAGACCGGGACATGAAAACCTCAATCCAGGGTCAGATAAAGTACATAGAAGTAGTACATATAACAGAAAAACTCAAATATTATAACTGTGACCAGAATTGCTTGGCACATCGAGGTCCAGATCTGTAAAAATAGAAGAAACATTTAAGGTCTGGAATTCATTTAGTGAGCCAGAAAAAGCTCAAGTTCTCTTAGTTCACTTCCAGGGATCCCAAATATTTACATATTAGTTTTGTAAAAATGAAAAAAATTAAAACTGAAATAAGATGGCATTTGAGTAACCATAACTGTGTATTATGCTTGTTTCTAGTTTACTAAAGTGGAATGTCAGGGTGGATAAAAAGTCCTATTTAGTCACGTAAAACACTCAAAATATTATATTGGTCTGTACTATGTAAAGTTTAATCTTCCCTTGTTTTGAAATCCTATAATTTCTTACAACTAAACTTCACTTTAAGGGTGCATTTACATTAATGGTTGGGGTTGGTGCTAAAAACACACAGCTGAGCCGTGCTATTTACTGCGCCCCAATGGCTCTCCCACATTGACGTTCCCATGTGGGGAGCTCGGGGACGATGCATCGCTGGAACCAAGGTTAGTATAACTCTGCTTTAAAGCGGAGTTCCACCCAAAAATGTAATTTCCACTTTTTTGGACCCCTCTCCGGTGACACATGTTTAAGACAGTTATTTGCACCAACTTCCGGCATAAACTTCTGCGCCACTTCCTGTGCCTGTTCCCCCTCCCCCCCCGTGTCTCCTGGGAAACACACTGTTCCCAGGAGAGAGCGGGAACCAGTGACGGCGCATAGCGCATGTGCAGTAGGGAACCGGGCAGTGAAGCTGCAAGGCTCAACTTCCTGATTCCCTCGCCGAGGATAGCAGCGGCAGCATCCGAGGACCGAGCGATTGCTCAGCCTCATCTGCCGACATCATGGGCAGGTAAGCGTCCATTTTTTAAAGGTCAGCAGCTGCAGTATTTGTAGCAGCAGACAGGGGTGCTCGCATGCCGTGGTACTGCAAAAATTACACCCACCGTAACCACCTGAAGGGGGGCTGCACTGCTACTGCCTCACAGGTGTGACAGCGCAACATGATGGTGTTGGTTTTCGGGGTAAATCAGGCGGCAGGAGGCGCCATAATGCCTCCTCGCCATTTGTCAAGTAAGCCACCGCAGATTGCTCCTCAGAAGGTTTAAATTAATGATGGGCAATAAAAATAACTGAGTGGACCCATAGGATTATCACCTCACACCATTTCTTAATTTTACAACTTTATTTTAATTGTATTTATAGTATATAAGAAAGTTAGGATTTGTGGCTGGTATGTCGGTTTTCTTCTTATTTCTTTCAGGGTAAAACCTCCCTGGTGTTGGGGATGGAGCTGCTCAGTGAGCTAGAAGTGATCACCGGATTGATGACTGACATTTTGGCCTGGAAAGTCGACATTCAATAATTAAGTACTCTTACCTTTACACAGAGCTATCAGTACCAGGTTTATCTACAACAGCAAGCTTACAGCCTGTCCACTCTATCATTGCTTATCGTCATTGGGTGTAATGATTTATGATGGTCATTTCTGTTTGATTTACAGGTTTTTGAAAAACTTGGTGGTTGGGTAATGTCGCCCACTTTGTGGGTGGACAGTGCATCACATGATTTAAGATCTTTAATTTTATTTGATTTATGGTTATTTAATGTTGGTTCTACAATGTTTATGGTTATTGTTTATGAGTTAATAAATTAAGTTACGTTACGGTTTGATTTAAACCCCAATAATGGGTCATGGCCAAAACCTTTCCACATTAATGTGTCTGGTGTTTTATTATTTGTAATTGTTCTTTATATTATGCAATTTGGAGTGGTGTGATAGCCTTTGTGTACAATCCCATGCATGATCCTGACATGTGCACCTTATCTACATCTGCTCTGGCAGCGTTTGGTGGCACTGCACTATACATTCCTAAATATTAAAGGAATAAGTAAGTAGAAATTTGCTTTAGGACAGGGGTGTCCAAAACATTTGACCTTCCTGGGCCACATTCAAAGAAGAGGAATTGTCTTGGACCACATATACAATACACTAATCCCGCGTACACACGATAATTTTTTTGGCATTTTTTTGGCATTAAAGAAAAACTTTTTTTAAAACGATCGTGTGTGGTTGAGGTTTTGAAAAATGATTTTTTATATTTTTTTTAAAAATGCTGCATTTTTTAACGTCGTTTTAAACTATGTAGTTTTTTCGGGTTGTAAAAAATGATCGTGTGGGCTAAAACGATGTAAAAAACCCTGCGCATGCTCAGAACCAAGTTATGAGACGGGAGCGCTCGTTCTGGTAAAACTACCGTTCATAATGGAGTAAGCACATTCATCACAATGTAACAGACAGAAAAGCACGAATCGTCTTTTACTAACACGGAATAAACTAAGGCAGCCCAAAGGCGGATGGAACTTCCCCTTTATAGTGCCATCGTACGTGTTGTACATCACTGCGCTTTTTTCATAATTTTTTAAAAACGTTGGTGTGTGGGTAACGTCGTTTTAATGATGAAGTTGGGAAAACTTTGGGCCAGATTCAGATACAATTACATTGGCGCAGAGTATCAGAGATACACTACGCTGCCGTATTTTGCCAGGCTGTACGACAAATCCTGGTAGATTTTGTCCCTAACGGTACGGCGGCGTGGTGTATTTCTCGCCGCGTAATCGAAATACGCGATTAGGGGGTGTGAAGCATTTAAATTAGGCACGTCCCCGCGGCGATCGAATTGCGCATGCTCCATTCAGAAATTTCCCGCCGTGCATTGCGCGAAATAACGTCGATACGTCATTCGTTGTTTGAGTAGCGGACATTCCTATTCCCGGACGTTTTACGTCAAAAATAAAAAAAGACGTCGGAAAACGTTGATATTCGACGCGGGGACGACGGCCATACTTAACATGGACTGTCTAATATTAGACCAGCAAAAAGCTGGTATAGTTTTACGCAGCAAAAAGATGACTAAAGATGCCGTAAGAGATTTTGATAGACGTTCGTAATTTCGTGGATAGTCGGCAAAAGCTCATTTGCATACCCCGACGCGGAAAACGACGGGAACTCCACCCAGCGGCCGCAATTTTATTGCAGCGTAGATCCGAAGGCGTACGAACACGTAAACCAGTCGGATTGAAGCCCGCAGCCGTAATTTCATGGTTTGAGGTTTCAGAGTAGTGAAAAAACGCGCGTAATTCGAAAGTACTCCAGTCTAACGCGAGATAGACAGGAGTAATCGCTCTGTGAATCTGGCCCTTTGTTTTTTGGACATGCTGAAAAACAAGGTTTTTTTTTCATGCCGAAAAATGATTGTGTGTACGCTGCATAACAATAAGGATAGCTGATGAGCAGAAAAGGTCAGGCACATGATCACAAGTTAGCGATCACTGGTATAGCAAAGCCAGCAGCTAGGAGGACTTGTAGCTGCCGGATTTCATTTTTTGTAAAACCAGAATGAAATTTCTATTTAGGTTGAGTCACATGTACATGCATTTCAGTAAAATGCTGAAAACTAGATGCAGTGTGAAGAAGCTTAATTTGATACTCTGGAGGCATGTGGTTCTAAAGTACAAATCTGATTCTATTTCCTATCACCTGGACAAACATTTGCTAATGATACAAATATCACCCATTTCCGCTATTTGGCCTGAACCACAGCAGTCGAGACCTAGTTCTATGCCTGTGCACCATGAATCTCAGTAAGTGAAAGATTATATGCAAACATGGCAGATAAAGCTTTTATGCAGCATACAGCATGCCAGCGACTGGCAGAAATATCGATCCAGGTTGGTTGTAATAATGACCTGTCATTACGGATGTTCTCAGATATAACGAGGTGGAGGTAAACAGTCTGCTCTGAGCATAGTGCTAAAGGAGTCTAAAAATTCATTTACTGAGTGCAAACAGGAAGGTGAGTCAGTCTGCATATTACCTGCAGGAACACAGTTCAGGAGATTGAATGTTAGATATCTTCCTTCCTGATGTGGGCACAATCATTTTATAAAGGCATATTTCAGATTAAAGAGAACCTGTGTGGGCAGAGATATAAAATATCAAATCTGCCAATCTTTCCCCCAGGAATACAGTGCCTTGAAAAAGTATTCATTTATTCATACCCCCTTGAGATTTTCCACATTTTGTCATATTACAACCAAAAAGGTCATGTATTTTATTGGGATTTTATGTGATAGACCAACACAAAGTGGCACATAATTGTGAAGTGGAAGGAAAGTGATAAATGGTTTTCAACATTTTTTATAAATAAATATGTGAAAAGTGTGCCGTGCATTTGTATTCAGCCCCCCTGAGTCAATACTTTGTAGAACCACTTGTAAGATTGGGGTGATCAGACTCCAGCGGTAGGTGCGTTTTTTAGTGAGTACGTCAGTCCAGAACTGAATTTTTAAGGGCTTGGTAGCCCACTTATTTAACCACTTCGTTTCCCTGTCACGTCCAAAGACGTGAACCGCGCAAACCTGAGGCGCCGGGTTGACGTCTTTGGACGTGATAGCCTTTCCCCGCTCCCTGCGCGTCCCCGCGAGCGCGCATCGGCAAAAAACTGTGTTGGCCGTGTCCCTTGGACACAGCCAATCACAGATCGTGCTGAATGGCCAATCGCAGAGGCCATTCAGCACTCGATCCCGATGTCCAATGAGAGATGATCTCAATTGTAAACAAATGAGATCATCTCTCATCGCCGGCTTTCTCTCCTCACACACAGCGTGTGAGGAGAGAAAGAGTGAAAGCAGTTACAGTCAGTGAGTAAAAAAAAAAAAGTTAAAGTTTAAAAACAGCGCCAGTGTCTCTGCCAGTGCCACCTGCCAGTGCAAACAGCCTGTGCCACCTGCCAGTGCAAACAGCCTGTGCCACCTGTCCCTGCCATCAGTGCCACCTGCCCCCATTGCCATCTGCCCCTGCCATCAGTGCCATCTGCCCCTGCCATCAGTGCCATCTGCCCCTGCCATCAGTGCCACCTGCCCCTGCCATCAGTGCCACCTGCCATCTGCCGTAAGTGCCATCTGCCATCAGTGCAATCTGCCATCAGTGTCACCTGCTAGTGCAATCTACCATCAGTGCCACCTGCCAGTGCAATCTACCATCAGTGCCACCTGCCTGTGCCACCTGCCTGTGCCATCTGCCTGTGCCACCTGCCATCAGTGCTATCTGCCCGTGCCACCTGCCCGTGCCACCTGCCCGTGCCATCTGCCATCAGTGCCATCTGTCATCAGTGCCATCTGCCCGTGCCATCTGCCTGTGCCATCTGCCAGTGTCATCGGTGCCATCTGCCATCCGTGCCATCCGTGCCATCTGCCCGTGCCAGCTGCCATTAGTGCTACCTGCAATTAGTGTAATTTGCCATCAGTGTCACCTGCCAGTGCAATCTCCCATCAGTGCCACCTGCCAGTGCAATCTACCATCAGTGCCACCTGCCTGTGCCATCTGCCTGTGCCACCTGCCATCAGTGCTATCTGCCCGTGCCACCTGCCCGTGCCATCTGCCATCAGTGCCATCTGTCATCAGTGCTATCTGTCATTAGTGCTATCTGCCCGTGCCAGCTGCCATTAGTGCTACCTGCCATTAGTGCTACCTGCCATCAGTGCCATCTGCCATCAGTCCGTGCCATTTGCCGTCAGTGCCACCTGTCAGTCTCATCAGTGCCAACAATGGCTAAAAGATCCTTTTCACTCGAGGAGGCATATGAAATTATGGCGGCTGACGAGAGCAACGGGGAGCTCTGCGATTCGGATTCCCCTGAAAATTCCGACAACGAATCTGACGTCACCTATGAGCCGATAGTCAGCAGTGGAGAAGAGACATCCGAGGAGGAGGATGAGGAGGAAGAAGAGGAGGACGAGGAAGAAGAAGAAGAGGAGGAGGAGGGTCCACCCGCCAGAAGAAGGCGTATTGCTAAGGAGGCAGTGCCATCCACCAGCACCGCTGTGCCATCCACCAGAACCGATGTGCCATCCACCAGCACCGCTGTGCCATCCACCAGTACCGCAATACCTCAGCAAGCAAGGTCACGTACCAGTGGGGTGTCACCTCAGTCCCAAAGGGTTAGGTCCCATGCCAGCCTTCCCTATTCCCTTCAGAACCCCATGTGGCTTCCTTCTAATTCAGGAGAAGCCAACATTCCCCCCTTCACTGCCCAGCCAGGAGTCCAGGTGGACACAGAAAATTTTGCCCCGATTAACTTTTTTAATTTAATTTTCACCGACAACATGCTTGCCTCAATTGTTACCCAGTGCAATCTTTATGCAGAACAATTTATTTCCAGTAACCCCACATCCTATTATGCCCGTCCCTTCGAGTGGAGAGCCCTAACAGTGGAAGAGTTTAAAATTTTTTTGGGCCTCATATTCTGTATGGGACTAAACCACAAAAACCAGCTACGTGCCTATTGGTCAAACCGCCCCATCTACCACATGCCCATCTTTTCCTCAAAAATGCCCAGGACCAGATATCAATTGATAATGAGATTCCTACACTAAAACGACAATACCCAGTGCCCTCCCCGAAATGACCCAAGTTTTGATAAACTTTTTAAAATTCGGCCACTACTTAATTATTTTTCCGAAATTTTCCCCCAGTTGTTTACCCCGGACCAACAAATATGTGTAGACGAATCCTTAGTAAAATTTTCTGGCAGGCTGGGCATAAAACAATTCATTCCCAGTAAAAGGGCCCGCTATGGGGTGAAGCTCTATAAATTATGTGACCGAGCCACAGGTTATACGTATGCCTTCAACGTATACGAAGGAAAGGACAGCCAGCTACACCCCCCTAATTGTCCAGACTACGTAGGAACCAGCGGGAAAATTGTTTGGCAACTCCTGAACCCACTCCTGGAGAAAGGATACCACTTATATGTGGACAATTTCTACACAAGTTTGCCCCTGTTCCGAAACCTTTTCCAAAAAAAAACCCCAGCATGCGGCACCGTGCGATCGAACCGGAAGGGCTTTCCTCAAAGTCTTGTCGTCAAAAAATTAGAAAAAGGGGAGACGGCGAGTTTACGTACAGAGGAAGTTCTGGCTGTGAAATGGAGGGACAAAAGGGATGTGTACGTGCTTTCTACCATCCACAACAACACATTCGTTGAGACCAGAACGAGGAATGGGCTAATCCAGAAACCGAAATGCATTTATGACTACAATAAGTTCATGGGGGGTGTCGATTTGAACGACCAGATGCTGGAACCCTACCTTTCTACAAGAAGATCATACCAGTGGTATAAAAAAGTTTCAATCTATTTGTTCAATTTGGCCGCGTACAACACATATGTGATATATCGGAAATCCACTCCAAGACCCAAACCCTACCTTTTCTACCTGGAGGAAATCACCACTGCCCTTTTATATCCCAGCAACCCACCAGAATACATTCGATCCGATGTGGTTAGCCGACTCAGCGAGCGCCACTTTCCAGATAAACTCCCTCCCAGACCAACAGGCCATAAATGCCAAAAAAGATGCAAGGTGTGCGCCAAAGCAGGATTGAGAAGAGACACCATTTATTATTGTCCTAAATGCCCTTCCCAACCAGCCCTCTGCGTAGTTGGTTGTTTCGCCCGTTACCATACCTCACTAAATTATTAGTCACTTTCTGCCATTTACCTTCACACCCCTTATACCTCTGCTTATGACCTCTGCTTATGACCCCGGCTTGTTATTTGACCACGATTCTGCCTACCGATTCTGTTTATACCTCTGCCTGATTTGGAACTGACCCTGGACTGTTATTTGACCATGCTTATGCCTACCGATTCTGTTTATACCTCTGCCTGATCTGGAACTGACCCTGGACTGTTTGACCATTCTTTTTGCCTGCCTCTTGGACTGATCTTTTACCCTGCCAGTGGACTAGTGGGATTCATAGCACAGGGGTCTCACATATGTGAGGGGCTCCAGAATTTGTTTTTCTGGATGAAGAAAACAATTGTTTTTGTTTTCTCATTCTAGATTAGGGTCTGGTTGCCCGGAGGCTTCAAAGAGATTTGGGTGGGAGAAGCCTCCACCCCTGTCCCCATTCTGTCCTGAACGAGGCCCTACTTCTGCCTGTAGGACCTATGCCATCATGCCTCTGCCTGGTGCATGAACTGACCACCTGCACTAACCCTGACGGGACAGTATCCCTGCCTGGACAATTGTGGATGCCGTTGCTGACCAAGTCCCTGCCTGCTGCCTGGACCAGTGCTATCCTGCTGTGTAAAACTGCGCTACTATTACCACAGGTAATCTTTTGTTTACGCTTTGCTCAGCATAATGTATTTTGGGGTGTAACTCTTGGTATGTGCATGCTATGTGTCTCTGGAACACCGGACCGTGTTCCTTGCATGTTTGATCTCTGTATGTGGTCAGGCTGTGTAGAAGTCTCACACATGGGGTATCGTTTTACTCAGGAGGAGTAGCAGAATGTATTTTGGGGTGTCATTTTTGCTATCTAAATGCTATGTGTTGGAAATATCTTAGAAACGCACAACTTTGTGTAAAAAAAAATGCGTTTTCATTTTTTTTTCCACGTGTTCCAAAAACTTCTGGAAAACAATGAACCGTTCAAAAGACTCATTATGCCTCATAGATTATACGTTGGGGTGTTAGCTTTCCAAAATGGGGTCATTTTGTGGGTAATTTCATTATCCTGGTGTTCCAGGGCCTTCAAAAGTGTAATAGGTAGTCAACTAGTTAGATGTGCAATTTATGCTCCTAAAACCCTGGATGGCGCTTCCTGCATGTTGGGCCTCCGTATGTGGCCAGGCAGTGAAAAAGTCTCACACATGGGGTATCGTTTTACTCAGGAGGAGTAGCAGAATGTATTTTGGGGTGTCATTTTTGCTATCTAAATGCTATGTGTTGGAAATATCTTAGAAACGGACAACTTTGTGTAAAAAAAATGCGTTTTCATTTTTTTTCCACGTGTTCCAAAAACTTCTGGAAAACAATGAACCGTTCAAAAGACTCATTATGCCTCATAGATTATACGTTGGGGTGTTAGCTTTCCAAAATGGGGTCATTTTGTGGGTAATTTCATTATCCTGGTGTTCCAGGGCCTTCAAAAGTGTAATAGGTAGTCAACTAGTTAGATGTGCAATTTATGCTCCTAAAACCCCGGATGGCGCTTCCTGCATGTTGGGCCTCCGTATGTGGCCAGGCAGTGAAAAAGTCTCACACATGGGGTATCCTTTTACTCAGGAGGAGTAGCAGAATGTATTTTGGGGTGTAATTTTTGCTATCTAAATGCTATGTGTTGGAAATATCTTAGAAACGGACAACTTTGTGTAAAAAAAAATGTGTTTTCATTTTTTTTCCACGTGTTCCAAAAACTTCTGGAAAACAATGAACCGTTCAAAAGACTCATTATGCCTCATAGATATTACGTTGGGGTGTTAGCTTTCCAAAATGGGGTCATTTTGTGGGTAATTTCATTATCCTGGTGTTCCAGGGCCTTCAAAAGAGTAATAGGTAGTCAACTAGTTAGATGTGCAATTTATGCTCCTAAAACCCCTGATGGCGCTTCCTGCATGTTGGGCCTCCGTATGTGGCCAGGCAGTGAAAAAGTCTCACACATGGGGTATCGTTTTACTCAGGAGGAGTAGCAGAATGTATTTTGGGGTGTAATTTGTGGTATGCACATGCCATGTGAGAGAAATAAGCTATTACAATGACAATTTTGAGAACATTTTTAAATAAAAAATAAAAATCTTAATTTTGCAAAGTATTGTGGGAAAAAATTACAACTTCAAATACCTCACCATGCCTCTTAATAAATACCTTGGAATGTTTACTTTCCAAAATGGGGTTATTTGGGGGGAATTTGTACTTTCCTGGCTTGTTGGGGTCTCAAGAAATGAGATAGGCCTTCAGTACATCAGGTGTAATCAGATGTGATCATTTTTTATGATTTGCACTATAGCTTGTAGACTCTAAAATTTTCACACAGACCAAATAATTTCGAAAATTTTTGGGTTATTTTTATCAAAGACATGTAGCAGTATAAATTGTGGCCAAAATTTATGAAGAAAAATTAATAATTTGCAAAATTTTATCACAGAAACTAAGAAAAAAACTTTTTTTTTCAAAATTTTCGGTCTTTTTTTATTAATAGAGCAAAAAATAAAAAACCCAGAGATGATCAAATACCACAACAAATAAAAGAAAGCTCTATTTGTGGGAAGAAAAGGACAAAAATATCATTTAGGTATAGTGTTGCATGACTCACCTGGGCAGTGTGGGTTTTAAATTATGTGTCCAGGTTTTCAGTCCGCTTGAAAACCGGACACATTATTCAGACCAGGTTGTGGCTCCCCAAGTAACTGAGATAGCCACAGACAAATCTGTTGCCGTCTGGAAGCTGCAGGCGGATATCAAGTGGCAGGTTCGGCATCACTGGGAGGCTGGGCATTGATGCCAGCAAAAGCATTTTGGCCACACCCACTGTTTGCCACCTCACTCTATGCGCACCGCATTACTACTTTCCTTGGGGCACCCAAAGGGGCCGCAAGTGGTGTGCGCCCACCCGATGTCGCACGAGCCATCGTACAGCTACGGCGATTTGCGCAGGAGAGCCAAACTGCCGCCGTGTAAAGACGGTGGCTGGTCGGCAAGTGGTTATTGTAAAGGACCGTAAGTACCATATTTTTCAGCGTATAAGATGACCTTTTGCATGTAAAAAAAATGCCTCAAAACTCGGGGGTCGTCTTATACGCCGGTATCTGTCTGCGGGCATCCATTATTCAAAAGCTGCGCCTCCTCCTCAGGCTGTTCGGGTGATAGACGAAACACTAATTTTCCCAGCAGAGCCTCTGTTTAGTGTTCCGCCTATCACGGATGCCTTCTCATCCTCGGCCTAGGACGAGAGGACATCCGTGATAGGCAGAACACTGAACAGAGGCTCTGCTGGGAAAATAAGTGTTCCGCCTATCATGGAACAGCCTGAGGGGGAGGCGCAGCTTTTGAATAATGGATGCCCGCAACCTGACAAACTGTGCAAACAGGAGAAGGTAGGGAGATCGTCAAGGCATGTATAATGCAACAGTGAGGTCGGCAATGGCACAGAGAGGCATGTATAATGGCACATTGAGGCATGTATAATGGCACAGTGATGCAGGCAATGGCACAGCGAGGCATGTATAATGGCACAGTGAGGAATGTATAATGGCACAACGAGGCATGTATAATGGCACAACGAGGCATGTATAATGGCACAACGAGGCATGTATAATGGCACAACGAGGCATGTATAATGGCACAACGAGGCATGTATAATGGCACAACGAGGCATATATAATGGCACAACGAGTCATGTATAATGGCACAACGAGGCATATATAATGGCACAATGAGGCATATATATTGGGACAATGAGGTAGGCAATGGCACAGTGAGGCATGTAATGTAATGGCACAGTGAGATTTGAAAAAAGCATGTTTCTGTCAGCGGTTGTTCCAGCTACCCCTCAGCTTCCAGACAGACTAGTAGGAAGGGGGTCGTCTTATACGGCGAGTACCCTATATCTCAAAAACAAAATTTTAGCTGGAAAATTAGGGTGTCGTCTTATACGCTGGCAAATATGGTAATATATGTTTAAAATCCTTTTTTAGTACATACATTTCATAATTTTATATATAAACAAAAAAAAATTATTCAGAATGGATTAACCTGATTTACATTGAACCCTATGAGAAATTTGCCTTGGTTTGCAACCAATGCGGTTCACGAGTCGTTTCACAAATTCAGTTTGTGAATCGAGATTTCACTGTAATGTACTTATCCTTTGGTAAGATTATAAAGTATATTTTTCTCCTAACAGCCTGATATAAATCAAACCCAATTTAAATGTCATCTCTCATTCTCTTGGGAGACTTTGCCAAAAAAGCTTGATATCTGGATTACATCAGACACTTTTCCCATAAACCACAACAGCCATTGTTTAGAACATATTGTTAAGCTGTCAGGAGCATAAATAACCATAGAAAGCTCATTGGAAAGGGGAACTAACCTTTTTACAGGGTTTTCTTTGAGATACAATTAATTTGCCATTAAAATGTTTTAAGTAAATGTGAAGATACATTTTTAGGAGCAGCCATTTTTGACTTGCTTTAAAGGTACACACTCACTGACCTGGAACAAGAATGCAACCAGTGAGGTCCTACAAATGTCATTCAGGCCGGCTTCACACCTATGCGAATTGAGTGCGGCTTAAACTGCATCCAATACGCAGAACATTTCTAAATACATTGTTTTCAATGAGGCTGGTTCACATATGTGCGATGCATTCACACTGCGTATTGCCGAAAAAACGTGTGCGTATTTTAGGCATTGCAGTGCGGCTCAGGTGCGAATTCAGGCCCATTATCTACTATGGGTACGCAGCTGATTCACAGATGTGTTCAGTTCTCTTCAGGATTTGTCTCATTCAGCCCAATACACTCCCCCCACTCTCCTCTCCTCTGTAACCTCTCCCAGGTCTCCAAATTCACAGCTAAAACAGAGCTTATCTGCTGAACACTTCTGTTATCTCTCTGAAAAGATAAGAGAGCTGAAATTCGCACTGCACAAGTGTGAATCTGGCCTCATTGATTCAAGTAGGTAGTGAGCCTAGAACATGCAGATATATCTAAGGGCTTCAACACGTGAACGGAGTGGCAGGAGAGTCCAGCAAAAGAACATAACAGCGGGGGGGGGGCTATTAAGAGTATCAACCTAATGACCAATTATCTTTCAATTGGATACCATCGGGCAGACTTCCTATGATTCAGTCAACTATTTCAACGGACAGAGGTAACTCCATAATTTACAGTGAACAGACCTACAAACATAATACTTCAAATTTGACAGTGTCTTTAACTCCTTGCCGACCGCCCGCCGTCATATTACTGCGGGACGGTGGCACTGCTACGCGAGAGCACGTAGCTATACGTCCGCTCTTTAGCGGCCGCTGGGGGAAATGTATGTACAATGTATGAACAGAAGATCAGTGATTTCCCCCAGTGAGTCCACCCCCCCATACAGTTAGAACACATCCAGGAACACACTTAACCCCTTTCCCGCCCCCTAGTGTTAACCCCTTCACTGCCAATGGCATTTTTATAGTAATACAATGCATTTTTATAGCATTGATCGCTATAAAAATGCCAATGGTCCCAAAAATGTGTCAAAAGTATCCGAAGTGCCCGCCATAATGTTGCAGTACTGAAAAAAAAAAACGCTGATCGCCGCCATTACTAGTAAAAAAAAAAAAATATTAATAAAAATGCCATAAAACGACCCCCTATTTTGTAAACGCTATAACTTTTGCGCAAACCAATCAATAAACGCTTATTGCGATTTTTTTTTAACGAAAAATATGTAGAAGAAAACGTATCGGCCTAAACTGAGGAAAAAAATTTTTTTTTTTATATATTTTTGGGGGATATTTATTATAGCAAAAAGTAAAAAATATTGCATTTTTTTCAAAATAGTCGCTCTATTTTTGTTTATAGCACAAAAAATAAAAACCGCAGAGATGATCAAATACCACCAAAAGAAAGCTCTATTTGTGGGACAAAAAGGACGCCAATTTTGTTTGGGAGCCACGTCGCACGACCGCGCAATTGTCAGTTAAAGCGATGCAGTGCTCTGGTCATTGGACAGCAATATGGTCTGGGGCTAAACTGGTTAAATCTGCAGTACTTTGGATTAAAAATCCACTAGTGACCTTTCAAAGGTAATCACACCCAATAAAATATATTAGTCTCATAAAGTATGGGAACTGGGTATTTACTCAACACCTGACATTTAACAATCACTCTATGAAGGCTCGCCAGGTGACACTGCAGTAAAAGTAACAACTCAGAAAGAACATGCAAGAACAGTAGTTTGGGGAAAATATTTTTTCTCAAAATATTCTATTATGACAAAATATCATTATTTTATATTTAGATTGAACATGTCATGACAAAAATAGAGAAGATGGCTTAAGCCTGGTACAAAAAATTAGATTATGAGAAGAATAAATGTCCGTTTTTTTTTTTTTTGCATCCTACTCTCCATATCGAAAATTAAGAGGCTACTAAAGTTACCAAAATTTTCATACAACAGAATACAAATTCGGAAGTGCTGTAATGTATTGCATTTGTATTACATTTTCAGATGAAAACTGTACTGATTAAATGAAAACCATACGATCTGGTATCGTATGAAAAAAAT
Source organism: Rana kukunoris (assembly GCA_029574335.1). NCBI lineage: Eukaryota > Metazoa > Chordata > Amphibia > Anura > Ranidae > Rana > Rana kukunoris. Next base: position 64,915,143 of record CM056049.1, read on the forward strand.
ATTCCTGTTTGTCCCATCGAACTGTTGTGACCGGCACTCGAAAGCTGTGTACTAATGATCTAAATATCGCTTAAAAGAGGTATTTGCGATATGATTTTGTGTAGGGGCCTTTAGATTTAGTTTTTATTTTAGGCAAGTGCCTTAGGGTTATCATAATTAGCCTTGGAACACTCATTCAGCCAGGTTGATACACTTGATAATGATTTATTACACTATTATTTCGATTTTGTAATCCTGTAAAAAATGCCATGGTTCCATCCTCCAACCCAGGGTTTCTCAACCAGGGTTCCGTGGAACCCAGGGGTTCCTCCAATGGTTGTTAGGGGTTCCTTGAGCAATGACCAATTTTTCCCTCCCAAATAAGTTTCAGGGACACCAATGATCTTTTTAGCTATCTGTACGGGGGAAATTCTTGCACAAGACCACAGATGTAAGGAGCACTCTTCCACTGACCATTACACCAATGTATCATGAGTTGTAGATATAGCCATTTATAACAGGGGTTCCCCTGAGACCGAAAGGTTATTTCAAGGGTTCCTCCGTGTTGAAAAGGTTGAGAAAGTCTGCTCCAACCTATGCCACTGCAGGACTCTGCAATATATCAAGTTGGGTTTAAAGGGTACCAAAAGCCTTTAGATAGCACATTTATGATCTAATTAGAAGACTGTATGAAGATGTCTTATGTTCCCAAGCAAACAAAAAGCCCACTGTCCTTAAGAATTGGATGCCTGACAGAAACTGAGCCATCCACACTCCAAAAAGACTATGAGAGAAGCAAACAGCTGTACGCCCATGATGTAAAAATTTTCAATCATCTAGGATTCAGCCCTAATGGGAGAAACACATCAGACTGGGTGGATTGAGGTGGGGTCTTGTCAAAGCAAATTTGTACAATAAATTTAAAGTGGATGTAAACCCTCAGGCCACGTACACACGATCAGACCGGTCCGATGAGACTAGTCCGACGGACCGTTTTCATCGTACCATGCTGAAGTGGTCTGATGTGCAGACACACCATCAGTCCAAAATCCCATCGGGCCAGAACGCGGTGACGTACAACACAACGACGTGCTTAAAAAACGAAGTTCAATGCTTCCAAGCATGCGTCGACTTGATTCTGAGCATGCGCGGGTTTTTGGTCTGATGCTTTTGTGTACTAATCATCGTTTTGGTCCGACGGACAGGCGTCCGTCGGACAGATTTTAAAGTAGGTTTTAAAACTTTGGTCCGACGGACAACGGTCCGATGGGCCGTACACACGATCAATTTGGTCCGATGAAACTGGTCTTCAGACCAGTTTCATCGGACCGGTCTGATCGTGTGTTTGCGGCCTCACATATATAACCAGTAAAGTTACCAGCCTCAGATGATACACAGGGATGAAACAAATCTCCCTGCATACGTTTATATGCTCACTTCAGCTTTATATATTTTTTATATAATGTGCAAATCCTGTTACAGATTTTCTTTTCCTGTTCAGCACTGGGAGTGGATTATTGGCACACAGCCAAGACAGCTGATTGGATTAAAGGCACACACCCCTCTCCACATAGGTAGAGACTTGCAGAATTGTTTTGTTAATAGTTTAGCTCTCTACTAATCTATTTATAGCATCCTCCCACGACACAATTTGCAGACAGATTTTTCCACAGTTAATAGAGAACTTGTCAGAAGTTATCAGGCTGATAACAGAAGAACGGAGCAGGAGAAAGCCATGGAACTTAGTGCTTTGAAGAGAGATAAAAAAACACTGCAGATATATGTGCCCAACTAAAACATTCATGAATTGGGTTTACATCCACTTTAAGCAAGACGTGATGTCCTTGGTGTGCAACATTTATGATTCAATCAAAAATATACTAGAGCTCCATGCTTAAAACTTTGGTCAAGGCTTACCTTGGGTAATAATAGTTGGACAGGTGATAAAGCTTTGTCCAATGACTACTGTTGTCCCCACAATACAGGTTGACAGAGATGTATGCAACATTTCTATCCTGATTTACATCACAGGTCTAACAGATTTTATGCTTAGTGATGTGCTGCTTGGAGCTGGAGGGCTTGTGGCAGGATTGCCCGCTATTGTCTTTTTTACTGTGCTGGGACAGCACAGTGGTGTAGTATTTAGCACTTTCATCTAGCAGCACTAGGGTCATCAGTTCGAAACCCAACCACGAGACTACCTGCCTGAAGTTTGCATGTTCTCCCTGTGCCTGTATGTGTTTCCCGAGGGTACCCCAGTTTACTCCCACACTCCAAAAACATGCTGGTAGGTTAATTGGCTCCTGACTAAAATTGGCCCTTGTATGTGTGAATGTGAGTTAGGGACCTTAGATTGTAAGCTCCTTGAAAACAGGGACTGATGTGTACAATAGATGTAAAGCGCTGCGTAAATTGACGGCACTAAGTACTAATGAGAATAAACAAAAAAATATAATAATATATTAAACAACCAATAACAGGCAGGAGATGCTAGAGTGGTGTAGACTGATGGTCAGAGCAAACAACAGACTTTAGAAGAGTCAACATGCTGATGACTAGGTCAACAGCTAGATACCAGCACGACAATGGATAGCAAGGTAGATAAAATAGCTTGCCACCTTGGTAAAGGGGTCCTGTGTGGCTGTTGTTGGTTTATATGCTGTGCAAGTGCATTTCAGAAAGCTTGTTCTTTATTGGCATCTCTTCTGCATTGTACATATTGCCCCACTGCAGAGCACCCATTTATACATGACCTACTAGATGTGCAATATGGATGTGCAATATGGACTTAAACATGATGGCTAGGTCAGGCGCGGAGTTCGGGTTCCAGACAGGTAAATGTATCAATAAGGGACAATAGCAGAGGTAACAGCCTGATGATCAAGATAAGCAAAGACAAGCCGAGCACAAACACAGTCCAACAATACCCAGGAATAACCAAAGGAAGAACAGCTATACAGAAGTCAGAGTCAGAATCTATTTAGGGCAGCAAAAAAGCAAGCCTGTTGACCAAGCAAAGGCTGAATTCCCAGAATTCAATTCATCTCCTTGATTGGGGTGCTGCAGGGAACTGAACAACCAGCAAAGGCTCAAGGCGGATCTTTTCAATAAGCATATCCCCCAAAAATTACCGTATTTTTCGGACCATAAGACTCACCTGACCATAAGACGCACCTAGGTTTTAGGTTTCTGACCCAAATATGTACTGAAATATTTAATAAACTATAACAGAATTATATTTAAACCATGTAAAGTGATTTTGTGAATACCTACCCAAACACTGCTCAGATATTATCCAACTGAGATACAGGAGAGTGTTCAATCTCACTGAAATATGTCTGGCCAGTTTTCTCATTTGTTGAGGCCAAACAAAAATGATCCAGTGTGTCCCTATATCCATCCACAGCTAAAGTTATATCCAGACACCTTTACGCTCATTAGATCGGACAGGTTGGTGACAAGCTCTCTTCAGCTTCATTGAGATATATTGGTCAGCTGACTCAGGAGAGCGCCAGTGCACGGAGCAATACAACGTGACGTCATGTGGGCGTATCTCTGTGCACTGGACAAGGCGTAAATGTTCTTGGGGCTTCTTCGTAGGCCGCCCGCTTCCCGTGCCGACATGCAGCCCGCCCGCAATGCCGCCTGCCAGCTATTCCGCCATGCTGCCCGCCATTCCGTGGAGCCGCCATGGACCAGCCTGATCCTGAGCCTGATGGCGCCCGCTGATGAACCCGTTCTGCCTGCCTGTGTTTTCTGACCATCGCTATCCCCAGTATGTGAAATGGTGGAGACTGGGGGGGGGGGCTGTCCATTCAGTATTCAGAATATAAAATGCAGAGACATTTTCCCCCATACATTTGGGGGGAAAAAGTGCGTCTTATGGTCCGAAAAATACGGTAATCAAATTCTTATTTTATCTTTAGAATAATCTGTCCTGCAGAGGGGGAGATTACCAACAGCTTTGTTGCTCTTTTTTTTGTTCTTCCACATTTCCAATTCATACTCACAGAACTTAGTTTACTTGTTACTCAGACTTGTTGGCAAATTCCAGAAGCCGGATGCACAGTAATAGGGAATCTAGTGTACTTTCACAGATATCATTACCACATCGGATTAAATTGTTATGCCTTATTTAACCAATCCCCGGTAGCCAGATTTCCTGAAATGTACTTTTTTTTATAAAAGCAATTACACAGCGAACTATTTTTTCAGAGTTATATGGCATTGCTAAGGAGCAGTGAAGTGTTTCACATTTGCTTATTTCTTTCCTAACAGCATGGCAAAAACCATGTTTAGCCAAGAGAAACAGACAAATGGCTTAAAAGCCACTCCATATATCACAGCTAGTGCAGATTCTGCTGTGGTTATAGAAGGCAGTGGAGGTAAGAAGAGAGAGGTCTGGCTTCCATCTTCTATGACAAGTCAAGAGAGTCATAATTCAAGGTAAAGGAATTAAAAGGAATAATTTGAAGGTCAGAGAATTAGATGTAATGCTAAAATGTTAAGAAGCAACTTTAAAATGATACAGCACAGACACAGATAGTCTGCTCTGCACTGGACATAACTCTTTTACATTAAAAAATATTTCATATATCGGATTGTTAAAAAAACTTTCCACATCCCTTTATACTGAGTCCAATTTTAATACAAATGACTTTAGCATTCCTGAGGGATAATCAAGCTGCATGATTGGAAAGCAATTTGTTGGGGATGTGTAGAGTAATGTTTTTACACCAGAACTACAAAGGTGATGGTGGGCAGTAAGTGGTACAAACTTAAAGTATTCTATGCATGAAGGTAAAAAACCTTCTCTGTGCAGCATCCCCCCCAATACTTATCTGAGCCCCCTCTCGATCCAGCAACGTCCACGAGAGCCTTGCCGGGTACTTACACTCCTGATTGGCTTTTGACAGTCACAGTGAGCCAATCAGCAGATGAGGGGGCGGGGCCGAACCACAGCGCCGTGTGTGAATGGAGACACAGAGCCATGGGTCATGAGCGCACCTGCTTGGGTGCCCCCCTTGGAAGCTTCTTGTTGTTGGGGCACCCGGCAGGGGGGAGGGGCCAGGAGAAGAGGAGGATTCAGGCTGCTCTGTGCAAAACCACTGCACAGAGCAGGTAAGTATAACATGTTTGTTATTTAAAAAAAAAAGACTTTACAATTACTTTATTTCAACAAATCAGTTGCAAGTGAATGGGGATATCTGCAGTCAGTCGCTAACTAAGACTTACCTGTACTTCTTTAAAAGAAACACAAATACTAACATTAACTTTAATTAGAATAATAATTGGTATCTATTTAGATGTAGTCACTGTGTGGGTATTCAGGCAGCTGTATATATAGCGGTCAGAATATACTGTATTTTTCGCTCATAAGATGCACCTGTCCATAAGACGGACATAGGTTTTAGAGGAGGAAAACAAGATAAACAAGATAAAAATATTCTGGACCAATTAGTGTACTAAAATATATACCAGTGCCCATGAAATGCAGCCTGACCTGTGCCCATTAACAATGCAGCCTGACCTGTGCCCGTTAACAATGCAGCCTGACCTGTGCCCATTACCAATGCAGCCTGACCTGTGCCCATTAACAATACAGCCTGACCTGTGCCCATTAACAATGCAGCCTGACCTGTGCCCATTAACAATGCAGCCTGACCTGTGCCCATTAACAATGCAGCCTGACCTGTGCCCATTACCAATGCAGCCTGACCTGTGCCCATTACCAATGCAGCCTGACCTGTGCCCATTAACAATGCAGCCTGACCTGTGCCCATTAACAATACAGCCTGACCTGTGCCCATTACCAATGCAGCCTGACCTGTGCCCATTAACAATGCAGCCTGACCTGTGCCCATTACCAATGCAGCCTGACCTGTGCTCATTAACAATACAGCCTGACCTGTGCCCATTACCAATGCAGCCTGACCTGTGCCCATTAACAATGCAGCCTGACCTGTGCCCATTACCAATGCAGCCTGACCTGTGCTCATTAACAATGCAGCCTGACCTGTGCCCATTACCAATGCAGCCTGAACTGTGGCCATTAACCACTTAAGACCCGGACCATTATGCAGGTAAATGACCTGGGCAGTTTTTGTGATTCGGCACTGTGTCGCTTTAACTGACAATTGCGCGGTCGTGCGATTTGGCTCCCAAACAAAATTGACGTCCTTTTTTCCCCACAAATAGAGCTTTCTTTTGGTGGTATTTTATCACCTCTGCGGTTTTTATTTTTTGCGCTTTAAACAAAAATAGAGCGACAATTTTTTTTTAAATTCAATATTTTTTACTTTTTGCTATAATAAATATCCACAAAAAAGATATAAAAAAAAAACATTTTTTTTTCTCAGTTTAGGCCGATACGTATTCTTTTACCTATTTTTGGTTAAAAAAAAATTGCAATATGCGTTTATCGATTGGTTTGCGCAAAATTTATAGCGTTTACAAAATAGGGGATAGTTTTATGGCATTTTTATTAATAATTATTTGTTTACTACTAATGGTGGCAATCAGCGATTTTTTTCGTGACTGCGACATTATGGCAGACACATCGGACAATTTTGACACATTTTTGGGACCATTGTCATTTTCACAGCGAAAAGTGTTATAAAAATGCACTGATTACTGTGAAAATGACAATTGCAGTTTAGGAGTTAACCAGTAGGGAACGCTGAAGGGGTTAAGTGTGACCTCATGTGGGTTTCTAACTGTAGGGGGTGGGGCTAGACATGTGACGCCAGTGATCGTCGTTCCCTATATCAGGAAATAGACGATCACTGACAGTGCCACAGTAAAGAACGGGGAAAGTGTGTTTACACACACCTCTCCTCGTTCTTCAGCTCCTGTGACCGTTGGCAGGACACCGGCGGCGATCGGGAGCGCGGTCATGGAGCTTCAGACCGGGTCGTGCGCGTCACCCACGGCTGGGCTCTTTGAGGCAAAGTACCTGTACATGCCTGTGCCCAGCCGTGCCATTCTGCCGATGTATATCGGCGTTAGGCGGTCCTTAAGTGGTTAACAATGCAGCCTGGCTGGTCCCCATTACCAATGCAGCCTGATCTGTGCCCATTAAGAAATAAGCCTGATCTGTGCCCTTTAAAAATTAAGCCTGACCTGTGCCCGGCGACTGGCGAGGACGTCATCATATCCGCCTGTCGCTCAAATAGTAGACAGAGCAGCAGAAGCGGCAGTACTCCATTTGGCCACTGGGGCTGTCTTCTGTGAGTGACAGGCTTAGCCAGGAGATTGCTAGGCTCGCGGGGGACAGCCACACGCTATCGAGACATAGCGGCGGCGACGGGGGGAGCCCTGGTCAGTATTCGCTCCATAAGACGCAGGGACATTTTCCCCCGTTTCTTGGGGGGGAAAAGGTGCGTCTTATGGAGCGAAAAATACGGTAATAGCGCCTTCCATCTGCTTAGAGTGAATAGAGGGATCTGTTTATTCCCTTTGTTCAGCCCCGTGGGGCTAAACAGGCAAAATTTTTACTTATTTGATTTGCCTAGGTGGGCATCTAAAATCTGGCATTTTCTGAATAGAACCAATTGTTGCCTGTACTGTACTTAGAAAAGCAGGGTCTGTTGATCCTATAGATTCCCACCCTCCATATAGCAATGAATGAAAAATCCCATTATTAAAAAAGTGAAAATTGTTTCCACATGCCAGTTTCTTAGCATGGTAAGGCAATGGTAGACACAAAATTCTCCACCTAAAATTGTTCCTCCCCACTGTCACTCAAACCCCAGATGGAGGTAGACTGAGGTGTCCTTGCAGATTCAATGCAGGAAAAGAAAGTCAATGCACACCAGAGGGATCACTGTTACCCACCTTTATGGTGTACGATTTCCACAAGCATGTCAATGGTAGTCCCCACCCCAGGACTGCTCCTCTAATGCAGTTCACTCAATGGAGCTTGGTCTCTATGACTGTTAGGCTCTGAGACTATTGGGTGAAGCTTGTTAGTGGAGGCAATCCTAGGGTGGAGATTGGCATTGCCATGCTTGTGGATGTCCTACACAATAAATGTGGATATTAGCGATCCCTCGGTTTCTGGTGCCTTCCTTTTCCTGCATTGAGGCAAGGCAGGTGTTGCTGGCCTTCTGGTGAGATCCTGGGAATGAGCAAGATCCCAAAAATCACAAGAAGATACTCTGGAACTTTGATCAACTTTTCAGAAGATTTGGGATCCTCAGCATTTCCAGGATCCCGATGGAAGGCCTGTGACATCACACTTCCACTTTTTTTTACATGGGAGGTGGGAGTCTGAAGAATATTTGGGATTTATGCAATAAGTAACTACTCAGCTTCTAACTTCAGCGTGTTCATATAAACTTTGACAATAAAACCTAGAAGCCGATTGGTTACTATACACAGCTGCACCAGATTCTGTGTGCACAGGTTTTAGTAAATCTTTCCTAAAGTCCACCTAAAGAAAAAATATTAAAAGCCAGCAGCTACAAATACTGCAGCTGCTGACTTTTAATAAATGGACACTTAGGCCTTGTACACACGGCTGAATATATCCGCTGTGAACGGTCCCCGGACCGTTTACAGCGTATATTTACGCCGGGGTGTTTTGATCCGATGGCTGTACACACCATCGGATCAAATTCCCCGCCGGCGGACAGCGCGGTGATGCGGCGGTGACGTTGACGCCGCCACGTCACCGCACCAGGAAGTAAACACTTCCGCGCGCATGCGTCGGATCCATTCACAGGATACGACGCATGTGCGGCAAGATATGTCCGCTGGTTTGCCGTACTAACCAGCGGACATATCTGACGGCCAGCTATCCGGCGGAATTATTTCAAAGCATGCTTTGAAATTTTTCCGCCGGATGAATCCGGCAAAAAGCGTCCGTTTGCCCCTACAGACGAGGGGATTTTTCGGCTGAAATGGTCCGTCGGACCATGTTCAGCGGAAATATCCCCTCGTGTGTACAAGGCCTTACTGTCCAGGGTGCCCACAATGTCGGCAGCCGAAGCCGAGCAATCGCTCGGCTCTCGGCTGCCCCCGCCGCCATCCACGGTGAGGGAATCAGGAAGTGAAGCGTTGCGGCTTCACTGCCCGGTTCACTTCTGTGCATGCACGAGTCGCGTGGCATGTCCCAGGAGACAGCAGGGACCAGTGTGTTTCCCAGAAGACAGCGGGGGGCCGGGAAGGGGCATGACTCCCGCAGGAGTCTATTACCGGAAGTGGGTGCAAATACCTGTATTATATAGGTATCTGCACCCCCCTACAAGTGCCAAATGTGACACCGGAGGTGCCAAATGGGTGGACCTCCGCTTTAATAATGAAAATAGCAGTTGTCCACTTACTTGGCACTATTCATTTTGTCCTATAAGAAAAATGACTTGACTTTTTCAAAGTGCTTTTTGGTTTTGCATATTTCTCAGCTGCCAAAGAATTTGTTTGAAGCAACCGGGATTAAAAATTCCAGCACGTTTCAGATGAGAAACCTAAAGTGTGAAAATCACAGATGACAAAAAATAGCGGACAACAGCAAGGACGAAAAAAAGGGAAACATAATTGGAGAAAATGACAGTAGTTTAATGTCAAGCAATACAGAATTTCAATCTTAGGTGTCTGGTCCGTTTTCTTCCCAAATTGGTCCTGCAGTATACATACTGTATATCTGGCTATGTTTTAGATGAGAAACATAAAGTGAAAATCAAGACAAAAAAACTCTGGGCAACACCAAGAGCAAAAAAAAAAAAGAAAAGGAAAAGAAGAAGTAAAGCCCTATACACACGATCAGTTTGTCCGATGAAAAACAGACCGATGGACTGTTTTCATCGGACAAACCGATCGCGTGTGGGCCTCATCGGTTTGTTTTCCATCGGTGAAAAATTAGATAACATGTTTTAAATTTTTCCTATGGATAAAAAAACAATCGTGGAAGTCCATCGGTCAAAAATCCACGCATGCTCAGAATCAAGTCGACGCATGCTCGGAAGCATTGAACTTCATTTTTCTCAGCGCGTCGTGATGTGTGACGTCGTGGCGTGTCCCAGATGATTGAGAGGGAGGGAGGAGAGGTGAACTTTCTAACAGTGCCACGGTGCCCCGGGAGGAAGTGGGAGCTGAATCCCTCTAAAGAAAGATCAGGGGTCTAAAAAAAACACACAACTCTCTATAATGAGTACCTGTCACTGCCCAAAACTATGACAAGGGGGTATGTTTACCCAAGTGACAACAGTAGCGATTCTGCGCAGCGAGATAAAATTGAGGCAAGTTTATGCTGTTGATAAAGCATTTTCCAGATCTCTGTTCCCTCCACACCAACATGCCAATGACACTTTAAAAAAAAAAAACTTCCATTCGTTTAGCTTAGTTTATTCACAGTGGCATCATCAATGGATCTTGGTGCTTTCCAATGCAATGCAGGCAGATCAAGGCTGGCGGAAACGCCAGCAGGATGCTTTACATAGAGTAATGAGAACATCACAGCACCCTGCCTTAGTACTCCCATCAAGTGCTCGCAGGCCTGATGCAAATCGGAGGGTTGGCCTTTGAGAGGAGTTAAGCAAATATAAAAATGCCTCGATGGGTGGATTCTGGTTGTTCCTAGGCAGGATGCATTTCCATGAAGACTGCCCTAGGTAACCCCCACATTTGATGCTGAGTATGAGTCATGACTGAAAGAGCTAAAATTCAGTGAATGAACGAGGGTGGGGGTTTAGGGACAATAAGACTAGGAAAGAAAAGGACTAGATGATTCCAGACAACCTCCAGCCTCCTATCCGACTTGCTTAATCTCCTCCCGCCCGCCGTATAGTAAAATGACGGCAGGTAGGATCCCTTCTCTTCTGGGATGACGTCACCCCAGTATTACTGCTCTCGCGTGGCCATGGGGGGCGCGCAGTGACCATGGGCCCCTTCGATCACATGTAGACATGGAAGTGCCGTTTATCAGCTTTCTTCGCCTCACACTGACAGAGGTGTTGAGAGCCGATCAGTGCCATCTTCTCGCAGGGGAGACCTGTACAGGTAATCAGTGCCCTTATTATCAGTGCAGCCACAGCAGTGCTCAGGACGGATGCCAGTCTGTGCCTATCAGTGCCACCAATCGGTGCTGCATTTGAGTGCCCATCAGTGCTGCCCATCAGTGCCGCCTTATTAGCGCACATCAGTGAAGTAGAAAAAGTATTTATTTACAATATTTTCTGACAGAAACTAGGAAAAACCTGTTTTTAAAACTTTTCGGTCTTTTTTAGCAAAAAAAATAAAACAGCGGAGAAATTAACCACTTGCCGCCCGCCTTATGCAAAAAGATGTCGGCAAAGTGGTTTCAATATCCTGAGTGGACGTTATATGACGTCCTCTGGATATTGAGCGGCTGCACGCCCACGGGGGTGCATCGCGGCGATCGTTGCTGCAGGGTGTCAGTCTGACACCCTGCAACACCAATCTAGGTAAAGATCAGCCATGTCCAATCACGGCTAATCACGATGTAAACCGCTGGTAATCGTCTTTTCCTCAGTCGCGTCTGTCAGACGCGAGTAGAGGAGAGCTGATCGGCTGCTCCTCTGACAGGGGGGGTTTGTGCTGATCGATTATCAGCACAGCCCCCCCGAGGATGCCCACACTTGACCACCAGGGATACCACTAGACCACCAGGAATGCCCACCACAGGTGGATGCCAATTAGTGCCCACAATGAATGCCAATCAGTGCCCACAATGGGCATCACTGATTGGCAGGCATTATTGTTTGGCACCTATCAGTGCCCATCCATGCCGCCTATCAGTGCCCATCCATGCCGCCTATCAGTGCCCATCCATGCCGCCTATCAGTGCCCATCCATGCCGCCTATCAGTGCCCATCCATGCTGCCTATCCGTGCCCATCCATGCTGCCTATCCGTGCCCATCCATGCTGTCTATCCGTGTCCATCCGTGTCGCCTATCCATGCCCATTCATGCTACCTATCCATGCCCATCCGTGTCGCCTATCCGTGTCAATCCGTGTCGCCTATCCGTGCCCATCCATGCTGCCTATCTGTGCCCATCCATGCCGCCTATCTGTGCCCATCCATGCCGCCTATCTGTGCCCATTCATGCTGCCTATCTGTGCCCATCCATGCCGCCTATCCGTGCCCATCCAGGCCGCTTATCAGTGCCCATCCGTGCTGCCCATCAGTGCCGCATATTAGTACCCATTATCAGTGCACATCAATGCCACCACATCAGTGCCACCTCATCGGTGCCCATCAGTGCCGCCTTATCAGTGCCCATCAGTGAAGGAGAAAACATACTTATTTACAATTTTTATAACTGAAACAAAAAAAAAACTAAATTTTTGGTAATTTTTTTTTTTTTTTTGCAGAAAATAAAAATCCCAGAGGTGATCAAGTAGGGAAGGTGTATAAGTGCCCTGTATGAAAGTGGTTAAATACCACTAAAATAAAGCTTTATTTGAGTGGGAAAAAAAAACATTCTTATGGTTACAGTGCAACATGACTGTGCAATTGTCATTCAAAGCGTGACAGCGCTGAAAGCTGTAAATCAGCCTGGGCAGAAAGGGGGTATAAGTGACCTGTATTGAAGCGGTTAAGCTTCTAACGCACAGTGTGAGAAGCTCACAGTGTGCGGTGAAACCGGATAAAACTATTTCAGTACAGGAGAGGAGCCTGTACATCAGGGCAAGACTGGAGTTCCGCTTCCCCAATTTCTAGTATGGTACACAAAGCTATTCTTGTAGGAATGACAATCATTCCTAGGAATACTGCATTCTCCAACAGGTGTCAGTCATTTGTGGAATGAAAGTCAGAAATTTGAACAAAACCAAAAACAATTAGAAATGACTGCCAAGTAAACATCACACTATTCCGCGATGTGGTGGTTTTACCCATATATGTCTCTCTCTTTCTCATTGGCATGATCTCCCATTGTGTGGTAAAATTCGCTTCCCCATCGCAGCCTATGATCTCATTTCACTGGACGTCATCGAGAGGTTTTAGGATTACAACCATACTATATAAAACGCACACGTTCTTTGTTATTTTGGAAGCTTGAATCACCGCCAAGCCAAAAAAGAACAAAAAGCGGGCAATTAACAGAAAAACAAGAATCAGGTACGCTTAAAAGGAAAATCTGTCTAATGTAATGTTGTTTTATAAAAACAATACAAAAATGTAGAATTCACTGTAAGTTGTCAATTAGATGAAGATAGAACAGGAAACAAATGAACACGCCAGTTGTATTATCTGCAGCCGTATGTAAGTCCTAGGAAGGTACTGACCAGGTAGACCTACAGTATGGGGGAGAGCTGAGCTGAGATCTGTAGAAGCGTAATAAACGGATAATAAATGCCTACTGGAAATGTTTACATGCTGTTAAATGTTATCTACTTTAAACTGGTGCTTACAACCCCAGATTAAAAAAAAGGCACTATGTACTTTGCTTAAAAGAGTCCCACAGAAATGAGACAAACGCATGGCAACCCTAACGGCATATGTCAGTGATGGCGAACCTTGGCACCCCAGATGTTTTGGAACTACATTTCCCATGATGCTAATGCACACTGCAGTGTAGCCGATTCTTGCGGGTCTGGGCGTTCCTAGTTGATTGACGTTCCTCCGACCGGCGCATACTGTGCTTCAACGACTTTCCGAAAGAAGCCGAAACATCGCTGCGCAGGCGCCGTATAGAGCCGACTCTATGCGGCGCCTGCGCAAGGACGTTCGGCTTCTGTCGGAAAGTCGTGGCGCGCAGTATGCGCCGGTCGGACGAACGTCAATCAACTAGGAACGCCCAGACCCGCAAGAATCATACCCGGAAGCCGAGGGATGAAACGGCGATAACGAGGTATGTACGAAAAAAAACAAAAAACAGCATACCCGCAGTGTAATCAGTCTTCTCAATGTATTGTTAGAATTTTTTTTTAGAGTGAACCTCCACTTTAAGGGGTTGTAAAGGTTTGTTTTTTTATTTTCTAAATAGGTTCCTTTAAGCTAGTGCATTGTTGTGGTTCACTTACCCTTTCCTTTGTTTTCCCTTCTAAAAAAAAAAAGGTCATTGTTTTTTTTGTCTGAATTTCTCACTTCCTGTTTCTCTTCAGTAAGCAGTTCTGGATGACTAACCCCCCAGCCAGAACAGCTCACATGATGGGGGCAAGCTTACTGAGGAGGAACAGGAAGTGAGAAATTCAGACAAAGAAAAAAAAACATTTAGAAGGGAAATCAAAGGAAAAGGTATGTGAACCAACAATGCACTAGCTTTAAGGAACCAATTTAGAAAATAAAAAACAAACCTTTACAACCCCTTTTATGTTATGCACTTTGGAGTTGCCCAGCTATAGCTGATTATTGAAAGCAGGCGACTGTTTTCTTTGGCAATCTTGTAGCCTTCCTGTCTGGTGTACCCCTGAAATTCACTTATTTGGTCTATAACATGAAGAGATTTGCCCATTCTACATGACAATAATTCTATGTGTGGGAAGCCGCGTTTAAGGTCCCTAAAGCCATAGGTAATAGATTGATGTGTCCATCCCCCATACCTAGCATGTCCCAGTGAAAACTTTTAACAAATAAGATTATTCCAAATGAGAAAGTTATGTATGGAAGGAGACAATACCCTCTCAAATTTCGTAAAGTGTGTGACCCGTGGTGTATATCTGCACTCATTTTAAACTTAAGATAGAAATGTTCTGGTCTATTAACTACAATCTTTTAAGTCTACTATAGGTCTACCTTAGAGAGTACCTTTAAATACTGTTTTGCTGTATTTAACCACTTCCAGCCCAGCCTAGGCATCCCTTTAAGGCCCCGTACACACGAGCAGACAGATTTGTTCAAATCGGTCGGACAGACCGATTTGAACAAATCTGTCTGCTGGGGACGTATTGGTTTCATCGTGTACACACGATCAAACCAAAATCCCTGCCGGCAGACGGCGCGCTGACGTGGCGGTGAAACCATTCGGCGCGTGTGCGAGAAGACATGTCTGCTGGTTAGCGTACTAACCAGCAGACATGTCGGGCGGACAGGTTCCCAGCCGACAGATTTGAAAGCATGCTTTCAAATCTGTCGACTGGCCAAATCCGTCGGCTCGCCCGTACACACGATCGAATCTGTCTGCTGGGACGGTCTGGCAGACCGTTTCCAGCAGACAGATTTAATCGTGTGTACGTGGCCTAATAGTGTATGCACACCAGAGGGGAGGGGCAGGAAAAATTGGCCCATTACGTGATCACTGTAATTGGCTGTCACAGTAGTGACATGATTGGGAAACGGTCCTGCCAGCTCCCAATCATTATTAGGGAACAAGAATTGTTTTTTGACAGCCTGGTCACTGGCTGGGTGCGTGCTCTTAGCACAGAAAGTTTTGCCGCCCCTGGAAGCATACAGTATGTGCAGCTTGCTTTGCTGCCACACATGAGTTATGTGGGCAGCAAGAGGTTAAATAATTCACTTAACCTCCCTGGCGGTATGATTAATTCAGATTTTAGGTGCTGAAAGCGGTATAATTATTTTGCAAGGAAATGTGGCGTTTTATATTGTAGCCCTGTAATTCTTAGGAATAACTCACTTAAATCTGTCCAAACACAAAATTAGAAATTATAATACAATAAATAAATAATTATAACAAATGATATAATAATAATAAAAATGATTACTTTTAATTTTTTGATGAAAAATTTCCCCACAAATCGCTATCGCTCAATTCTAAAACCACTTTTGATAAAAAGGGACACTTTTTGGTTGCTATAGACAATCTCCAGTTTCCAGGCAGAAAGAACAGTTTTTATTATATCAAAGTGCATGTAGTGCACTGGGCAGACCACTAGGGACAAGAGGGGGTGTATTTTTTTCATACAGTACTGTAATCTATAAGATTACAGTATACTGTATGTATTGTGCTTATTTACTTTTTTAAATTTGGCGTAACGCTCGTCGGCGCTTGGCTCTGTGAATCGCGCGAGGAGGACACAGCTCGATCACACAGCGGGGCGGCACCGCAGGATCCAGGGACAAGGTAAGTAACTTGTGCCTGTGGACTCTTTGAGGCGATCCCGAGTCAGGCTCGGGGTTACCGCTTTTGGTCCTGAAATTCCACCCTGAGCCCGACTCTGGAATACCGCCAGGGGTTAAGACTGTTAACTTCAAAAGTCAGTTAGTGTCCGATTTGTCCACTACAATATCGCAGTCACACTATAAAAGTCACTGATCGCCGCCAATACTAGTAAAATAAATAACGAAAAATTCCATAAATATATCACTTATTTAAACAAATAATACATATTGGCCTAAATTGATGAAGAAATTTGATTCCTTTTTCTTCATTTTTTTGGATATGTTTTATATATTTTTGTTTATAGTACAACAAAAATAAAAAACACAGGGGTGATTAAATACCACCAATAAAATAAAAAAAGATCTATTTGTGGGGAAAAAATGTCAAACGTGATTTGGGTACAGCGTTGCGCAACTTCGCAATCGTCAGTTAAAGAAACGCAGTGCCATATCACAAAAAAATGGCCTGGTCATGAAGGGGGTACATCTTACGGAGTTCACGTGGTTAATATGGTATTTAATTTAAGATTTTTTTTTAAAATTTAAATTATTTAATTGTATTAATTATTATTATTATTAATTATTTAATTTAAGAAAAAAATTGTTTCAGCTCCTGTAATGCAAATGAATGTCTATATATGGTAAAATATGCTTCAAAAAATGTTTTTCCCCACCGGTGTGCACTCTAACAAGGACCCACATACATCCTCTCTTGTGTATTTCAAGATATATCCTTGTGTTCAATACCTGTCTAGCATCCAGATGATATTCCATTCCATGGCTTTATTTAAGGCGCCATGCTTCATACAGAACAGATGCTGTCAATTCTTATTCTCCAGGAGCAAGGATTAAATTTAGACGCAACTGGAACCTTACCTTCAGAGACAACAGATAAGAATAATAATTACCACCAATGGTCCGTACTTCCGTCAGGCGCATCGATGGTAGCCAGATGGGTCTTGTCCAATTAACACCATCCGTACATCACTGGACATGTACTAATTTTATTTAGCCGGCAGATAGCAAAATCAAAATTGTTTTTATAGTGCCTGCGACATATCATTTTGATTAAACCTTATTTGTTAAACTGGGATAATGTGGACATTTGTTGTTACTGTAATGATTCACTTGTTTCCTTACTGGGATAACAATGCTGCTTGCAAAACAACGATCCAAGAGCGATTATCACTGTTAAAGCGGAGGTTCACCCTAAAAATCAACAAATTACCATTACATCCAGCATACTGCTAACATCTGCAGTATGCTGGTTTTTTTTTTTTTTGCTGTACTTACCGTGTTATCGTTCTTCTCATCCGGCTCTAAGCTCTGACTCCCGCGTGGAATAGGCGTTCCTAAGACAAAGCGTAGATGATTGACGTGCGGGTACAGCGTGTCACGCCTTCCGAAAATAGACAAAGTGAGACTCGGCTGTTTACGGCGCTATACTGCGCCTGCGCCTGCTGTGTAGAGCTGACTGCGCAAGCGCCGTAAAAAGCAGAGTCCCACTTTGTGTATTTTCGGAAGGTGTGACGCGCTTTACCAGCACGTCAATCATCTATGCCTTGTCTTAGGAACGCCTACTCCCCGGGGCAGAGAGAACCCAAAAGCCGGGTGAAAACTAAGATAACACGATAAGAACAGAGGGGGAAAAAAAAACAGCATACTGCAGATGTCAGCAGTATGCTGGATCTAATGGTATATAGATTTTTTAGGGTGAACCCCCGCTTTAAATTCAGCAAAGTGGGCCCATAAATTTCTGCATAGCTTCCAAACGTCACTGTTTTGGATTTTCTTATGGACCAGGGTCACTTTTATATTTCCGCTGTGGGCCTGTTTATTCAGCAATAACTTTGTCCTTACTAAAGAGAACAATGAAGTACATTTTTTGGGGGGACAAATTAGGCTTCCTTTTGGCAAATTTGGAGCTGATTTACTAAAACTGGAGTACAAAATCTGGTGTAGCTCTGCATAGAAACCAATCAGCTTCAATGGTGGCCAGTCCATAGAGGGTGCACGGGCGCCACCTCCCCTATCAAAGCCTCTGGTACCCTGATCTACATGTCAGAGCATCAGACCATGGATTTCAATGTGGAGTGAGTGGTTTTTGAATGACCTGATTAGATTCAGAGGCTCCATTAGGCTTCAAAAAAGGATTGCCTCGGAGCGCAGAGCATTGCGCTCCGATGCCACCCTGTTTGCGACGATAGCAAATACATTTTTCGCTATATTTACACTAAAGTTCCTCCTCGATAATCAGGAGGCAGGTCATGAAACCTGGTTCCTGATTGGCCAAAGCGTCAGGCGATCCTACTGGGTGCCTAGCGCTTTGGTGGATGAGGAGACACAAGCTTGAGGAGCGGGCATCAGAGCTGTCGCTACCTTCACTCCAGGAGAGGACAACACAGCCTTACAACACGAGCGGTTAAGTGCCGGGCCACCGGGGCGGGGGGGGGGGGTGTTTGTTTGCCGCATGCCCCAAAAAGAGAGACCACCAGCTGCCACTAATCAGCTTTCAGTTTTATTTGTCAAAGCTTAAAGTGTTACTAAACTCATAACAGTACAATCAGTCTGTATATGCAGTTAAGCATGTTTGTTATACTTACTGTGGAACCCAAGGGGCTAATTCTCTGCATTGTGTAAAAAGCCTGTTTGATCCTGTCCTCTCCTATCCTCCCCTTCTTACACGGATAGTACAGAGCGTGGGTGCACTCCACACATCCTCAGTTTGGTGTGTATTGCAAGTGATTTTTTTTTTGGGGAGGGTGCAGGTGATCAGCACTGCCCAGACAGAGGGTCAGGGGTCATGCAGGCTCATAGGAAAGTCAGAGGAGAATGAAAACTCCTGCTACAAGCTTTAACCATACACCGATAGAAGTCACAAGACTGCTATATACGGCTCATGAGAAAAGGTATTTTGCAGTTTATATTTAATAAAATAATTGCATTTCCATGTTGTGCGTACTGTGGGAGACCAGATATAGCGCATGTGGGGTCCTGGGTTTAGTAGCACTTGAACAAGCTGAAGTTAGAAGCAGATTGGCTACCATGCATAGCTGCTCCATATTTTATACTCTGCAGTTTTAGCAAATCTAACACACTGGGGTTGATTTACTAAATTCGGAGTGCAAAATCTGGTGCAGCTCGGCATAGAAACCAATCAGCTTCCAGAATTTGTGTCAAAGATTATCTGAACGAGCTGGTTGGGTACCATGCACAGCTGCACCAGATTTTGCACTCTCCCGTTTTAGTAATTCAACCACCAAATTCTTTACTATATAATCTTATAGCCAAAAATATGAACAAAATTTATAAATGTTTTTCTTCTGTTTTGACCAGTGTTAGTTTGGAAAAAATGTTCTTCTATAAAGCAAAAAGGCGATATTTTATTCTATAATTTGTCCAATTTAAAATGACACTAACATTATGTGTCGAGTACAAAACATGGCAAAGTTATTTGTACATTTTTAAATTTTGCTATTTTTTTTATGTGACACCGGAAAAATAAATAAAACAATATAAATAAAAAAATAATAATTGGTAAAAACAAATAGAAAAAAAAAAAAAAAAGTATGGTGAAAGGGGAGTTAATTAGTGATTATTAAAGTGGTTGTAAACTCTCTCAAATACCCAGTGAAGTGAACAGCCTCAGATGATACACAGAGAAGAAAGAAATCCTCCTACATAAGTTTTACTTGTCTATCTGCTGTCTTCTCTTTTGTACATTTCGTCAAATGTGCTGATTTTAAGATGAAATCTTTCTGCATTTTTCAGTATCACAGAAGAGGGGGTGGAGAGCTGCAGTCAGAGGTCTTGGACAATGTGTGAGAGCCGATTGGATGAAAGGAACATGCCCCCCTTAACACACTGCAAAGCTGTGTCCTGATTAGATAAGCTGTGAGCTGAGCTCTCCTCCCAGACACAAACTATATCTCACGTGTCAGGAAAAATTATTAGAAGTGACTCATGCTGATAACAGAGGAATGAAGCACCAGAGAGAAAAGACACTTCAAGCTTTGAAGGGAGACAAATATATACCACTGATTTATGTGCTTTGTTAAGATTTCATGACTGGGGTTTACAACCACTTTAAGGTAACTAGGGATTAATAGGAAATTGTTAGGTTTCATTAAAAATACTATTTATTTTCCAAGCATGTTCCGTGTTACACCTATATTAAAGGTTTAACGTGAAACATGGTTCTTATCCCCCCATTAGGAACGCCAGGGACTCTTCTGTTATTTAAATTTGGTGTTATTATGCATAGACCCACAAGCAGAACCACATAATTAATTCACAAATGTAGTTTTTAATTTAGCACATATGTAATGCCGCGTACACACGATAAGTTTTCAGGTTCTGAAGAACATCAAAAAAAAAAATTCGAACATGCTGCATTTTTTAACTTCGTTTTAAACAATGTTGTTTTTCGGGTTGTACAAAATGATCGTGTGTGGGCTAAAATGATGTAAAAAACCCGCGCATGCTCAGAAGCAAGTTATGAGACGGGAGCGCTCAATCTGGTAAAACTGCCGTTCATAATGGAGTAAGCACATTCATCACGCTGTAACAGACAGAAAAGTGCGATTCGTCTTTTACTAACACGGAATCAGCTAAAGCAGCCTAAAGGGCGAATGGAACTTTCCCTTTATAGTGCCGTCGTACGTGTTGTACTTCACCTCGCTTTGCTAGATATTTTTTTTAAAACGATGGTGTGTGGGCAATGTCGTTTTTATGATGAATTTGGGAATACGTTGTTTTCATGCTGAAAAATTATCGTGTGTACGCAGCATTATGCTTTTAAGGCTCCAATGCATAAATAAATAAATGCACATTTATACTTTTTAATGTCATATGTAGATCAAAAGGGAATCCTTATAATCTACATTATAATTAAAAAGTTGAAATAAATCAATACGTGTTGCATTGCATTTACTCTGCGACACCTGAATCTATCCATCTGCAAGTATCATGTATGATCTGTGTAATCATCAAGTATCATCTGTGTAAGAAGGACCTGCATTTCGACAGCCACTTCTGCTATATTACATTGCAATAATACATAGCAAACCCCGGCTGTCATTTTGACAGCAGGTAATTGCCAGTAAAAGCAGCAGGAGAGTGGAGCTGACTGCATGTTTTTTTTTTTTTTTTTCTAGGAGGCATGCGCTGTTTAAAAAATCCTTAAAGGAATTGTAAAGGAAAAAACATTTTTTGCTGAAATGACTGTTTACAGGGTATAGAGACATAATAGTTAACTGATTCCTTTTAAAAATGATTAAAAATAGATAAAAATCAATCATATAATGTGGCTGCAGTTTCAGTTTCGTTTTTCATCTAGCTTCATGCTTCTGTAAAGTACAGAGACACAGAGCCAATACAGGGCAGTGTTTGTTTTTAAAATGAAACCGATTGATTTTAGACACACAGTAATCACACCTCCTTGATTAGAGACCACAGAGAGAAGCTCCCATGACTTTTTTCATAAGGAAACGGACAACCTTGTGTGCAGAACAGAGAAGAATTACAGCAACATCATAGAAAAAACGAACAATGAGGACATGAAACCAGGACTGCATTAAGGTAAAGGAAGCTATTTAGCTAAAAAAAAAAAATCATTTAGTGACCCTTTAAGTGGTTAAAGCCAAAATATTGAGCTGTCATAAAAATAAACCTGAGCTTTTCAAACTGCCCATATAATGGAACAAGCCGCACACTGGTTACCTTTTTCTGTGCAGGTTAAAACTTGACCTTGCCTTTCATTGGTACCGCATGTCTCTTTCCCATATCAGAAGGTTGGGAGGTGTGCAGTGATGATAAATGAACTGTATGTAACCACTCTTTTCTGCTTGACTCTTATTATTACAAGTGCAAGCCTTTCCATGTTATCCAATAGATAGAACTTTCATCTAATGATAAGTTTCCTCTTCCTGAAATATGTAAAGCTTAATCTAGCTTTAACCGTTTTCTTCCTACCAAGTACAAGTAAGGGCTTAAAAGTTTAAAATAGTGAGTCCTGGAGAACGTCAGCCTTTAAAAGATGAAGCTGTGCTAGAACACAGTATAAGGAGAATATAAAAACTGCAGTACTGTCAACGCCACTGAAAGCAAACTTATCAGGGAAAGAATATTCTATGTTAGGCACTTCTACTTAAATTGCTGTTACCTACTGCTTAGATCCTTGCTGCTATGCTGTACAAACATTGTACTTCTGGGTATGAAGGAACAATTGATCTGCTTCCCCACAATGCACCACTTGGGACCTGAGCATCCAATCACAATGTCTCAGCGCAGTCACAGGTTTGTGTGCCATTGAGAGCGCTACTGATTCCATTTTCTACAGAAATTTACAACAGTGTCTAATGCCGCGTACACACGATCATTTTTTGTGATGAAAAAAAAAACGACGTTTTCTGTGAAGTAAAAAACGACGTTTTTAAAACGTCACTTTTCAAAGACGATGTTGCATACACACCATCATTTTTTTCACAAAAAGCGAGGTTACGTTCACCACTCTTTTCCATTGAAGCTCGCTTCATAACTAGCTTCTGGGCATGCGCGGGTTGAAAAACGTTGTTTTAAACAACGTTTTTGCTACACACGGTGACTTTTTGTGAAACAAAAAACGACGTTTTAAAAAACGACACAAAAAATTCAAGCATGTTGGAATTTTTTTTTGGTCGTTTTTTTGAAGACAAAAAACGACGTTTTGCCCACACACGATCAATTTAAATGACGTTTTAAAAAACAACGTTTTTTTTCATCGCAAAAAACGACCGTGTGTACGCGGCATTAATCCCATCCAACACAAGCCAGAAATCTGTATATTGCTTAAAACAGACCTGTGCTTTGCTCTACCCCAAATATCTTCATTTACTCCTTTGTCATTACCTGAGTGAAGAAAACAAACGGAACTTCCATATATAAAAGATCATGCGACTCACTCCAGGTGACAGTGCTGGGGTGAACTGTATACCCATTCCCCAGTTTAGGCCGATATGTATTCCTCTACATATTTTTGGTAAAAAAAAAAAAAAAATCTCGCAATAAGCTCATAGTGATTTGTTTGCGCAAAAGTTATAGCGCCTACAAAATAGGGGATAGAATTATGACATTTTTTTTATTATTATTATTTTTACTAGTAATGGCGGTTATCTGCGATTTTTGTCAGGATTGCGATATTACAGCAGACACATGACACATTTTTGGGACCATTCGCATTTATACAGTGATTAGTGCTATAAATATGCACAGATTACTGTATAAATGTGACTGGCAGGGTAGGGGTTAACACTAGGGGGCGATCAAGGGGTTAATGTGTTCCCTGGGAGTGATTCTTACTGTGGGGGAGGGGACTGGATGGGGGAGGTGACAGATGGTTGTCCCTATGTACAAGAGACACACCATCGGTCTCCTCTCCCTAACAGGACATGGATCCACGTCCCTGGCTCTGTGACTGCCGATCACGGGTATGTGGCGGACATCGCGGCCGCCAGGCATGTGCATCGACACCTGAGTGAGGCACGCGTCCCCCAGTGGTCGGGAGGAGCCAAGGACGTCAATAGAAAGCCTCCCAACATTAGGTTCAAGGATGGGGTCAAAGCAAAAGTCACAGTCAGCATGTTGTGGGTGGAATTTAACAAAAAAAGGTTTTAGATTAGTATCAGTGTGTTTTGGCAGGATAAAAAAAATGCAAAATGTGCACCTTTATTTTCTTTACTACAAGTACAAACAACTAAACATACATATATGTGGTATCACTGCGATCGTCAGGAGCAGAATTTATTTTGGGTTGTTCTTTGGTGGTAAATTATGGTAATAGCAAGAAATATAAAGCCACGTTTTCATTAAAATATAATATTTTTTACTATTTTGTGCCTTTGATAATAAAAAAAAATAATAATGAGATATCCATTACCATTTACCACCAAAAGAAAGCCCAATTAGACCTGAAAAAAACAAGGTGCCCCCCCTAGCAAAAATGTAAAGTCAGCAGCTACACATATTGGCCCAGATTCAGAAAGCACTTACGCCGACGTATCTGAAGATACGCCGCGTAAGTGCACGGATGCGCCGTCGTATCTATAGGCCTGAGTCTGTAAGCAAGATACGCCTGAAATTTGGCTTCATACGACCGACGTAAGTGTCCTACGCCGTCATATCTTGGGCGCATATTTACGCTGGCAGCAAGGGGCACTTCCATTGATTTACGCGTCGAATATGTAAATGACCGAGATACGCCGATTCACAAACGTACTTGCGCTCGTCGCTGTAATATATGCCTTTACATAAGGCGTACGTCCGGCGTAAAGTTATTCCACCTAAAGGTGGCGCAACCCATGCAAAGGTATGGACGTTGGAACAGCCGTCGTATTTTACGTCGTACTACGTGAATAGGGCTGTGCGTAGGTTACGTTCACGTTGTAAGCAGTGTATTGACGTATCTTAGACAGCTCTTTCGACGTAACTGTGAGCATGCGCACTGGGATGCGTCCAAGAGACTACGCATGCGTAGTTCGTTATTTGAAGTTCAGCCCATCATTTGCATGGGGTCACGCTTCACTATAATATATCACGCCCACTTCCTGCCCACTTCCACCTACTTTGACTTAAGTTGGCTTATGCCGACAACTATACGCTACGCCGGCGCAACGTTGAGCGCATATTGTTTGTGAATAGCATGCTTGCCTCTCAACGTTGTGCCGGTGTAGCGTAAAAAGACGATGCGCTACGCCGGCATAAATATACGCTGCTCTACGTGAATCCGGGCCATTAGCTTTTATTATTTAATTAATTGTACCACTTAGCGCCCCCTATCATTCACTCTCCACAAGCTACACATATTGTAGCTGCTGAATTTTAATATTATCTGTCCTGGAATCCAGCGATGTCGGCACCCTAGCTGATGTTTCCATTGGCTCTTGGGTGCTGCCGCCGCGATTCGTGGTTAGGGTAACCAGCGGTGAAGCCTTTTTCAACTTCACAGCCGGTTCCCTACTTCATATGAGTGAAGCGTGCTGCGCTTTCTGAATTGCCCAGCGGTGGGGGAAGGAGGAGGGGTGCTGAACTTCTGAGTGATCTTGTTGTGGCAAGATCTCTAGAAAGTGGGGACAGGTACCTGTCACAAACAGGTACCCGCGCCCCCCTGAAAGGTGAACAGTGCATAGCATTTAAAAAATAGAAAACGCGTGTAAAGATGAACTATTATTATTATAGCGCCAACAGTTTGTGCACGCTTTACAATATAAAGGGAGACAATACAGTTACAATACAATAAAATATAGTTGGGAGGGCCCTGCACAAAGGAGCTTACAATCAAATAGGATGCGGCAAGTTGTGCAAAAAGTAATAACTGTGAGGGATGAGCTGATGGGAGAAATAACATTTCAGTTGCTAAGCGTAGGTGGGATAGGCTTCCATGAAGAGATGAGTTTAAAGGGATTGCCTAAAAGTTAGCCAGAGTAGAAGATATCCAGACAGATTGAGCTAGAGAGTTCCAGAGGATGGGAGATGCTCTGGAATAAGTCCAAGAGACAAGCACGAGAGGAGAAGACAAGAGAGCAGGAGGTCTAAGGAGGAGCAGAGAGGATGGTTTGGGTAATATTTTGAGACAAGATTGGTGATGTAGCACGAGGCAGAGTTATAAATGGCCTTTAGCTACCCTAGAATAGGCCTTAAACATAAACAGGAGGTACATAGAAAATGATATGTCCCTCCAGAGAAAAGTTGATTTGTTCAAGATCTAAATAATGTCCCGATAAAAATATTTTGGAGCAAACCGAACACTTCTGGTTACTATTTGTCAAAATACATCTTTTATCCTAAGTGAAATCTTTCATATTTTCGGCCTTCAGCTGAACTTTTTTTGGAAAGTGAACACAAAAGAAGACAGACTGTGCGTAATCGGGATTTAATGGTGGCCAAAAACATAATTATAAAGCGACTTCAGAGAAATAAGAGAATATTGATTTCCAAAACATGATGATAGTATTCTCTAAGGAAATGATCTTCGTACCCCCAAGACAAGGAATTGATATGAGGCACACAAGTAGTGTAAATTACAGGAAATAACGGAGAACGTACTGCTAGGGCAGCAGCTATAGAGGATGTGCTGTCAAATATCAAAGTACAAGGCAAAATGTTTATACCAATTATTACCCTATTATACAGGATTTAAAAAGCGCAGCACTTTACAATGCAGAGGGGGGACAGCACAATTACAGTTCAATACAGAAGAAATAGGAGGGCCCTGCTTGTGGAGCTTACATTCTAAAAGGGAGGGGAAGGTGGTATGAAAGGAAATAGCTGTAGGGCAGGGGTGTCAAACTCTATTTCATTGTGGGCCACATCAGCATTATGATTGTCCTGAAAAGGGCCGGTTGTATCTGTAAGATTAGATTTCGGGGGCATCCCCTCCCCATATATTAGATGTCAAGAGCCACCCCACCAGCAGAAGTTGAGTCCCTCACTCTCCCTTACATCACAGTGCACCCCCCGTTC
The DNA here is from genome assembly GCA_029574335.1 of Rana kukunoris. Taxonomy (NCBI): domain Eukaryota; kingdom Metazoa; phylum Chordata; class Amphibia; order Anura; family Ranidae; genus Rana; species Rana kukunoris. The sequence continues at coordinate 64,941,641 of CM056049.1, forward strand.
CTTATGCTGCTGCTGCTGGGAAGAAGTTGGATGCATTGCTTGAAAGCAGAAAGTAAGGGTCTGGAGGAAGACATATTGCAGCCATGTCCCCCATATACAGCCATGTCCCCCACATATTGCAGCCATGTCCCCCCCATATTGCAGTCATGTCCCCCACATATTGCAGCCATGTCCCCCATATACAGCCATGCGCCCCACATATTGCAGCCATGTCCCCCATATACAGCCATGTCCCCCACATTTTGCAGCCATGTCCCCCCCATATTGCAGTCATGTCCCCCATATACGCAGCCATGTCCCCCCATATACGCAGCCATGTTCCCCCCATATACGCAGCCATGTTCCCCCCATATACGCAGCCATATCCCTCGTACCTGATGATGATGCCCCCGACAACCCATACAAAGCCGCTGCCGCCGTGAACATTGTAGGCTCCTTTACTTTCAATAGCTGTTTTCCCTGCAGCGCACTATGTAAAGGACACTCCCTCTTGCTCGGGATTGGACAGATCCCGAGCAAGAGGGAGTGTCCTTTACATGGTGCGCTGCAGGGAAAACAGCTATTGAAAGTAAAGGTGCCTACAATGTTCGCGGCGGCAGCCGCTTTGTATAGGCGGCGGGAGCGGCTTTGCATATGCGTCGGCGGTGGCGGCGGGGGGGGGAAGTATTCTATTTAGGTATCGGGGGTATTTGCAGGAGTACAAGTACAACGGATCAAAAAAATCACGGTTCGTATCGTTCCTCGGATAAGGAGTCACGGATCACGGATCGGATCGTTTTTCAGATCAGCAAAAAAAAAAAAATCTCCCCCACTGTAATATCCACATCTCCCCCCCCCCCCACTGCAGTGGCGTCACTCGGTGCAAAAAAATAATAAAAATGGTGTCACCCCCCCCCACCCACTATGGTCACCCCCTCAGTACAGACACCCCACAGTAGTGCAGACCTCAGACGGTAACCCCCCCACATAGTGCAGACCTCAGACAGTAACCCCCCCACATAGTGCAGACCTCAGACAGTAACCCCCCCACATAGTGCAGACCTCAGACAGTAACCCCCCACATAGTGCAGACCTCAGACAGTAACCCCCCAGTAGTGCAGACCTCAGACAGCGGCGTGTGTGTGTTTCCCTCAAGCGCGGGCTCCTCCTCCTCTGTGGGTGTGAACAGAGAGGAGGGCCGCCGCGGGTGTACCAAGATGGCCGCCGCTCTGGAGCTAGGCCGAAGCCAGGGACTTTCCTAGGCTGAGGCTCCGGAGCGCTTCGGTGACCCGTTCGGATCACGGATCGGTGACGATCCGTTGCACCCCTAGAGATGATGTAAAAAAAAACTATTATTTGCAAACAGACACCAACCATTAAACCACTGGGTGCCTTTTTTTTATGACCTGGAAGGTCAAGCCATAATTTGCTAGCATGCATCGCATACTAGCACATTATGTGAAACTTACTTAAAAAACAAAGTATCTTCCTTCCGGGTCCACGGACTCCAGCTGTGTGACTGGCCAGAGCCGCGATGACGTTACTCCTGAACATGCGTGGGGGAGCTGTCGTTAACCGCACCGAATTCTGAAGGAACGGCACGGACGGCCGTTCCTTCACAGCATCGGTTGAATAAATAGTAAATATCTCCCAAATGGTGCACGTTTATGAGATATTTACAACACCTATAGGTAAGCCTTATTATAGGTACAATACCTATAGGTACAAGTCAAAGATTTAACTTTACAACCACTTTAAAAGCTTTTCTCCTTTAATTATTAAAAGAAAGGATGAGTAAGCTATTGTGCAAGATACTGAGTCAGCAAACAACAGAACTAAACAGTGAACATGGATTACATTGTATAAACCACACAGAATTTACTGTACGGTGTACAATACACCACTTAAAACAAAGCAAACCAATACACTAAGCAAGCATGGTTTGGAAAAAATCAATACTATTGTTAAAATTCAAGACTACCATACATAGCTCTATGGCCATGGTCAATGCTTGAAACCACAAAAAAATGTGACTTAGAGATATTACTAACAAAACAAAATTTATCACAGCATTACGTAAATACAAAAAAAAAAAAAAAACACTGCCCTGTATTTGTTTGTTTTTGTTCTGTGTGTCTCTGTACTTCACAGAAACATGAAACTTGATTAACAACTAAACTGAAACTGCAGGCACAATATATGATTTTTTATTTATTTTTAATCATTTTTAAAAAGGAATCAGTTAACTATTATGTCTCTATACCCTGTAAACAGTCATTTCAGCAAAAAACATTTTTTCCTTTACAACTCCTTTTTAAGCAAGCAAGAAAGATCTTCTGGATGTTATCTATCAGGATGCCTTGGTGTCATTTACTAAAGTTGAAGGTTGTTTCAATGATTTCCTCTGTCTTATGAGTCGATGTATTGGAGCGTAGTTTAGTTTTTTCCCTGTAATATCTATACTGGCTGGCAAAGTGTTTGTTACCCCACCATTTCATATTCCTTATAATAAGTGTCTGTTGGACCATGCACTTGTTTGTAAAAGTATCTGGTTCTCTTTGTATTACTTGTGTGAAATCCCTTTGTGTGATCCTGGTTATCTTGCTAATCCCTCTGATTCCCTGTTAAAAACTGACCACACTAAGCAGGAGAACACACTGTGGTCAGTTCTCTAGCTATGCTGGGAACTTAGCCTGCTCGCCTCCAATAATCAGACTTGTCCTGACACACCCCAGCTGCACAGCTATTCACTGGAAAGCTCAATGTGCTGTTGCTTCCCCTCCCCTCATCTCTTTTGCAGCTGATAACATAGGGAATGTGATCACTTCTAAAAAGGGGGGGGGGGTATTTATGTTTTTTTATATATATATCTATACCAAAATGGATTACCATAGTTTCTGAAGTCTAGTGTTACTTACCCTTATACTCCCAGTGTTTTAAAAGTGAACGTTTATGTACATACCAAAAGCAAACATACAGCACATAGCCACCCACAACACTCCCCCCAGCTACATCACCAACCCCACTTCAAGACATCACCCAAATCGCCCTCTCTGCTCCTCCCAGGATATCTTGTACTCTAGCTTCCTTGTTACCTCCTCCCATGCTTGCCTCCAGGACTTCTCCAGAACCTCTTAAAGCGGATCTCCCGCGCCCCCCCCCTTTTTTTTTGTTTTGCCATTTGATTTTTGAAAGTATATGAAATGAGTTACTCACTTCTCTGCCGATTCTAATCATCTGCACAGTGATTCCTTCTGAAATCATAACTTTTATTCGGTCAGGAAAGCCGTTTCCATTCTGCTTGTGGGCATGAAGCCGACAAGCACTTCCTTGTTTTGGTGAATGCTCAACTCCCAGCATTCACTGCCTCTCATTCCTGCACATGCTCATTTCCGTGGCCGCCATCCTGCTACACCCCATACTCCTGCACAGTAATGATAGTGAGAAGGGGCAAGCGGACATATTGTTACACCCACCAGAGTTTGAGGCCTTGTACACATGAGCAGACACATTTGTTCAAATCGGTCGGACAGACCGATTTGAACAAATCTGTCTGCTGGGGACGTATTGGTTTGATCGTGTACACACGATCAAACCAAAATCCCCACCACCAGACGGCGCGCTGATGTGGCGTGACATTGACGCCGCCACACCAGGAAGTAAAACACTTCCGCGCATGTGTCGAAACCATTCGACGCCGGTGCGAGAAGACATGTCTGCTGGTTAGCGTACTAACCAGTAGACATGTCGGGCGGACGGGTTTCCAGCCGACAGATTTGAAAGCATGCTTTCAAATCTGTCGGCTGGCCAAATCCATCGGTTCGCCCGTACACACCATCAAATCTGTCTGCTGGGATGGTCTGACAGACCATTTCCAGCAGACAGATTTGGTCGTGTGTACGCGGCCTTATGCAGACAATCATCAGTGTTGGCTGTAAGAGTGCAACTGGAGTGCAACTGTCGGCACTGCAGATTCGGCCACTGGCACTGCACAGCGTGGATGGAGGAATTTGAAAGAAAAACGATCAGTGTATGGACCGTTTTAGTTTGCGCTCCTCCAGCGATGTTCTCAAATTTTTCTTCTGGACTGATGTCTTCTTTCTTAGGTTGTAGGTGGCCACTGATGATGGAACTCCTGCCGATACATGCTGGAGGTACAGTGTGACAGCATGTACACTTCGAGTGTACACTGCATATTTGCCGCAGTCAATCACATTTTAAAAATTGTTAGAAGAGAAAGTAGATATTTAGCAGAAGAGATATACTGGAGGTAAAAAAAAAAACTGACAACTAAACAAATGTATCCCTGCTTTGAAGAGAATGTTTTTATCCTGCCTGAATTTTCATTTTCCATTAAAATACCTGTTTACCGATCAAAGCATCATTTAGTGCAATTATGTTCTGAAGGATGCAATTTATTATAATAAATGACTATATTTTTATGCACATGGCCAGAATAAAGAATCTGGTCGACTGCTCACCTTCTTGCTTTGCTCCAGTTTTCACACTTCAGCCTTTATGTCTCTGGTAAATATATATAATATATAAAATCTTATGATGGGAAAGGCTCGTCTATTATTTTATATTTTTCATATTTTGAAGAAAAGCAGAAGACTGGATTTCCAATTTAAAGAAAATAAAGTAGATAAACATCTGGATTTATTCTTATGGTAACAGGTAGGCAGAGGTCCAACTCAACCACAAATTGAACAATGATTTCACGACTAGGATCATTTCACTTTCCAGTAATACAGTTTTGCAGAAATGATACTGGGTTAGGTACACTCAGCTCAAAACATAATTATCTCCTTTTTTACAAATTGTCAAAACAGTAGCAGTTTTACTTTAGAACTCGGAAAATAAAGTCAAATTATACATAATAATAGTATGCATAATAATAATGCAATAATATACATAAATAATTTACAGTATAGCTATAAAGTCAGCTGTATTATATGTGAGTTGGGTACAGTTTTTGGATGACATGTAGGGAGTCTAATTTTCTCAGAGTCGGTTCACACTGGGGCGACACGACTTCCAGAGCGACTTTCAGAGGCGACTCAGACATGACTTGAGCATGAACCATAGGGCGATCTGGGGGCGATTTACAACACGACTTCCAGAATAGGAGACATTCCAGTGGCCAATAAAACAACAATCAGCTCTGGGAGAAGGAGGGAGAGGGAGGGGGAGGGAGAGGTTTGCCTGTGAGAAAATGTATGTTATCTTATCTGGAAAGTAGCTAGTGATCAGACTTGAGTGACAAGTCGGATTGAAGTCGTACAGGAACCTTTTCTGAAGTCGGAGCGACATGAGTAGTGTGTATTAACACCACTCCCATTCACTAACATTGTTTTTCTCTACAGCACGACTTGGGGCGACTTGAGGCGACCTCAAGTCGGATCCCAAGTCGCCCCAGTGTGAACCGACTCCAGACAAGCATTGTACAACAATGACAGCTAATCTTCCAATATCATGAATATGACCAACATTTTTCAAAACAATACACTGTTAAAACAGGATGAATTCACATTCTAAATAAGAAAAAAAAAAAAAACGCTCCGCTTCAGTGCACATTAATAACCATGTATTATTGCACTTTAGTGGGCTTTAGCATGCTTTTTGTTTGACACTTTTGAACTCTTGAAGAACTGGCACTAAATGTTAGATGATGTTTGCTAAGCTAAGCTTGCCATTCAATGGGGTCAAATTGATGTTTGTTTTGACTGCAACAATGAGAAAATTAGAAGGAGTAGGATGGAAATGTTTTCTTGAACAAACAAAATTCCTAACATTGTATGTGGTTTTCATTTGGGAAAGTCCTTTTGTTCCAAAATTGATTAAAAGCAAATAAAATTTTAAACTACTTTCGAATGACATTAGTCAAGTCTTGGAATGCACTGAGAATTTTCGTACAAATGCCCATACAAAAGTTTGTTCCAAAATCCCAACTAGTGTTTGGTCAGCTTTAGAGCACCAACATTGTGAACACGGTCAGTGAACGAAAAACACACAGTGATCTATATGACAAATAGCAGGTTGACATTCCTACTTTGACCGAAGATGATCAGGAAGACTGCGTGCTTCCATTCTTGAAAATTATGATTACCTCTAGAGATTGGTTTCTTCAACAGAAATTCCTCCATCATGTCTATTACACACCCCAACGATAGTGTCTTATATACCCTGGGACCTCAGATACTTGTGTTTGTTGTGGCCCAGAGGTGGGCACTTATTTTCATGTCTTTTGGTCATGCCTGGCTATACAATACTATTGGAATGGAGTGGTGGCTGCAGTAAATGATGCGAGTGATCTCTCTGTTCCCCTGGACCCAGTCATTTGGCTACTGCCTAATAATACCTGCGAAATACACATGACTCTTTGTGATCCAATATGCATGCTATGCACATAGCGAAATTATTTTACGCTGGAAGTCTTCATCCGATCCTATTGTGAGTGGATGGAAACTGGTTGTTAATGGTACCCTTCCCTTGTACAAGTTAACCTATGCTAGTAGGGACTGTCATATGTTAGTGTGGTATTAAACTGATTTTACGGTATTACGCTATTTTGAGCACTTATTTTATTTACATGCAGAGCTTTATGGCAGTGAATTGGTTGGAACTGGGATTATCTGCTACACCTACCAGTGAGGTCTTTTTGTACATGTTTACACGCCAAACACGAGCGTGTAAGGCAATTTGAGTTGGTGAGTTTTGCATCTGAAGGGAGAGGATTCACTGACACAGGGTGTGGTGGAAGATTGGAAGCTATTATCATTATTTTTTCACAAACCTACTTGATGTGCTATATGGACTTATATTTAATTAATATTTAAAGACATTTACATATTTTTTGAAATTTGTGCACATATTCACTTTTGTCACATGGTGATGTTTATGGACATTAGCACTATTTTTGAATACCTGTGAAAACTGATATTTCATCTTACATTGTTTACAGCGCTGCTTATATTTTATTACACACATTTTTGGGGTTTTTCAATTTTTTTTTTATTCGCTTCTAAATTCAAACGCGGCATGTAAACACGGCAAAATTGACATTTTAAACGTGGGTTACTTATCAGTCAAGTTAAATCGTTCAGGAGAGGTAGTAAAAACGTCCCGTGTACATGAAGTCTTAGTGTCAGACTGATAACCAGACGACACCTGACAGACATAACAAACAAGACCAAAGCACTAGGCCATCAGTATAACTCCAAGGCTAAAACAAAACAATGCTAACACTAATCCAACTGTAAATGCGTATTAACTAAATACCAGCTTCCATACCTCATGACACATAGACTAACACCTAGAAAAGTCAACAGATCCTCACAACAGTCTACATATATACATCCCTTAATCAGGATACCTCCATAACCAGTACCAGAACACTTGTGTATAACACCACATAGGCAAGGTATTGCAATCTCCATGAACTTTGAAATAGGTCAGCTTATTCAGATACTGCAGAAATATTATTTGTCCACCCACTACAGCAGAATGCCAGCAGTTTAGACTATAATGGCTGTGTGTTGAGTTATTTTGAGGGGACAGCAAATTTACACTGTTATACAAGCTGTACACTCACTACTTTACATTGTAGCAAAGTGTCATTTCTTCAGTGTTGTCACATGAAGAGATATAATAAAATATTTTCAAAAATGTAAGGGGTGTGAAATAATGTCATTTGATTATATTTAATGGACAGGGTCTTGGCTAAGGATTCATGTCGGTGTATCGCCATACTCCGCTCCCCATCACAGACTGCTCCGGAAGTGCTGTGGTGGCCAACTGCGCATGCGTGATGCGTTCCAATGCATTTACGGCAGTGCACACCAGCGAAACCTCGTTCGGCATCCAGGCTCTTTCCTTAACATCCCCGTGGATTGGAAGATGTTAAAAAAAGAGCCAGGAGGCCAAGCGAGCCGCCCGAGCGAAGCGAGGACATGAGGCCGACTGGCCACTTTCCCCTAAGTCCACGTCGCTCTGAATGACGGCTTCGCTGGTGTGCAGTGTCGTAAATGCATTGGAACGCATCGCAGATGCGTTTGGAACGCATCGCGCATGCGCAGTTGCCCACCACAGCACTTCCGGAGAAGTCTGTGATGGAGGAGTCGAATATGACGCGTCACCGGAGCTAGGACTCTAAATCCCTCACTTATATTTTGATTATAGTAGATCCAAATTGAGCAGTGTAGGCATGGCGAAGTTGCAAATAGTGAAATAAGTGAGTGTTATGCAATTGATATTTAGATTTCATATCATCAAATTGAAGGAGTGTTCCATTCCGCACAATATCGCCAACCTTTTTGACACCAAATTTGGTCCATGTATCAGGGTCTGGGTATCTATAAACATTAGGTAACTGGGGTTCTTCCATACTGGACGATTAGGAAGAACTCTAATGACAGTCCCCAATTTTGCCTTACTAGCCACCTCTAGGCTCTTACTGTGGCATGCATAGATGTAGTAATGGGGTATGGGGTCCTACTTCCCCGAAACAGCAAGCAAGTGGGTCAGTGCCTCGTAGGAACCAATTATGGTGGCCTTTAATGTGACTGCCACATCGTCGTCCAGAAGAGTCAGTCACCTATGGGCAAAGACCAGTTGACCTGCCAGGAAGTAATGGAAAAAATTAGGAACCACTAGACCCCCCTGTTTCAAACCCTCTGACTCTTCTAACCATTATTATGTTGCTTGCACTGTTTGTACTTTTCAGGTACCCATTGAAGGGGAGCCTTACAAGAGCAAGTACGCTCTTAAAATGGTTATTGCCTTTCCACATTCCGGAACAAATATGCTTTGAAGTCCCAGTGCCTCTAATATGTTTTTGCATACCAGCATGTAGCATCTTGACATAATCCTTGAGCCACAGGGGTATTTGAGCCAATGCTTCACAAGTGGAAAAAAGTGGACTATCTGAAGGAAACTTACCCAAACATGGTAAACACACAAATAAAGGCAGATGGTGTGCTAATTACTTAAATGCTGCTGCTATAAACTATATTCCTGAAATGTGAATTTTGGACATCCAGTATAAAATACTGCTGGAGAAAGTACTTAATCGCGAGATGTTGTATCATTATTAGGAAGAAAAAGCCATCAGGTCTAATTTAAAATCTAAAAAGTCTGATAACAAACAGCCGTGATGGCGAGCAATACATTAACTCAGTCCTGATAACAATGGTGCTTCCTGCTGAGCAGACAAATGTTTTACCGCCAAGACTTTTCACTGGAACAGCTAATGCATTGCAATACACAGCACGTGCTGCTGCCAAAAGTAATGTTAAAACAGGCCAGTTACAATGAAATAGAATGACGATTCATTCAACTGTAAATAAAAAACGACTCTCCTTTATAAAAACATGTTGTCTGCTTTTTTTAGCAATAGAAAATCTGCTCTAGCCTGGCTGGTGCCTATGATGGTGCTCATTTCCGGACTGCCACACGCCGATATACGTCGGCTGTTTGAAGAGGGATATCTTTTTTATGGCAGCAGCTAGCTGCCATAACCCCGATATCCTCTTCTTCAGCGGTCCGGTTTCCGATAATAGTGGTCTCTGCGGCGGATTCGCCACAAGATCACTTTTATCGGTGGCGGGAGAGGACCCCCCTCCTTACCAGAGCCTGGGTGGCGCGCAGCGGGGAAAAACAGTGCACAGCGCATCGCTGAGGAGCCGATACGTGTGCCTGGCGGCCGTAATGGCCGCCCGGGTATACGCGATTGGCGGTGGAGACCGATCTGTGTCCCTTGTACATAGGGACACAGCATCGATCAGATCCCCCAGTCAGTCCCCTCCCCCCACAGAGTTAGAACACACCCAGGGAATACATTTAACCCCTTCCTCACCCCCTAGTGTTAACCCCTTCAATGCCAGTCACATTTATACAGTAATTAGTGCATTTTTATAGCACTGGTCGCTGTATAAATGTGAATGGTCCCAAAAATGTGTCAAAAGTGTCCGATGTGTCCGCCGTGATGTCGCAGTCCCAATAAAAATCGCAGATCGCCGCCATTACTAGTAAAAAAAAAAATATAAAAAAAAATCATAATACAGTCCCCTATAAGCATTTTACTGCTACGGCGCGGCGGGGTTATCTTGGGACGTCGTCCTTCACTTTTGCGATTGCACGTCCCCTTTGCGATTGCGATTGCGAGTGTCCGTGCTCGCCGGGTCTAGAAGACCCGGCGCATCACGGATCACGGTAAATTGCCGCTGATCGCGGCCATTTACCACGTGATCGCGCCGTCGAATGACGGCGCGATCACTTGTAAACAAACCGGCGCCATTTGATGACGCCGGTTCCTCCCTCTCCTCCCTCTCCTCCCTCTCCTCTCTGTACAGTGTGCGAGGAGAGGGGGGGGGGGAGCGGGGTGTCAGCAGCTGAGCTGTGGCTGGATCTGTGACAAATGCAGTCACAGATCCAGCCATCCCTCAATCCATCCCAGCTCTGCAATCCCCCAGTACCCTGCAATCCCCAGTACCCAGGAATACCCCAGTACCCAACAATACCCCAGTACCCAACAATACCCCAGTACCCAACAATACCCCAATACTCGGCAATACCCCAGTACTCGGCAATACCCCAGTACTCGGCAATACCCCAGTACTCGGCAATACCCCAGTACTCGGCAATACCCCAATACTCGGCAATACCCCAATACTCGGCAATACCCCAGTACTCGGCAATACCCCAGTACTCGGCAATACCCCAGTACTCGGCAATACCCCAGTACTCGGCAATACCCCAATACTCGACAATACCCCAATACTCGGCAATACCCCAATACCCTGCATGATACTTTGCAATACCCCAATACTCTGCAATACCCTGCGCGATACTCTGCAATACCGCCTATGGGGATTATTAAGTAGCAAAGTTTGGCGCCATTCCACGAGTGTGCGAAATTTTGAAGGGTGACATGTTGGGTATCTATTTACTCGGCGTAACTTCATCTTTCACATTATGAAAAAAAATTGGGCTAACTTTACTGTTTTGTTTTGTTTTAAGCACAAAACAGTTTTTTAAAAAACACACGTTCAATACATTTCTGCGAAAATACCGTACGAGATAAAAAGTTGTAACGGCCGCCATTGTATTCTCTAGGGTCTTTGCTAAAAAAGCATATATAATGTTTTGGGGTTCTAAGTAATTTTCTAGCAAATAAATTATGATTTTTCCATGTAGGAGAGAAATGTCAGAATTGGTCTGGGTGTTCCAGAACGCCTGATGGCGTTCCCTGCATGTTGGGCCTCTAAATGTGGCCACACTGTGTAAAAGTCCCACACATGTGGTATCGCCATACTCGGGAGGAATAGCAGAATGTGTTTTGGGGTGTAATTTGTGGTATGCATATGCTGTGTGTGAGAAATAACCTGCTAATATGACAGAAACAAGTTTTTTTTTTTTTTTTTTACAGAATTTTCATCCGTTTTTCTTTTATAGCGCAAAAAATAAAAAGCCCAGGGGTGATCAAATACCACCAAAAGAAAGCTCTATTTGTGTGAAAAAAAGGACAAAAATTTCAAATGGGTACAATGTTGTATGACTGAGTAATTGTCATTCAAATTGTGAGAGCACCGAAAGCTGAAAATTGGTCTGGTTAGGAAGGGGGTTTAAGTGCCCAGTGGTCAAGTGGTTAACTGAGAAATTTTTTTTTTTTTTAATTGGGATATTTATTATAGCAACAAGTAAAAAATATATATATATATTTAAATTGTCGCTCTTTTTTTGTTTATAACGCAAAAAATAAAAACCGCACGGGCGATCAAATACCACCAAAAGAAAGCTCTATTTGTGGGGGAAAAAAGGACGCCAATTTTGTTTGGGTGCCACGTCGAACAACCGCGCAATTGTCAGTTAAAGCGACGCAGTGCCGGAAGCTGAAATTTCGCCTGGGCACGAAGGGGGTTTATGTGCCCAGTAAGCAAGTGGTTAAGTGTGGCCTGGCTGTGGAAAAAGCAATTAAAAATTTAGGGTGCATCAGAAGAGGGATTACCTGCAGGAGGACTAACTAGGTCCTGATTGCCCTATATAGATCTTTATTGGGACGCCTGTTTATTACTTTGTCCTGTTCTGGAGACTTCATCTACATGAAGATTTAAGGGTGTGAATAAGCTTCAGAAGTGTTTTAATGATGAATCCAGGGCCCAGGGAATTACAAGTAAATCACATCCAAAGACGTGACCCCGGCTCCTCAGGTCCGCACTGTTGACGTATTCTGTCAATGGCGCGGACCCGAAGTGGTTAAAGTGGAACTTTTTTCATTTTCCATCTATTAAATCTTCTGCCCTTGTTGTTTAAAATTTGGATAGTAAAACTGCCTGGAAATCCCTTATACAGCCCACTTTCTGTTTCTTGTCTTGCCTGTGCTTATGACTAGGGGTGCAGCGGATCAAAAAACTCACGGTTCGGATCGTCCCTCGGATCGGCAGTCACGGATTGGATCATTTTTCGGATCAGCAAAAAAAAAAAAAAGACAGTGACCCCCCCCCCCCACAGTAGTACAGGCACACAGTGACCCCCCCCCCCTCAAGTAGTACAGGCACACAGTGACCCCCCCCCAGTAGTACAGGCAGAAGGTGACCCCCCCCCCCATAGTACAGGCAGACAGTGACCCCCCCTGTGCAGACCTCAGATCGCGTGTACCAAGATGGCCGCGGCTCCGGAGCTAGGCCGAAGCCGTGGCCTTTTTCTAATGCTTTGGCCGCGGCGGTAGTCCGCGGATCGCATACCGTGCCGATCCGAAGGGGGTGACCCGTTCGGGTCACGGATCAACCGTGATCCGTTGCACCCCTACTTATGACATCGTGCACAGCTCTCTCTTTCGTAAGAGTTTGCCAGGAAGGGAGGGGGGATGAGTCAAATGAGGGCAAATTAGCGCTGCAGAGCTAGAGGTGTGCCTCTGTGTGTCTGTGTAAATCCAGGAAGTGAACAGGCAGCCGCTTCAGCTGCCAAAAGTTAAAATGGTTGCAGCCAGACTCAGTGGAGAGAGATTTCTGCAGCATATTTGGCCAGTACAGAATCACAACATATATAAAATATGCAAAGTAGTTGGAGGGAAGCTTCAAGATGTTTAAATTACAAATTATGTGAGCAGACTGCAGTTCCTCTCTAAATTTCAGTAAAAAAAATAGAGCACTTAGGCAAGAATATTGCAACATTGAGAAGTTAGCCATAAAGCATTTCCTGCTGTAAAAATGAGATATAAAACAATGTAAAACAAGTTAATCTTTTATCAACCAGAGAACAGCTATATCTTGAAGGGGTCGTAAAGGAAAAAAAAATTCCCTAAATAGCTTCCTTTACCTTAGTGCAGTCCTCCTTCACTTACCTCATCCTTCGATTTTGCTTTTAAATGTCCTTATTTCTTCTACGAAATCCTCACTTCCTGTTCTTCTGTCTGTAACTCCACACAGTAATGTGAGGCTTTCTCCTGGGTGTGGAGAAAGCCTCTTGAGGCGGGAGCGGGTGAGCAGACAAGTCGGGACACTCTCTCCTTTGCAGATAGAGAAAGGAGCTGTGTGTTAGTGGGCATCCTGACACTCCTGCTCGCCCCCTCAAGAGGCTTTCTCCACACCAGGAAGAAAGCCTTTCATTACGGTGTTGAGTTACAGACAGGAGAACAGAAAGTGCGGATTTCTCAGAAGAAAGAAGGACATTTAAAAGCAAAATGGAAGCATGAGGTAAGTGAAAAAGGACTGCACTAAGGTAAAGGAAGCTATTTAGGGGGAAAAAATCCTTTACAACCCCTTTAAACTGGATGTGGGCTTGAAAGAAGGAAAGGGGGCACCACAGGCAGCCATAAAAATAAATAAATAAACACAGTATGACCTACCTGTGATAGGAAAATATTGCTTTAGCTCAGGTTGCACAGTCACTATTATAAGTTAGGTTCACTTTAATAAATACAATATTTTAGCTTCCAGCTAAAAGGCTCCTTAATCCAAAAACCTCACAAAGGAATGAAATGTGCTAGATAAATTGCTATGGACAGTGAGATCTTCAAATAGTCCAGATGATGTTCCCAAGCAAGGTAAAGCAAGAGGTTTAAATAGAAGCTGAGAGCATCTCCAATTAGATAATCGCAGCGTGATGAGATTTAAAGCTTCCAGATGGAAATGTTAAAGTAAGAGTACAAGAAGCACATTATTTGAAACAACAGCATGGACAACCCCTGTGAATGGGAACTGCATTGTACTGAAACATTATTTTCATTTTCAATAAATGATATAATACTTAGGAAAGTTGTTCATAACTACTGATTAAAGAAGACAGGTAGATGTGCAAACTTATAACAGCCAATCAGATTTTTTACTCCCACCAATCAGCAGTGATCTGAAATCGGATAGGATGCTAGAGGTTGGGGCACTTTACTGCTTTTTCCAATAGTTAACTCAACAAGTCAATGTGGGGGCAAGCCGAGATTTTTGAATTTTGTTTTCCTCAAAAAGTTTTGAATAGTGAAGACCATCATAATCTGTTTAAATGTTACCTTTACGTAATAATATATATTCATTGTATGACTAGGTGTATCCTACCCAAGTGATTGGCATCATTCTTGTTTTTTCTATACTAACTGACAAGTAACTGACAAGAATTTGGAGAAAGTGACCTTTCCGCATGAAATAATAATGACATGTTTCCATCCCTATTTGATTGGTAAAAAAAAGGAAGATAGAAATGGGACTTTACATGAAACATGTCATTATAGGTAGTGGTAATATGTATGACTGAATTGACTATATTTTAAATTGATTTAATGTTGTTAACCCCTAGGGGTAGTCAATTTTTTTTTTTTTTAAAGCATGAATAAGTAGAATATAGTACAAATATAATAAGAGATTTATATCATTTTTATAATATTAATAACAAATTTCATGCAGACAAATCAAAAGACATGATTAGGCAGATACAGACAAATACATAAACCAATAAAATTACAAAATACATGTATCACATGATGCAAATACAGATAAGAAAAATAATGTTGTTGAAATTCATGATTAAAATAAAAACTTGACGGGGCATCCTTAGTTTAAAAACTGACGTGTTTCTTGGCTTCCTGACAGTCATCAGGGGTAAGATGCACATATTTACTTAACAGTTGAAATAAAGTAGCTATTAAAGCGGAGGTTCACCCTCAAACTGAACTTTCTGTCTATCATATCTGCAGCCTTAATAAATCCCTGTAGTGTTGTAATTTTTTTTAAGATCGGTACCCTTACCTGTATTCAGCATGACTTCCGGGTCTTCTTCCCTGCGGGGAGTGGGCGTGTCGCTCCTTTTCCCCGACGGGAAGCTCTGCAGGATGTCTCCTGGGAGTTACGTCTCAAGATTCCCAGGAGACGATCTGAACCAGAAAGAGGTGTATTCTCGCGCTATCGCGAGTCACGTGACGCGACGCATCACCGCTTCCATGAAGTCTTTGCTTGTGGGCTTTAGACTGCCCACAAGCAAAATGGAAAATCCCAGGATTCATTTTTAAAAGTTCATATTTAGGATGGAAACAGAACGGAAGCTAGTACAAGCGGCTAGCAAGTGAGTGCTTCACTACTATCTTTATTACTAAACATTGCACATAGTGAAAAAAATTCGAGAAACCGCGGAACACCCGCATTAATATCTGTAACCTTCAAATAAAAAAAAGATATGAAAAAAAAGGATTTTTAATAACAGCTTACCTGTAAAATCCTTTTCTTGAAGTACATCACGGGACACAGAGCGCATAGTCATTACATATGGGTTATATGGGTACCTTCAGGTGTGGACACTGGTGTAATCAACTTCACAGGAAGTTCCTCCCTATATAACCCCCTCCCACTGAGAGTGCTTCAGTTTTGTAGCAAGCAATTTCTCCGAGGTTACACAATGTTCCCCAAAAGAGGGGTGGGAGCTCTGTGTCCCGTGATGTACTTCAAGAAAAGGATTTTACAGGTAAGCTGTTATTAAAAATCCTTTTTTCTTTATCGTACATCACGGGACACAGAGCGCATAGTCATTACATATGGGATGTCCCAAAGCAATGCTCCATGAAGGGAGGGAGACCGTAAGGCCAAAATTAGCCAAACAGAAAATATATCAGGAGGTAAAATAGCTCCACCAACAGAAAAAAAGGGGGCGTGAATCGGGCCAGAGGATTCTATACT
Organism: Rana kukunoris; assembly: GCA_029574335.1. Taxonomy (NCBI): domain Eukaryota; kingdom Metazoa; phylum Chordata; class Amphibia; order Anura; family Ranidae; genus Rana; species Rana kukunoris. The sequence goes on from CM056049.1 coordinate 64,957,777, forward strand.
GCTGCCCGTAGGACCGCCTGCCCAAATGCTGCGTCCGTAGCCTTTGTGACGTCCAACTTATAAAATTTAGTAAACGTATGTACGGAAGACCAGGTTGCCGCTTTGCAAACCTGTGCCATAGAGATCTGATGGTGTGCCGCCCAAGAGGCACTCATGGCCCTTGTAGAATGGGCTTTAACTGATAAGGGAGGTGGAACGCGCTTCAGACCATAGGCCTGAAAAATCAGCTGCTTAATCCACCTAGCCAAGGAAGACTTGGCAGCCGGCTGACCCTTCTTGGGGCCATCCGGAAGAACGAAAAGCACATCTGTTTTCCGAATCTTCTCTGTAGCCTTGAGATAAACCCTCATGGCTCGGACCACGTCCAAAGTATGAAGCAGTCTTTCCTCTCTGGACTGGGGAGTAGGAAAGAAGGATGGTAGGACTAGGTCCTGATTCAAGTGAAAACTGGATATGACCTTAGGAAGGAAAGAAGGTTGAGGCCGCAGAACCACTCTGTCCTTATGCAGAATCAGGTACGGTTCCCTGCAAGACAAGGCTGCCAGCTCGGAGACCCTTCTGGCCGAAGCCATAGCCACCAAGAAAACCAACTTTCGGGTTAGCAGCACAAGAGGGATTTCTGTCAGAGGTTCAAACAGCTGCCTTTGTAAAGCTGACAAGACCAGATTTAAATTCCAGGGGCAGAGGGGAGCTCTAATAGGGGGATTCACATGCAAGACCCCCTGCAAGAAGGTTTTCACAAGCGAATGCGTGGCCAAAGGCCTTTGAAACCATATCGATAAGGCAGACACCTGCCCCTTTAGAGTACTGAGAGCCAACCCCTTGTCAACGCCAACCTGGAGGAATCGCAAGATCCTGTCAATAAAAAACTTGCGAGGATGCCCTCCTTGAGACTCGCACCACTCCACATAGGTCCTCCAGACTCTGTACTAGATATTTCTAGAGACTGGCTTTCTAGCCTGAATTAACGTAGATATGACTTGGGCTGAGAGGCCTCTGCCCTTAAGAATTAGGGATTCAGCCGCCAAGCCATCAAATTTAGCTGCTGTGAAGCAGGGTGGTAGATCGGGCCCTGAGACAGCAGATCTGGGCGCAGGGGGAGCGGCCACGGTGCCCCTATTGACATCCTCACGATGAGTGCGTACCAAGCCCTTCTGGGCCAGGCTGGGGCCACCAGGATCACCGGCCTGCGCTCCACCCTGATCCTTCGTAGAAGGCGGGGAATCATCTGTAGTGGAGGGAACGCATACAGGAGAGAAAACTGGTGCCAGGGGCAAACCAACGCATCGGTCCCGTAGGCCGAGGGGTCCCTGGCTCGGGATACGAATTTGTCCAATTTCTTGTTGAATCTTGTTGCCATGATGTCCACATCGGGAACTCCGAATCTTTGGCAAATCTCTTGGAATACCTGGGGGTGAAGAGACCACTCTCCCGGGAGTAACTGTTGACGACTCAAAAAATCTGCTTGAGAATTGTCTATCCCTGGGATGAACACTGCTGAGATGCAGGGTACATGGGCTTCGGCCCATGAGAAAATCAGGTTTACTTCCCTTTGAGCCGCTAGGCTCCTTGTGCCCCCCTGGTGGTTTATGTATGCCACCGCCGTGGCATTGTCGGACTGTATCCTTACTGGCAGACCCTGCAGGGGGAGAGTCCAGGCGACCAGGGCCAACCGAGCAGCTCTGATCTCTAGGACATTGATGGGAAGCAGACTTTCTGCCTCTGACCACTGTCCCTGCTGGGTCCGTTTTCCTAAGATTGCCCCCCAACCTGTTAGGCTGGCATCTGTGGTTACTATTTTCCACGGGATGGGGCAAAAGGTTTTCCCTTTTGACAATTTTTGAGGGACCAGCCACCAGTACAGGCTGCGCCTGACTCCTGGGGAAAGACCTAATGGACGGTCTAATGCCTGTATGGACCTGTTCCAAGCAGAGAGAATAGCTGCCTGGAGAACTCTGGTATGGATCTGGGCATAGGGCACTGCTTCGAAGGCGGCTACCATCTTTCCCAGCAGTCGCATGCATAGGCGAATAGTCGGCCTCTTTTTGCCTAGGACTATTTGAATTGTTTGAGTCAATGACCTGATCTTTTCTTGAGGTAAAAATATCCTCTGGCATTCTGTATCTAACCGAAGGCCTAGATATTCCAACTGTCTTGTGGGTTGCAACCTCGATTTTCCTTGGTTCACAACCCACCCGAATTCTTGTAGATGCCGAACTGTGCGGACTACTGCATGATTGAGGTTGGAAGCTGATCTGTCGATAACCAGGAGATCGTCCAGGTATGCCAGGACCAAAATGCCTTCTGTCCTTATGCCGCGTACACACGGTCGTTTTTTGTGATGAAAAAAAAACGACGTTTTCTGTGAAGTAAAAAACGAAGTTTTTGAAACGTCACTTTCAAAGACGATGTTGCATACACACCATCGTTTTTTTCACAAAAAACGAGGTTACGTTCTCCACACTTTTCCATTGAAGCTCGCTTCATAACTAGCTTCTGGGCATGCGCGGGTTGAAAAACGTCGTTTTAAACGACGTTTTTGCTACACACGGTGACTTTTTGTGAAACAAAAAACGACGTTTTGAAAAACGACACAAAAAAATCAAGCATGTTGGAATTTTTTTTTGGTCGTTTTTTTTAAGACAAAAAACGACGTTTTGCCCACACACGATCAATTTAAATGACGTTTTAAAAAACGACGTTTTTTTTCATCGCAAAAAACGACCGTGTGTACGCGGCATTAGGACGGCTAGCACCGGGGCTAACACCTTTGTGAATACCCGCGGAGCTGTTGCCAACCCGAAAGGGAGGGCTACGAACTGGAAATGACTTTGATCTATCATAAAACGAAGAAACTTGTGATGTGCTGGGTAGACCGGCACATGCAGATATGCATCCTTTATGTCTATAGATGCTAGAAAGTCGCCTTGATGCAGGCTGGCTGTCACTGAACGTATGGAAAAGGTCTGAATCTTTAGAAAGCGATTTAGGCGTTTGAGGTCTAGGATAGGCCTGACGTCGCCATTGGGTTTTGGTATAATAAAAAGGTTGGAGTAGAATCCCAGACCCCTTTCTTGGGTTGGTACTACAATTACTCCTTGGAGCAAGAGGCGGTCCAACGCCCTTACGAGAGAGGCCCTCTTTACCGGGCCGCTTGGAAGACTTGACCCCTGAAAATGAGGAGGGGGGATTTCTCGAAACTCTAGTTTGTAGCTTGTGGCTACCACGGACCGAACCCAAGAGTCGGGATTCTGGCCTTCCAGACTTCGGAGAAAAACTGAAGTCTTCCCCCCACCCAAGAAAGTGGGGGCGCCCCTTCATGAATCTGACTTGATGACTGGTTTAGCCGGCTTGCGAGACCAGGGCCTCTTGTTTGCCGCGGCTTGTCCCTGTGGGCGGCTATTAACTGCTGAACGCCCGGGAGGCCGTCGATACTGACGGGAAGTCGAAGGGGCCAAGCCTGCAAGGGCCTGTCGTTTAAACGCGGGCCCACGCGGTCTTTTCTTGACCGGTAAGGAAGAACCTTTACCACTTGATATGGTTTGGATATATTTATCTAGGTCTTCACCGAATAGTCTTCCCCCATGAAAGGGAAACCCTGCTAAAAGCTTTTTGCAGGGTGCCTCTGCTGACCAGTTCTTTAGCCACGAAAGACGACGCATGTGAACCACCAGCAGAGATAACCGGGATGCCTGTTGGATAGAGTCCTTAATAGCATCTACTGCAAAGCAGAGAGCCCTAGGGAAATCTGCTAATTCACGAGTTTGCTGAGCCGGCATGTCCTTTAATATCTGTTTTGCCTGATCCTTTAAGGCCTGACAAACGCCAATGGCTGCCACCCCTGGCTGAACCATGGCACCTACTGTGGTGAAAGAAGCCTTCAGTAGGGTCTCTAATCTTTTGTCGACCGGATCCTTGAACATCTGGACATTTTCAACCGGACAGGTCAGGGATTTATTCACGCAGGAAATGGCCGCGTCCACTGTGGGGAGCCCATTTCTTTTAAAAATTTCTCCTCCATAGGATAGAGAATAGAGAACCTCTTAGGAGGGATAAAGATCCTATCAGGTCGAGCCCAATCCTGGTAAATCAGGCCCCGCAGAAGGGGGTAAATCGGAAAAGGCACACAAGTTAATGGAGCCTTTAAAGAACCCAATGAGGATACCACAGGGGCTACTAGTTCTGGCACTGGAAGTTTAAAAGCAGTGCGAACTATATCGGTCAAAGACTGGATCCACAGGCTCTCCGCTTGAGAGGCCGAAAAATATTCATCTACAGTGGAACCCTCCATGTCTGAACCTTCGGGACTTGGGTCTGCTCGATCCCCTTGTGGGTCCCGTTCCTCCGAAGAGGAGACCTCCGCATCTGAAAAAAACACCAAACTAGGTGAGGGGGATCTAGCCCGTTTGCTGCTTGGCAAAGGGCGGGCAAACAAAGCAGTTAACCTTTTCTCTAGCCCACCCAGGGTGGTCGCTAGCATTTCTTCCGTTACGTAAACGGGAATGGGTGGATCGGGGGCCGCCTCTACCCCCAGCATCCCCAATGGCTCTTGAACTATGCTACTCGGTGGTCTAACTGGTGAGGGTGGGGCCGTTGACGCCTGGCCCAAATCCTCTGACCCCGATGGAGACCCTTTTGTTTCTTGGCACCTTTTGCAGCCTTGGCTGGTCCTGATGCCTTTGGAGCCATTGCACAACCTTGAGTCACCCCTATAGCCAACACCTGACTGTTGCAGCTAGGAGTAACCAATATGAGGACAGGTATGAGGAAAATGAAAAAAAACTGTTTTTTTTTTTTTTTTTTTTACCCGCCTGGGAGGTGGCAATACCGAGGAAACCTGTGAGTATTGACACACCAATGCCCGTTAGCCGGAGTCCAAGGTAAACTCAGATACTGCTGGATCTAAGGCTGAGTCCCTTTAAGCAAAAAAACTTCCTTTTTTTTTTTCTGGTCAATAGTGGACCTAAGTCCTAGACCTGAAGATCCACAAAACCGCCACTAGGTGTCCCTGTGTGGCCAAAGACCCAGCTGCACGCTCTGTATCCTTTCTTCCTCTGCCTCCAGGAGGGAAAGACCAGCCAGAGAAAAAGTTCTCTCTTTAAACAGACCCTGACGCTGCTGGCCCGCCCCCCCGACGCACGCCGACGCTATAAAAGGCGGCGTGCACGCGCACGCACACGCGCGCGCACCCCCCCCCACGCTGAAACCACATGGAGGAAGCAGAGCAGAGGAACAACATGGACCAGCGCTAGGCAGCACCAACAGACACCAGGTAAGCACTAATCTTATTGTAGTGCACACACAGAGAGGAAGCTGTCCCCATGGGCTTCCTAAGAAACAGGAGTTTTTTTTGGGGGCCCCTCCCACAAAGGTGAGATTTCGGGGCGTGGCTTAGGATGGCTGTGTGAGAGACGTGCTGTTTGGAGCTCCGAGTACTCTCCATGGGGAGACCTAGTATGTGAAAGACCCAAATCAGAAGGCTATGCTGGGCTTGCAGGTGGACATACAGACGGCAGATGAAGCCCTACGTGCGGTATGCATAGCGGCCGCAAATACACAACGCGGGCAGACTCAAGGAAGATAGCTCAGGCGACGTGCTACACAACAAACAGTGCAAGCTGTAGCAAAACAGCTAGCGCACAAGGGAATATACAGAGCTACTTTACCTCAACCTCTCCTGTGTCTATTGCGGCGAGTGGATCCATTAATAGAGGTGCCCGGGGACGGGGGAGCGAGAGCAGCATCAGAAGGGAAAGGTCAGCCTTACAGCGGAGATCTTCTGGAGCAGGAAGCCTCCTAACACAGGCGCAGATAGTAGTAGTTGCACTGACCTCGAAGACAGGAGTAGCAGAGATGGAGATGGCAGAGATCAAAGCAATGCTGGCAGCTCTCCCTACTCGACAGGACATCGAGAAGCTCCCTACCCGGCAAGAGATCGAGGCGCTGATACTCCGTGTGGAAGAGACACAACGCCAGGAGCTGCATGCGGTAAGACATGATTTGAACTTATTGACTGAAAAGGTGATGCTGAGAGAAGATACCATAGTATCTATTGCGCAAAGAGTGGGGGCCGTTGAGAAAGCTATGGAAGCGAGACAGCATACTAGTGCAGATATGGCAGAGGAAGCTGTAATTGATTTGCAACTGCAGGTGGAGGTTCTCGAGGATAGGAGCCGCAGGAAGAACGTGCGAATACGGGGGGTCCCTGAAGCAGTGGACACTGAGGATCTGGACATTAAAATCAGGGCGATTTTTGAGGTGATTCTGAAGTCGCCACAGAAAGAGATTGAGATTGAGAGGGTGCACAGAACCACTGGCCCTAAATCACCAAATCTAGAGAGACCAAGAGATATAATTTGTCGATTGTACAGATACCAACAAAAAGAAATGATCCTCAGGATGGCATGGGACATGGGAGACGTGGTATACGAGGGAGCACATTTAAAAATCCTCCCCGACCTATCTAGGGCCACACTTCAGAGAAGAATGTGCCTGCGGCCGCTGTTGGACTTAGCCAGAGAAAAGGGGTACACATATAAATGGGGGTATCCATTTGCAGTAACATTTCGTAAATCCGGGTCCTCGTTTATGCTTAGAACTCCACCAGAACTACCAGATCTGTTCTTGTTCCTGGAAATACCACCTATTCAGATACCAAATTGGCTATTCCCTACAACATACACAGGGAGCAGAGGAAGATTTCAAACAAGGACAGGGAAAGGAAGAGGGCAGGTCTCATCGACATACACCCAGGGGGAAGCCAGTGGGTCAGCGGACCCCCTAAAGGACAAATAGAGTAAAGGTATTGAACTTTTTTTTTTTTTTTTTTTGGAGATAATGAAAAAAAGGATGGGACTAAGCCAAAGGGGCTATGGGAAATACCGGGTCAGATGGTCCGATGGTCCGATGGTCCGATGGAAGAGATGAAGGACTTGGCCTCAACTCCCCTGTTGCCCACTTCCCCACTTCTCCAATGTGTATTCCTCCCCACTTTTTTTTTTTTTGATGGGGGAAGCTCCAGGCTTAGCCCTGGCCCCAATAACCAATCTGGAGCTAGATGGAGTTAGATGAGAGGACTGTTTTTGTTTTTATACAGGGGTAAATCCCCTCTCTCGGAGTTTGTCTGGATGGATGGGACGTGGGGTGGGGGACTCTTTACTCTTTGGACCACCGGAGGGATAAGGAATTAGACTGAAGATAAGTGAATCTAGGGCTGAACCCAGCTGATTTCGGGACGCGACATATAGCTTAAAAGCCAACAAAAGGATAGAGGGTGTTGGCAAATTTGAGTTAGGGTGGTAGAATGAAGTAAACCCACTTATGAGAGGTGTGGGTGTAAATGGCTGGGCGAGGTTAGAGGTGAGAGGAAGGAGAGACATAGCTGTAGAATCCTCATTTTTCCTTTTTTATTCACCTAATTTTTTATATATATACACTAGACACTTTTGGCACTAACTTTTTCTTTTTCTGAACAACAAGATATTAAGACACCATATACATCAGTACACCTAATATTAAGACACAACAACACGCAACAACACACAACTATGTAGAACACTATAACATTATACTGACAGGAACACAACAATGTCCAAAGTGGGGGTCTCTTAGAGGAGGTCCCCTCATCTTTTTTCCCACACTAGCACTGATTAAACACTACACGGAGAGTACCACAATCTGCAATATCAAAAATGTGTATTGTTAACAAAGGCCAGCAGGGAGCGGCTCTCCGGGGGACACAGCGCACATTTTGCACTATAACATCATTACCTTTTTTTTTTTGAGTCTTCAACAGCCTTGTCTTGTCTATATAGAAGACACGGCCCAGCCGTGAGGAAGTAAGACTCCCCCTCCCCACCCCCTCTTCCCTTCCCTTTTTTTTGTGGCTTAGCATATGGGATATGGGATATGGTAACCATTTTTTTTAGACGGGAGAGGACGAGAGAGGAGGTGATATGCGATATGCGATATGTGATATGTATAGAAGTGTATATAAACGCATACAAGTTAATGGGGTAGATGGGCGGGAGAGTTCAGGACGATACACAGGAAGGGGACAAAGGGAAGCAGCAGTAAGGGAAATAACCTGTAATGTATGTCGTACTGATAAGAGGGTTGGGGTGGGGGGTAAGTAAATGTAGAACCTACAAAGGAGGGGAGAGGGAACCAAGGGTGAATGGATCAAGTTATGATTATGAATAATACTGTATATGTTTAAACTGCTGAACGGGATCTCCTGTCCGTTTTCTCATTTTTTTTTCTTGACATATTTGTTCTGTTCAAAACGTATACGTCAGAGGGAGGGGAGGGGAGGTAGAGTGGAGACTTCCAGTTGTAAAGGGGTACTCCCCTTTTTTTTTTTTTTTTTTTTTCCTCTTTTTTCCTCTCGGCCTCTTCCTCTGCCCATCCTCCCCCTTCTTGTGGGTCTAGCCTCTAACAACCCCAATTATCTGTACCCTACCCCAATCCCCTGAGAGACCCCCTACAGATAAAATAAAAGATCATAAAAGATCATAAGGCCACATAGCGAAACATGACCCCCATGGATAGTCTTCAAGGAGAGTAGACGGCGGGCACCGTGGAGAGGCCCGGAGCTCCAAGTTTTTTTTTTTTCTTTTTTTCTCTCTATCCTTTGTTTTTGTTTTTTTATTATTCTTTCTATATATAGAGTCAGCAGATAGGTGCCTTATTCTCAATTTATTTTTCTTTGTCTCACTTCTAAAGAAGAGGCCCTATATCCTGAGGTCTCTATACTCTCCTTTTTTCTTTTTTATGATATTAACAATGTTTGAAGGAGACAGGATATAGGGGAATATAGGAATTTCCTAGGACACACGCCCCCACATATAGGCCGACGCTCAATACCGTTAAGACGGTGAGTGTTAATTAGCAGGGTAGCTAATTTTAGAGAATACCCCCCCTTTTTTCGGGGGTGTTTTTTTCCCCTTTGTTTTTTCTTTTTTTTTTTTTTTTTTGTGTGTTTTTTTCTTTTTTCCCCAGGAGGGGGGGACTTCAACCCCCCATCCCCCCACCTGCACGCTCACTCCTCCTTGACTACTTTACTCCTTATATACTTAATCAATACCCAGGAATAAAGTAAGACAGGATGGAGATACTGAATATACTGTCACTGAACGTGAAGGGATTGAATACACCCGAAAAAAGGAGGGTTCTTATGCATGACATGCAAAGACTAAGAATAGATGTGGCATATATACAGGAAACACACTTTAGAGAAGACAAGACTCCGATTCTGAAGAACAGGTTATATCCAACCGTATATCACGCGACAAATCAGGAGTCAAAGTCAAAGGGGGTGTCTATTCTTATAGCAGGAAGAATCAAGTGGACATACTTAGACTCAATGAGAGACCCGAAAGGAAGATATCTATTTGTGAAGGGTAAAATAGGAGGAATAGAGGTAACACTTGCTACTGTATATGCCCCAAATGAACAACAGGGAACTTTCTTGGACAAAACGGTTAAACGTTTACAAGGATTTTTAGAAGGCCACTTGATTTTGGGAGGGGATTTGAATATCCCACTAGACCCCAAAGTGGACACATCATCAGGAAAGTCATCTACCCCTCATGGGATGAGAAACTGCATCACTCGGACTCTGTATAAAAACCAGCTGATTGACATATGGAGATTGTTACATAATAAAGAAAAAAAGACTATACGTTTTACTCTACACCACATAAAATATACTCTCGTATAGATTTCTTCTTAATTCCACACGTTCAACTACACTCAGTACGATCGGCTAAAATAGGATCTATTACATGGTCAGATCACGCCCCGATCTTCCTAGAATACGAGATACAAGATCTTAGGCAGATCAGACCAAACCAGTGGAGACTAAATGAAAGTTTGTTGCAGGATAAAGAGGTCCTAGAAGACGTAATCAAAGAGCTGAAGTTCTATTTTAGCACCAATGATACCCCAGAGTGCGATCCCGGAATTGTCTGGGAAGCACATAAGGTGGTTATCAGAGGAGTGCTAATTAAACATGGGTCCAGAATAAAAAGGAAACGCACGGAAAAATTAGGAAGACTATTGAAAGAACTAGCCACGCTAGAAGGTAGGCATAAACAAATAAGATCAACAGTTGTAGAGGAAGAGCTGGCTAGGAAAAGAGCAGAAATTACCGATCTCCTGTACTATAAGGCAAGAGCAGCAATACAAAGATGTAAAAAGTTCGCATATGAGTCAGGAGATAAGTGCGGGAAAGGACTCGCTAGATTATTACGCGAGGAGAAGATGAGTAACTATATCCCATATATTAAGCCACTAAAGAAACCGAAGGTTTTTAAACCAAATGATATAGCGAAAGAGTTTCAAGAATACTACTGCTCTCTTTATAATATGCAAAGTAAGCCCCCGACTAAAGAACAGATCGATCAGTATCTCATGGAATCAGCAATACCAAAACTATCAGAATCAGATAAAGAGAGGCTAGACGACCCTATAACTGAAGAGGAACTTAAAGTGGCAGTAAATTCAATGAAATTGGGGAAAGCCCCAGGACCCGATGGCTACACGGGTCAATATTATAAAACTTTGTTTCCCTCACTATCCAAATATATGATTAAATTATTTAACGCATTAGGGACATCGGCTAGTCTAACGAAAGAAACGGTATTAGCCTATATTTCGGTGATACCAAAAGAGGGGAAAGATTTGGGCCTATGCGGGAGTTACCGGCCGATCTCTTTGCTAAACTCGGACGTAAAGATCTTCGCCAAGGTTCTGGCAAACAGGATACAACAGCACATTCCAGATCTAATACACTTGGACCAAGTGGGATTCGTGCCCGCCCGGGAAGCGCGGGACAACACCATTAAAGCCATCAACCTGGTGCAGATAGTAAATACAAAAAAGACACAATGTGTATTCCTGAACACAGATGCAGAGAAGGCCTTTGACAGGGTGAACTGGAGCTTCATGCATGCAGTACTACAACATGGAGGCTTTGGAGAGAAAATAATAAAATGGATATTCTCGATGTACTCAGGCCTAGCGGCCCAAGTACGGGCCAACGGAATACTATCAGAGCCCTTCCAGATATCGAACGGGACAAGGCAGGGGTGTCCCCTATCCCCACTCCTCTTCGCCCTGTCTTTAGAACCCTTCCTGTGTACTCTGCGTTCAAATGGGAACATTACAGGAGTACACATAGGGGAGAACCACTGTAAAATCACAGCCTTCGCAGACGACATGTTGTTTACCCTTACCAAACCATTGACCTCAATCCCGAATTTAATGAGGGAATTTGAGAAATATGGCTCTCTCTCGAACTTAAGTATAAACTTCAATAAGTCAGAAGCAATGGGAGTCAATGTGCCGCAAGCATCAATAACATGTCTAAAACAAAAATTTAAGTTTAAGTGGACAGATAGAGCACTGACGTACTTAGGCATACAACTACCAGGGAAAGTAGATAAGATCTTTGAACTAAATTTCCCACCGCTACTGCAAAAGGTGAAGATTTTATTGAATAAGTGGAACCAGGGTTTTCATACCTGGCTAGGCCGATGTAATATCATTAAGATGAACATACTCCCCAAAATGCTATATGTATTCCAAACATTACCAATACACATCCCTGTACATTATTTTAAAGTATGTCAGAGAGCTATTTTTGAGTTTATATGGGCACATAAAAACCCCAGAATACAAAGGAAACAACTAATGTATACTAAACAACAGGGAGGACTTGGGGTGCCAGATATAAGGAAATATTATTATGCTGTACACCTGAATAGGTTAATCGACTGGAACAGGCATTCAGACACCAAATTATGGGTGCAAATTGAACAGTCCCAATCTAAAATACCATTAGAAAGGGCACCATGGTGGTCTGCCCCATTGCCTAAAGAAATTAACAAGAACCCGATTCTGGGAAATACGGTGAAAACATGCGCAACAGCATTTTCTATAATGGGCATCGACCCTAAGACCTCCCCATTATATCCAGTGATAGGTAACCCCTTGTTCCCCCCGGGATGTGAAGACGGAGCCTTTCGACATCTAAGGGAGGACGGGAGTAGACAGGTAGTGAATTATATCCGAATGGGAAGATGGCTTACAATAGCCGAACTGATGGAACAAGAGAACGTATTCCGTTTAAAATTTTGGAATGCACTCCAGATGGTTCACTTCCTGAACACACTACCAAACCCAGGGGCCTTTGAGAGACCACTCACGAGACTAGAGAGGATGTGTAGTGAAAGGGGAACATTAACACATACTCTCTCAATAAGTTATGAACTACTAGTACAGCCAGGGAGCCATCCTTTGAAGTGTGTCCAAGATTGGGAACAGGAATTAAAAAAGGTATTTAGTATGGAACAGCGAAAACGTATATACAGACGAACGTATGAAACATCGATTTGTACAAGGACACAGGAGACAAATTACAAGATCTTTGCGAGATGGTATAGGACACCGGAGAGACTAAATAGAATCTTCCCAGAGGTGTCAGATAAATGTTGGAGGTGTCAGGGAAGTAAAGGGACGATGTTACATATATTTTGGGACTGTCCCCTGTTAAGGAGTTATTGGCAGGAGATTAAAAGGGTCCTCCAGATTTGTTCAGACTACGAGATACCGGAAGAACCAGAATTTTATCTTCTACATGTGAACCAAATTCAAGAGAAAGCGTACAGGGAGACAAGTATATGTCATTTATTAGATGCAGCAAAGGCATGTATAACAAAGAAGTGGAAGTCATCATCCCCCCCAACCATAGAGATGTGGATAAGTAAAGTAAAGGAAATCTGTAAATTAGAAGAATTAGTATTGACAGCACAACATCAACAGGAAAGATATCTAAGAACCTGGACTTCCTGGAATTCCTTTCTAGATTCCAGGGCAGAGGGGCGAGGAGGGTAAAGACTAATAATATAGACGACACCTCGAATATGAAGGGGGAGAGAGTAGGAAGATTGAAAGAACAGAGTGTGGGTTTTTTTTTTTTTTTTTTTTCCTTTTTTCCTTTCTCCCTTTCTCTTTTTGTTTTTGTCCCTCCCCTCTTTATGTAGTAGTATCCCGGAGGGTACTTTAAGTTAAGAGGGGATACATAATGGTATGCATCTGCATGTAGACCCATCTGTATTATGTATTATAACTGCAACACTGCTACAACTGTTCAAAGTTTTATAATTTTTGTTTTAAAACAAGAAGAGATAAGGTGATAAGGGTAACTACTACAGAGGGGAACAGGTAAAGGGAGGATGATGGGGAGGGGAGGGAGCTCTCCTTCCCATCCCCCCCCCTTTTTTTTTTTTTTCTCCTTGCTTTTTGCTTTGTGGTCCTCCTTTTCATTTTATCCCTTCTTTCTTTTTTTTTTTTTTTTTTTTTCTTTGTGGTGCGTGTTTCAGGTTTTAGGGAGTGCTGTTGTTTCCCCCAGATAACCAGGTGGAGGGGGGGTGTAAATAGGGTTGGCAAGTAAGGATGAAGATGACCAAGGTTTAAAGGGGCACACGATAGTATGTACTGTAATGTTGTATATTATAGGTTCAGTTGTACTTACCTGTACATGTATCATTATTTTATTTTCAAATAAAAAAGACTTAAATCAAGAAACAGGAGTTTTTACCAGCAATTTCCTCTTTTAAAACATGTGGGGTTGCAGTATCAATGCTAACAGGCAGACCTGGGGTGAGTAGCAAATATATATCTTACACAAGTATATCTACATGTTATCTGGGTAAAACATTAGTATCCCATCCTGCCCATACAGACATAGTGGAGATAGTGGCTGATGCACAAGCATACTGTTAGCCAACCCAGAACCCCCAGGGGGATACCTACTGTCGAACCAAGTCCCGCAGGTTCCCTCTTACCTGCTCCACGCCGCAGGGTATTGCAAATTGCAAGAGGCCCAATCTTCCCCCATCTCCGTGGGTATTGTCTCGGACCTTCAGGGACCGGGGTCCTGTGTTTAAGGAACCCACACCCCTGGACCTATATAGCATCCTGGCATCAGTAGCGTTTAGTCCTGGAAGAGACCAAGGCACTGGAGCCCAGAATCCAGCCCTCCAAGGAGAGGCATTATAGGCAACACCCCACTCCAGCAGGGCCCGGGTACCGTACACCTTGGCTTTGAAGCACTTCGGACGGATCCGGCTAGCTATCCTGGGTCCCGAGACCTCCGAGGGACAGCTAGACGTGACCAACACCTAAGACACTGGCGAAAAAACTGAAGCACTCTCAGTGGGAGGGGGTTATATAGGGAGGAACTTCCTGTGAAGTTGATTACACCAGTGTCCACACCTGAAGGTACCCATATAACCCATATGTAATGACTATGCGCTCTGTGTCCCGTGATGTACGATAAAGAAACAACCACTTACTGAGAAGTGCTTACAGAATAGCCCTTAAAGGGGTTGTAAAGTAAAAAAAAAATTCAGCTAAACTTAATGTGTGCTAGGTGCACAAATCGAATAATGTAATCATTCTCATTAAAATCAAAATCTATATCTGTCTAAATCCTGCTTTTAGATCACCCTCCGGCATTCCAGTTTAATTTCTGTGCTTTTTTTTCTGGTTTGCGGCGCTAATTCATGAAAGCGACGTCGCCGTAGTAACGGAACTACATTTCCCAGTTTGCTCTGCCGTATCGCACATGCACAGTGCATTTTTTTTTAAATGGCACAAGAATGAGCAAAGCTCTTTTACATATACTACCCACTAGTTACTTTTCATTTTTTTGCAGTTCTTCACACAGCAGGGGGCGGAGTCCAGGCAGGAAAGTGAAGCTTAGTAAATGAAACTAAGCCAAGGGAGGTGGTGCTGCGGCGTCATAGACACGCCCACTAATACACACCTCCTTTCACTATCTCAAACGTAGAGAGCATCCTGACGCTCTGCTGTAGTCCATAGGAGGGGGCGAGCACTTCACAAGGAGTAAAGCCTCTCGTTACTGTGTGAAGTTAGATTAAGAAAACCAGGAAGTGAAGATTTCAGAAAAGAAATAAGGACATTTAGAAGCCAAAACAAAGCATGAGGAAAGTAAAGGAGCAATGTACTAAGGTAAAGAAAGATAATTCTGCAAAAAAAATGTTTTCCTTTACAACCCCTTTAACCACTTGCTTACTGGGCACTTAAACACCCCTCCTGCCCAGACCAATTTTCAGCTTTCGGTGCTCTCACACTTTGAATGACAAATTACTCAGTCATGCAACACTGTACCCAAATGATTTTTTTGTCCTTTTTTTCATACAAATAGAGCTTTCTTTTGGTGGTATTTGATCACCTCTGTTTTTTTTATTTTTTGCGCTATTCATGAAAAAAGACCAACATTTTTGAAAAAAAAAGATTTTTTTCTTAGTTTCTGTGATAAAATTTTGCAAATTATTAATTTTTCTTCATAAGTTTTGACCACAATTCATACTGCTACATGTCTTTGATAAAAAATAACCCCAAATTTTTGGAAATTATTTGGTCGGTGTGAAAGTTTAAGGCCGCGTACACACGAGCAGACAGATTTGTTCAATTTGGTCGGGCCGACCGATTTGAACAAATCTGTCTGCTGGGGACATATTGGTTTGATCGTGTACACACGATCAAACCAAAATCCCCGCCGCCAGACGGAGCGGTGACGTGGCGGTGACGTTGACGCCGCCACGTCACCGCACCAGGAAGTAAAACACTTCCGCGCATGCGTCGAAACCATTCGGCGCGTGTGCGAGAAGACATGTCTGCTGGTTAGCGTACTAACCAGCAGACATGTCGGGCGGACGGGTTCCCAGCCGACAGATTTCAAAGCATGCTTTGAAATCTGTCGGGTGGCCAAATCCGTCGGCTCGCCCGTACACACGGTCGAATCTGTCTGCTGGGACGGTCGGGCCGACCGTTTCCAGCAGATAGATTTGATTGTGTGTACGCGGCCTTAGAGTCTACAAGCTATAGTGCAAATCATAAAAAAATTATCACATCTGATCACACCTGATGTACTAAAGACCTATCTAATTTCTTGAGACCCTTCCAAGCCACAGATGGGCACTGATTGGCACAGGTGGGCACTAAGGTGGTACAGATGAGGCGGCACAGATGGGCACTGATTGGCGGCACAGGTAGGCACTGATGAGGTGGCACAGGTGGGCACTGCACAGATCACTGATGGCACAGGTGGTCCCAGATTGGCTCAGGCGGTCCCAGACTGGCACAGGTGGGTGCAGATTAGCACAGGTGGGCGCAGACTGGCACAGGTGGGCGCAGACCTATGGGCACTGTATGGGCACTGTGACACTGTATGGGCACTGTATGCAACTCACAGATCGTTCTCCCTCCTCACACGCTGTCTCTGTGTGAGGAGGGAGAGCCGGCAATGAGAGATGATCTCATATGTTTACATTTGAGATCATCTCTCATTGGCTGCACAGATCGCATACCAAACGGCCACTCCGATTGGCCGTTCATGGCGATCTGTGATTTGCTGTGTCCAAGGGACACGGCCAGCACAAAATTTCCGCGCTGCGCGCTCGAGAGCATGTGCGGTGAACGAGGAGAGGGGCGGACGTGAAATTACGGCGTCCTGGATTTTCAGGTCCGCCCTGAAGCCGTCTTTCGGCAATAGCGCGGGCCTCAAGTAGTTAAGTTAAGATTGATTCCAGCAATGGGATTAGTTGATGGTCTGAAACAAACTGACAACTCAATATACTATGCTATAACATTGTGAACTGTCAACAGCCAACATAGAATAAAACAGAGCTTGACAAATTTGCTTGGAATCTAGGAAGCCAGCTAAAAAAGTTAGGAGCCAGGTTTTTTTAATTTTTTAACGACCAACAAAGCTTTATTTTCAATATAAAAATAACTAATCTTAAATTTACACAGAAAGGAGGACTAGAACCAAACATTATATATATATATATATATATATATATATATATATATATATATATATATATATATATATATATATATATAAAAATCTTAATTAAGAAAAAAATTCTTACTTAAAAAAAATAAAAGCTATTACGAAAAAAAAAAGCTGTGAAAACAGGCAGGGGAAGCTCCATTAGCATTGCTGGTTATCTTGTCATACCAATAGCCACCACAAGAGGGCGCCAGATTCCAGAAGGAAGCATAGGACTGCAGAAGGCCTCAAAGCCGCAGCCTCAATTACCAGCCGGCGCGGCCCAACACGATCACGCACCGGGTGGGTACGCACGGAGGCAGGATACCCCAGCAGTTCCGCCCCAGGCACCAGGTCGCTAACGCTAGTTGCAAAATGTGACTTAGCGCCCGGGGTTTGTCGAGCCCTGGAATAAAATAATTCCAATCAGTTGGGAAATGTTACCATTGCGTTTTGCTTTTGGTCACCCATCACAGTACTGGTTACTGGTCTAAAGAAATGAATGGGTGGTGGGATCTCAAATTGAGCAGCCCCATTATTTGTGGCTACAGGGGGTACACACCAGATTGAAGTGGAAATCAAGTTCATACAACCGAGTGCGTATGCTACACAGAAGAGAAGCAGGCTTCTACTACCCCACAGGCCCTGTTTTATACATAAATGGAGTTAGGGCAAAGGACAGTATATAGAGGTATAGAAAAAATACCTGCCTGTGTACAAGCAGAGGTTATGGAGATGAGGAGAAGGCGGGAGGAGATGAGGCAGGGTCAGTGTTCTTTGTAATTCATCATAAGGGAAGTAGGCAGGGCTGACACCACGTGCTTAGGATTTATTTTATTTTCATACTATTTAAATTGATAAAACATGGGGTGACATGCATGTACTCCAGAGATGTACTTAATATATACATAGTTTGTATTGGTTTTTTTTCCCACATGACTGATCATATACAATGCCAGGAACAGTGTGGACCATCAGACATTTCTGCTCCTTTTTCTGACCTATGTTTATACTGGAACTCACATCCTCTCACTCAGCACATTACAGACTAAATGGTTCAGCTTAATCCCGTTCTCTGAAAGCTATCATAGATTTACACAAAAGGGAATGAGCTAGCCTTGGCAATGGAGTTTAAAGTTACAGAAAGTTGCGTGAAAAACCTTTTCCCATCATATGTACAGAATTCTCTGTGCTACCTGTAAGAACAAACTCACACATTCCACGTACTGGACTAGTCATTCTGAAGTAGAAAAGTAAAATTGTTCATAAAATAAATATATGCAGAGATACGTAAAATTGAACTTTCATTAACCCAGACTTTCAAAATTAATGGATCAAGCTGTAAGGACACGAGCAAAAACTGCTAAAATATTCAAAAGTGTTTCTAAAGCCTAAAATCTAATAATAATAAGTATATGTATGACATAGTGCTGATTTGAGCAGATAATGAATCAGGTGATAAACCTTAGCTCTAACCAGATTTCCTTTAGGCTCAGTGGGGGGGTCTCCGCTGAGCTGTCGGACGGACAGGGCGGTCCCCGCACACTGTGCAGGGACCGCCCTGTCTCTCCTCCGCTATCCCCTATGGGGTATAGGATAGAAACGGACCGTCTGTCCGTTTGCATCCGATCCGTTTGGCCGGCCGGAAGAAAAATAGGACATTCTTCCGAAAAAACGGATGCGGATCTGGCAGACGTTAGCGGATGCATCATCCGCTAACGGATCCGCTCCCATAGGGAAGCATTGAGGTCCGTTACCGGACGTCCAAAAATGGACGAACGGAACGGACGTGTGAAAGAGCCCTTACTTCCTCCATTCAGCACTCAACCAAAATTTCAGAAAAGGAGCTACCTTGGAAATCTGCCCTTCTAAAAGTTATATGCTGAGAGGATCAGTGGTGTCACTAGGGTTGGTGTCACCAGGTGTGGTACCGCACCAGGGCCGGCAGCACACAGTCATGGTGCGAACTCCAAACCCGCCCCTGTGACTGATAAAGTTGGTGCTGGCGCGCCAATCCATATGCTGTCACAGATGGGGTGCCATCCCTCTGGCTTGTGTCACCCAGGTGCAATTCGCACCCCCATAGTGATTCCACTGGAAAGGATTACTACACTTACTAATACATTTGTGCAGCTCCCAGTGCATTAATGTACGATCTCCAGGTAGGGGAAGGATATCTTCTGAGGCACCCTGGAACCCTATTGCATGCCTGCAGTGGAGATTTACAGGGGTTGTTTAACAAACATGTCATACTTGCCTCCACTGTGCAGTTCGTTTTACACAGAGTGGCCACGATCCTGGTCTTCTGGGGTCCCTTGGCGTCAGTCTCAGCTTCTCCCCATAAGAGCTAACCCCCTTCTTGGGAAGCGATCTTCCAAGGGCATTAGCTTGCTGGTGTGCTCCCATGCTATAGCCTTTAACGGTATTACTCGGCCCCCGCACCCAGGCACGCTGCGTCATTTATTTGATTGATACCGAATACCGATACTTTTTTTAACCACTTAAGGACCTTGGGTGTTTTTCAGTTTTGGTGTTTGCAAGACTGAAACAGTTTTTTCTGCTAGAAAATCACGTAAAACCCCCAAACATTATATATTTTTTTTTTTCTAACACCCTAGAGAATAAAATAGTGGTCATTGCAATACTTTTTGTCACACCGTATTTGCGCAGCGGTCTTACAAGCGCACTTTTTTTGGAAAAAATACACTTTTTTGAATTAAAAAATAAGACAACAATAAATTTGGTCCAATTTTTTTATATATTGTGAAAGATAATGTTACGCCGAGTAAAATGACACCCAACATGTCACGTTTAGAAATTGCGCCCGCTCGTAGCATGGCGTCAAACTTTTACCCTTAAAAATCTCCATAGGCGACGTTTAAAAAATTCTATAGGTTGCATTTTTTTAGATACAGAGGAGGTCTAGGGCTAGAATTATTGCTCTCGCTCTAACGATCGCGGCGATACCTCACTTGTGTGGTTTGAACACCGTTTTCATATGCGGGCGCTACTCGCGTATGCGTTCGCTTCTGCGCGCGAGCTCGTCGGGACGGGGCGCTTTAAAAAAATTTTTTTTTGTTTTCCTATTTATTTGTATTTAATTTAACATTTTTTACACTGAAAAAAAAAAAATATATAATAATTGATCACTTTTATTCCTATTACAAGAAATGTAAACATCCCTTGTAATAGAAAAAAGCATGACAGGTCCTCTTAAATATGAGATCTGGGGTCAAAAAGACCTCAGATCTCATATTTAGGCTTAAAAAGAAAAAAAAAAAAAATAAAGGAAAATGACATTTTTTAAATAGCCTTAAAAAGAAAATGTCTCTTTAAGACAGTGGGCGGAAATGACGTTTTGACGTCACTTCCGCCCAGCGCTGCTATGGGGAACGGGTGGGGGCGATTTTTCCCTCACTCGTATCCCAGCAGAGGAGCCGCACAGACCCGATCGCCTCCGCCGCTACCGACGGCAACGGTAAGCGGCGGAGAGCACGGGAAAGCGGCGGGAGGGGGGGGGCACCTCTCCGGTCACCGATAACGGCGATCTCGCGGCGAATCCGCCGCGGAGACCGCCGTTATTGTACACAGGACCCTGCACTGAAGAGATGGATATCTCGGTTGTGGCAGCAGCTGCTGCCGTTACCGAGATATCCATCTTTAAAAAGAGGACGTATATATACAGTGCAGGGTCCTTAAGTGGTTAAATGTCATGTGACAGTTTTCAAACCACAATACAGACCAAGGATATTTTCTTTAGAATTATGAAGAACTCTAACTCAAGACATTATAAAAGAATAAAAATGAGTAAAAATTAATAAAAAAATATGTATTTGCTTGTCACACAGTAGTAAAAAACTCAAAAGAATTTTCACAGAACATGTTGATAAATACAAAAAAAGTATTCGGTCAGGCATCGGGAGCATTTGCGCGAGTACAAGTACTCCCGCAAATACTCGGTATCGGTCCCGATACCGATACTAGTATCGGTATCTGGACAACCCTAGAGAACATACAAACATAGTTTTTCAGGTGGGATTTAAACTCTGCACACAGAGCTACAGAACAAAACCATTATTATTTGAGTTTGGAAAATTCTTCTGCAACTTTTACAAACAGTAAACCAACCTATGAAAAGTATGGACATCATAGACAGGCTAAAAATATGGACATCAGACATGAGAAAATGAACTGAAGCATAAACTGAAGGAACTTCCATCTTGATAGCTCAACAGGACACCCACATAACTGTGTTTATAGAAAACTATCTTCCATGATCACTTATTGACTCTGAATAAGAAGAGTAAATGCATTTTCAAGTGCTGGACCATTATGTCAATACGTACAATATATTACTCTAACAGTACTTTCCATTTTTCCCTAATCTCACTCTGTAAACACAATTCTAAAATGGAATCATGCTAAAACTCCTCCTGGTTTCTTCAATCATGTTCTGGAACAGAGGATCTAGGTCCAAAATAAATAAAAAGACAAAAAATATTCTACTTGGGAAAATTATAAAAGTTTTACTGAGCAGGAACATAGTGAGACTGAAGTCACTTACAATGGGGAATTTATTTTAAGCAAATAACACTTCACTCTTTAAGTAATTTTCCATTGCAGTAACTTGCCCAGTTTCCCTTGGTGTAGTCGGACTACCTCTTACCACAGTTTTGGAAGTCTCAAAGAAAGGACTTTTCTTTCTTGTCCACTAAAGAACACAGGAAGTCTTATACCTCTGGGTTATACTGATGCCTACAAGTGGATTGGACGCGGGCAAACGAAAAAAAAATTGAAGGCCAGCCCAGGATAACCCCCCCTTATACCCTGCCTGTATCAGTTGTTCTGCAAAGCAGTACTTAGAGCATGGGTCTCCAAACTGCTAGTCCTTATCCGACCCTTGAGGCACGATTCCTCCCACTGACACCAACAATGGGGCACCAGATTTTCCACCGATACCAATGGGATACTGTTCCTCTTACTAATGCCGTGTTTACCTGAAAATAAGCCCGGGTCTTATATTAGAAAAAGACATAGTAGGGCTTATTTTCGGGGTAGGTCTTATAATGCCATGTGCTGTGTCTCTCCTTACCTTCCTGTCACGAATCCCCTGTGTAAAAGTACTTGCAGAATGTTGGTATCACATACTTGCAGAATGTTGGTATCACACAATGCAGAACTGCTGCATGCTGAAATGTTGTGCCACATACCTTTTTATATTGCCTGTGACATACCAGAGGTCTGCAGAGGAAGGAGGGCCCGAGTTCCCCCGCTGACATCTTGGAGAGGGAGAGATTAGCTGAGTGCAGTTCCTCACTTGCTTTGCCTGCCAGAGCTCTGCACAGGGAGGGGAGCCGAAATCTCGGAGAGGGGGAGATTACCGTAGCTGAGTGCAGCTCCTCACTTGCTTTGCCTGCCGAAGCTCTGCCCTCACTTGCTTTGCCTGCCAGGGCTCTGCCCTCACTTGCTTTGCCTGCCGGAGCTCTGCACAGGGAGGGGGGCGGAAATCCCCCGCCGACATCTCAGAGAGGGGGAGACCAGCTTGCAGTTTGCCACTTCCTTAGCCTGCCGAACCTCTCCTCCCTGCTCTGAGCACTGTGGGGGAGGGAGAGGAGGAAAGAAGCAGAAGATCAGCTGATCGCAGAGCGGCTGTATTCTGAAGGTACAGTACTTGGCACAATTGACACACACAGTCTACACTACTGTAACGGAGTAGTGTACACACTACACACACAAGAACTCCACACTAGGGCTTATTTTTGGGGTAGGGCTTATATTGCAGCCCTTCCCGAAAATTGAGGTAGGTCTTATTTTTGGGGTAGGTCTTACTTTCGGGGAAACACGGTAGGGACAGGACTCCCACTCCTATCGACTACCAATCCTAAGGCCATGGTAATTCTGCTTAATGCCGGGCCCATAACATTTTCCGCCCCTGCTAGCCACAATCCGGCCCTCCTCAAGTCTGAAGCACAGTATATTGGCCCTTTGTTTGAAAAGTTTGGAGACCTCTGACTTAGAGCATGATCATAAACCTGTGCCCCTCAATGAACTTCAAGAAAATAATTTCTTGAGTAAAAAATAAATAAAAAAAAAACGATTTTCTTTCTCATCCTTGAAAAAACACAGAAAGTTATGGAGACACAGAAGGGTATTTTGTACTTTTTTTTAATAATTAACTTTGGACAATCCTTGTCGATCCTGCCAATGACCTCTTCTTGCCTATAGTGGTGGTAATGATCTTCAGGGTCATCTACCTTGTGCAGCGTTGCCACCTTATGCGCGCATGTACCAAACACTATTTCTACAACTTATGCCCCTTTCACACGGGCCAGATCCATTTTTGCTCAGCAGGGGATCCATCCACTGGTCCCCTGTCAAGCTGAGAGGATGGATGAATGGTCCCATACCTGCACCACCTATGCAGAGCGGACACAGACACAACCCACTCTGCTCTATGGGCAGCTGGATGTAAATGGACGGATGTTCATTTACCCCCAGCTGCCCTCCGATCTGGTCAGCTAGAGAGAGGAACGAATCCCCTTTTTTTTTTGTATTTTCCTGCCAGATTGGATCGGACTTGGAGGTATTTGGGTGTAAATGGACACAAGACTGTTCACATCCAGTGCGCCATAGAAGAGAATGGCGTGTTCGAATTGGGTCCAGCTGGACTCGATCAGAACTCTCCTGTATAAGGGGCATAACTCTGCCTTTACTGTATTCAGATCCAAACAGCCCACGCGATGGGCATGACTAGTCTGCCCTGCCGTGAATGACTATGAAAGGAGGAGTGATCTCCTCCTGTCACTGCATTTCTCAGAAGGGCAATGTGACCTGGAACTATAGGAAAGAATAAAATGGTAATGTGGGAGCTTTTTTAAATATTTGCTTTATCATTTGATTTGGGAGTCAATTCTTAAACTCAGTTTGTAAAAATGGCGGTTTAGGTTTACTACCACTTTAAATAAGACTTTCAAAAGCAGTCCAACTGTGGGGACGGCAAGAAAGCAAATAGGCCAAACATAAACAGAAAGTGGGGATTGCCTGCAGCTACCTGAAGGATCGTATGCCCAAAGCTGCCATTAGATGAGGCCTGAATTTCCACCTAGTAAACCTAAAGAAAATGAGAACTGAAAACCAGCACAGGTGGCGGTAGGGTGACCACATTTCCAAACTACCATTCAGGGACACCCCCTTCCCAAAAATCAGCTTGTGGTGTAACGAATCACAGCACAGTGATTGGACACAAGAGGCAGGATTCATGATTTCTCCAATCACAAGCAGGGGGAGGGGACTGTGCTCCTCCAGGCATTCCCAGCCAAGACAAGTACTGTCAGTGAGTAAAGCAGTGATGTGATGGCCTTTTTTGGGGGCATTAGTTTGGCTTGGGGGGTGGCCGTGTCAGTTTCATTATGGGACACTGTATTGTCCTGGAATGAAGGTGCCTGGGACAGACCTGCAAAATGCGGGACTGTCCGGGGCAATCCAGGACACGTGGTTAATGGCTGCATGTGGCCAAACTCCTGTAAATAATGATGCCCTTGTGCATCAGTGTTTACCCGTGCATGCATGTATGATGCATTTCCCCCGTACGCAAGACGCACACACAGGTAAACACAGAAGCATATGAGCAGTTTTCGTTTACATGAGTACAGCCATTCGCTTGTAAGGCCAGCTGTACATGCCAACTCTAGCCACTCGAGTGTGGGAAAGTCCTGGAAACTTTATGCTTAAACACTTTTGAGCCTCTAAATGTCTGTTTGCATGAGGATAAAAACTCACGGTAACAGACAAGGACTCAAGTATTCATAAATCTGGACAGATAATAGCAGGCAAGGGTCATGTTTGTTTATTCTACTAGCTATCAGGTAGAAGATTCAACCTCCCAATAAATTAACTGCTAAAAAAAAAAAATGAAAAATAAAACGAAAGAAACAAAATGTAAAACACAATTTTTCTGTACCGCGTTCCCCAGCTCAGTCTGTGCCCCATGGCTATTACAAGGGGTCAGACTTTCCCTGTTGTGTGTGTTTTTTTATTCACACGGGTGGGGGGGGGGGGGGACACACAGAAGGATGAGTAAGGTTTTGGAACTCAAGCCTTGAGATCCCAAAGCTGGAGTCTCAGGAAAACGGAAGCCAATGGATGAATCAGCTTACACAATTGCAAACCAAGCCAAAATATCTATTCGGGGTGGACCAACTCTACAGATTTTAAATATTAAGACACTCTGTGGAAGGATCATCTTCACAAGTCCAAGAAAACGAATGGTGGCGAGTTTCAGCTTCGCCCTTCCAGATGCATTTACTCATAGTATTCAGATTGTAAGCTGCCTTTTGCGTCACAGGCATTATTAATGTCTAGTGTGATCACAATTGTCAGTACGCACTGTGATCGTTAGGGGTAGATCGGTGTTGGGACAAGACGATGACTGGTTAGCGTTGCTTCATTATCACTCCCTCAAGCTCCTTCAGCAGAGGCCATGTTATAAGTGACTCTGATTTGATCATTTGACTGGCCACTGAAGTGAGGTTTTCTTACTTAATTTGGGATTTTATAAAACTTAATTTACTATTGCTAGGGATGCACTAAAATTTAGGCCACTGTAATTCATCGGCCTAAAATAGGGTTATCGGCGTTTTGCCAATTGAGAAAACGTGCCCATAATGGTGCCGAAAACGGCATGAAAAATATAACAACGGTGCATGATTAAGCACTGAGCCTCAGTGTGAAACGTGTCAGCTTGCAACTGGTTTTCTGTGGCATGTATTTTGTGGTTTGATTTTACAATAAAAAGAACAATTTTTTGGAGTGCGGCCGTCCAAGCCTTTCCCTTTATTTTTGCATTGTTATATGCATCGCCAGCACCCGCAGCTTTGGATCCAGGGGAAAGGTTCATCAGTTACACCTGAGCAGTAACTTCCTTCCTTTACTGGTGCATTATTGATGCGTTCTTGCTGCGTTCTTTTAATGCATTTTAACTGGAGGTGCTTTTTTGGCGTGTTTTTTTTTTAACTGACCAAAAATGCAGCAACCAAGATTTTTAACATCACAACGGAAGCTCAATGGACCAGTGTGAAGACATACATAAAATTTAAAGGGATGCATTTTTCTTGAGCATTTCTTGCACTAAAGGTGCTGATAATGGCTGACAAAAAAAATCATATTCATTGGGGGGGTTTTCAAACTGCAGCCCAAGGGTCGCATATGGCCTTTGTTAGCCTTTATAAAGCCCATGGGGCACTATTCCTCTCACTGACACCAACAAGGGGGCACTCTTTCTTCCACTGATGGGATACTATTCCTCCTACTAATAGGGGCACTACTCCTCTTACTGACCACCAACCCTGAAGCCATATTTATTCTCACTGATACTGGGCCTGAAAAGATAGATAGCTAAAAAGAGAGCAAACGTTACCTAAAATTCTGGTAGAAAAACCTGACATCTACACTATGTTACCAAAAGTATTGTGACACCTCCCTTTACATCCACATGAACTTTAATGGCATCCCAGTCTTAGTCCGAAGGGCTCAGTATTGAATTGGTCCACACTTTGCAACTATAACAGCTTCAACTCTTCTGGGAAGACTGTCCACAAGGTTTAGGAGTGTGTCTATGGGAATGTTTGATCATTGTTCCAGAAGCACATTCGTGAGGTCAGGCACTGATGTTAGAGAGAATGCCTGGCTTGCTGTCTCCGCTCAAATTCATCCCAAAGGTGTTCTATCAGGTTGAGATTAGGACTGTGCAGGTCAGTCAAGTTCCTCCACCCCAAACTCGCTCATCCATGTCTATGGACCTTGCTTTGTGCACTGGTGTGCAGTCATGTTGGAACAGGAAGGGGCCATCCCCAAACTGTTCCCACAAAGTTGGGAGCATGAAATGGTCCAAAATGTCTTGGTATGCCGACGCCTTAAGAGTTCCCTTCACTGGAGCTAAGGGGCCAAGCCTAACCCCTGAGAAACAACCCCACATTATAATCCCCCCTACACCAAATGATTTGGACAGGTATAAGATATGCAGAATTGGCCTGAGGGCAAAGTGGTTAAAAGAAGGATGTGATTGAACACTTGTGAACACTAAAAACTGCAAGGTACAGTTAAATATCATATCTGTTTATGTTATGAACAGGAAGGAAGATCTAAAATGACATAGTGATTGTAAAGTACTGGGTAGATTTGCATATCCATTTATAGTCATTATCACCTGAGGACAAGATGTTCTTTCTATAAAAGGTGGTGTTCTATGACACCCGATATCACTACAATACGAGAAAACATACATTCTTGCGCAATGATCACTCGTGTTTATTACCTCTATGATTCTTTAGCTATAAAATAGGAAATATCATCTTCATAAACATTGGGATCAAAGCAAAAACACACAGGGTTGATTTACTAAAGGCAAACAGACTGTGCGCTTTGCAATTGCAGTTGCTCCGGAGCTTAGTAAATGGGATGAAGCTTTACTTTGCAAAGAATACCCAATCACAAGCATGATTATTGGAGGGGGGTTGGGAGATTGGGACTTTAAATGAAGCCATGACTGGGTAAAGTCATGCGCCTCCATCCCTGTCATATTGACAAAATGGGTGTGTAATTGGATACACAATACTGCTAGTAGCTCGACGCGTTTTGCGGCTTTAGACCGCTCATCAGGAGCAGGCATATGAAGCATCTGCAATAGAGTAATTAACAGGGTAAGTAACTGTGTCAGATATGGGGAGAAGGATATAAACCCCCCGCAAAACCGTATAAAACAAAGTGACTTACAGATATGTGCGCATTGGAGCATATGATGCCACAGACCAGAGAGCCACATATAAAGTCCCACCCCTTTTTTGTTTTTGCAACCTTACTGTCTTGCAACTTTGCTCCCATTTTGTCAATCACAAGCATGGAATTTTTTTTTAAAACAGCATTTTGATTGCATTTGACTGGGTGATAAGCTTGTTCTTATTTACTACGTTTAGGAGCAACTGCACTTGCAAAGTGAAGTCCTTTTTGCCTTTAATAAATCCACTTCACCAATTTCACAACTTTGTAATGGTTCCTTTAAAAAGACCATAAGAAATCTAAAAACTTTACCCATCCCAGAAATTGAAATTCATATCTGTTCTCCATTCGGTTGTACATTTCATTTAAAAATATACTATCAAAGATGTATTATATTAAAATGTCTGCACTACTCAAATTATCTAACACTTATATGTGAAATTCCTAGCTGATACATTAAAACTAGAGCTGCACGATTCTGGGCAAAATGAGAATCACGATTTTTTTGCTTAGAATAAAGATCACGATTCTCATGGCATAAAATCTTTCGGTGGATGTACACAGAGGATATGTTGGATTGCACTTATTTATTACAGTGAGGTGAGAGGCTTGTGAGACTGTTGTTTCTGGAGTGGCACGGGTTACACCCATTATCACGGGATTGTTTTTATGCTACCAAGGTGAGAGGCCTGTGAGGCTGACTGCACGGAGGAGCACTTGCACTTTACTGTGAGCTACACAGCTACGTTTAAGTATCTTAGTGCACTGCACGTTTTGCACTTTGTGGACTATTGACACATATGGACTCTATTACTTATTTATCTTTATTTTTTCCGAGATTTATCACTTTATAGTATCTAATATTAATTGTAATATTGATTTATATGGGTTTTTTTTTGCGCAAATTCACTTCTTCATTCTATGCTGCACTTGTGTATTGTTAAACACTATGGGGCAGATTCACAAAACAATTACGCCTGTCTAACTGGTGTTAGACAGGAGTAATTTCAAATTTCCCGCGGCGTATCACTAGTTTGAATTCTCAAACCATGATACGCCGGCTTCGGGCTTCGATCTGAGAGGCTTACGTCTTCGTAAGCCTTCGGATCTACGCTGCCATCTATTTGCGGCGGCTGGGAGGAGTTCGCGTCGTTTTAATGCGTCGGGATATGCTAATGTGTTTTTACGGGGATTCACGAACAAACGAGCGAGCGGCGCAGTCGTTTTCGTCTATTTTTTTATACGTAAAGTTAGAGCAGCTTTTTGCTGCTCTAACTTTACGTAGCCCATGTTAAGTATGGCCGTCGTTCCCGCTTCGAATTTATTTAATTTTTTTTTTTATTTACGTAACTCGTCGGGACGTGGATCGCCCGTAAAGTACGCTACATAAACAACGAATGACGTCACGACGTGATTTCGCGCAATGCACGGCGGGAAATTTGCGAACGGAGCATGCGCAGATCGATCGCCGCGGGAACGCGCCTAATTTAAATGTTTCACGCCCCCTACTCGTCTATATGGATTGCGACGGGAGAAATACACTACGCCGCCGTCGTTTACCGTAGAAAATCTACCTGAATTCCACGTAGATCAAAGTAAAAAACGGCGGCGTAGCGTATTTCTGATACGCTACGATAATCCATTTCTCTGTGAATCTGCCCCTATTAGTTTTTGCTGCATCTTATTATTTTACTGTATTTATAATTTTACTTATTGATATTTATAGCGCAAAGGATTTTTAATTTTATATTTTGTAAAATCTTTTACATTATACAAAAACAATTGGGCTAACTTTACAGGTTAGTTTTAGGGTTGTCCCGATACCACTTTTTTAATACTGAGTACAAGTACTGATACTTTTTTTAAGTATGCGCCGATAACGATTACTTTTTTTAAATGTCATGCGACAGTTTCTCAAAGCACAATAGAGATTAGGTGGCACTGATTGGTGCTGATCTGCAGCACTGATAGGATTAGGCGGCACTGATATGTAGCACTGATAGATGGCTGGCACTGACAGCTGGTGGGCACTGACAGATGGCACTGATGGCTGGCAGGCACTGACAGGTGACATTTATGGGCACTGATGGGCAGGCACTAAAATACCATTAGGGAAGGCTGCCTGCAATGCCCATCCTGGTACTCCTTGCACTCGGCCGCATAAAAGCAACAGCGACCATCTTGTTACACCCAGCCCAAACTGGGCCGGGTGTAACAAGATGTCCACTGCTGGCATACTGTGGCCGAGTGCAAGGTGTACCAAAATGGGCGTCTCTGACAGCAACACGGATCGTCACTTCCGTGACCGAA
Organism: Rana kukunoris; assembly: GCA_029574335.1. NCBI lineage: Eukaryota > Metazoa > Chordata > Amphibia > Anura > Ranidae > Rana > Rana kukunoris. The sequence goes on from CM056049.1 coordinate 64,987,727, forward strand.
TGTGACGGCTCCGGTCGCGGATCCCAAATGATGATGTGGAGACGGGTGGGGGCCATCTTCCCCTCACTCATCTTCATACACAGCAAGGCAACAAACTCGATCTCCTCTGACGCTGCCGATGGCTCCGGTAAGCGGCGGAGGGCACCGAGACCGGCGGACCCTCTCCCGCCGCCAATAAAAGTGATCTCGTGGCGAATCCACCGCAGAGACCATTTTTATCTTGTAGCAGACCGCCTACTGAAGAAGAGGATACTGGGGTTATGGTAGCTAGCTGCTGCCATACCAACAATATTCCTCTTCAAAGTGGTCCTTGTGGCTCTTGTAAGTGGTTAAGACTCAAGGATGAGTTTGGGAAATACTGTCCCAACATGTTTCAGGCAAAGGGTGCTGGTTTAGGTACTTAGGCAGCTTACAGGAAAGGGAAGGCACAGGGAGGTCTTACTTTGTAGTGTGTGTTTATACGCTAGATATAGAGATAATTTCAGCTGAAATTCTACTTTAAACATTCTGCATAAATAAACCTAGACGGCCAAAATGTCCAGAGAGGAAATGTCAGGCAGACTGGGACATGGTAACTTTCAGCTGAGCAAACAGAACATCAATGCGGAGCAACTTAATCTCCCTATAATGTATAATACTACCGTTCAACAACACTGTTCTATTTCACATAATAACAATGATGACAAATGACGGAAACTAAACAAGAAGCTTCTTCAGAAAAAGTCAAACTATAAAGAAAAAAACAAACACACAAAAGAACAAAATTAAATAAACCTAAACAAGGAGGGGTTTTCTTAGCCAAGCACACCCTCCTGCCAGAGCTAAGAGAAGAGGGATTCCAGGATGTAAATGCTACATTATTCATCTGCCCTTACTCAAGATGGCCACAGCCAGAAATTATCTCTTTAAAGTGGAGTTCCACCCACAATTTCACTTTTTAAATATAAATACCCCTGTAATACACAAGCTTAATGTATTCTAGTAAAGTTAGTCTGTAAACTAAGGTCCGTTTTGTTAGGTTGTTACAGCATTTAGATTATAATCTAGAAATAGACCGTGGCCATCTTAAAGGGGTTGTAAAGACAAAAATATTTTCCTCATAAATTAAAGTCTGACAGTAGCTGATAAAGTAAAAAGTAATGTTTTGCATTATAACTAGTTTGATACCTGTTGAAATCAAGCTGTTTTATTGACCTCTGTCACTCCTGAATCGTTATTCTCACTGACTTCCTGATTTGCGGTGCACATTTATTCTTGCTACATCACAGCCTAATGGGAACTACAGTTCCCATTAGGCTTAGCTTCCATGCCTGTGAGGGATAAGAGAGCATCTTCACGCAGGGCTGTAGTCATAGGGAGGGGGTGAGCACATTCTGCTTTCCACCATGCAAAATGGCTCAGATGCTGGTGGAAAGCAAGAAGAGGAGAGACAGGAAATGGCATTTTCAAACCTGGATTACTGTATTTTGGAAGTCAAAGGGAAAAACGAGGTAAGTGATATTTAAATGCTCTAGCTTACAGCAATAAATTGATCTAATAAAAAACAAACCTTTAGTGTTCCTTTAAGTGTGGGCATCATGAAGCCAGACTGTATGACTTCCTGGATTTCAGCTTTGCATATCTCGCACATGCTCAGTGCTGCACAAGCAATGTAATAGGTTTCAGTCAGGTTTGCAAGGACTACTGGTAAACATGATGCCTATCCCAGAAACCCTTGCGAATAGCCATGTGACTTAATAGCCTAGGCTAATAAAGAGGAGGAAGTAATGAAGTACTACAAAATAAAAGGTATTAACAAGCAACAAAATAAATAAAAATTGTCCATTCTGAACACTATGAGATTAGGGCATGCAGCACAGACAAACATAAAAAAATGGGTGGAACTCCACTTTAAGTACAGATCACATGTTCCACACCCGACCTAGTTTATAGTTGGGCCTAGCCAATGGATCTAGTGGTGGAGTTTAACTCTCCCAGGCAATCGCTACCATTAAACAGGGATCAGGGGTGTTTGCTCGGAGCAAACTAAATATGCTTATTTGATAATGCAACACATTGTTGGCGTTTCATAGGTATTTTGGAGCATTTATAGTGGTTTTGTGCAAAGGACAGACAAGCAGCACCAATCTAAGTGCAGCAGTATGAGTAAGGGTCCTTTCACACGTCCTCTCCGCTCGTCCGTTCATTACAAGTCCGTTTACGGACTTGTAATGAACCCCTATGGGAGCGGATCCGTTAGCGGATGATGCATCCGCTAACGTCCGCTAGATCCGCATCCGTTTTTGCGGACGGAAGAATGCCCTATTTTTCTTCCGTCCGGCCAAACGGATCGGATGCAAACGAACAGACGGTCCGTTTCCATCCGACTCCCCATAGGGGAGAGCGGAGGAGAGACAGGGCGGTCCCTGCACAGTGTGCGGGGACCGCCCCGTCCGCCGACAGCTGAGCGGAGACCCCCCCGCTAAGCTGACGGACACACGGAGCGGACCTAAAAACGGACCGCTCCATGTGAAAGGACCCTTACACATTTAGTTAAGTGGTAATGATAGAAAGTCAAGGCAGGCACATCTATGGAGGCAGCAGATGAGTGTCAGGGATCCAGAGCGGTTTCCATGGAGCCCAGTGAAGTTTTGCTCGGCCCCGTCAGTGGTTTCCGTTGTCCCGGGTTAGACCTGTACTGCGCAGGAGGAAGCCGTTATTCGTAAAGGTCCCTGGTCTCTGGGGGAAGAAGGACCAGGGACCTCCCAAATAACGTCTTCCTCCTGCGCCCTACACATCTAGCACGGGACACCGGAAACCACTGGTGCCGCTGTGCAAAACTTTACTGCATTCCATGGAAACCGCTCTGGATCCCTGACACTCATCTGCTGCCTCCAAAGATGTGCCTGCCTTTATCTACTTTCTATCATTACCACTTGTTACACATACTGCTGTGCTTAGATTGGTGCTGCTTCTCTGTCCTTTGGAATTAATACAGAGTCTCTTCTGTTCTTCAGCATGCTGCCTTCCCTGTGTCAGCTGTACGGTTCACAGAGGGGAGCCAACCGGCCGCAGGAAAACTGCAGCGGCTGGTCGGGAAGAGGTTAAATAAAAAAGAAAACATGCACAAAAACACTATGGGGTTGATTTACTAAAACTGGAGGGTGCAGCTGGTAGCCAATCAGCTACTAACTTCAGCTTTAAGGCTCGGTTCACACTGCCCTGATCTGAAAGTCAGGTGACTTTGGTGCAACTTTGAAGAAACTTCAGGGAATGCCTGTGTAATCTTCCTGTAATGTCGAATCCAAATCACATCAATTAAAGTGATTTTTTTGATGTCACACTGTACAGTATAAGATTTCCTATCATCTGTGCCCAGGCTTGCCACACAGAGTTAATCCAGCTCTGAGCAATCCTCTTTTATTGTTCAGTGAAATAAAACGGACTTACAGAGAAAAACCTTAGTCCATTCCGCCCCCTTGCTGTGAGTGACAGGTTATTTACATATCGCATGCACTACCCTGGAGACAGTCATTATTGTTAAATTCCCACCCCCACTCCTTTTCTGAAGTCATGTAGTTACTTCTGGATTTTGACTGGATGTTAGTGATCATAGCAAAATTTAGTGTAAGGAATACATAGGAAAAAATGCATGTTGACAAGGGGAGTGTAAAGGTGGGCGGGGCAACAGCAGACCCACCCACAGAATCTGCAGTTTTTCAGTTCTTATAACAGACAGAGGGGAGACATTTGACAGGTAAGGATACATGCAGGAGGCATGTATATGCTTATAGATCAGCACTATGGCAATAGTTTGGAAAGGATGAAAGCGGGTTTACATCCACTTTAAGATGAAGATCCGACTTGGATGTGAATTCAATTCTATGAGCTGAAACCGGACAGACGTCGGACCAAAGTAGTGCAGGAACTTTTTCCAAAGTCGGACCAACACAAGTCGGACCAGTTAAGACTGCTCTCAGAGGGAAACATTGATTTTTACATGTTATGTGACATGTGCTCTCAAAGTCGGAGCGATTGTCACGGCTTAACAAAAAAGTCTGGAAGTGGATTGATTTCTATGCAGAGCTGCACCAGATTTTTCCCTCTCCAGTTTTAGTAATTAAATCCCTATTTTTCACTTTTAAACCTGGAGATATTGATATAGCAATCTTCAAGAGCTCCTCAACAGCCCTAAGGCTGCATTCACATCTAGGCGACAAGTAACGCCGCATACGCGTTTTGTCGCCTAGATGTGAATGGAGCCTAAAACTCAGGGAGGGCACTTGATGATGCAAATCTTGGCTTAGCTTGGAAAGGCAATGATCTGTCACTTCTTCGCCCGTACTTACCGTATTTATCGGCATATACCGTGCACTTTTTTCCCCCTTAAAATAAAGGGGAAAATCGTGGGTGCGCGATATACGCCGATACCCGCTTCCCGCGCTCAGTCTGAACTGAGCCGCCAACATATACCGAGTGCAATACACTCGGGAACATTCGGTCAGGCTCGGCTTCGCTCGTGCTCACGCATAAACGTGAGCACAAGCGAAGCCGAGCCTGGCCGAATGTACCCGAGTGTACTACACTCGGTATATGTCGGCGGAGGCGTTCAAACTGATCGCGGGAAGCGGGGATTCGACTCGAGACAGCGCTGGAGAAGTCGGGAGGACACCACTGGAGCCGAAGACGGACGCCGGACCGGAAGATGGACGCCGCGCAAGACACCAAAACTGTAAGTACTAAAAAAAATTTTTACAGGTCCACATTAGGGGTGCGCGCTATACGCCGGAGTGCGCAATACCCCGATAAATACGGTATTTGTCGTGAGGGACCAACAGATGAAGGAGAAGGTGGACCAAAGCTTGACATGACCCGACGTTGATACTTGGATCTTGGGTTTTCAGTAGGGTTGTCCCGATACCACTTTTTTAGGACCGAGTACAAGTACCGATACTTTTTTTTCATGTACTCGCCGATACCGAATACCGATACTTTTTTTAAATGTCATGTGACAGTTTTCAAACCACAATATAGACTAAGGAGATTTTCTTTAGAATTATGAAGAACTCTAACTCAAGACATTATAAAAGAATAAAAATGAGTAAAAATGAATGAAAATGTTTTATTTGCTTGTCAAGCAGTAGTAAAAAACTCAAATAATTTTCACAGAACATGTTGATAAATACAAAAAAAGTATTCTATTTAGGTATCGGGAGCATTTGTGCGAGTACAAGTACTCCCGCAAATACTTGGTATCGGTCCCGATACCGATACTAGTATCGGCATCTGGACAACCCTAGTTTTCAGAGCTGGCAGGGGAATCATGAAAAGATAAATTTAAGCCAAGCAACCAATAGAAAAGTTAAAAGGTGATATTTGCGACCTTGCATGATTTGTTCGGATAAAATAAAGGAGCGAAGGAAGGTATTATGAAAGTGAACCTTTTCTTTAAATCTTACTTTCTATCATGCGTTTGACACACTAATACTCCGTGTCCTTTCTAACCCACTGGCATTTCCTGCGCCTCTGTGCACAGCAGACACCCATCTTAATTAATGATCTGCAGGAAGCTTGATGAGACCATTGTGTCCAGGTCAGGAAATTAAAGCCTATAGCAGTCTCAGTGGTTGGATCTGTAATAGTGAGAATTACTCAGGAGTAGAAGGCAATTACCTTCAATGAATGGCAATTTATAGTTATGATTTGTAAAGTGGCATCATAATTGGAGAGAAATCATTCCCAATGTCAACGATGCCGCCGAGCTGACATGTTACTTAATAAAAGGGCTTGTCGATCATTGTCAGGGGAATACTTTCATTACAATCTACCCTTTTCCTGTTCCAGCCATAGTGTGACAACAACGTATCAGATACAATAATGGTGGTCCATGTACAATAATAACAGCAGTCATTATAAAGGGCTACATTGGGTAAAAGTAATTTCTATGCCATGAAAATGTAAGCATAAGTGACTTAAAGGGGTTGTAAAGGTAAAAACAAAAATCCCTAAATAGCTTCCTTTACCTTAGTGCAGTCCTCCTTCACTTACCTCATCCTTCCATTTTGCTTTTAAATGTCCTTGTTTCTTATTTCTCTGAGAAATCCTCACTTCCCATCTGTAACTCAACACCGTAATGCGAGGCTTTCTCCCTGGTGTGGAGAAAGCCTCTTGAGGGGGCGAGCAGGAGTGTCAGGACGCCCACTAACACACAGCTCCTTTCTCTATCTGCAAAGTAGAGAGTGTCCTGACACTCCTGCTCACTCCCTCAGGAGGCTTTCTCCACACCAGGGAGAAAGCCTTGCATTACTGTGTGGAGTTACAGACAGAACAGGAAGTGAGGATTTCTCAGAAGAAATAAGGACATTAAAAAGCAAAATGGAAGGATGAGGTAAGTGAAGGAGGACTGCACTAAGGTAAAGGAAGCTATTTAGGGAAAACATTTTTTTTACCTTTACAACCCTTTTAACCACTTCAATACCAGGCTTTTATGCACACCTCCATATCGGGCCTATTCTGGCACTTCTCTCCTACATGTACAAATCATAATTCTTTTGCTAGAAAATGACGCAGTAACCCCAAACATTATATATATTTTTTTAGCAGACACCCTAGGGAATAAAACGACGATCATTGCAACGTTTTATCTTGCACGGTATTTGCGCAATAATTTTTCAAACGCCTTTTGTGGGGGAAAAAATTGTTTCATGAATTAAAAAAAATAACAAAACAGTAAAGTTAGCCCAATTTTTTTGTAAAATATGAAAGACTAGATTACACCGAGTAAATAGCTACCTAACATGTCACGCTTTAAAATTGCGCACACTCATGGAATGGCGCCAAACTTCGGTACTTAAAAATCTCCATAGGCAAGGCTTTGAATTTTTTTTTTTATGGTTACCAGTTTAGATTTACAGTGCTAGAATTGTTGCTGGCACTCTAACGCACACGGCGATACCTCACATATGTGGTTTAAACGGCGTTTACATATGTCGGCGGGACTTGCGCGTGCGTTCGCTTCTGCGCGCGAGCTACTGGGGACAGGGGCGTTTTAATTTAAATTTTTTATTATTATTTTTTACATATTTATTTTATTTTTTTACTCTTTTTTATTTAGTTTTTATTTTTTATCACTTTTATTCCTATTACAAGGAATGTAAACATCCCTTGTAATAGGAATGTGTGCAACAGGTCCTCTGGGCACAGATTTTCCAGAGCTCTCCAAGGTAAGATGAGTTGCACAAACCCCCCACCCAAAGTGACTCCTGTCACAGACACCAACGATGAGGCACTTTTCCTCTCACTGATGCAAGACATTATTCCTCCCACTGACACCAACAATGGGACATAATTCCTGTTACTGACATCAACAACAGGGCACTATTTCTCCCATTGAAACCAACGATGAGGCACTTCACCTCCTACTGATGCAATACACTAATTCTCCCATTGACACCAACAATGAAGCACTATTCTTCCACTGACACCAATGATGGGGAATTATTCCTCTCCCTAATGCCAAAGATGCACTGTTTAATCCCGATGGCCACAGACCAGCCCCCCTAAAGTCTGAAGGACAGTAAACTGGTCCTTTGTTTAGAAAGTTACAAGACCCCCTGGTGTAAATTAAAGCGGAGTTCCAGACGTTTCAGTGCTTATTAAAAGTTAGCCTCCTGTCACCTGTCTCACGATCCAGAGATGCGGCTACCCGAAGCTTCAGTTCTCTCCCCCGCCTTTCCATGGTTCCGGCATCACTAGTGTGGACACCCACCCGGCTGTGACAACTTGCGGCTTCACAGCCGGGTGCACACGGCAAATGCGTGAATCATGCTGCGCGTCGTAGGCGACCAGAGCAAAAGTGAGAGCTGGGTACCTGTTAAAACTAGGTAGCTGCTTCCCCCCCCCCAAAAAAAATAACATGCCAAATGTGGCATATCAGGGGGTCAGATCCTTAACCACTTAACGCCCGCCGCACGACTATGTAAGTCCACAGAATGGCACGTACAGGGAGATAGGCGTACATGTACGTCCCTCCGCTGCGTGCGGCTTACCTTAGGGAGCGATCCATGCTGAGGGGGCGGCTGCTCGATTTTGTCCGCTCCCTCGTGATCGCTCCCAGCCAATCCAGAAAACCCAATGGCGTATCACTTCCTCTGTCTGTATAATGTAAACACAGGCAGAGGAAGTGATGTGAGCTCTCCTCTCGGCGGTATTTTCAATACACAGTAAGTCGCACAAACACTACACTGGCACCAGTACACATAGGCACATTTAACCCCTTCAGATCACCCCCCCCCCAGCCCCCTATCACACTGTCACTGATTGCAGTGATCATATATTTACTGATCACTGCATTTAGTGTCAGTGTGACAGTTACTGTGACAGGCAGTTAGTGTTAGGTTCAGGGTAGCCCCGTACCCCCCCTAATAAAGTTTTAACCCCTTGATCACCGCCCTAGTTAACCCTTTCACTCCCTATTGCCAGTGTCACTAAGCGATAATTTTTCTGATCGCTGTATTAGTGTCGCTGTTGCCGCTAGGTAGCTAATTTTTTTTTTATTGCGATTTCTTTTACTAAAAAGACATGTGGCTGAACAAATTTTGGCCTAAATGTTTGACTAAAATTTAGTTTATTCGATTTTTCTTATAACAAAAAAGTAAAAAATATTGATTTTTTTTCAAAAATGTCGCTCTATTTTTGTTTATAAATAAAAATCACAGAGACAATCAAATACCATCAAAAGAAAGCTCTTTTTGTGGGAAGAAAGGGACACAAATTTTGTTTGGGAGCCACGTCGCACGACCGCGCAATTGTCTTTTAAAGCGACACAGTGCCGAATTGTAAAAACGCCTCTGGGCATTTAGCAGCATATTGGTCCGGGGCTTAAGTGGTTAAAGCGCAAGTTACACTTTTGGATGGGCGAGTTCCCAGGACCAATTATTTTTTCGAGACACTGCAAAGGAAGAATTTTACATCGTAGTTTCCCCAAAGTTCTGCTTTAAATTATCCTTGGATGCCTTCTGACATCACGAACAAATAATACTCTAAGGTATTCAGGAGTCGATCAGTGAATTGAGAGCAGGAAGCCCATTTAGTTTCCCATGAGACTTTCACAATCGAACCAATTAGAAATATGAGCCAGGATCAGCAATGGGAGATAGAAGACCTGCTGAAAAATGTGTCATGCATCCAATAGACTGGGAAATGGAATGCTCACCTATACTGGAAGGACTAATTACAAAGCCTGCCCTTACATCACCCTAACAAAGAAATACCGCACATGTGTAATGAACCGCTCTCGGAAGGACATCGCGGGGGCATCATCTGCTTAATAAGCAGCAGTGCCAGGCAAACAACAAAGAAATAATATTTCTGCCTCAAACTATCTGTTCTCATTAGAAATGTAATATAATAGTAAAAAAAAAAAATTATAAAAAAAAAAAAAATCTCTAGCTTTTTCATTATGACCAATAAAAGAAGCACAGCAAAGCAGATCCAAGTCTGAAATCAAAACACATAATAGTAATGTTCATATTTTTTTTTTCTTTTTGCTGACCCCTGTCAGATAGACGCCAAGAATCACAACGCCGGATGGCAGAAAAATTGTATAGTATACTTAGAAATGGATTTTCCCAGAACATTAAATATTTATGACGTTTTTACAGATGCTTGAGCCAAACCGTGCGCAAAGCGAAGATTTACAGACCGCAAAATATACATTAAATGAGCAGAAAACACAATAATGGCAAACATTGTATTTTATTAACTCGGTGGACATAGAGATGAATACATTGTGTGCATGGTGGGAATTAGGGTTGTCCCGATAACACTTTTTTAGGACCGAGTACAAGTACCAATACTTTTTTTAATGTACTTGCCGATACCGAATACCGATACTTTTTTTAAATGTCATGTGACAGTTTTCAAACCACAATACAGACTAAGGATATTTTCTTTAGAATTATAAAGAACTCTAACTCAAGACATTATAAAAGAATAAAAATGAGTAAAAATGAATAAAAATGTTTTATTTGCTTGTCACGCAGTAGTAAAAATCTCAAAGAATTTTCACAGAACGTGTTGATAAATACAAAAAAAGTATTCTATTTAGGTATCAGGAGCCTTTGCGCGAGTACAAGTACTCCCGCAAATACTCGTCCCGATACCGATACTAGGAGTATCGGTATCTGGACAACCCTACAAACCACAATACAGACTTATGCCGCGTACACACGATCATTTTTTGTGATGAAAAAAAACGACGTTTTCTGTGAAGTAAAAAACGACGTTTTTGAAACGTCACTTTTCAAAGACAATGTTGCATACACACCATCGTTTTTTTCACAAAAAGCGAGGTTACGTTCACCACTCTTTTCCATTGAAGCTCGCTTCATAACTAGCTTCTGGGCATGCGCGGGTTGAAAAACGTCGTTTTGAAAGACGTTTTTGCTACACACGGTGACTTTTTGTGAAACAAAAACCGACGTTTTGAAAAACGACACAAAAAATTCAAGCATGTTGGAATTTTTTTTTGGTCGTTTTTTTTAAGACAAAAAACGACGTTTTGCCCACACACGATCAATTTAAATGACGTTTTAAAAAACGTCGTTTTTTTTCATCGCAAAAAACGACCGTGTGTACGCGGCATAAGGATATTTTCTTTAGAATTATGAAGAACTCTAACTCAAGACATTATAAAAGAATAAAAATGAGTAAAAATGTTTTATTTTCTTGTCACGCAGTAGTAAAAAAACTCAAAGAATTTTCACAGAACATGTTGATAAAAACAAAAAAAGTATTCTATTTAGGTATCGGGAGCATTTGCCCGAGTACAAGTACTCCCGCAAATACTCGGTATCGGTCCCGATACCGATACTAGTATCGGTATCTGGACAACCCTAGTGGGAATGCTGGAGCTTGAAAGATCCAGCTTTAACAAATCTCCTAATCCAGCACAATGTTATACAGTGGGGAAAATAATTATCTGATCCCCTATAGATTTCGTAAGTTGGACCATTTACAAAGAAATTAAAGGTCTATATTATAGGTGTATTTTAAATGATGGAAACAGAATATCAACCAAAAATCCTGAAAAAGCACATGATACAAATGTTATAAGTTGAGTTGCAGATCAGTGAGTAAATAAGTATTTGATCCCCAAGCAAAACATGACTTAGTACTTGGTGGAGAAACCCTTGTTGGCAAGCACAGAGGTAAGACGTTTCTTGTAGCTGGTGACCAAGTTTGCACACATCTCAGAAGGGATTATGGTCCATCCATGGCCACTCCATGACCTTAAAGCAGAGTTCCACCCAAAAGCGGAGGCTCAGCTTATTTGCCTCCTCCCCTCCCCCCTCTACTGCCACATTTGACACCTTTTGGGGGAGGTTACCTGGTTGCCTTCTTGAGGACGGGAACCTTGCGGGCACTCCAGGATTTTAATCCATGGTGGCGTATTGTGTTACCAATGGGACCAGATGTGGCCCTTTGCTTGCTTTTATCTGGCCCTTGGGGCATTATTCTCCCCACCGTCAGCAACAGTGGGGCATAGTTGCTGCCACTGACACCAATGATGGGGCACTATTCTTCCCACTGATACTACTGATGGGGAACTATTCCTCCTATTGATACCAAAGATGGGGCACGATTCCTCCCACTGACACCAATGATGGGGAACTATATCTCTCCTAATACCACAGTCCGGTCCCCCTAATGTTCAAACTTTTTTCAAAGAGAGACAGATTTGATGAAGTGAACATGCGTGAAGGCCGACCATTTTGGCCTGACATTCTTTGAACCATTAAAATTCAGTCTGTGTGTTCGTCCGAGCACTAATACACTGCCCAACAAGAGTTCTCTTGCCTTTGAGGTAGTGTGTGGTGAAGAGATGAGTTTGGGCGTGTTATTTGGAGATATATCTTTTGTGGCCCGCAACTAATCCCAGAGAGCCGCTCAGGACTAAGGACTAAGGATGAGCTTGGGTGTGTTATTTGGATATACCGTATTTATCGGTGTATAACACACACCTTCACTTTAACCACTTAAGGACCCCCGCACGCACATATACGGCCACAGAATGGCTCGTACAGGCACAAGGGCGTAAATTTACGTCCCCGCCTTCGTGCGGTTCGGGGGTCCCATCGGGACCCCCTCCGCGGCGTGCGGGGGTCCCCCTGGCTCCGGGAGCGATCCGGGACGAGCGGGCGGATGTCGGCGTTTACCCGCCCCCCCGCGATCGCTCCCAGCCAATGCGCGCGCTCCCAGTCTCCTGTCACTTCCTCCTCCTGTGTAAACACAGGAAGGGGGAAGTGATGTAATCTCCCATCGCAGCGGTATTTCCAACCGCTGCGATGGGAGAAACACCTAACAGTAAGTGTGCACCAACATTACACTGACACACACTCACATAGGCATACTTAACCCCTTGTGATCTGCCCCCCCACCCCCCCTGTCACAGTGTCACTGAATGCAGTGATCTAATCACTGCATTTAGTGTCAGTGTGACAGGCAGTGTAAAATCAGTTAGTGTTAGGTTCAGGATAAAAATACCCCCCCCCCCTAATAAAGTTTTAACCCCCTGATCACCGCCCTAGTTAACCCTTTCACTCCCTATTGCCAGCGTCACTAAGCGATCATTTTTCTGATCGCTGTATTAGTGTCGCTGTTCCCGCTAGGTAGCTATTTTTTTTTATCGCGATTTTTTTTTTTTACTAAAGACATGTGGCTAAATACATTTTGGCCTAAATGTTTGACTAAAATTTAGTTTATTTGATTTTTTTTTTAACAAAAAGTAAAAAATAGTGTTTTTTTTCAAAAATGTCGCTCTATTTTTGTATATAGCGCAAAAAATAAAAATTGCAGAGGTGATCAAATACCACCAAAAGAAAGCTCTATTTGTGGGAAGAAAAGGACGCAAATTTTGTTTGGGAGCCACGTCGCACGACCGCGCAATTGTCAGTTAAAGCGACGCAGTGCCGAATCGCAAAAACACCTTGGGTCATTTACCAGCGTATTGGTCCGGGTCTTAAGTGGTTAAGAGGGAAGTTTCAGGGAAAAAAAAAGTTAAAAAAAAGATCTGTGAAGCAAAACAAGGGTCAGTGCACATGAATGCAACCTAATCAGTGCCCATCTGCAGCCTCACTATTGCCGGGAATGCAGCCTCCCCATTGCCATGAATGCAACCATACCATTGCAATCAATGCAGCCTCACATGTGCCATGAATGCAGCCTCACATGTGCCATGAATGCAGCCTCACATGTGCCATGAATGCAGCCTCACATGTGCCTGAATGCAGCCTCACATTTGCCATGAATGCAGCCTCACATTTGCCATGAATGCAGCCTCACATTTGCCATGAATGCAGCGTGATCCATATGGTGAACTTGGTGTTGAGTTATTTACTTTAAGGTCATCACAGAGGACAAGGGGGCACTCTTTACGTGTGTAAGAAAAGAGATTTAATCTCCAAATACGGAAAGGTTTCTTCACAGTAAGAGCTGTGAAAATGTGGATTAGACTCTCTGAAGAATTGTTTTGGCCAGCTCAGTAGTTTGTAGAGATGCACCAAAATGTTGGGTGCAAAAATGGTGTTAATCAGCAGAATGCACATAAGAGAAAAGGTGCCGATAATGGCCCCCAAAACGCACCACGATTTTGCTGTGATTTTGGACCGAATTTACCATGATTACTGTGCTTATGGTGTGTTTTTCATTGGTCTTGTGACTCAAAATCCGCACAAAAAAGGTAACACAGTTGTGTTAATGATGCGTTCTTGCTGCGATTTCAATGCATTTGAACTGGGAGGCGCATTTTTTGTGCGTTTTTTTAACTGACCAAAAATGCACCAAACTGGATTTTTAACACTACAATGGAAGCGCAATGGACCAGCAAGCAGACATACATTTTCTTGAGCTTTTCTTGCGCTAAAGGTGCCAATAAATGTACAATTATTTAAATTGATAATATTAATTAAAAAGTTGAATACAATTATATATTTAAAAAAATTACCAGTATTTAATCTACATATAACATGCACAGGCTTATTAAAACACACCTTAATTTTAAGAGGGAAGTTTCAGGATTTTTTTTTTTAAATAAAAGAACTTTGAAGCAAAATAAAGCTCAGTGCCCATCAATGCAGCCTGATCAATGCCCACCTGCAGCCTCAAAATTTTTCATCAATGCAGCCTGATCAATGCCCATCTGCAGCCTCAAAATTGACCATTAATGCAGCCTGATCAATGCCCATCTGCAGCTTCACAATTGCCCATCAATGCAGCTTGAACAATGCCCATCTGCAGCCTCCCCATTGCCATGAATGCAGCCTGATCAATGTCCATCTCAGGGAGGGGGGGGGGATGAGCGGCATTAGAAGTGTGAATTTCCTGTTTACTCGGCGGCCTCTTTAATACAAAATCCCGTCTCCTGGACCTGCTTCTATGATAGACAGAACACTTGTCCAATGCCAGCCCAGGAAACGGGACTTCCTATTACAGAGGCCACTGAGTAAACAGGAGATTATCGCTGTATGTAATCTGACGGTGCTCGTCTCGCCCCCCTCCCCATTCTCTGTGAGGCAGCCCAAATTGCAGTATGGGTGTATAACATGCACACACTGGGCCAGATTCAGAGAGCCGTAACTCCTGTCTAACTGGTGTTAGACTGGAGTAATTTTAAATTACGCGTGTTTTTTAGCTAGTCGGAAAGCTCAAACCATGAATAGACGGCTGCGGGCTTCAATTCGATTACGTGTTCGTACGCCTTCGGATCTACGCTGCAATAAAATTGCGGCCACTGGGTGGACTTCCCGTCGTTTTCCGCGTCGGGGTATGCTAATGAGCTTTTGCCGGCGATCGCAGAAATTAGGATCTTCATTCGCAATCTCTTACGGCACCTTTAGTCATCTTTTTTTGCGTAACACTATACCAGCTTTTTGCTGCTCTAATATTAGACAGCCCATGTTAAGTATGGCCGTCGTTCCCGCGTCGAATTTCTACGTTTTCCGACGTCTTTTATTTTTTTTTACGTAAAACGTCCGGGAATAGGAATGTTCGTAAACGACGCTACTCAAACAACGAATGACGTAACGACGTGATTTTGCGCAGTGCACGGCGGGAAATTTCTGAACGGAGCATGCGCAGTTCGATCGCCGCGGGGACAAGCCTAATTTAAATGCTTCACGCCCCCTAAACGCGTAATTCGATTACGCGGCGAGAAATAGACTACGCCGCCGTAGCGTACGGGCAAAAAACTACCAGAATTCTATTTAGAGCCTGGTAAAATACGGCAGCGTAGAGTATTTCGATTACGCAGCGCAAAATTAAGTGTATCTGAATCTGGCCCACTATTTGCAACCGATTTGCAGGGTGAAAAAGTGAGTGTTATACGGCAATAAATACAGTATGTTTTTTTAAAAACTGTCATTTTTGGTTTCGGTTTTCTGCCAAGTGCGTCCTGCATTTTCGGTTTCAGCACCAAAATTTCCATTCAGTGCACCTCTAATATTTTGCTTTAAAAAAAGCCTGGATTCTTTCCTAAATGTACATAATATAACTGTATTCTAACATTTATAGGTAAAGTTGATCCATGAAAAATCTGATTGCCTCTCGGGTGATCAGGAAGGAATTTCTTCCCCTGCTGGAGCAAACTAGATCATGCTTTGCTGGGGGGGGGGCTGCCTTCCTCTGGATCAATTGTAGGTATGGGATTGTGTATATGGGCTTCTATGATTTCCTTTTTCCTTTCTATTGGTTGAACTAGATGGACTTGTGTCTTTTTTTAACCAGACTATGTAACTACCGTATATACTTGAGCATAAGCCGACCTGAATATAAGCCGAGGCACCTAATTTTACCACAAAAAAATGGGAAAACGTATTGACTCGAGCCTAGGGTGTCCCTCTGCATGCCTCACTGTGTCCATGTGCATGCCTCACTGTGTCCATGCCTCACTGTGCCCATGCCTCGACTGACGTTTAACATGGGAGTCTATGGAAAGGGTGCCCAGCTTTGAAAAATTGTGGCTCCCCAGCCATAGGTCCCCTAGACAACAAACTTTGCACACTTGTAATGGGGCTACATGTGTGCCAAGTTTGGGGTCCAGGGGACCTACGACCGGCCTGTACTGGGTCCCCAAATTCACCAGAGAAATTACAGTTTAACATGGGAGTCTATTAAAAAAAAAAAAAAACGGTGCTCCTCGGCCGTAGGTCCCCCAGACAACAAACTTTGCACACTTGTAGAGGAAGAGTGGAGTTTGGGGTCCAGGGGACCTACGGCTGGCCGGTACCGGGTCCCCAAAAAACAGAAGATCTGGCACAAAAAAGGTGACTCGAGTATAAGCAGAGGGGGGCATTTTCAGCACAAAAAAAATATGCTGAAAAACTTGGCTTATACTCGAGTATATACGGTATGTTTATTACTTTAACCACTTAAGGACCACCTACTGCACATTTACGTCGGCAGAATGGCATGGCTGGGCACATAAACGTATATATACGTTGATTTTAGTACCCAGCCGTGGGTCACGGGCGCGCGCCCGCGGTGCGCACCCGTGACCCGGTCCGAAGCTCCAGGCTTGGGACCGCGGGATTCGTGGACCCGATCGCCGCTGCAGTGCGGCGATCCGTCCCTGGAGCTGAAGAACGGGGAGAGCCGTGTGTAAACACGGCTTCCCCGTGCTTCTCTGTGGCCGCAGCATCGATCGCGTCATCCCTGTTATAGGGGGACGCGATCGATGACGTCACACCTACAGCCACACCCCCCTACAGTTGTAAACACACACACACAGGGAACACTGAAAGTCACAGCGCCACCTGTGGTTAACTCCCAAACTGCAACTGTCATTTCAACAGTAAACAATGCAATTTAAATGCATTTTTTGCTGTGAAAATGACAATTGTCCCAAAAATGTGTCAAAATTGTCCGAAGTGTTCGCCATAATGTCGCAGTAACGAAAAAAAAATCGCTGATCGCCGCTATTAGTAGTAAAAAAAAAATAATAATTAATAAAAATGCAATAAAACTATCACTTATTTTGTAAACGCTATAAATTTTGCGAAAACCAACCGATAAACGCTTATTGCGATTTTTTTTACCAAAAATACGTAGAAGAATACGTATCGGCCTAAACTGGAGGAAAAAAAAAATGTTTTTTTATATATTTTTGGGGGATATTTATCACAGCAAAAAGTAAAACAATTGCATTTTTTTAAAAATTGTCACTCTATTTTTGTTTATAGCGCAAAAAATAAAAACCGCAGAGGTGATCAAATACCACCAAAAGAAAGCTCTATTTGTGGGGAAAAAAGGACGCAATTTTGTTTGGAAGCCACGTCGCACGACCGCGCAATTGTCAGTTAAAACTACGCAGTGCCCAATTGCAAAAAGGGGCAAGGTCCTTTACCTGCATTTTGGTCCGGGTCTCAAGTGGTTAATTAAAAAAAAAATCTTTACAATCACATTAAAGGGGAGTTCCACCCACAATTTCACTTTTTAAATATAAATACCCCTGTAATACACAAGCTTAATGTGTTCTAGTAAAGTTAGTCTGTAAACTAAGGTCCGTTTTGTTAGGTTGTTACAGTATTTAGATTAGATTAGTTTATAATCTAGAAATAGACCGTGGCCATCTTAAGTGTGGGCATCATGAAGCCAGACTGTATGACTTCCTGGATTTCAGCTTTGCAAATCTCGCACATGCTCAGTGCTGCACAAGCAATGTAATAGGTTTCAGTCAGGTTTGCAAGGACTACTGGGAAACATGATGCCTATCCCAGAAACCCTTGCAAATAGCCATGTGACTTAATAGCCTAGGCTAATAAGGAGGAGGAAGTAATGAAGGACTACAAAATAAAGGTATTCACAAGCAACAAAATAAATAAAAATTGTCCATTCTGAACACTATGAGATTGGGGCATGCAGCACAGACAAACATAAAAAAAAGGGTGGAACTCCACTTTAAGTCTTGACAAATTTGCTAATATGAACTTTTGACTTTTCTGTCTTAATCTGGTCAGAGACTTAGAAAGCAATACAGGATCAGTGTAGCATTTCCAGAAGTCCAGCAAAGACGCTCCCCATATTTTCCAAATGATAGATTTATTTAAATAGTAACAGCAAGATAATGCGCTTAATCATTAAAAAGGAAAAAAAAGGAGCTAAGGCGTAAGCTATGTTACGGTCAAACGTATACAATTTATGGGGTATTAAACTTACATTCTAAGAGACTGCAACTCTTTAGAATGTCAAAAGGAAACCAGACAGACTATAAAACCATTATAAACTTCTGCCAAGTAAATAATGAGATTATACGGATGTGCTTCCTCTATAGACATTTGATCATTTACCTCAAACAACCGAAATCGCCCATTACAGCACTAAAATCACATTCAGACAAAGCAGGATATTTCAATCTAAACATTTTCCCTTGTGGATATCACATACTGTTATCAGGGGATAGAGAATTATTACTTAGAGAAAACCAGCTTTGATGAGATCTGACTTCAATACTTTGAGGAATAAGCATACAGCAAGTTAAAGTGTACCTACCTTCAGGGTTCTGGGTTCCTACTTAAAGGAGGCCTCTTCCCTGGACCTGTAAGGCACTCTGCCAGAAACCTTTGGCCATTTTGTTAATACGGGCAACAAAGTGCTGGATCCCAGAGTCCAGTCATTAAAAAAAGAGACATTACAGGCAAAACCTCTCTCTTCCGCGAGGCCTGGGCAACATCCACTTTGGCATTATTTTGGCCTTTTTGGATGGATCCGGATCGTGTGGCGCCTTAAACCCCCGCAGGGATCGTCAGCAGAGCTTCTTCTTAGCACATTCTTTACCCTTAGACACTGGTGAAAAAACGGAGGTGCTCCCAGCATGGGAGGGGTTATATAGGGAGGAAACTTCCTGTCTAATTGATCACACCAGTGTCCAGCACCTGAAGGTGAGATATAACCCATTAAGTAATTAACAAGGCTCTGTGTCCTGTAATGTACAAAAAAGAAAAAAAGAAGTAAGACACAGATCAGCCATAACATTACGACCACCCACCAAATATTGAGTAGGTCCTCTTTTTACTGACAAAACAGCCCGATCAAGGCATGGACTCAACGAAGTCGCTGAAGGTGAAGCCATCAGTAGCAGATCTTTCACGTCCTGTAAAGTTGTGAGGTGGGCCCTTCATGGATTGGACCACTTTGGATTGGAGCACTTTAAATGTGCATTAATTTTTTCCCTTATTTTAGTTTCTCTTTTCTCATTTTCAGTTAGTGATTGTGCTAGTAACACTCTTCCCGACCTAGAGTTCCTCTTTATAGGAACAGCATTGGCACCCTAGGACAATTAGCTTTGACTAAAGATTTAATGATTTTGGATCGAATTGGAATTGGATCGATCAAAATTCTTTTGATTGGTACTCACCTCTTCGCCGGCTTCAGAGTCTTCAGGGAGTTCCGTCGGAGATTCGGTGAAGTCACGGACACCGGCGGGGCTAGCCGTGTCTATCTGAAGGGCTCCTGCTGTGCCTTCATATCTGCATGTCGGCGGGACCTTACTATCTGCCATACTTCATATTCCCATCGCACACATCCTGGGTTTGGGTGCTTGTAGCAACAACCAGCTGGATACTGATGCATGTTACACGCACGTGATAGAGGGAAGTGTAACAGCCCTTGTGTGTGGCAGATAGTAAGAGTATAAATAGTTGCCAGCACACCATGGAACAACATAAATAGCGTCCAAACGGATGTTTTATTGCATGATCACAACACAAAAAGAGTGCAATGTTTCGGAGCCACGCAGGGCCCCTTCATCACGCGTGATGAAGGGGCCCTGAGTGGCTCCGAAACGTTGCACTCTCTTTGTGTTGTGATCATGCAATAAAACATCTGTTTGGATGCCTATTACGTCGTTCCATGGTGTGCTGGCAAATATTTCTACTCTTACTATCTGCCACACGCAAAGGGCTGTTACACTTCCCTCTATCATCCTGGGATTCTACAACCATCCACTGGGAGTTGTGATAGTTCCCTTCACGGGACATCTACATGCCGATTGACTGATGTTAACCCCTCCTCAACTGGATTCAGCAGTGGTATCATTGTACACATTTTTTTACCAGTATCATACTTAGCTACATGTTTTTATGACTGCTTTTGCTACCGTTTGGTATTACTCGCAACATTTTTACAGTTTATGTAGCTACATCGATTTTATCTCCAGTGCAATATTTATTTTGTTACCTACTTGAAGACTATAAAAGTTTGTATGCTATTCCCATCGAGCGCTGCCTTTGTGTGCTTTTTGTATCCCGCTATCCATTTTTCTAGTGCTTGGTAGCTGCACTGGGAATCGGCCTGCAAGGAGATCATCTAGTTGGATCTGTATGTGCGTTATAATTAATCGAAATTAGTCGATTAAAAAAAAACGATTGATCGAACACGAATGTGTTAATCAGCAACAGCCCTAGTTTATATACTATACTTGCAGAGTAATATTGGTTGTGAGCCTCAGCCTGTGATTTATGAGGGTCAGTTTGGTGGCCAAGAGACACAAATTTTAAACTAAAGACGTTGACACCAAGGCAAAAGTTCTAATGGTACTTCAATATCTCCCAAGGTTTGGGAAATACTAATCTAATACATGGCACACTCACTGAAGACGATTTTCAGGCTCGGATGACTTATGAGAAAGTGATTAAAGAAAAAACATACAAACTGGATATCCACATTACAAGACATCTGCCAAAATGATTTTCACAGAGCAGCGATGGAAACTTGCACACATTTTTGGCCAGAATTAAAAGAAAAAAAAATAATAAATTACATTGCCAAAAAGGAAACGAAGAAGACACAAGACAACGCTTACAAGATCTAATGGTTCTGTGGGTGGGATTTATTAGCGGGAGAGCCAACACTCGTTCAGTTATTACAGTTTCCACCACTTCAGCAGAGTTGGAGAGATTTTATTGCAGGGATTTTGTCAATGGGAACAATTATCAGTCCCATCCATCCTCAGACTTCTCTAAAACATTCTGTGATCAGAGCCAGCAGCCCAACCTTGCCCATCTGTTCTAATGTCTAATGTCGCGTACACACGGTCAGAACTTCGGACAAGAGCGGTTCGATGTGAGCTTTTGGTAGAAAATTCCGACCGTGTGTAGGCTCCATCTGACTTTTTCTGTTGGAATTTCCGACAACAAAAATTTGAGAGCTGGTTCTCAATTTTTCCAACAAAAAGATCAGAAATTCTGATCGCCTGTATGCAATTCCAACGCACAAAAAAAATGTATGCTCTGAATCAATTCGACACATTCTCGGGAATCATTGAACTTCATTTTTCTCGGCTCGTTGTAGTGTTGTACGTCAGCGCGTTCTTGGCGGTCGGAATTTGGTGTAACAAGTTTGAGCCAATATTTATTGTCGGAATTTCCGATCGTGTGTACGCGGCATAAGGCCCCTTTCAGGAAGGTGGCTGTAAAACCACCTAAAGTCTCCAAGAGTTACAAGCACCAATCACCGCTGTATAACTTATACTAAAGCAGCTGAAAAGGGGGAAGATCAATGCTTGTAACTCCCCCCATCGGACCAGCTGTATTCAGTTCACATGTTGCGACCGCAATGCTTTGAGTCGCGCCAATGGCAAATCTGACATGGCACATTGAGTTGACAGACAGCACAGCCATATAAGTAAATAAGGCTGGGTCACAACCACGAGCCTAATGCTTGGGGCATGTTAGTCCCTTTGTAAAGGAACAAAAACAAGCATACAGGTGGCCATAGGATTAACTCCTGAACACCTGACAGTGGCTGCTTAGCCACCATGAATCGCTTTTCAGAGAATGGCTGATGCAATCCTCACCTAATGCCTTGTACACCCGATCGGAATTTCAGATGAAAAAAGTCTGACCGAATTTTTTCATCGGATATTCCAACCGTGTGTGAGCCCCATCTGACTTTTTTCCGTCGGAGTTTAGAAATAGAACATGTTTTATTGTTTTCTATCCTATCGGAAATTTCGATTGTCTGTGTGAAACTCTGACGGAGAAATAAACACGCATGTCGACGCATGCTCGGAAGCATTGAACTTTTTTTCTCGGCTCGTCGTAGTGTTTTACGCCACCGCGTTTTGGACGGTCGGAATTTGGTCTGACAGTATGTATGCAAGGCAGCTTGAAAATTGTTTATCGGATTTCATCCCATCGGAAATTCCGATCATGTGTACAGGGCATTAGAGAGAATCTACTACATTTTGGAGAGATTTCTTCTCATGTCGTGTTGTGTTTACAGGATAGGAAGGGAAGGGAAATCTCCACAATGGGTCACAGATAAGAAAAACCTGGACAGGCTTTTCAAACGCTATCTAAAGAAACAGATCAATTATATGTTACACACATATATACAGTACAAACCAAAAGTTTGGACACACTTTCTCATTCCAAGAGTTTTGCGTTTAGTTGGACCATTATTTATTTTTCAACAGGACAATGACCCCAAACACACCTCCAGACGGGGGAAGGGCTATTTGACCAAGAAGGAGAGTGATGGGGTGCTGCGCCAGATGACCTGGCCTCCACAGTCACCGGACCTGAACCCAATCGAGATGGTTTGGGGTGAGTGGGACCGCAGAGTGAAGGCAAAAGGGCCAACAAGTGCTAAGCATCTCTGGGAACTCCTTCAAGACTGTTGGAAGACCATTTCAGATGACTACCTCTTGAAGCTCATCAAGAAAATGCCAAGAGTGTGCAAAGCAGTAATCAAAGCAAAAGGTGGCTACTTTGAAGAACCTAGAATATGACATATTTTCAGTTGTTTCACACTTTTTTGTTATGTATATAATTCCACATGTGTTAATTCATAGTTTTGATGCCTTCAGTGTGACTCTACAATTTTCATAGTCATGAAAATAAAGAAAACTCTTAGAATGAGAAGGTGTGTCCAAACTTTTGGTCTGTACTGTGTGTGTATGTGTGTGTGTATATATATATATATATATATATATATATATATATATATATATATATATATATATATATATATATATATATATATATATATATATATTAGTAAATAACAGGGACCAAATATGTTTTCACATTTACTCTTAATTCTATATTCCATGTAGTAGCGTAAAAGTTTAATGACCAACGATTTGTGGCTCACAATGACTAAGCAAATCTGCTTCATAAAAAAAGTATTTTTATCAATGGTGCCAGAACAAAAACAAATGGTTTTGCCAGATGAAACCACCGTCTGAAGCTTGGCGGAACAATAGAGCATGTGCGTACAAGTTTGTGTTCTGCTTTCTAAAATCCTGGTTTTAATTTACTTTATTGCTACAGAAAAGCAGATGCAATAGTATCACATACAGAAGAGGTGACTCCAGTGCTGTCAACAACATGGCAATGAAAGTCAAGGGACATTACACTTGTGAACGGGTCACAAAGACCTACAAATGGCACGAGCCGCCGTGGCTTGCTGTTTTTCTAATCTATTACTAGCAGGCACACTAGAAGTCTGAAATCAGGCCAATCTACGAGTCAGAGGGAACTTTTCTAGCAGGCCTTTACCCACAAGCTCACCTAAAGTCAAACTCCAGCCATCTCTGCCGGGAGAACACAGTGACTATTGTTAGCAGCTATAGCTGCTGGCAGAAATCGCATGTAAATATCCGGCATGCTGGTTTTACACAAGTCAAAAGATCCCCTCTGAACTGACCAAGATTCAAACTGTCTATGGCCGGCTTTAGTTTGCTTGTGGGCTCCATCGTATTCCTCCTATAGTTGGGGGATTATTGGGATACAGTAGATGATAGTTTCTGTCCTCTCAGCTCATAATTGACGGGTAGAAGGGTCACATTTGTCTTACAAAATATGTCTTTTTTAAACTTTAAATGATTCCTATTACTGTTCTCCACTATCACAGCACTATTTTTCCCTATAGTCTGGTCAGTAAATTGTTTTTTCTTTTCCTCCTGTCAGTAAATTGGTTCCCCAGTACAATTTCTGTTTAGAGCAAAGCTGCAATTTGCAAATATTGTGAGAAGAAATATTCTTTTCAAAATGCTACAAGGAGTGAGTTCTGCCCACCCCTTTAGAAATGAAAGCAGTGGGGTTGTCCCGATACTAATACTAGTGTCAGTATCGGTACCGATGCCGAGCATTTAAGTACTCTGGGAAATGTTCCGATGCTTCACCCGATACCTGGGCAGTCAGGGGTGATTGGTGCGATGGGGGGGAGTTACAAGCACTGATCTGCCCCTTTTTCAGCTGCTGTAACTCCCCCCAAAGCCGCACAGATCACGCCGACTGTCCCTGTATCCTCCTCCGTGATGCTCTCCCCCTCTGGGTTTGTGTCCCCCTCCGTGCTATGTGTCCCCCTCCTTGCTGCTCTCCCCCTCCGGGTTCGTGTCCCCCTCATTGCTGCTCTCCCTCTCCGGGTTTGTGTCGCCCTCCGTGCTGCTCTCCCCTCCGTGCTGTGTGTCCCCCTCCGTGCTGTGTGTCCCCCTCCGTGCTGTGTGTCCCCCTCCGTGCTGTGTGTCCCCCTCCGTGCTGTGTGTCCCCCTCCGTGCTGTGTGTCCCCCTCCGTGCTGTGTGTCCCCCTCCGTGCTGTGTGTCCCCCTCTTTATTTTGGTGGCTGACAATATACTTCCTTGCACCGCATTATATGTGTGTATATATATATATATATGTGCATGTGTTTATACATGTGTTTGTATGTATACATATATATAGCATACGTTTTCGTACACAATTTCTTCCAGAGAATACATATATTGATGCACACTCATGACTATACAGGACTGCCTTGTTTGTGCATTAGCTCTATATTATTTCCCCCCATATATATCACTGTCTAAACTGAACCATTCCCTATTTTTTATTTAACATTTTCATGTATGGTATATGTTTTTATTTATATGTGTATACATGCGTGTGTATGTGTATCACACCCCGCCTATATGTATATATGTGTATATATTGCCCTGGTTTGTGGATGTGTCATCTGTAGTCACCCATACGCACGCAGTTATGTTTGCTTTGCGCATATGCGTACGGTGACTTTATATCTCCAATATACATACCTAATTTATGTGCTCGATTATTATCCATCTTATATTGGGTCTCTATGACTATGGCATTTTTTTGTATTTTTTGGTATTTTTTAGTAATTTTTCTAGTAATTATTAAGTAATTTTAAAATAATTCTTAATATATGTTATAGCTTTTCCAGAAATGTTGTCATATACCTTTATATATATATTTATTTATATATATACATTTTTATAATTTTATATATCATCTTTAACATTTTTATATATTTTATATAATTTTTGCAACAATACCTCTACCTTCCGTATTTTGCTAATATATTTTTAGTGTCTTTTATTATCTATGTCAGTATTTCCCAGCACTTCCTGTGTGCACTTTGTTTATTAAGCTCCGCTGACCAATCACGATAATCCCCTGCATATATAGTACGTCCGCTCCTATTGGACGTTATGGATCTGATGAACCAGCGGATGCTGAGAAACGCGTCATCCCATTGGTTGGCCCGGGGGTTCGACGTCACTTCCGGTCGTACGGCGACGGATTGCGCTTCATGCTGGAACGCACAGCGCGTCCTAACTAGGATACACGGCTCCTGGACCCCCTGTTGCTTCTTCTAGGCTTCCCCAGGATGGGCTCTTACATCTCCCATGACTTGGCCAAGTCAGCCTGCCTGGACCTTTGCAGCTGTGGACGATAGGTGTGACACCGGACCAGTCATTAACCCCCTATGTGCCTATGCTCTCATTGTCTTGTGAGTAGCCAATTTACTGTTTATTAATTTACTTCATTAAATCCTTATTTACTGCACTTAGTTTGGCGCATGTCCTTCTTGTTTACATATACCTTTCAGAGTCTGCTTCTGCTTCAGGATTGTGCTGCCACTAGTGTTGTTGGACTAACACTGAACTTTTGGGACTTTTCTGACCATATTTGTATGGTCACTCATTGGACTATCATTATATGGTCATTTATTTATCCATTTGTTTATTTTCCTTTGATATTGACATGGACCTTATGATCTATTAACTATTAATTGTATTATTGATTTTCTGATTGCACTTTTTAGTCGTGCGCCATCTACCTATATTTTTTAATATTTTTGGCACCCAAATGCATTACTTT
Source organism: Rana kukunoris (assembly GCA_029574335.1). NCBI lineage: Eukaryota > Metazoa > Chordata > Amphibia > Anura > Ranidae > Rana > Rana kukunoris. The sequence goes on from CM056049.1 coordinate 65,013,868, forward strand.
ACACCAGGGGTCTCCAAATTTTTTAAACCAAGGGCCAGTTTATTGTCCTTCAGACTCTAGGAGGGCCGGATTGCTGCTTGCGGGGGCAGAACATTTCCTGAGCCCAGCATCAGTGAGAATAAATATGGCCTCAAAGTTGGTGGTCAGTAGGAGGAATAGTAGTGCCCCTTATTAGTAAGAGGAATAGTAGCCCATCGTGGGGATCAGTGGAAGAAATAGTGCCCCCACGGCCGAATAAAGGCTAGAAAGTGGCCACGTCTGGCCCTCGGGCCACAGTTTGGAGACCCCTGCTTTACACCATTAAACCTCATTTGCCATGTAGTTGCCCACCCCATTAATTTGTTCAGATCTTCTTGCAAGGTTTCTACATCCTGTGGAGAAGTTATTGCCCTGCTTAGCTTTGTATCATCTGCAAATAGGAACAGGTTATAGAAATGCCTGTAATAATACATGAGGTTTCAAAATACCTGAAAATGCTTTGAAGGGTTCCTTCAAAAATAGTTGAGAAGAGCTGCTCATCTAGGACTCCTCATGGATTTCATGGAGAAATCACAGGACAATTAGAAAAGCAGTGTGTCTTTTGGCCAAACTTTCAGTGTGTCCATAATAATGCTGGGAGCCCAGCCTAAATCAATGCAAAATACACACAAAAAAAAAAAAGTAAAGTATATGAAGATCAATAAGTAAAAGTTTGACGGACTGACAATGAGAATCTCAGAATACACAGCATACTCTGTCCTGCTGCTAATGAAATTCAATGCAACTTAAATTGCACTCCAAGGAAAACATTTTTCTAAAGGGCAAGAGCTCCACCTTGTGGTAGAAAAGACAAACAACACCACAACTTACATATACATTTAGCATTACATAGAGGACCTATGTGAGTATTGGGAGTTTGGCTTAACCACTTCAGCCCCGAAAGGTTTTAACCCCTTAATGACCAGGTAATTTTTTGTGATTTGCAACTGCGTAGTATTCACTGTTATTTGCGCGGTCGTGCGATGCTGTACCAAAATAGAATTGTTTTGATTCCCCCCCCCCCACAAATAGAGCTTTCTTTTGGTGATATTTGATCACCTACACCGTTTTTATTTTCGGTGCTATACATAAAAATAAAAAGACCAACAATTTTGAAAAAAAAAACAATATTTGTTACTTTCTGCTATAATACATATCCAAAGAAAAAAATAATCAAATTTCCTCATCAATTTAGGCCAATACATTTTCTTCTACGTATTTTTGGTAAAAAAAAAATCCAATAAGCGTATATTGATTGGTCTGCGCAAAAGTTATAGTTATACAAACTATGGGATAGATTTATGGACTTTAATATATTTGTATTGTTTTTACTGGTAATGGGTGGCAATCAGCGATTTGTCGTCTGAAGCGCGACGCTCAAAAATGCTAGAGGGAAAAAAAAACATTATTCTCTATGGAGATGGTTCACATCTCCACTCCAAAACGCCGAACCCCTGAAGCTCAAACAAGTCCTGGACCCTTTTTTGTCGCGCGAATCGGGAGGCTTGGGCGTTTTACATTGGTGACAATGACCTGTACAAAATTGCGGTAAAAAATGCAGCGTTTTGTCACGGCAAATCGCGGTAAAAAAACGCCGCAAATCGCCTACACTTAGGTGTTAATGCAGTCTAAGTGACACTTTTTGGGGACCAGTGACACCAATACAGTGATCAGTGCCAAAAATAAATGCACTGTTATTGTATAAATGACACTTGGCAGGGAAGGGGATAACATCAGGGCGATCAAAAGGTTAAATGTGTTCCCTGGGACTGTGTCTAACTGTGTCGGGGAAGTACTGACAGGAAGAACACAGAGATCAGCGTTCCTGCTTACAAGGAACAGAAGATCTCTGTGTTCTACCGTTTCAGAACGGGGATCTTCCTTTGTTCACATAGGCAGAACAGGGATCTGCTTCTGTGGAGTGATCGTGGGTGACCAGCAGACATCAGGTCTGCTAGACTCACCGATTGGCTCCCACTCCATGCAGCGGACGCACCCACAGTATCTTTTGCGCAAAATGACATACAGGTACAAAGCTGCACGCAACAGAGCCGCCCTGCCGCAGTGTATATGCGGTGGGCAGACTCTAAGTGATTAAGCAACTATTGCAAAGACTGGAGGAAAATTGGGCACGTACAAGTTTTAGGCCCCTTTCCCACTGGGGCAGTATGTGCGGTGGCGGTATAGCGCCGCTAGTTTTAGCGGCGCTATACCGTCGGAATTGCGGCGGTATTCGTCCGCTAGCAGTGCGGTATTAACCCCCGCTAGCGGCCAAAAAAGGGTTAATACCGTCCGCAATGTGCCTCTGCAGAGGCGCATTGCCGGCGGTATTACCGCGGTGTCCCATTGTTTTCAATGGGAAGGAGCGGTGAAGGAGCGGTGAAGGAGCGGTGAAGGAGCAGTATACACACCACTCCTCTCACCGCTCCAAAGATGCTGCTTGCAGGAGATTTTTTTTTCTCCCACCAGCGCAACGCCCTCTGGGGCAGGAGTAATTCAGGCGTTATTTATGCGCTATTTTTAGTTGAAAGGGGTCTTAAAGTCAGTGATCGGCAGTTGTCTGCAGCTGACAGGGACACAACTGGCAGATGCTCGTTGACCTTTGATATTCTGAATCACAAGGTATAGAGTCAAACTCTTACATGGGTCGAATTCCGAAATATATTGTTTTTTCGAAAACCATAAATAAGTATTTTCTTTTGAATTTCGCACCATTAGTGGGTCACAGCAGCAGCCCATGTTCCTGCTGTCATAGAATTTGAGTGATCGGGCATGTTGGAAATTTTTTGAAAAACAAACAATTTTCTAATCCTTGGAAGGTGGGCTGAGCTGGCGCCATCTGGTGGTTGGTATTACAAGTTAAGCATTACAAGTTAAACAGCAATTCTAATGTAATTTTTCACTATTTTCACTGCCATCTCCTTCCCTCTAATTAGAACCCCCAAACACTTATATATTTTTTATCCTAACATCCTAGAGAATAAAATGGCGACCGTTGCAATACTTTCTGTCACGCTGTATTTGCGCAGCGGTCTTACAAGCACAGTTTTTTGTGAAAAAATTACACTTTTTTAATTAAAAAATTAGACAACAGTAAAGTTGTCCCCATTTTTTTTTAATATTAAGAAAGATAATGTTACGCCGAGTAAATTCATACCCAACATGTCACGCTTCAAAATTGCGTCCGCTCGTGGAATGCCGACAAACTTTTACCCTTTAAAATCTTCATAGGCAAATCTACATGTTGCATGTTTTGAGTTACAGAGGAGGTCTAGGGCTAGAATTATTGCTCTCGCTCTACCAATCGCGGCGATACCTCACATGTGTGGTTTGAACACCGTTTACATATGCGGGCGCTGCGCACGTATGTGTTCGCTTCTGCGCACAAGCTTGGCGGTACAGGGTACGTTTTCTGGCTCCTAACTTTTTTAGCTGGCTCCTAGATTCCAAGCAAATTTGTCAAACCCTGTTCTAATCAATGATAGAAGAATCACGTGAGAAATATAATCGAAAAAGAAATGCACAGGAGCTCAAGAAAAGGTAATTCCCAGAAAGAAAAGAAGATTCCTGGCCAGAAGATTCTGTACCAACTCGAGGTGAAATTAAAGGATTGGTTGGTCAAATTTTAAAATCAAACAGTGGCACGATTGGATCACAAAACGCAAAAGAAAATTTGTTCGGAATTTGACCCACATATGACCTGCATTAGACGAAACAAATAATGCTTAAAATGATTATTATTATTATACAAGGTTTATGTAGTGCCAACAGTTTGTGCAGCGCTTAACAAAATGAAGGCAGGCAGTACAATTGCATTACAATTTGGTACAAGAGGAATCAGAGGGCTCGATTGTAAACGATCACCTTGTAAAACAATCCATTCAGTTTAGAAATATAAATGAAAGGCAAAAAACATTTGTGTATACAACAGTACCTTGGATTACGAGCATCATTTGTTCCAGAAGCATGCTTGTAATCCAAAGCACTCTTATATCAAAGCAAGTTTCCCCACAGGAATCAATGGAAACTCGGATAATGCATTCCAGTGCCACAGCTGGTGTATGCAGTACCGCATGTGGCCAGAGGTGCGGGGGCGCCAGAGACACTGGGAAACAGTCGGAGACACTTGTGCCTCGTTTCCACTGAACGGAACGGTTCGGGTCGGTACAGTTTGGAGCGCTTAGAATGGTCCAGTCTATTCTGCTGAGCGTTTCCACTGCAAATCGGAGCATCCGGGACCATACAAGGTTTAGAAAAAATGCCTAGCACGTCCACCAATCAGTGAGATGTATTGTAGGTTCGCCCTAACCGAACCGTTCCATTTTCTATGGCCCCACATCTGAAGCTTTTATGGCACACTTTCATAATGGAAACACCCAAAATAGCGTACCGTACCGAACCGATCCGCTCAGTGGAAACGAGGCATTGGAGACCATTTTGAATGTCTCCGAGTGTCTTCAAGTGTCTCCGAGGGTCTCCAAGCATCTCCGAGCCTCACCAGCACCCCCACACCTCTGGCCACATGCGGTCCTACACACTTCTGATCGTCTGGCGAGACAACGCTAGAAAATCGAGTCAGGATTTTTATTTTAAATCGCTCGTATTGCAAAACGCTCGTAAATCGCGTTACTCACTATCCGAGGTATTACTGTAGATTATACCTTTTTTTCCCATTTTTTATAAGTGGTCACATTCTCTCTGTTCTTAGCTGCATAAGAGCGGAGGAGGAGAAACAGCAGTATACTGAATTCCCCACTAAAAGGCTGCGCAGGGGAGGGGTCAGGGGGGGGTAACAAGACAAGTCAGATCATTGGAGGAGAGCACACTGAGTACCCAGCACAGCTAGAGAACTGACCACTGTGTGCTCTCCTGCCCAGCGTGGTCAGTTTTCAATAGAAAAGCAGAAGGACCACCAGGGATTTTACAGTAAGGAAGCAAAGAGGAATAAAAAGAGAACCGGATACTTTTTCATACAAGTGCATGATACAGCAGACACTTATAAGGAATATGAAAAGTTGGGTTTATATATTCTTTAAAAAGAAGTGAAAATATAAATCAAATTACATCTAACAATATATGTCTGAGCATTTGGGTTCTTTGTAATTAGTTATTTTACAGCTAAAGTCACATAGAACTCAGAAATTATATTTCACTGCTGAGTGCGCATCTTGTGCATGAGCACTGTTCAGTGGAACCATGAGAAATAATGGCAGAATTCTCAAGAACTCACAAGGAGTGAAGCTCATACACTGACACCAGCCGTAGTCCAATCCTTGTGAATCTCCTCCAAATTATTGAATGGTCTTTGCTTCACAATCCTCTCCAGGCTGCGTTATCCCTGTTGCTTGCGCACCTTTTTCTACCACACTTTTCCTTTCACTAAACTTCTCATTAATATGCTTGGATACAGCACTCTGTGAACAGCCATATTTTTTAGCAATGACCTTTTGTGACTTTCCCTCCTTGTGGAGGGTGTCAATGACTGTCTGCTGGACAATGGTCAAGTCAGCAGTCTTCCCGGTGATTGTGTAAGCTACTGAACCAGACTGAGAAACCATTTAAAGCCTCATGAAACCTTTACAGGTACAGTGGAACCTTGGAGAAAGCTTGTATGCCAAAGTACTCGCATATCAAAGAAAATTTCCCCATTGAAGTCAATGGAAATAATGTTTCACATTGACTTCAATGGCATGCAACACCGCATGTGGCCAGAGGTGGGGAGCCGGAGAGCCTCGTAAACACTCGGAAAGGGCCGAGGACACCTCGGCTGAACTGAGTATTTCCGTGATTTTCAGAGCATTTCCAAACGGCGCCAATCAGCCCTGGCACCCCCCCACCTCAGGCCAAACACGGTATTGCACACCACTTTGGCCTGAATCCTGCTAGTTTTGCGAGACAACACTCGCAAACCAAATCAGATTTTTTTTTTACATACTATGGGCCAGATTTTCATATGAGATACGACGGCGTATCTCCAGATACACCGTTGTATCTCTGTTTTTCCAGCTGTGTATCTATGCGACTGATTCTTAGAATCAGTTACGCATAGATTTTGCTCAGATCCGACTTGCGTAAGTCACTTACACCGTCGGATCTAAGTTGCAATGTTACGCTGGCCGCTAGGTGGCGTTCCCGTCGATTTCTGCGTCGAATATGCAAATGAGCCCGATACGCCGATTCCCGAACGTATTTGCGCCCCGTCGCCGTAGTTTACGTCGTTTGCGTAAGCGTAAGGTTACCCCTGCTATATGAGGGGTAACTTTGCGTAGGTCCGGCGTACGCCATGTTAAGTATGGACGTCGGGACAGTGTCGTGTTTTTCTGTCGTTTACGTAACTCGTCGCGAATAGGGCTTTGCGTAAATTACGTTCACGTCGAAACCAATGTATTTGAGGAGTACTTTGGAGCATGCGCAATGGGCTACGTTTACAGCCGGCGCATGCGCAGTTCGTTCGGCGCGGGGGCACGCTTAATTTAAATACAAGCCGCGCCCTTTGAGTTACGGGGGGATACGCTGGGCCATTTACACTAGGTCGCTGCAAATTACGAAGCAAGTGCTTGGAGAATACGGGACTTGCTCCTGTAAGTTGCGGCGGCGTAGTGTAAATAGCATACGCTACGCCGCCAGATATGAGAATCTGGCCCAGTGTTCTTATTGCGAAACGCTTGTTAACCGCGTTACTCGCAATCCGAGCTTCCACTGTATTTTGAGTTAATTAGCCGATTAGAGTCTACAATATTGAACTTTCACAATAATTCTCCGAGATACTGTGTTTTAGGTCTCACTAGCTGTCAGCCATAATCAGCAAAATTGAAAGAAAGGTATGCTTGAAATACATCACTCTGTGTGGAATGAATCTATAGAATATAGGAGTTTCACAATTTTTATTGAATTACTGAGATAAATTTACTTTTTGATCATTCGAATTTTTGAGATGCACCTGTATGTGGCGTCTGCTATGCAATGTACAAACAAATGTACCATAAACATTCCCAAAATGGCACAAAAAGTAGCTTTCTGCGGGTCCTACCTGCCATTCAGGGCCAGAAGGGCTCCTTCATCCTTCAGGCGTTTACTTTTTGTGACATTATCCTCGAGGAGAATTCCTTTCTTCCGTTTGACAGAGTGGAGCCAGTCCACATTATCTTTCTTAAAGGTACCTCCTTCTCCAGCCGACTCTTTTTCAAAGTTTTGCGAGGTCACCTTCGACACCTTCTCACCAATCTTCCTCTTCCAGCCAAAGGAAGCCATACTGTGGAGAAAATAGACTGATATGAAGGTCTAGCACTTAAAGATTATATATCTGACAGAATCCATTATATACAGATGACATAGGTCTACACATCATATAAAGTCTGGAAGAGAACTCTTAAAGGGGTTGTAAAGGTAAAAAAAAAGAAGAAAAAAAAATCCCTAAATAGCTTCCTTTACCTTAGTGCAGTCCTCCTTCACTTACCTCATCCTTTGATTTTGCTTTTAAATGTCCTTATTTCTTCTGAGAAATCCTCACTTCCTGTTCTTCTGTCTGTAACTCCACACAGTAATGTGACACTTTCTCCCTGGTGTGGAGAAAGCCTCTTAAGGGGGCGAGCAGGAGGGTCAGGACGCTCTCTACTTTGCAGATAAAAAAAGGAGCTGTGTGTTAGTGGGCGTCCTGACACTCCTGCTCGCCCCCTCCCCCCTCAAGAGGCTTTCTCCACACCAGGAAGAAAGTCTCACATTACGGTGATGAGTTACAGACAGAAGAACAGGAAGTGAGGATTTCTCAGAAGAAATAAGGACATTTAAAAGCAAAATGGAAGGATGAGGTAAGTGAAGGAGGACTGCACTAAGGTAAAGGAAGCTATTTAGGGATTATTATTTTTTTACCTTTACAATCCCTTTAAGCCTGGTACACAGGATCGGATTTTCATCGGACAAAGCGTAGGACTTTTGTCCGAAGGGCGTTGGCCAGGAACTTGTATTGTATACAAATGGCATAGAATTGTCGGCCAACAAACACAAAACTATGTGTTTTTTCAGCTCTTTAGCGCCACCCTTTGGGCAACTTCTGCTAATGTTGTGTTATTATTATTATTATACAGGATTTATATAGCACCAACAGTTTTCTCAGCGCTTTACATCAGGGAAGACAGCACAGTCACAATACAAATCAATACAGGAGGAATCAGAGGGCTCTGCTTGATAGAGCTTACAATCTAGGATATGTTATAGTGAGCATTGCTTCTGAGCATGCGTGTTTGTACTTTGGAGTTCTGTCCGACGGACTTGTGTACACACGATCGGAAAATCCGACAACACACATTTGTTGGCGGGCAATTTTAAAGCGTGCTATCCCACATTTGTCCGCAGAAAATCCGGCAGCAATTGTCCCATGGAGCATGCAAACTGTTGGATTTTCCGACAACAGCCTCTCATCACACAATTTCCGTCCAATAATCGGACCGTGTGTACGAGGCTTTAGTCATTTTTATCATGGCAACTTAAAGTCTTACTAAACCCACAACAGTAAAGTCAGTCTGTATATGCAGTAAAGCATGCTTGTTATACTCACTGTGGAACCTAAGGGATTAATCCTCCACATTGTGTAAAAAGGCTATTTTTATTCTGTCTTCTCTGATCCTCCCCTACTTTTACTGTCCCCAAACCCTCTGCTGATAGTACAGAACCCTAGGAGGCACTCTGCACATGCTCAGTTTGATGTGTATTGCTAGAGTTTTTTCTTTCTTTTGGGAGGGTGCATGTGATCATCACAGGGCCAATAAGCAGTGTCCAGACAGAGGGTCAGGGGTTATGCAGCCTCATAGGACAGTCAGAGGAGAAAGAAAAATCCTCCTACAAGCTTTAACCAGTGCTCACTGATAAGAGGTCACAAGACTGCTATATATTGCCGATGAGAAAAGGTATTTAGCAGTTTATGTTTACTAAAATAATTGCATTTCCATGTTCTGTGTACTGTGGATATTCAGATATAGTGAATGCCGGGTCCTGAGTGTGGTAACACTTTAACAGTAATAAAGCCATCATAACTTCACAACTGGAAGTGAGTACATTCTTAGAACATCAGTGTGGTACAAGGCTTAAAACGTTCATGAACGATGCATGGAGCTACTTCTGAGCATTCTTGATCATACATCACGGGACACAGAGCCTTAATTACTTAATGGGTTATGTAGCCACCACAGGTGATTGACAACTGGCAAACCCAATTAGAATTGAGCTCCTCCCCTATATAACCCCTCCCAAATGGAGAGTACCTCAGTTTTTTCACCAGTGTTAAGGTGGTTGCTCACGTTTAACACAAATTTCCATAGGCAATGTTTAACGATTTCTACAGGTTACCAGTTTTGAGTTGCAGAGGTCTAGTGCTACAATTATTGCTCTTGCTCTAATGATCACGCCGATACCATGGGTGGTTTAACCACTTCCCGACGGCCGTACGACTATGTACGGCCACAGGGTGGCTCTGACTCTCTGGGACGCTGTCTTTTGACGTCCGCCCCTTTCCTCGTTCCCCACGTGCGCTCCCGAGCGCGCAGCGGGGAACTTCTGTGCTGGCCGTGTCCCTTGGACACAGCCAATCACAGATCGCGGTAAATAGCAAATCACAGCGGCTATTTACAGCGCGATCTGTGCGGCCAATGAGAGATGATCTCAAATGTAAACATTTGAGATCATCTCTCATTGCCGGCTCACACAGAGACAGCATCCTGTCAGGGAGAGAGGAGACTGATCTGTGTCCTTTGTACATAGGGACACAGATCGGTCACCTCCCCCAGTCACCCCCCCTCCCCCCACAGTTAGAACACTATACAGGGAACATATTTAACCCCTTCCTCACCCCCTAGTATAAACCCCTTCAATGCCAGTCACATTTATACAGTAATTAGTGCATATTTATAGCACTGATCGCAGTATAAATGTGAATGGCGCCAAAAATGTGTCCGATGTGTCCGCCATAATGTCGCAGTCCTTATAAAAATCGCGAATCTCCCTGTTACTAGTAAAAAAATATATAATAATTCTGTCCCCTATTTTGTAGGCGCTATAACTTTTGCGCAAACCAGTCGCTTATTCGGATTTAATTTTTTTTTTTTTCTTACCAAAAATATGTAGAAGAATACATATCGGCCTAGACTGAGAAAAAAAATGTTTTTTTTTTTTTTTTAAATTGGGCTATTTATTATAGCCCAAGTAAAAAAAGTAAAAAAAGTAAAAAGCCCAAGTAAAAAAAAACATTGTATTTTTTCAAAATTATCGCTCTTTTTTGTTAATAGCGCAAAAAATAAAAACCGCAGAGGTGATCAAATACCACCAAAAGAAAGCTCTACTTGTGGGGAAAAAAGGACGTCAATTTTGTTTGGGAGCCACGTCGCACGCCCGCGCAATTGTCAGTTAAAGCGACGCAGTGCCGGAAGCCTTGTAATAGAAAAAAAGCATGACAGGACCTTTTAAATGTGAGTTCTGGGGTCAAAAATACATCATATTAACACAAAAATGCAATAAAAAAACAAAAACAAATGTAATGTAATTAAAAAAATAAAATAAATCCCCTTTAACCACTTGCCGACCAGTCGCCGTCATTTACTGCGGTTGGTCGGCAAGATCCCGTGAACCACTGTAGCTGTACGTCGTTCCCTTTAAGTGGGATTGCAGGCGTGCGCACAGCATCGCGGGGGTGCCGATGCTCATGACCAGCGGACACGATGACCACTGGCCGCCAGCGATCGCGGACACAGGAGGCAGAACAGGGATGCGTGTGTGTGTAAACATACAAATCCCTGTTCTGTGAGGAGAGACAGATTGTGATAGCTAGGAACTACAATCTGCCATTTCTTCTAAGTCAGTCCCATCCCCCCACAGTTAGAACACATAGTCAGGAAAAATAGTTAACCCCTTGATCGCCCCCCCTAGTGTTTACCCCTTCCAGTGACATTTACACAGTAAACAGTGCATTTTAATAGCACTGATCGCTGAATAAATGCCAATGGTCCCACAAATATGTGTCCGATGTGTCTGCCATAATGTCGCAGTCCCGATAAAAATCGCAGATCCCCACCATTACTAGTAAAAAAATATATAATAAAAATGCCATAAATCTATCCCCTATTTTGTAGACGCTATAACTTTTGCGCAAACCAATCTATATACGCTTATTGCGATTTTTATTATCAAAAATATGTAGAAGAATACATATCGGCCTAAACTGAGGAAATGTACCTGTTAAAAAAAAAATGGGGATATTTTTTACAGCAAAAAGTACAAAATATTTTTTTTTTCAAAATTGTCGCTCTATTTTGTCGCTCTATTTTGTTTAAAGCGCAAAAAAATAAATACAAATTACAGAGGTGATCAAATGTCACCAAAAGAGAGCTCCATTTGTGGGGAAAAAAAAGGACGTAAATTTTGTTTGGGTGCAGCGTTGCATGACCGCGCAATTGTCATTGAGAAGCCAAATCTTCCGGGGCTGAAGTGGTTAAAATCATTGGGCGGAAGTGACGTTTGATGTCGCTTCCGCCCTCCAATGCCATGGAGCCAAGCTGGGGCCCATCTTTCTCTCACTCGCCATCCAGGCAGTGAGGGGAGAGAAACCGATCGACTTCCCCAATCGCCGGAGACGACCGGAGTGCGGCGGGAGGTCCTCTGCTGCCTCCGGTAAAAGTGATCTTGCGGCAAATCTGCCGCGGAGACCACTTTTATAATAACAGTCCAACATTTTTTTAAATTTTGGGGGTTATGGCAGCTAGCTGATGCCAAAACAGTATTTAATGTCAAAGTAGCGATGTATAACAACGGCGGATGGTCCTAAAGTTGTTAATGGGACTAATATATGGTTTCAAAGTGTGTACACATTATAAGAAAATCAGCGGAACCATAATCCGGGGTTTTCCTTGATGGTTTTAAGGAGGTGCGACTGGGCATGCTTTGAAACATGCCCCGCCCACTCCGACGTCACTTCCGGTAGCCTGTATTACAGGACACAGTGTTTCCCACCGCTGGTCAGCTGGAACTTCCACCTGCAGCTGTCTTTACTCCCAGGAGGCATCCCGCTGGACGTTATGGATTCATTGATATGCCTGTTTTTCCACTTCCATCTGTATGTGTTTTTATCCCTTCCTTGTCTTTAATGTTTTTTTTTTAATTACTGCACTTAGAAGCGCCTTCTCTTCTTTGTTTTTCCTATATAGTTTGCTTCCCCTTTCTGCAGTGCTGCTGTGGTACATCAATCACATTTCAAGAGTTGTTATCCAGAGCGCCCTATTCTCCACACTCCTTGTTTTGGTTCAGTCAACAGAACTACATTTCTTTATCTGCCCTAGAACTTACTTAGAACTCTGTTTGACTGGTTAGATGTTGAATTTTAAAAGCAGCGGCAAACACCATCATCTCATAAGTGTGCTAATCTGACAGAAGTTAGATTCAACATCTCTGTCACACGGAGTTCCAAGTACTTTATTTCACTATATAAACTCACTTTACTGTTAAAAATACGTGTACAAAAGCAAAACTCTGATGGGTGTAACATGATGTCTGCTTTCCCCCTTCTAAGTGTATCCTTACTATGGAGGAGTGTAGGCAGATGGTGGTGACTGAACGTCACTTCCGTTACACATTAGAATCTGACAAAACAGGCAGCTCTCCGGTGACTCCAACCCCCCCCCCCCCCCCCCACCCCAATTCTAGAAAGAAGGTTGTAGAACATTCTGGAAGCTGGAGACTAGGAGGGTTTTCCTGCATACTTTGGGGAGCTTAGCCAATACCAAGGTGATGGGACTGGCAGGGGACTAAGTGAGCCCTTAAATATGAAGGAGTTATGCCAGCAGGGGAGTCGGGTGGCAGATGAAGATGGTGCTGAGGGGACTGTCGGTGGCCCTTGAGGCAAACCTAGTCTGGGGGGGGGGGGCGCTATGCCTTGGGTTGGGGCTCAGGTGCTGGCCTAGCAGGATCATGGCAACAGGTGAAGCTTGGAAAGAGTCTTCCCTGAGAGGCAGCGGGAGCAAGGAGGCCAGTGTGAGTACTACAGCGCGGTGCAGGGACTTACAAGGGGAGAGACTGCCAAACATAGTAGGTCTGTGGTGTGCTTAAATCTTCTTTAACCTTGCCCTGGGAGATCTCCGGAGGAGTCAGTCAGGGAGACTGGTGAAGAGTCAGTCAGGTAGACTGGCGAGGAGTCAGTCAGGTAGACTGGCGAAGAGTCAGTCAGGAAGACTGGCGAGGAGTCAGTCAGGGAGACTGGCGAAGAGTCAGTCAGGGAGACTGGCGAAGAGTCAGTCAGGGAGACTGGCGAAGAGTCAGTCAGGGAGACTGGCGAAGAGTCAGTCAGGGAGACTGGCGAAGAGTCAGTCAGGGAGACTGGCGAAGAGTCAGTCAGGGAGACTGGCGAAGAGTCAGTCAGGGAGACTGGCGAAGAGTCAGTCAGGGAGACTGGCGAAGAGTCAGTCAGGGAGACTGGCGAAGAGTCAGTCAGGGAGACTGGCGAAGAGTCAGTCAGGGAGACTGGCGAAGAGTCAGTCAGGGAGACTGGCGAAGAGTCAGTCAGGGAGACTGGCGAAGAGTCAGTCAGGGAGACTGGCGAAGAGTCAGTCAGGGAGACTGGCGAAGAGTCAGTCAGGGAGACTGGCGAAGAGTCAGTCAGGGAGACTGGAGAAGAGTCAGTCAGGGAGACTGGAGAAGAGTCAGTCAGGGAGACTGGAGAAGAGTCAGTCAGGGAGACTGGCGAAGAGTCAGTCAGGTAGACTGGCGAAGATTCAGTCAGGTAGACTGGCGAAGATTCAGTCAGGGAGACTGGCGAAGATTCAGTCAGGGAGACTGGCGAAGATTCAGTCAGGGAGACTGGCGAAGATTCAGTCAGGGAGACTGGTGAAGAGTCAGTCAGGGAGACTGGTGAAGAGTCAGTCAGGGAGACTGGTGAAGAGTCAGTCAGGGAGACTGGTGAAGAGTCAGTCAGGGAGAAGGTGAAGAGTCAGTCAGGAAGACTGGTGAACAGTCAGTCAGGGAGACTGGTGAACAGTCAGTCAGGGAGACTGGTGAAGAGTCAGTCAGGGAGACTGGTGAAGAGTCAGTCAGGGAGACTGGTGAAGAGTCAGTCAGGGAGACTGGTGAAGAGTCAGTCAGGGAGACTGGTGAAGAGTCAGTCAGGTAGAATGGTGAAGAAGCAAGGAAAGGGATGGTCGGCACTCAGGATGACATCCAAAATGGTATTTTTTTTTTGAGTACATGTACAAAGCTGTAAAACATCCTACGCATTTCAGACGTAAGTCCTTAGTCAAGAAAACACAAAATAAGTAACACTTGAATAATATATACAAAGGTCACGTGATTAACCAACACAGGTGAATGACGGATTCTCTTTAATATTTTAAAAAGATAAAAAGATTCTGCTGGACTACTACGGATAATAATTCCTCTTTTGTTCCTACTTTCGCACCGAAGCCGCTGCAGAGATGTGTGAATCGGCTCCATAGAGGGCAGGTCACACTCTCCTGCTATGCGAATTGGATGCGGGGAAACCGCAATAGTGTGAACCAGCCTTAGGGCAGACAACGGAGTATTCTGTGGATGAAATACATGAAGACAAGGCCATCTGTAATAAAACTGCACTTAAAATATTTCAACGTCACATTTCCAGATAAATGTGAAAAGCAACAATAAATAATTCTGATGCATTTCTTTGTGCCAGAATTTTAGTCAATCAATAATTATTATTTATTATAAATGGGTTGGAAGTGTACGTAAATCAAAAATCGAAATTGAGCTCCATCCAAAGCATTTGTAAAGAGTGAGAACCTCGGTCTGCATTCTATGGATTCCACTCAGAAAGGGGAGATGCAGAGGGACACCGAGCACAACAAAACCCTGGGCCAAGGCCGTAACCCTCCCCCACTCTGCCCAATAGAATAAAATGAGCTTTCAGGTGGAAGTTCTGTTTAATGGTGTGTTCACAGATTCACAGCGTGAATTCAGTCTGCATCACATTTGTATTGTGTTTTAGCACAGGGGTCATTAAACTTTCTAAACAATGGGTCAGTTTACTGTCCTTCAAAGTCTAGGGGGGCCGGACTGAGCACAGTGGCATCGGTGGGCATAAACAATGCCACAGGCTTGGTGGTCAGTGGGAGTAAAAAAAAAATTACATAATTGGGATCAATGGGAGGAATAATGTCCCATCATTGGTATCAGTGGAAGGAATAGTGTCCCATTATTGGTATCAGTGGAAGGAATAGTGTCCCATCATTGGTATCAGTGGAAGGAATAGTGTCCCATCATTGGTATCAGTGGAAGGAATAGTGTCCCATCATTGGTATCAGTGGAAGGAATAGTGTCCCATCATTGGTATCAGTGGAAGGAATAGTGTCCCATCATTGGTATGTATCAGTGGAAGGAATCATTGGTATCAGTGGAGGGAATAATGCCCCATCATTGGTATGTATCAGTAGAAAGAAACATTGGTATCAGTGGAAGGAATCGTGTCCCGTCATTGGTGTCAGTGGAAGGATTAGTGTCCCTTCAATGGTATCAGTGGAAGGAATGGTGTCCCATCATTGGTATCAGTGGAAGGAATAGTGTCCCATCAATGGTATCAGTGGAAGGAACAGTGTTACATCAATGGTTTCAGTGGAAGGAACAGTGTCCCATCATTGGTGTCAGTGGAAGGAACGGTGTCCCGTCATTGGTATCAGTGGAAGGAACGGTGTCCCCTCATTGGTATCAGTGGAAGGAACAGTGTCCCCTCATTGGTGTCAGTGGAAGGAACAGTGTCCCCTCATTGGTGTCAGTGGAAGGAACAGTTCCCCATTATTGGTGTCAGTGGAAAGAATAGTGTCCCATCAATGGTTTCAGTGGTAGGAAAAGTGTCCCTTATTCTTATTTGGTGTCAGTGGAAAGAACAGTTTCCCATCATTGGTGTCAGTGGAAGGAATAGTTCCCCATTATTGGTGTCAGTGGAAAGAATAGTGTCCCATCAATAGTGTCTGTGGAAGGAAAAGTGCCTTGTATCACTGAAGAAATAAGTGACCCAAAGGCCAGAAAAAGGCATGCAAGGGGCCACATCAGGCCCCTGGGCCGCGGTTTGAAGACCCCTGTTTTAGCATTCTGCCCTAGGTCAGTTCAGAGAACTCACAAAAGTGAGGACACCCCTCACACATTGTAAATATTGTATTCTATCATGTGACAACACTAAAGAAATGACACTTTGCTACAATGTAAAGTAGTGAGTGTACAGCTTGTATAACAGTGTACATTTGCTGTCCCCTCAACATAACTCAACACACAGCCATTCGTGTCTGAAAGTGAGTATACCCCTAAGTGAAAATGTCCAAATTGGGTCCAATTAGCCATTTTCCCTCCCCGGTGTAATGTGTCTCGTTAGTGTTAGGTCTCAGGTGTGATTGGGGAGCAGGTGTGTTAAAATTAGTGTTATTGCTCTCACTCTCTTATACTGGTCACTGGAAGTTCAACATGGCACCTCATGGCAAAGAACTCTCTGAGGATCTGAAAAAAGAATTGTTGCTCTACATAAAGATGGCCTAGGCCAAGGCTCAAAATTTTGAGTCCTAAGCTACTAGCCAGGCCTTAAAGGTTACTCGCCACCTGTTGCCCCACCCAACCCCTACCCTGCCCCTAATTACGCCCCTATAAATTATCTCATGAAATTACAGTTAAAATGTTTTATGCAGAATTACGTTCCAAAAATAAAATATTAACAACAACTTTATCAGTGCCCATCAGTGCAGCCTCACCTGTGCTCATCAATTCCGCTTCACCTATGCCCAACAATGCAACCTTCCTGTGCCCAACAATGCAACCTGTGTCCAACAATGCAACCTACCTGTATCCAAACAATGAAACCTAACTGTGTCCATCAATGCCGCTTCACCTGTGCCCAATAATTCAACCTACCTGTGTCCAACAATGAAACCTACCTGTGCCCAACAATGAAACCTACCTGTGCCCAACAATGCCGCTTCACCTGTGCCCAACAATGCAACCTACCTGTGTCCAACAATGCAACCTACCTGTGCCCAAAAATGCAGCATCACCTGTGCCCAACAATGAAACCTACCTGTGTCCATCAATGCCGCTTCACCTGTGCCCAACAATGCAACCTACCTGTGTCCAACAATAAAGCCTACCTGTGCCCAACAATGCAACCTACCTGTGCCCAACAATGCAGCCTACCTGTGCCCAACAATGCAGCCTACCTGTGCAGGGGAAGAGAGAAGAGGAAGAGGATTGCTGGCTGGATCAGCAGAGTGCAGAGGAACATCGCTGTAACAGCTTTCATTTGAATTGCTGAATGTTCCCGCCGCTCGCCGTCACATACAACCCCCCCGCTTCTTGCCGGGGTGTACGCACTTTTGTGAGATACTGTATATCTGAAAATTGATCAGTCCTAATGTACTGACATCCGATCTCATTTTGTGAGACCGCAAAATGTCAGGACAGTACAAATAGCCCTTTTTGGAAAGTAGGTAATCCAAGGTATTTAGTAAGAGGCATGGTGAATTTTTGGAAGTTGTATTTTTTTTGTCAGAAAAAAAATAAATCATAATACTGTCAAGGGGGCGAGAGGGCCTGAATTATTATTATTTTTTTTTTGGGGGGGGGGGGGGTTTATGTGCGTAGGTGTAACTTTCAAATTTTTTACAATCAAAAAATACTTATTTTTTGTTTACGTAACTTTTTTTTTATCACGTGAGTGACAAAAAAAGTCCATTATGTGATGATTTTTTGTAGGTGACAGGTTCTCTTTAATGAGAAATACACCTCAATGTCTCCCCTGTGCTCCACTGAATGGAATGCAATTCACATCCCACGGCATAGCCCAGGTGTCACCACACAATTTCCAGTCGCCATGGTGACCTGGCGCCTGGGATTTGTCGAGCCCTGCATGGTAGTGTTCTGACTTTACTAGCTGCATACTTTTTTTAAGACAGAGACATGCTGGAAGCATGACAGAGACAGCCAGGCAAATAGCATTTCCACAAAGAGAATAGCTTGTCAGCCCACACAATTCCCGTCGGATATTCCGATCATGTGTACGATGCTTTAGTGTCAGATTATCCGCCACACTATCACAGTCCAATTTTATGTCACTGATCAACGTCATTACTAGTATAAAAAAAAATAAGTACCGGCGTATATAGCGCGCACCCCAAACCTAGAAGGAAATTCTAAGGAAAAAAAAAGAAATACAGTTTGAATGCCCCTCGTCGGTGTCTTGCCCGGCACCCATCGGCGGCCTTGTCTGGTCCGGCGTCCGTCTGCGGCCTTGGTGGTGTCCTCCCCGCTTCTCCCGTGCTGTCGCCGACATATACCGAGCGCAGTACACTCGGCCACGCTCGGCTCCTCTCGCATAAAGGCTAGGAGGCGGGACAGGGCGTGACCGATCGAAGCCCAGCGTGACTGAGCCTAGCCGAGTGCACCGCGCTCGGTATATGTTGGCGGCAGCGCTCAGAGACAGCGCGGATCGGCGTATAACGCACACCCACGATTTTCCCCTGATTTTAAGGGGAAAAAAGTGTGCGTTATACGCCGATAAATACGGTAAATAAAAATTCCAGCATACATCCCATAGTTTGTAGACACTATGGGCCAGATTCAGGTAGCCCGGTATAAAATTACGCGGGCGTAACGTAGCTCTGATACGCTACGCCGCCGTAAATTAGCGAGGCAAATGCTGTATTCACCAAGCTAAGTTACGGCGGCGTATCGTAAATGGGCCGGCGTAAGCCTGGGTAATTCAAATGTGAATGAGGTGGGCGTGTTTTATGGTAATGTGTTGTGACCCCACGTTTTTTTTTTTTAAACTGCGCATGCGCCGATCTTGGACGTATCCCAGTGCGCATGCTCCAAATTATGACGCTACGACGCATTGTTTTCGACGTGAACGTAATTGACGTAAATCCCCATTCACGGACGAGTTACACAAACGACGTAAAATCTGAAAAATGTGACGCGGTCCCGACGTCCATACTTAACATAGGATGTGCCATCTTTTTGGTGGTTTATCTTTACGCCGGAAAACGCCTTACGTAAACGGCGTAAATTCACTGCGTCGGCCGCGCAAACTTTCGTGAATAGGTGTATCTCGCTGATTTACATATTCTAGGCGTAAATCAGCGGGAACGCCCCTAGCGGCCATCTTAAAAATGCAGTCAAGATACGATGGCGTAATACAATTACGCCGCTCGTATCTTAACTCAATCCCGGCGTATCTTGTTTTCTGAATACAGAAAAAAGATACGCCGGCGCATCTAAGAAGTTACGCGGCTTATCTAGAGATAAGCTGCGTAACTTCTTACTGAATATGGCCCTATAACATTAACACAGACCAATCAATATCGCTTATTGTGTTTTTTTTTGTTTTTTTTATCAAAAATATGTAGCAGAATAAAAAAATGTATGTTTATAGCACAAAATGAAAACCGTAGAGATGATCAAATACCACTAAAAGAAAGCTCTATTTGTGGGAAGGAAGTGACACAAATTCCATTTGCGTACAGTGTTGCATGACCGCGCAACTGCCAGATAAAGTAATGCAGTGCTAAATAGCAGAAAAAAATGGCCCGGCCCTGGGGGTAACATCTTCTGGAGGTCAAGTGGTTATGGCTGTATTCATGCGTTCCCGCTTGGGATTTTGGTTAACGGAAAACATTTTTTTCCCTAAATAGCCTCCTTTACCTTAGTGCAGTCCTCCTTCACTCACCTCATCCTTCCGTTTTGCTTTTAAATGTCCTTATTTCTTCTGAGAAATCCTCACTTCCTGTTCTTCTGTCTGTAACTACACACAGTAATGCAACACTTTCTCCCTGGTGTGGAGAAAGCCTCTTGAGGGGGCGAATAGGCAAGTCAGGACACTCTCTACTTTGCAGATAGAGAAAGAAGCTGTGTGTTAGTGGGCGTCCTGACACTCCTGCTCGCCCCTCAGGAGGCTTTCTCCACACCAGGGAGAAAGCCTTGCATTACTGTGTGGTGTTACAGACAGAAGAACAGGAAGTGAGGATTTCTCAGAAGAAATAAGGACATTTAAAAGCAAAATGGAAGGATGAGGTAAGTGAAGGAGGACTGCACTAAGGTAAAGGAGGCTATTTAGGGAAAGAAATTACCTTTACAACCCCTTTAACTGGTTTACAGGCAGTCCCGTGCGTCACATTCACTTGAGGCTGCCCTATGAGCGCTTGTTGCCTGAAAAGAAGCTCACGCTCCATTTGGAATGATTGTGGAAGAATCGCATTGCGTATGAGGTGACATTAGGGTACTTTCATACTGGGGCGGGGGGTCCGCTAGCGGTAAAGCGCAGACCGTTTTAGCGGCGATTTATCTGTGCTTTTCAGCCGCTAGCGGGGCACTTTTAACCTCTGCTAGTGGCTGAAGGGTAAAAAGCGCCCATGTTGCGGCGCTTCGGAAGCGCTGCCCGTTAATTTCAATGGACAGGAGCGGTGGAAACACCGCCCCATGATGCTTGCAGGACTTTTCTTCCTGTCCCACAAGCGCACCGCTCCAGCGTGAAGGCACTCGGACTCTCACACTGGGGAGGAATGAGAGGCGATTTACAGGCGCTATTTTTAGCGCAAAAACGCCTGAAAATCGCCTTAGTATGAAAGGGGCCTTACAGAATAATGGTACCCAAGCGTGGGGCCGTGGGTTACAATCTTAGCGATTACGCCTGCGATCCCAAAGCGAGAGATGTAATCGGGGGCCTGAATGATTATAAGCTAGGCTTACACTAGCAGCAGTGCCTCTGCCCCTCTGAAAAGTGATCTGTACTCAGATTGCTTTTGACAGGCGGTCAGGAGGCAACAGATCGTCTTCTTACTGCCTGCCAAGCGGCCCGTTTTCACTCTGTAAATGGCGCACCACCGCGCTGCAATTCCACGTGGTTGCGGTGCTGCCCCATTATTATCTTGCTGCTGAGGGATGATTTTTGTACCCAGACAGATACTAACTAAGAACAGAGCAGGAACAACCTGGTGGGAGCTGTTCATGGCAACCTATCAGCTTCTTCCTTTCATTTTCAAAGCTTATCTGAGCAAGCTGAAGATAGAATATGATTGGTTGCCAGGCTCCCCCTTAGATCATCCATTCAGATGTGTGCACCAGATAAGGACATGCGTCTGCGTCCACCAATAGATAATTGGCAGAGATAGTTATTGGTCACATGACTACCTACTAATCACCTGTATAGCGACTACTGGGGTTCCTACCAACCAATCACAACTGCTATTCCACTGATCTCTACAATCTGATTGGTCCCTGCACCGTGCAGCTCATCTCCCCCCCAGGGATCAGTGTAAATATCGGTGTATACACAGCACGGAGCCCCCGGGCACTATACGTGTGATCCCGGCTCCCGTGTACCCCGTCCCCGCTCCCCGCCACCACCATTACCTGCACTGTGCCTGGCTCTGCCTCTTCCTCTATGCAGCTCTGCCAGGGGGCGGGGGCTTCCTACAGCGGGGAACACGGGACAAACATAACTTACCCAGGGAGAGAGAGGAGAGGCCAAGGAAGCGGAAAACTCCTCTTATTTCTCTAGGAAAGGCTTATGGTTGGCCATAACAAATCCAACCCTTCATAGATCAGCTGTGCATGATATCTGAGAGAGAGAAATACACCAACACATAGAGCCTTCCATGTGTACAAAGGACACCATAGAGCCTTCCAGGTTTATAGAGGACCTTATAGAGCCTTCCAGCTGTATAAATAATCTCATAGAGCCTTCCAGGTGTATATAGGACTTCATAGAGCCTTCCAGGTGTATAGAGGACTTCATAGAGCCTTCCAGGTGTATAGAGGACTTCATAGAGCCTTCCAGGTGTAAAGAGGACTACATAGAGCCTTACAAGTGTATAGAGGACCTTATAGAACCTTTCAGGTGTATAGAGGACTTCATAGCGCCTTCCATGTGTATAGAAACCCTCATATAGCTTTCCACGCATACAGAGAACCACAATGCCATTCATAGAGCTTCTAGGTGCACAGAGAACCTCATAAAGCCTTTCAGGTGTATAAGGGACTTCATAGAGCTGTCCAGGTGTATAAAAAATCTAATAGAGGTTTCCAGGTGTATAGAAAACCTCACAGAGCCTTCCAGGTGTATAGAGGACTTCATAGAGCCTTCCAGGTGTATATAGAACCTTATAGAGCCTGCCAGGTGTATAGAGGACCATGAAGCCTTTCAGGTGTATAGAGGACTTCAGAGAGCTTTCCAGATGTATAGAGAACCTCATAGAGCCTTCCAGGTGTATAGAGAACCACAAAGCCTTCCAGGTATTTAGCGGACTTCATAGAGCCTTCCAGGTGTATAGAGAATCTCACAGAGCCTTCCAGGTGTATAGAGAACCTCTTAGAGCCTTCCAGGTGTATAAATAATCTCATAGAGCCTTCCAGGTGTATAGAGGACTTCATAGAGCCTTCCAGGTGTATAGAGGACTACATAGAGGCTTACAAGTGTATAGAGGACCTTATTGAACCTTTCAGCTGTATAGAGGACTTCATAGCGCCTTCCATGTGTATAGAAAACCTCATATAGCCTTCCAGGCATACAGAGAACCACAAAGCCATTCATAGAGATTCTAGGTGTACAGAGAACCTCAAAAAGCATTTCAGGTGTATAAGGGACTTCATAGAGCCGTCCAGGTGTATAAAGAATCTAATAGAGCCTTCCAGGTGTAAAGAAAACCTCACAGAGCCTTCCAGGTGTATAGAGGACTTCATAGAGCCTTCCATGTGTATATAGAACCTTATAGAGCCTGCCAGGTGTATATAGAACCTCATAAAGCCAGTCAGGTGTATAGAGGACCATGAAGCCTTTCAGGTGTTTAGCGGACTTCATAGAGCCTTCCAGATGTATAAAGAATCTCATAGAGCCTTCCAGGTGTATAAAAAACCTCACAGAGCCTTACACAACAGAGGGTCTTAGTCTAGATTTTGATTCTTAAAAACGTACAACATTTATTAATTCTACAGAGGGCGCACAATGCATTGATTCATGATGTGACTATAAATATTTAAATGTTAAATAATAATAACAATACTTTTAAAGAGCTCCTTCCGAAAGAGGAAAGAAACACAAAAAGATGGTGCTATAAGAACAAACAGAAAACATGAAAACACACAACAATACAAGTACACAATCAAAAACAATCACAAAGAGTCCAGACACCAGCGCACAATTCACAGAGGAACTGCTATGCGATATTATGGCATTAATGCAAAAGTTGCATATGGAGGATGTAATGAAAAATAATTTATTCAATAAAAAGTTTATACAGTTTCATTGTGAATGACCCCCAGGGGATGGTGATCATAGAATGATCTAGAGATCACTCAGGTTCAGGGTTATCATTCTATGATCATGATCCCCCGGGGGTCATTCACAGTGAAACTGTATAAACTTTTTATTGAATAACTTATTTTTCATTACATCCTCCATATGCAACTTTTGCAATAATGCCATAATATCGCATAACAGTTCCTCTGTGAATGGTGCGCTGGTGTCTGGACTCTTTAGGCCAGATTCAGAAAGAATTAGATTCCCGCAGAGTATCAGAGATACTCTACGCCGCCGTACTTTACCTGGCTCTAGGAGGAATTCAGAGAGATTTTGGCCCGTAAGGTACGGCGGCGTAGTGTATTTCTCCCGGCGGAATCAAACTACGCGATTAGGGGGCGTGAGGCATTTAAATTGAGCGCGTCCCCGCGGCGATCGAACTGCGCATGCTCCGTTTAGAAATTTCCCGCCGTGCATTGCGCGAAATCACGTCGTTACGTCATTTTTTTTTTGAGTAGCGTCGTTTACGGACATTCCTATTCCCGGACGACTTACTCAAAAACGAAAAAAAAAATTGAAAGTCGACGCGGGAACGACGGCCATTTACCTAACATGGGCCGCGTAACGTTAGACCAGCTAATAGCTGGTTTAACTTTACGTAGCGAAAAAATTTCGTACGCGATTGCGAACGACGCTCGTAACTTCGTGGATCGCCGGAAAAATCTCATTTGCATACCCCGACGCTAAAAACGACGCGAACTCCACCCAGCGGCCGCAAAAAGATTGCAGCGTAGATCCGAAGGCGTACAAAGACGTAAGCCTGTCAAATCGAAGCCCAACGCCGCCGTATCATGGTTTGAGGATTCAAACTAGTGATACGGCGCGCGAAATTTGAAATTACTCCTGTCTAACACCAGTTAGACAGGCGTAATGGCTCTCTGAATCTGGCCCTTTGTGGGTTTTTTTTGATTGTGTACTTGTATTGTTGTGTGTTTTCATGTTTTCTGTTTTTCTTTTAGCACCATCTTTTGGGGTTTCTTTCCTCGTCTGGAAGGAACTCTTTAAAAGTATTGTGACTGAAGCTGTCTTAACATTTAAATATAGTCGCATCATGAATCAATGCATTGTGCACCCTCTGTGGAATTAATAAACGTTGTACTTTTTTAAGAATCAAAATCTAGACTAAGACCCTCTGTTGCGGAAGTAGCCGCTTTTTGACCCTGGTAGAGATACCTCTGTCTTTTTTTGTATGCATATTGTGGTTTGGCTATAGCAACAGTACCACACTTTGGTAAGTGGCATTACAGTCTGAATTTGTCATACCGTTGATTTTTGATTCGTTAAGACTCGTTTTTCCTCTTCTTGTTTCTTTATGCCAGGTGTATATAGAACCTTGTAGAGCCTGCCAGGTGTATAAAAAAACCTCACAGAGCCGGTCAGGTGTATAGAGGACCATGGAGTTTTCCAGGTGCAAAGAGAACCTCATAGAGCCTTCCAGGTGTATGAAGAACCTCATAGAGCCAGTCAGGTGTATAGAGAACCTCAGAGCCTTCCAGATGTATAGAGAACCTCATAGAGCCTTCCAGACGTATAGAGGACACCACAGAGCCTGCCAGGTGTATAGAGGACCTCACATAGCCTGCCAGGTGTATAGAGGACCATAAAGCCGGCCAGGTGTATAGAACCTCACAGAGCATGCTAGGTGTAGAGAGTACCTCATGGAGCCTATCAGGGGTATATAGGACCTTGTAGAGCCTTCCTGGTGTATAGAGAACCTCATAGAGCCTTCCAGCTGTATAAATGATCTCATAGAGCCTTCTAGGTGTATAGAGGACTTCATAGAGCATTCCAGGTGTATAGAGGACCTCAAGAAGCATGCCAGGTGTATAGAGGACCTTATGGATTCTGTCAGGTGTATATAGAATCACATGGAGCCTTCCAGATGTATAGAGAACCTCATAGAGCCTTCCAGATGTATAGAGAACCTCATAGAGCCATCCAGGTGCATAGAGAACCCCATAGAGCCTGCCAGGGGTATAGGGGACCTTGCGGCGCCAGCCAGGCATATAGGGGACCTCGCGGCGCCTGCCAGGCATATAGGGGACCTTGCGGCGCCTGCCAGGCGTATAGGGGACCTCGCGGCTCCTGCCAGGCGTATAGGGGAACTACAGTGCCTTGCGAAAGTATTCGGCCCCCTTGAACTTTGCGACCTTTTGCCACATTTCAGGCTTCAAACATAAAGATATAAAACTGTAATTTTTGTGAAGAATCAACAACAAGATGGACACAATCTAGAAGTGGAACAAAATTAATTGGATATTTCAAACTTTTTAATAAATAAAAAACTGAAAAATTGGGCGTGCAAAATTATTCAGCCCCCTTTAAGTTAATACTTTGTAGCGCCACCTTTTGCTGCGATTACAGCTGTAAGTCGCTTGGGGTATGTCTCTATCAGTTTTTCACATCGAGAGACTGAAATTTTTGCCCATTCCTCCTTGCAAAACAGCTCGAGCTCAGTGAGGTTGGATGGAGAGCGTTTGTGAACAGCAGTTTTCAGTTCTTTCCACAGATTCTCGATTGGATTCAGGTCTGGACTTTGACTTGGCCATTCTAACACCTGGATATGTTTATTTGTGAACCATTCCATTGTAGATTTTGCTTTATGTTTTGGATCATTGTCTTGTTGGAAGACAAATCTCCGTCCCAGTCTCAGGCCTTTTGCAGACTCCATCAGGTTTTCTTCCAGAATGGTCCTGTATTTGGCTCCATCCATCTTCCCATCAATTTTAACCATCTTCCCTGTCCCTGCTGAAGAAAAGCAGGCCCAAACCATGATGCTGCCACCACCATGTTTCACAGTGGGGATGCTGTGTTCAGGGTGATGAGCCGTGTTGATTTTACGCCAAACATAACGTTTTGCATTGTTGCCAAAAAGTTGGATTTTGGTTTCATCTGACCAGAGCACCTTCTTCCACATGTTTGTGTCTCCCAGATGGCTTGTGGCAAACTTTAAACAACACTTTTTATGGATATCTTTAAGAAATGGTTTTCTTCTTGCCACTCTTCCATAAAGGCCAGATTTGTGCAGTATACGACTGATTGTTGTCCTATGGACAGAGTCTCCCACCTCAGCTGTAGATCTCTGCAGTTCATCCATGATCATGGGCCTCTTGGCTGCATCTCTGATCAGTGTTCTCCTTGTAGGAGCTAAAAGTTTAGAAGGACGGCCAGGTCTTCGTAGATTTGCAGTGGTCTGATACTCCTTCCATTTCAATATTATCGCTTCCACAGTGCTTCTTGGGGTATTTAAAGCTTGGGAAATCTTTTTGTATCCAAATCCGGCTTTAAACTTCTCCACAACAGTATCTCGGACCTGCCTGGTGTGTTCCTTGTTCTTCATGATGCTCTCTGCACTTTAAACGGACCTCTTAGACTATCACAGTGCAGGTGCATTTATACGAGACTTGATTACACACAGGTGGATTCTATTTATCATCATTAGTCATTTAGGTCAACATTGGATCATTCAGAGATCCTCACTGAACTTCTGGAGAGAGTTTGCTGCACTGAAAGTAAAGGGGCTGAATAATTTTGCAGGCCAAATTTTTCAGTTTTTTATTTGTTAAAAAAGTTTAAAATATCCAATAAATTTTGTTCCACTTCATGATTGCGTCCCACTTGTTGTTGATTCTTCACAAAAAATTACAGTTTTATATGTTTATGTTTGAAGCCTGAAATGTGGCAAAAGGTTGCAAAGTTCAAGGGGGCCAAATACTTTTGCAAAGCACTGTATAGACAGAGACAGACAGGTACGCAGGAAGGGGAATTGTTAGTGGCTTTCTTGACTTCACTGCTTCTTTTGTGCGCTTTGAGGATGTGTTAGGTCAGTGAGTGTTTGTTGTAAAGCTGCTTTATAATAATTTACTGTGTAAATAGTTGAATGTTCACTAGCTTGGTCAGTTTTTCACTGCATCCATTTCGCATGACATGCATGTGTGACCAGCTCTCAATTCAGCCAGTTCACACATGTCTGGGGGTGGCCACACATATGTAAAACCAACCTCAGGCCTTGTTCACACAAGAGCTTCCTGGGTGCGTTTGGGACCATGCACCAGCATGGATGTTACATTTGGAGACACTGTGTCCGTGCAGCCACCGCATCCCAGTTGGCAGGACTAGGACTGCCTGCACAGAGATAAACCCAACACCTGTACAGGGCCGCCATCAGGGGGGTACAGGCAGTACACCTGTAAGGGGCCCGGGGGTCCCCAGGGGCCCGGATGGGAACCCCCTTTAAAAAAATAAAAGTAATATATTTTTTATTTTTTTAAAGGGCCAATTTTTTTCTTTTTTTTTTTAGAGGTCCAGAGGCCCCCAGGGCCCCGAATGGAAACTCCCCTTTTTTTTATTTATTTTTTATAAAAAAATATATTTTTTATTTTTTAATATATTTTTTTTATTTTTTATTAAAGGGACATTTTTTTTTAGGAGTCTGGAGATCCCCAGGGCCCCAGATGACAACCCCCCTTTTTTTTTTATATAAAAAAAATATTTTTTAATATTATATATATAATATTATTATTAAAGGGCCCAGAGGTCCCCAGGGCCCCGGATGGCAACCCCCCCCCCTTTTTTTTTTATAAAAAAAATTAAACATTTTTTTATATTATATATTTTTTTTTTTATTAAAGGGCCCAGAGGTCCCCAGGGCCCTGGACCTTTAATAAATGTTTATCTTTCTCTCTTTTTAGTAAAGGGCCTAGAGGCCCCAGGGCGCCTGATGGCAACCCCACTTTTTAAAAAATATATATATTTTTCTTTTTAAAAAGGGTGGTTGCCATCTGGGCAAAAATGTTTTTTTTTTATCCAGGACCTCTGAGCCCTTTAATAAAAAGAAACCTCTGGGCTCTTTAATAATAAAAAAAAAAAAAAAAATATATATATATATATATATATATATATATATACTTTTTTTTTTTTTTCTCTCTCTCTTTTTTTCTTTTTAGTAAAGGGCCCACAGGTCCCCAGGGCCCCCGGATGGCTACCCCCCTTTTTTATATATATTTTTCTTTATTTCTTCTTTTTTTGTAAAGGCCCCCCGCCTCTCAATTTCAGGCGGACCCCCCCCCCCCCCCCCCCCCCCGGTTCTCTGCTCCAGGGGCCCCATGCCTGAAGCTGTGTAAGGGGCCCCATCATTCCTGATGGCGGCCCTGCACCTGTACATGTAAAACTGGCCCTCAGATTCACATTGTATGCCCTGTGTGAACAAGGCCTTAGGCATTTTGACAAATGGTGTTCATAGCAAAGTACTGAATGTCCACATATCCATATTGTGGAGTCATAAGAACACATTTCATTATTTTTCTCTATTACTACAAACTCGGTTACTAAAAATTGTAACAGTGCAAAATCTACATAAAACAGAATGCAACAATTTGAAAATCCCAAATTTTATTGTCGAAAGAAAAAGACTTAGGCGGCACAAATGCGCACTGCCAGTGGCTCGCTCCTGCTGTGATTATACATGCCCGATGTCCAACAGCACCCAAAGATTGTTCGGTGCACAGGCAGAACGGCAGTCTTCTCATGTAAGCAAGGACATAGATCATATGTCCCCCTAGTAAAAGCACCTCGTAAACAAAAAAAAAAAAAAAAAACACAGGCTAGGCACAGTTAACCCCTTTAAAGCCAGTGTCATTAGTACAACGACAATGCATTTTTTTTTAACTCTGTATAAGGCTGGGGTCACACTGGTACAACAAACACTCTGACATTGGGAGCACATCACATGAGGTGCAAAAAAACAATGGTTCCCTGCAAGAGCCGGCTTACCTGGTCGGACTTCAAGTCACAAGGCAAAGTCAAATTCAGTCACAACTGTAGTGTTGTACCAGTGTGAACCCAGCACAAGTGTCACTGGTCCCCCCCCCCCCCCCCCTACAAGAGTGTCAGAATGTCCACCACAACATTTCAGGCCCGCTATAAATTGCCTATCACGGCTATCACCATGGTTTATAGCACGAAAAGAGAAGGAAGCAAGAAAGAAGAGAGGGGATGGGGGAAGGCAGGAGGTGATCTGATACCACCAAAAGAAAGCTCTATTTGAGAGCCGAGAGCCCCGGTTTAGATCATCTTCTCAAACTTTTTACCCCAGGGGAACCTTGATATATAGTTTCCAAGTCTCTGGGAACCCCTAGAGCAGGGATATGCAATTAGTGGACTGCCAGCTGTTGCAGAACTACAAGTCCCATGGGCATAGCAAGACTGACAGCCACAAGCATGACGGGACTTATAGTTTTGCAACAGCTGGAGGACCGCCAATTGCATATCCCTGCCCTAGAGATATTAGTCCTTCGGGGGTCATTGGGAAAACACTCCTGGGTTCAGTGGGAAGAACGCACAGTTCACAGTGGTGGTTAGAATGTCACCATTGCTGGCTCTGCGAAATGGCGTTAGGCTTAGAAGGCACCAGATAGGACGTTAGCCACAGCTCAAGGAATCCCTAGCAACCTCTGGAGGAGCCTAGTTGAGAATTTTCAGGTCTCAGGAGCACCTCTGCAAAAAAAACAAATCATTGGTGGGAAGGCAGCCACCCTTTCATACAGCTGAAAAGATCATTGGAGTCTTACAACTGGCTTTGCCAATCGCCATTGAGCCCAGAACAGTGCAGGCACCAAATTTTTGGGGTAATCAGTCACTAGTTGAGGAACCCCTAACCTCTGTAGTAAACATGTGAGCCATGACACCAACAATCTGTCCCACTGTGACTGACGATACTCCAGGATCCTATCCACATGGCATTTGAGTGACTTTGTCAAGTTTCCACATTCCTTAAAGGGGTTGTAAAAGGAAACATTTTTTTTTTTTTCATAATAAAGCATCCTTTACCTGCAAACATTCCTTTTTTTTCCCTTCCTCATTGTTCGTTTTTGCTCAGAAGTTGCCCTATTTCTTCTCTGTTCTGTTCACTTCCTGCTTGTCTGATTGTTACTCATCACCATGAAGGGAGGCTTTACTGCGGTGGTCAGTAACATGCTCGCCCCCTCCTTGGAACTACATCTGTGCGGCAGTACGCTCTCTACGTGTTAGAGACTTCAAGGTGGTGTGAATTACTGGGCGTGCCGCAATGCATACTGGGAAATGTAGTTCTTACATGAACGAGCGCCGCAAACCAGGAGGTGAATGAGAACAGAAACTAGAACACCGGAGGTGATATAGATGAAGGAATTTAATAGGTATTTACTCTTTTTTAACAGAATCTTTACACTATTCTGTCTGTCTACCTTGCAGACATTCATTTTAGCCAAAATATTTTTTTTTCCTTTGATGGTCCACTATGTAATCACAAGGAAAAGGCAGACAATTGTGATAAGTAAATCTTTTATTCAATGTTTATACTGTAATACACACGTGTGATATTTGCCATAGTTTACAACAAATCGTCTCTGCTGTATTGCACCAAATATCCCATATGTTGCATATCTACACAATGTCGTCCACGTGATGGCAGACCTCTCATCTAGGCAAGTTAGCTGCACTTGTCAGAAAATACTGGTCCTTGGAACCGATATAAAAACACACTGAACAGATACTTGCAGCAATGCAATACCACTTCTTGAAGGGACTTTCAAATAAGAGGACAAATGCAGGATGGTATATTTAAAAAAAAAAAAAAAAGGGAAATCCCCCCAAAGAGTGATGTGCATTCTTGGGCTAGGTTCACACTGTAGCAATGGGGAGGGGACCAGCATGATTTCAGCGCCAGTTCCCGCATCATAGCTCTCCCACAGGCAGTGCACACTGCTTTTTGCAAACCACTGAGGGTGTCAATACAAAATATTAATGACACCCCCAGAACGGTGAACTGTGGATTTGGAAAAGGGATCAGATCGCATGAGAACATGGGGGGGGGGGGGGGGATTTCTGTCCCTGCACCTTTACGAGAACCCAATGCAAGTTCAGCCATACAACTATGGCTGAACTCGCATGCGATCGGCACCGCAGTGCGGGTGCCAATCACATGTGACGTCTGTTCACTATAGTGTGAACCTGGGCTCAAAGTGTACCCAAAACTAACATTTCAAGTGGATGGATGTTCATCACTCCAGGTTCTTGCTTCAGATAAGAGCGCATTTTCTTCACCCAAGTTCCCAGCTCCTCCCACAACCATTACAAGCCCATTTTTTAAAAGACTAAATTCCTAAGGAGAACTCTTACTTCTAAAGACACCGATACATTGAGGGCCAGGTTCACCTTTAAATAAACAATGGGAAGTTAATAAGCGGGCAGAGAAGATTTCAGCACCAAGGCTGTAAAATTACTGCATAAAGCTGCTTCTGTCAGGTAAGAAGGCACATTGGGGCGAGAGGGTTGGGCCATTTATTTTTGAATAGGTTAGACAGAAGAGGGAGGGGCTTGAATTTTTATTTTTAAAAAAAAGTACATGTCTTTTAGGCCAATATACAACTCAAAATCAGTTTTGGGTGGTCATACCCTTTATATAAAAAAAAAAAACAATATTGGTCCAAGGAATGGCTTTGCCGTATCAATATTTGTCTGTTGTCTAAGGATGCCATCAATATTCATTTAGAAAAAAAATAAAAAAAAATAATGCACCTGTGCTTTTATGGAAGAAACTATTACAAGGTTAATAAATAAATTTAAAAAAAAAACACACGAGACTGCAATTTTTTTTCCCCCCCGATACGTGCTCACCGAAACACGGCAGATCCTCTAGACACAGACCTCAGTAACAAGTTCGTCCCTCAAACCCTTTGTCTAATAGGTCACAGGCTCACGTCAATTAAAAGATGTGTTCTAAATGTCCCTTGAGGCTGGGTTCACACTTGTTCTGACAACGCTCCTACATTGGGAGCTCATGTAGCATGACGTGTGAAAATCAATGTTTCCCTATGAGAGCTGTCTTAACTGATCCGACACAAGTCGGTCCGACTTTGAAAACACTCCCTGTACTACTTTGCTCCGACATTCATCCTACTTCAGCCCATTGAATATCATTGAAGTCGGACCAAAGTAGGAGCCTTGTCCTTATCAGACATCCGACATGTTATTACAGCAGCAGTAAAAGGAATTTATCTCACCCTGGAATTGTTTTGATTGGTCAAAGAAAAAGTCAGACTATCACAAAGTAGGTTGAAAGTAGTATCCTGTTCATGAAAGTAGGATGAATGTAGGATGAATGTAGGATGAAAGTTGTACTGCTGTCGTGTAGTATAGTGTGAACCCAGCCTAATGGCCCATACACACGATCCGAATATCGGACGAAAACGATCGTCCGATGATGGATCGTACGATTTTCGGATCGTGTGTACACTACTTTCGACAGCCGATCACGACCGTTCATCCGATTAAATTCGATCGGACAAGCGCGAAAAATTTTCTCGTCCGATTGTCCAATTTTCGTTTAGTCAGTACGTCCGACAATACAATACAAGTACATTACAACACGTGACATCACTCCCGATCATTTTTTCTATCGTACGAGAATTTTCGTGAGCTTAAAAACCTATTTTATTTTACTCGCGATTATTAAGCGAAAAAAGTCGTACGATCGGTCGGCCGATATTCGGATCGTGTGTATGGGCCATTAGAGCCAGTTCCATGCACTTTCGGTACTAAATGCATGCAGTGTTTTCCAATGGCTCTAGTTCACACCAAGCAGT
Source organism: Rana kukunoris (assembly GCA_029574335.1). Classification (NCBI taxonomy): domain Eukaryota; kingdom Metazoa; phylum Chordata; class Amphibia; order Anura; family Ranidae; genus Rana; species Rana kukunoris. Next base: position 65,046,844 of record CM056049.1, read on the forward strand.
CAGATGGTGTGAGCTAGAGCCATTGGATTAAAATGCACGCACAGTGTTTTGCATGTAAGTGCAATATAAAAAGAACATGCAACTGCATCTGGTGTGAACTGACCCTTAGCCTAGGTTCACATTTGAGAGATTTAATCGCATGACAAGTCGCAGCCTATTGGCAGCAATGGCACTGTAGTATAGTTCCTGCACTACTTTTGCCAATTTCAGGTGCGATTTATATAGACATCTGTGTATGAAGCCACACAAATGTCTATCAAGTAGCACCTGAAATCGGGGCTGACCTTGCTACTTTGAAATCGCGCAACTTCAAGTAAAGTACCACGATTCCAAAGTAGCATCAATGTGAACCAGGGCTTAAAGTGGATGTCCGCTCAAAAAAAATAAATAAATAAAAAATATTAAAAGCCAGCAGCTACAAATACTGCAGCTGCTGACTTTTATTATTAGGACACTTATCTGTCCCGATTCCAGTGCCGTCCACAGCAAGAGGACGAGCGATCGCTCGTCACTCTGCTGCTCCCCCCACCATCCGCGGTGAGGGAACCAGGAAGTGAAGCGCTCCGGCTTCACTGCACCCGCCGATAGGCTCCCGCTATGTGCTGGGAGCCAAGTGTTCCCAGCACACAACGAGGGGGGGGGGGGGGGCGACGGGAGGTGACGACATGCCCGCATTCTGATCGAGAATGCTGGGCTGGGAGTGGGTGCAAATATCTGTCTTTAGACCCCCCCCCCCCTCCACCTGAAAAGGTGTCAAATGTGACACCGGAGGGGGGAGTGTTTCGATCAGCGCGAGTTCCACTTCAAGATCAAAGTTAGGCTGGATTCTCACCTATGCATTTTGCACTACCGACCATTTAACATGGTTTCCTATGGAACACGTTCTGTAGTGCAAATCTGCACAATGCGCACCAAAAAAAAAGTGAGAATTACATAGTTAGTTAGTCAGGTTGGAAAAAGACACAAGTCCATCCAGTTCAACCATAAAAATAAAACAAAGTAAAACACAGTACATCCTCCCATACACCCAACTCCATACCCACAGTTGATCCAGAATCCAGCCTTAAACTTTAATAAATGCATATCTTTTTGCTTGTAAAGTGTGTATTTTTTTTTTCTAAAAAAAGGAGCATGTAAAGCAGGGATATGCAATTAGCAGATCTCCAGCTGTTGCAGAACAAGTCCCATGGGGCATAGCAAAACTAACAGCCACAAGCATGACACTGAGGCAGAGGCATGATGGGACTTGTAGTTTTGCAACAGCTGGAGGTGCACCAATTGCATATCCCTGATGTAAAGCATTGCACCTGTGATCACCAGGTTGCACCCCAGATACAGGTATAACATGTTAGGATTGGTTGGAATGTTGTCTGCAAAAGTCTGACTAGTAGCAGCATACTGGCAAGGAATAAACATTCAATAATGTCACAACCATTTACAGTGTTAGACTGCAATGTTTAAAAGGAGTAGTAAAGGAAACATTTTTTTTTTGCTGAAATGACTGTTTACAGGGTATAGAGACATAATAGTTAACCGATTCCTTTTAAAAAATGATTAAAAATCAATCATAATGTGCCTGCAGTTTCGTTTCGTTTTTAGACTAGTTTGTTTGTTCTGTATGTACAGAGACACACAGAACAAAACAAAAAAACACATGGCAGTGTTTGTTTTTAAAATGAATCTGATTGGTTCTGAGGAGTTTTAGTAATCACATCTTCCTAATCATGGACCACAATGAAAAGATACCATGAGTTTTTCATAAGGAACCAGACAAGCAGGAAGTGTGGAGTTCAGCAAGGGATTACAGCAACTTCTAAGCAAACACGGACATGGAGGACATGAAAGCAGGACTGCTATAAGGTAAAGCAAGCTATTTAGCATTAAAAAACAAATTCCTTTACTGATCCTTTAATCACATTGTATATTAAAAAGGAAGATTTACACCCATAGGAATACATTTACAGTACATATGGAGTATTCAAGTGTCACAGTACAGGGAATTACTAGAAGCGCTTTTGTTTTGAAGAGTCTCACAAAATGATTTCTCTGCCATTTCATTATGGTGACGCTTGGCGCCTACCGTGATCAGACATAGGCTCCTATGGACCAACCACAATGGCACATAAATCTGCTGCGAGATTACATTTTACAGATATTGTTCAAGCAGGACAGAGGACATGCAAAGTGCAGGAGTCCATGAATGCAAGGCTGACATGAGTTACTACTGCTTGCATCGCTTCACCAATTCATAAGAGTACATGGCTGTCTCCAGGCTTTACTTCTGGCATGGGCAGGTTAAAAACATGGGAAGGACAAACATGACATTTGCAACAGTTCTTCACCCATCTATCCAATTACTAATGAGAGTCCTAGAAGTTCATATACAGCGGCCCTGTGAATAGAACTACACAAGAGTAAGGAGGGAAAAAAAAAAAAAAAAAAAACTGTCCAGATTTGTTGTAGCCATTACATACAATGCAGATCATATTCTTTATGGTCAAGCCAACAACTCCTCACAGAGCACCAAAACTAACATTATACACAGTCAGACCCTGGGAAGGCTGCAGCAGCAAGCAAAATAAAAATAAAAAATTGAAATACTACAACTCAAAACAAGCTTAATTGGGAAATGGTAAAATGCTAGTGCCAATAGACTAAATGTGGCAAAAAAAAACAACACACACAATTAGTAAAGTACAAAATAGTGTTTAAAATCGTCGCTTTTTGATTTATAGCGAGAGAAGAGTAAAACCCACCCCACACACACTAAATACCACCAAAATAAAGCCGACCCCCCCCCCCCCACACACACACAATTTTGTTTGGGGGGAACATTGCAATTGCCAGTTAAAGCGATGCAGTGCTGCATCGCAAAAAAAAGTGGCTCGTCGTTGGGCAGCCAATTCTTCGGGGCTGAAGAGGTTAAACTAAAATGTGTCAAATGTGAAAATTCATAAACCAGCATGTAATCAGTGAAAGTTAATAAATGTGCAAAGATTATAAAATTAGGGGCGTTACTCAAAATTTGTGTCCGATTAAAAAAAAAAAATTTCGATTTATAAACGCACATACAGATCCAACTACTTTTAGCTGATCTCCTTGCAGGCTGATTCCCAGTGCAGCTACCAACCACTGGAAAAATGGATAGCAGGATACAAAAAACACACAAAGGCAGCGCTCGATGGCAATACCTTAAAAACTTTTATAGTCTTCAAGTAGGTAACCAAATAAATATTGCACTGGAGAAAAATCGATGTAGCTACATAAACTGTAAAAATGGTGCGAGTAATACCTAATGGTAGCAAAAGCAGTCATAAAAACATGTAGTGAAGTATGATACTGGTATAAAAATGTGTACATCGATACCACTGCTGAATCCAGATGAGGAGGGGTTAATGTCCCATGAAGGGAACTATTACAACTCCCAGTGGATGGCTGTAGAATCCCAGGTTGTAGGTGATAGAGGGAAGTGTAATAGCCCTTGCGTGTGGCAGATAGTAAGGTCCCGCTGGCATGCAGATATGAAGGCACAGCAAAGGAGCCCTTCAGATGGACACGCAAGCCCCATCGGTGTCTATTACGTTACCGGATCTCCAACAGAACTCACTGAAGGCCCAGAAGCCGGTGGAGAGGCGAGTACCAATCAAAAGAATTTTAAAAAAATCGATCAAAACGATTTTGATCGATCAAAAAAATTAAAGATTAATCGATTAATTAAAAGTTAAATTTGCACAGCCCTATTTTTATATATATATATATATATATATATATATATATATATATATATATATATATATATATATATATATATATAAATTGTCTTTAAATGTTTTCAAAAATGTTCTTTCCCAAGTGATAATTCATAAAGTGCTGAAATTTGATATCCACACAGGTGATGACCCCTCCCTCACAGTTACTCACCAGATCCCATGGACCCTTTAAGCAGTACTGCATTGTGGGTCACAGGCTAAAGGCCCATAACAACAATCGGATATTCCAACAATCTATACACCATTGGACAATTGTTGGCAGAATTTCCAACAAATGTTGGCTGTGAATGCTCAAACTGTCCAAAAACAAATGTGTTCCGGATTATCCGTTCGTGTGTACACAAATCTGGACTAAAATCCAAAAGTACCAACACGTACGCTCTGAAACCAAAATGCTAGACAGACAATAGCAGAAGTTGCCCAAAGGGTGGCAGTAAAGAGCTGAAAAGCACCAAATGGTTTGGTGAATGTTGGCTGAAAATGTTCAGACTTGTGTATCATGGACAACGCCCTGCGAACAAAAGTCCACAGAAAAGTCAGATGGAAGTCCAATTGTGTGTATGAGGCTTTAGTCTGGTGAGCAGGGCGATGATATACACACACCACACCAACACCAGGATACAATCCTTCCGATGGTTTCAAACTTGGACATGAAGGCACATTTTTAATTTTTTGCACATTTGAATGTTCACGGGCTACATGCTTGTTTATGAATCCCATTTAAGATTTATTTCTTTTGCCACATTTAATTTAAGCCTAGCACTTGGTAATGCACATTTTGAATTTTCACTGGCTACATGCTTTATGAAATTTCACCAGTTTGTGTTTTTGCACATTTAGTCTATACTAGCATTTTACCATTACCCAATTAATCCTGTTTGCGCTGTGGTATTCCTATTTTCTCACATTTTTGAGACGTCATGAACAGCAGCAGCAAGTTTATCACCAATTTATTTTATTTTATTTTATATATATATATATATATATACATACACATATACATATACATATATATATATACACACACACACACACACGTATATATATATACACACACACACACACGTATATAAAATATCTCTCTCATGGGTGACTTGCTATGTAGGAGGTATTTGGTGCACTCAGGGGAGGCTGGTACAGGTTGTGTTCAGATGGCAATATAAAAATGTCAAGAGTAAATCTAAAAGACGAGTCCAAGTGACAGTCCTTGACTCGGTGGTTACCAGCTCATGAGGAGACTGAAGGAAACCAGGGGGAATGGAGTGGCGTCATCTAAGTGCAGCAATAGATTACCCATTTAAGGTAAAACAAGCACCTCACAAGGTAATGAAGCGCTTTAGGTACTTACATTTTACCTTAAAATTGTTAATGAAGCGCTTTGTGTAGACAAGGTCATGCGCTATACACTGGGTGGCACTGCAGAGGATAACGGTTGACACCCACTGACAGTGGCACAAATCCCCAGCGTACAGCAGATAAAGGGATTTTTAAATACAGCTTACCTGTAAAATCCTTTTCTTGGAGTACATCACGGGACACAGAGCGGCATATTCATTACTATGTGGGTTATATGGAGTACCTTCAGGTGTGGACACTGGCAATCTCAAACAGGAAGTCCCCTCCCTATATAACCCCCTCCCCTAGAGGGAGTCCCTCAGTTTTGTAGCAAGCAGTATGCCTCCCAAAATGGTCACCCAAAAGAGGGGTGGGAGCTCTGTGTCCCGTGATGTACTCCAAGAAAAGGATTTTACAGGTAAGCTGTATTTAAAAATCCCTTTTTCTTTCTCGTACATCACGGGACACAGAGCGGCATATTCATTACTATGTGGGATGTCCGAAAGCAATGCTTTAATGAGGGGAGGGAGACATCTTCCAAAGAAGGATTCAATTTAGAGATAAACTCAAATCATAATAATAATTCCAACTTAGTCAAGAAAAAACTTTTTTTTTTTTTTTTTTTTTTTTTTTATAACCAAGGGTGCTTCTGATCCCGAGGATTTCAAACTGCAGCCTGTAGTACTGCCTGACCAAAGGCAGCATCCGCATTTCTTCTCACGTCTAGTTGATAAAACCTTGTAAACGTGTGGACTGATGACCACGTTGCCGCCTTGCATATCTGAGCCATAGAGATCTGATGGTGTGCTGCCCAAGAGGCGCCCATGGCCCTGGTAGAATGGGCCTTTACCGACAACGGAGGAGGCAACCTCTTCAACCCGTAGGCTTGAATGATTAATTGTCTAATCCATCTCGAGATGGTGGATTTTGCAGCTGCCTGCCCCTTCTTGGGGCCATCTGGTAGAACGAATAACACATCTGTTTTCCGGATCTTTTCTGTAGCTTTAAGATAGGCCTTCATGGCCCGGACAATATCCAAGGTATGCAGCAACCCCTCCTTTCTAGATGTAGGTTTTGGAAAGAAGGATGGAAGTACCAAATCCTGGTTCAAGTGAAATTTGGATATAACCTTTGGTAGAAAGGAAGGATGGGGCCGGAGAACTGCCCTGTCCTTATGCAGAACGAGATATGGTTCCTTACACGATAAGGCTGCTAATTCTGGCACTCTCCTGGCCGAAACTATGGCGACCAAGAAAACCAACTTTCTTGTCAGTAAGAGTAAAGGAATCTCAGCCAACGGCTCAAAAGGCTGTTTCTGTAGAGTGGACAGGACAAGATTTAAGTCCCATGGACAAATTGGTGACTTGACAGGAGGATTAATACGCAAGACCCCCTGTAAGAAGGTCTTTACCAGCGAGTGGGTGGCCAGCGGCCTCTGAAACCACACTGACAGAGCTGAGATCTGTCCCTTGATTGTGCTTAGTGCCAGGCCTTTATCCACTCCTAGCTGGAGAAAACTTAACACCCTATCAATAGTATATTTGCGGGAATTCCATCTTTTGGATTCACACCAGCCTACGTAGTTCCTCCACATCCTGTAATAAATCACCCTGGAGACCGGCTTCCTAGCCCTAATCAGGGTAGGAATTACCTGCCTAGACAGGCCTCTATCCCTGAGAATCAGGGATTCAGCCTCCAGGCCGTCAAATTTAGACGCTGTAATGTAGGGTGGAGGATCGGGCCTTGTGAGAGTAGGTCTGGTTGTAGAGGGAGAGTCCAAGGGTCTCCCACTGCCATCTTCAGGACTAGTGAGTACCAAGTCCTCCGGGGCCAAGCCGGAGCTACTAGAATGACTGGCTTGTTCTCCACTCTGATCTTGCGCAACAGGCGCGGGAGTAACTGTAGTGGAGGGAATGCATATAGAAGTCTGAATTGATGCCAAGGGCAAACCAACGCGTCGGTTCCGCAGGCCATAGGATCCCTCGTTCGAGACACGAACCTGTCTAGTTTCTTGTTGAACCTGGATGCCATTATATCTACGTCCGGCATTCCCCACCTCTGGCAGATTGTCTGAAAGACCTGGGGATGCAGAGACCACTCCCCTGGCAACAGACTCTGGCGACTTAAGAAGTCTGCCTGCAGGTTGTCCACTCCGGGAATGAATATCGCTGAAATGCAGGGTACATGAACCTCTGCCCATTGAAAAATCAAGTTCACCTCCCTCTGAGCGGCCTGGCTCCTGGTTCCCCCTTGGTGGTTTATGTATGCCACCGCCGTGGCATTGTCTGACTGGATTCTCACCGGGAACCCCTTTAATCTGGAGGTCCAAGCCAGAAGGGCTAGGCGGGCAGCTCTGATTTCCAAGATATTGATGGGGAGCTGCCTCTCTGCTTTCACCCAAGTTCCCTGGCGGGAGAACCCCTCGAAGACCGCCCCCCAGCCTGCCAGGCTGGCGTCTGTGGTAACTACCTTCCAGACAACAGGGCTGAAGGATTTTCCCTTTAGAAGATTCTGAGGGTTCAACCACCAGGCCAGGCTTTGTCGGACCCTTGATGATAGCGTCAAAGGGGACTCTAAGGCATGTGCCCTCTTGCCCCAGGCTGCTAGAATGGCTGCCTGTAGGACGCGAGTGTGGATCTGAGCGTATGGTACTGCCTCGAATGTGGCCACTAGCTTGCCTAGTAATCGCATACACAGGCGAATAGTTGGTCTTTTCTTGTTTAGAACCAACTGAACCAACCCCTTGATAGCTTCGATCTTTACAAGGGGCAGGAACACCTTTTGATGTTCTGTGTCTAACCTCATGCCGAGGTATTCCAACTGCTTTGTAGGCTGGAACGCTGACTTTCCCCGGTTCAGGACCCAGCCGAATTCTTCGAGGTACTGAACCGTGAGGTTTACTGCCTTTTGCAGACCCGGCCGTGAGTGATCTATGATTAAAAGGTCGTCCAAGTATGCTAGGACTGTGACCCCTTGGATCCTTAAATTGGCCAGAATTGGGGCTAGGATCTTCGTGAATACCCGGGGGGGCCGTGGCCAGCCCGAAGGGGAGCGCCCTGAATTGGAAGTGTCGCTGCCCCACCGCGAAGCGTAAAAACCTTTGATGCGACTGAAAGATTGGTACATGAAGGTAAGCATCCTTTATGTCTATGGAGGCCAGAAAATCGTCTTTCTGAAGCGCGGCGGCTGCTGACCGGATGGATTCCATCCGGAAGGAACGAACCCTTAGGTAACCGTTTAACCTCTTTAGGTCCAAGATTGGCCTGACATCGCCGTTGGGCTTTGGTATGACAAAGAGGTTGGAATAGAAACCTAGGCCTTGCTCTTGGGCTGGCACTTCTATAATTACGTCCTGGCAAAGCAGGTGATCCAAAGCTGCCAGCATTGAGGCCTTCCTCGCTGGATCCCTTGGTAGCCTTGATTCTTGAAAATGAGGCGGAGGATACCTTAGAAACTCCAGTCTGTAACCTGTGGTTACAGATGCCCGGACCCATTTGTCGGGGATCTTGGCTTCCCAAACTTCTGCGAAGAAACGAAGCCTTCCCCCCACCCGCAAGAGTGGGGGCGCCCCTTCATAAGGCAGACTTAGGGGCTGTCTTTGACGGCTTGCGATACCACGGCCTCTTACCCCCAGGGGTCTGTCCCTGCGATCTACTGTTAACGTTGGATCGTGCAGGCGGCCGTCGATACTGCCTGGAATTTGAGGGCCCCGAGACAGGAAAGAGCTGCCTTTTAAATGTAGGAGCCCGGAATGTCTTTTTGACCGGTAAAAGGGTACTTTTGCCATTTGAAATAGTCTGAATATATTTATCCAGATCCTCTCCGAAGAGTCGTCCTCCATGGAAGGGAAACCCTGCCAGAAGCTTTTTGCATGGGGGCTCCGCCGCCCAGTTCTTCAACCATAAGAGCCTTCTCATGTGCACCAAACATAGTGATAAACGAGAGGCCTGCTAGATGGAATCTTTTATAGCATCTACCGCAAAACACAGAGCTCTGGGAATGTCAGAAAACTCTTCTGCTTGTTGGGTAGGCATGTCCCTTAACATTTCCTTTGTCTGGTCTTTTAATGCCTGACAAACTCCAATTGCAGCCACCGCTGGCTGCACCACTGCTCCTGCCGTAGCAAAGGATGCTTTTAAAAGTGTCTCTAATCTTTTATCAACCGGATCTTTAAACATGTGTATGTTTTCCACCGGGCAAGTTAGTGATTTATTCACACATGAGATGGCTGCATCCACTACTGGGAGCCTCCACCTCTTGGAGAACTTTTCCTCCATGGGGTAAATGACCGCAAACCTTTTCGGTGGCAGAAAAATCCTGTCCGGCCGTACCCAATCCCGAAAGCTCAATTCCTCCAAGAGAGGATGGACCGGAAAAACTGTGTTGTTTAACGGAGCTTTCAAAGAGCCCAGAGAGGATACCGGAGGAACCTGAGGCTCTGGCAATGGTAAACTAAATGCCGAGCGAACCATGTCCGTCAAAGACTGTACCCACAGTCTTTCTGTCTGGGAGTCTGAAAATGGTTCCTCAGAGGCAGATCCCTCAATCCCTGAACCCTCTTGGTTCAGGTCTAGTTGATCCTCCTGTGATTCCAATTCCTCTGGAGAGAGAATCTCAGCATCTGAGGATACACCTCCTGGTGATGGGGATCTAATCCGTTTCTTACCAGGAATAGCTCTAGCGATCAATGTTGCTATTCTCTCTTCTAGCCCCCCTAGGGATACGGCTAGCATCTCCTCTGTGATGAACACAGGGCTGGGCTGATCTGGGCCAGCCTCCGCACCAGATCCCCCTAATGGCTCATCCAAGGCGCTTCTTAAATTAATAAGTTGCGGGGAAAGTATCGGCATATCAGAATCAGAAAGGGAACCCTTTTGTTTTTTAGTCTTTTTTGTACCCTTTGACCCCGAACCCTTGGAAGCCATAATACAAAATCGAGGGACTCCGCCCACACAACAGACTGTAGTGGGCAGGAGTACAAAAATCAGAGTTTAGGGGACAATAGACCACTAATGCCCAAAAACTGATGGGATCCCGTATGTTTCTTTTTTTTTTTTAAATATATTATATATTTTCTTTTGACAACATACAGTGACCCCAAACTAAGTTTGCCAGCCTCCAAACCTGCTGCAAAAAAGGGGGATTTCTTGGCTTAACAAAAAGGTATTGGAACAAAGTCCACATGTACTACCCCTCTTCCGCCACCGGGAGTCACTGTTCTGCCGCTCTGCATCCTCTCCTCTGAAAATCAGCCTCAGACTGAGCACTGACAATGCCTGCTGTCTATAACAGCACAAAGGCGCGCCCCTGTATGACGCCGCAGGCACGCCCCCCCCCGCCCTCCTGTGTGAACGGCGCGAAAAACGTCCATAAGACGTGCGCGCGCGCACGCGGCGCGTATGCCGGAAACAGGAGGAACATGGAGGAGCCGCGCTGCTGGAGATCCAGGAACGCAGAAACAGGCGGCAGATTCAAACCCCCGGCCAGGTAGGACTCTCCAAAGGCCCCTAGGGATCCTTACTAGCCCTAGGAAGAAACAGCAGGTTTAGCTAGCACACATATTTAGACAGGGGGACCTAGTGATGGGGGGGAAAAGGTGTCATCCTGTCTCTCTTTAGACATAGTGAACAAGGTTGCCCATGCAGAGCATACTTAGGCTATCCCCCCTTTTAGGTTACCCCGGAGAGCCTGCTGTCGAACCAAGTCCCGCAGGCTCCCCCTTACCTGCTCCATGCTGCAGGATGTTTGTCCAGCAAACTGATCCAATCTTCTCCCATCTCCGTGGGTAGCGTAGTAGACCTTCAGGCCCTGGGGTCCTATGAAGGTACCCACTGTCCTGGACCTATATAGCACCCTGGCAAACAGGAACTTATGGTTTTTACAAACTCCAAGTCCTGGGCCCAGGGTCCAGCCCTCCAAAGAGGAGCATTATAGGCAAAACCCCACGGCTTGGGGCCCGGGTACTGTCCACTTTGGCACTGAGGCTCCTTGGACAGATCCGGTTAGCCCGCCCTTAATCCCAAGGATGTGGAGCAAAGCTATTCCGTGACCAACACCTAAGACACTGGCGAAAAAACTGAGGGACTCCCTCTAGGGGAGGGGGTTATATAGGGAGGGGACTTCCTGTTTGAGATTGCCAGTGTCCACACCTGAAGGTACTCCATATAACCCACATAGTAATGAATATGCCGCTCTGTGTCCCGTGATGTACGAGAAAGAAAACCTTGTTTACACAAAGCGCTTCATTACCTTTTTGTGAGGTGCTTATGTTTTACCTTAAATGGTTAAAAGGTACTGTAAAGCTTCATGTTTTACCTTAATGCATCCTTTGCATTAAGGTGAACAAACACTTTGCACTCTCCAGCCCTCCCGTTTAACTTACCCAAGCCACAACTCCGTGGGCGCGTTCCTGCAGTGGTTTCCCCAGCTTGAGGTGGCTCATCCTTGGAGATTGATAGCAGCGCAGCCATTGGCTCCTGCTGCTGTCAATCAAATCAATGACATAAGCTAACCCCCTTGGGAGAGCAGTTAGCTGTTGCAGGGAGGTGCAGAGACATTCCCCCCTGGGACCCCAGAATACAAGGATCAGTGCAGGGAGGTGCAGAGACATGGACCCCAGAAGACAAGGATCGGTGCCACTCTGTGCAAAACTACACAGTGGAGGCAAGTATGGTAGGTGTGTCATTTAAATAAAATGGAACCACACACACACAACCCTTTTAACCTATTGGTGCACTTAGATGGCGCTGCACCATTCTCCCTGTGCAGCAGCAAGAACCGTTCATATCTATTTTGAGGTTTCAAACTGTAGTTTACCTTTCTGCGCAAGTTTCAGGTTACATCCATATTTATAGAGCAACATTAAAAGTCCCATTCCACAGCAAAAAAAAAAAAAAGGAAAATTTTCTTCAAAAATAATGCACATTAAGGTCCGTACAAACCTGGGGGTTAGGAAAAGCCTACTGGAGCCTGTGCATTGCACCAGCTAAGCCCTGACTGTGGCTGCACTGCAGACTTCAATACAAATGCATTCTTTTAATATTTATTACATCTTTAGAAAAGGCAGACAATGACCTTTAAGTTAGAGGTGGTGGTGGGGGGGGGGGGTTACAAGTTTAAAGTGGTTGTAAATCCCACTTGGTCATTTTTACCTACAGGCAAGCCTATAAGGTTTACCTTTTTAGGTAAAAATTATTTCCTAAAAGTGCAGTTTAGGGAGGTCATTGGCTGCATGCAAAGTGAATATCACTGGCACATGTGCTCTGAAGGTCCAGCATACCTTTGTTCCGGAACTGAGGGCTCCCGAGCGCATGTGCAGGAGTGACGTCATTGTGGCTCCAACCAATCAGATGGGGGAACGTCAGCCCTCAGCAGCAACTTTACAGCTCTGGAGGGCTTTATTCTAATGCAAGCATTTCAGAATGTGCAAGTATGCAATGCATACAAGCACATTATGCCATTGCCTTTTTTTTTAAACATCTGCAGTTTAAACTGCTTTAAGGTACCGGTACCATCTATAGAAAGTTAATGGTTCATCTTTACACTTATGCCGCGTACACACGGTCGTTTTTTGCGATGAAAAAAAACGACGTTTTTTAAAACGTCATTTAAATTGATCGTGTGTGGGCAAAACGTCATTTTTTGTCTTAAAAAAAAATTCCAACATCCTTGAATTTTTTGTGTCGTTTTTCAAAACGTCGTTTTTTGTTTCACAAAAAATCACTGTGTGTAGCAAAAACGTCGTTTAAAACGACGTTTTTCAACCCGCGCATGCCCAGAAGCTAGTTATGAAGCGACTTTCAATGGAAAAGTGTGGTGAACGTAACCTCATTTTTTGTGAAAAAAACGATGGTGTGTATGCAACATCGTCTTTGAAAGTGACGTTTCAAAAACGTCGTTTTTTACTTCACAAAAAACGTCGTTTTTTTTTCCATCGCAAAAAACGACCGTGTGTACGCGGCATTAGAGTTAAATATAGCAAGACTGGTTTCCTCCTGCCAAGTAATCTTAAAAAAAAAAAGATTTTCTGTAAGGCCATGTACACAAAAGCTTGTATATATCGCAAGCCACAAAACCCCCACACATACACCGCAAGAGACCGGGTAAGATCTGTCCCTTTCACACCAAAGGATCATTTTTATGATCACATGCATCTCACAATAGAGGAGACTCTTCACCTACCATAAACACCTAGGCTTCATGGAATGAATGACAGACAATATGTCCTACAAGGAAGAGCGACGAATACTACAACATTGCCAGCGTTCACACCAATCACAAACTCATGTTCTCACAACTAACCCCCCAGACCAATGGACAAATCTCACATCAAACATTTCATTCACCAGCACACCAACTGACTGTATACATTCCCAATGTATTGTGAGGATGCAGACTACCGACTGAAGGAAAAAAAAAAATCCTGGGATGGTGATCGACGTTGCTCATTAACCACTTTAGCCCCGGGCCTGTTTTTCAGATTCAGTGTTTTTACGAGACTAAAACATTTTTTTTTGCTATAAAATTACTTAAAACCCCCAAACATTATATATTTTTTTTTTCTAACACTCTAGAGAATAAAATGGCAGTCATTGCAATACTTTGTTACACCGTATGTGCGCAGCGGTCTTACAAGCGCACTTTTTTTGGAAAAAATTCACTTTTTTAAATTAAAAAATAAGACAACAATAAATTTGGCCCAATTTTTTTACATATTGTGAAAGATAATGTTACGCCGAGTAAAATGATACCCAACATGTCACGCTTAAAAATTGCGCCCGCTCGTGGCATGGTGTCAAACTTTTACCCTTAAAAATCTCGATAGGCGATGTTTAAAAAATTCTACAGGTTGCATTTTTTGAGATACAGAGGAGGTCTAGGGCTAGAATTATTGCTCTCGCTCTAACGATCGCGGCGATACCTCACTTGTGTGGTTTGAACACCGTTTTCATATGCGGGCGCTACTCGCGTATGCGTTCGCTTCTGCGCGCGAGCTCGTCGTAAAGGGGCGATTTAAAAAAAAATTTTTTTGTTTTCGTATTTATTTGTATTAATTTTACCAATTTTTAACACTAAAATAAAAAAAATAAAAAAATTATCACTTTTATTCCCATTACAAGGAATGTAAACATCCCTTGTAATAGAAAAAAGCATGACAGGTCCTCTTAAATATCAGATCTGGGGTCAAAAAGACCTCAGATCTCATATTTAGGCTAAAATGCAAAAAAAAATAAAAAATTTTAAATGTCATTTTTCAAATGACATTTAAAAAAAAATGTCTCTTTAAGACGCTGTTTGGAACTGACGTTTGACGTCACTTCCGCCCAGCAGAGCTACGGGATGGACGAGGGAAATTTTTTCCCTCACTCGAATCCCCGCCGAACAGACGAGCGCACCCGATCGCCTCCGCCGCTACCGACGGCTCCGGTAAGCGGCGGAGAGCGCGGGAGCACAGCGGGAGGGGGGGGGGGACGGGGACGCTCTTCCGCCACCGATAACGGCGATCTCGCGGGGACTCCGCCGCGGAGACCGCCATTATCGTTTACCCGACCGCCCACAGAAGAGATGGATATCTCGGTTGTGGCAGCAGCTGCTGCCGTTACCGAGATATCCATCTTCAAAGTGCCGACGTATACCTGCGGTGGGCGGTCGGGAAGTGGTTAAATAAGATCTGCAACCATAGGATTATCTAGGGCAGTGGTCATCAACCCTGTCCTCAGGGCCCGGCAACAGGCCAGGTTTCATTACCTTGGGGAGATGCAGACTAGAATACTGCAATCACTGAGCAGCAAATGATATCACCTGATCTCAGTTATCTTGCAAACCTGGCCTGTTAGTGGGCCCTGAGGACATGGTTGATGACCACTGATCTAGGGAACATGCAACTCAAAGGGTTAGGTTGTTCAGGGCAGTTTACAAACATTGACGTGGCAAGCTCGTTAAAGTGGAGTTTCCATCCCAAATTTTTCTCTTCATTATTGTACTCAGACCTAAAAAAGGAAAAAACGTTTTACTCATCCGAAAATGCCTGTTGCTATGCGGTCCCACAAAATCTGCCTTTGAAATCACCTAGGATCCTGACCTCTCCCTCTAATGCTCCTGGGAAATGTGTCATAATTTCCCAGGATGCAGTGCGCTGTCCAATTATCACTCCACATCCAAGACTTCCAGGAAGTGCTTGTGGGCTTCACAATGCCCACAAGCAAAATGCTGACGGTGTGGACAGTTTATAAAACCATCTTTTTTGAATAATTATGCGGAGCGGCGGCGGATTGTAAAATAGTAAGTGACCGGATTTATAGTATAAAAACGCATGATGAAAGGACATACATTTAAAAAATGCTAATTGTGGTTGGAACTCCGCTTAACCAGTAAGACTAGATTTGATCATTTCTAAGGGTTTGCTCCAGACTACTGAACATTACCCAAATAAGCCTGCGTGAACACATTCATAAAAGTCAGTCAAAGTAAACCACGGCAATATTTAGCCCGCGTTCACATCACACCTGCGTGAACCAGGGCTTACCCACCAAGGCGATGTTGGCCCCATGCTCTGTAGATAACCATGGCGACACCAACATGCCCGACACGTTTGTACAAACATGTGTATTGAACTGTCCCGTCCGTCGTCGTCCCCCCCCCCCCCCCCCAATAGTGAAATGCATATTAAGACTTGGGCTTCATTCACAGACAAGTCACACCCCATGTTTTTCAAGGACAACTGTTTAAACCTATGCAACTCGCAACGCCTTTAAAAATGTTCTTTCAGTACTTTGGCCCAACTTTCATGTGACTTGTATCATAGACTGTAGGGTAAACCCTCAAATAGTTGCATGAACGCCACACCTGGAAAGTATCAACGTATTTATACTGGCTTTAAGCTCCATTCACACTTGTTTGACTTTCAAAGTCACCCGACTTTGGAGTCCAACTTTGGGTGGGTGCAACTTTGTCTTTGACCAATAATGGACAACTGTTGCATGTATAATATGCAACAGATGTCCATTATTTGTCAAAGTCACATTTAAGTTGCACCCACCCAAAGTTAGACTCCAAAGTCGGGTGACTTTGAAAGTCAAACAAGTGTGAATGGAGCTTAAAGCCAGTATAAGCAAGTCGATACTTTCCAGTAATGCCAATAGAGACTCCGATCTTGGATGCTGCAGAGCTATGCATGCAACATTTCTGGATGCATCCGATGCCCGTGTCACACTAGAAACTTTGGATCATCTGCCGACAACGGTCACCATCATGCCACTCCCAAGCTTCAGGGACACTGGTAGCTGCTGGCAGGCGGGACCACAGTGGGGATATTTGCCAGGAACGTGGGAGAGATTATTGATCACACAGTGGAGATCCGACAACCAGAAGTGTCCCATGCTAGAGATTCCAGTGGCCAGTGTAGCTTTACAAAAGCCTCACCGAAGGCGGCACTGGTAAGTATTTCTTCTTTACTACCCAGTTCTTAATATGCAACTAGAGACCAACTACTCTGGTCACTGACTGGAGCCTGCCATACTATTAAGCCAATGTTGGCTATCTGAAACATTGTTGTGCAGTGGTGAAGTCTGGGTTGCAGAAAACCAAGGAATTGGTCAGCATTTGCAGGCTAGGATCACCGGGGCACTCCTGTAAATGGCAGGTACCTGAAATTCAGTTCAACCCTTATGAAGTGACAGCTTGGCACACAAAGCAGGGCTATAGATTTACCTTGTCCCCAGCAGGTCGAGTTTCTTCCTTTTCAAACTAAACCAACACAATTGGTCAGACAGCTTTTTTTTAGCTTTGGTCTTGTATAAAGAACACAGACAACCCCCCCCAGTTTCACATAAATTAAGCCGTCTCAGTATATAGCCATCTATACTCTGGATACTGCCATCATGGCTCTACCAATGCATTGTCGGGTGCATGGCCTGTAGAGCGATGGAGTAAGACGCACGGTGTGAGAGCTCCTCTTGCTAAAGATCCTGTTTAACAGTCTGCGGGAACATCCGGACCTACTTTTTACACTGACCTACGGGACTGCTCCAGGACCAGAGGGGAACATGTTGCCGCCTAAGAGATAGTCTGCGGCTGCAGAAAAGCTGGCAAAATACAGGCATGAGGGGAGACGAGGAGCAGGCCAAAGATGGCGCCAGCGAGCACCAGGGGGAGGATTGTCACGCTGCAGAGACGGCAAAGGTGCTGGATGCTATAGCTGCACTTTAAGGGACTCCAACAACTAAGATTGATGAAGTGAAGATCGATATCTCACTTGAGACAAGAACTTGCGGCGGTGCGGGATAGAGTTACAGAAGCAGAGACCCGAATAGGAGCTGCTAAAGATTACATCCCTTGCAACATACCACAGACGACCTGCAGCGTCAGGTGCACCAGCTCCATTCCCATTCCCATCAAGAGGAGATGGAGAACAGGCTTCGCCGCTGTAATCAGCGGTTTATTGGAATACCAGAGTGGGCTGAGGGAAGGCACCCAGATGATTATCTGGAAAACCTCCTTATTACTACATATGGGAGGGATGCATTTTCCGCCATGTTTGCGGTGGAAAGGGCGCACAAAATGCCAGTGAAACCAATGCATCGTCATTTACCAATACATTGCTCTTTGCATGAGAAAAAAAAAAAAAAAGATTTACACACCAACCAGGTTCTAAGTTGTAGTAAATGCTTATTTAAAATTTTCAGACCTTTTAATCATGGCCATGTTCTAGTACCAGCAAATAAAATGTCAACGCACAAGGCATGATATACAAATGTTTTTTGCTCTGTGAGAAACATCTGCTGTCCCCTCTGAGACAAACATACATAAGAGGTGCATCAGACAGTATGTTACATTGTGTCTCACCGTTCCCATTCTCTGGTAATGGTAGAACATGCGTATTCATACAAAAAAAACAATTTTTACACATGTTCCCGTTTGCCACATTTTCTACTGTAGGACAAAAGACTGACCAGGTTGCCTGTGGATACAAGCCCCTTGCTCAAGCCTGTGCCCTTACATATGCTACCGATTAACTTGCTCCAACAGGTAGCCGACGCATGAACTAGAAATATTGAATGCAGTCATTCCCTGCACATACAATCTAGATAGTTAACACAGGCATTCGTCGATATGTTTTAAAATTAAATGTATACATTTTATATATATATATATATATATATATATATAAAAAAAAAAAAGCGCAAGTGAATGCCAGTTGAGCACTTTAAGGAAAAAGCCTGTTTTACCATTACCAAGAATAAAAATCAGTGTTTATTTATCCAGCCAGGTAACATTCTACATTTATCCAATGTTTAAAATCCATTTAACAAAAATGTTCAACTGTTTTATATAAAAAGAAAACACATGTTTATTACATTTGTACAAATTACCGTCCCTCATTAAACTCCAATTATATAAACCAACCCAACCATAATTAAAAGAGAATTTTCAGGGTTATTTTTTAACAGCTAGCAGTCTCGTTGCTCTTCTTATAAAGTTGGTCTTGTGCAGTAAAGGGAGGGGACCCATTCAATGCATACGCTGAAGGGGAAGTAACCCAAGTCATGCTAAACATACTTCGGTTGGTATGGGCTACCCCAAGTGAGAACACAAAAAAAAATAAAAAATAAAGTGGTTAGACAAGCCAGGAGTGCTAATAAAAAATAAGTCTTACGTAATCTTCCTATAGCCTCAATTCCAGCCCAGCCATAAATCAGCCCAAATCATAAATGACTGCAAAAGCTGCAACACCAAATTTCACCATTAGGTGGCTCTGGTGAACAAGTCTGAAAACATGTCGTCCATATTCCATTCTAGCTTAGAATTACAATTTGGTTGTTTATGGCATTGCTTTCATTCATCTAGATTCTATTTCCAGTGCACACCGTTAAATAACCACTCCAGGATATGGTGGTCTGGATTTGGGTGAGCAGAATTAAAATTTGCTTCAGTCTCCTGCTCTGTAGCACCCAAAATCAGTGATCTTCCTAGATCTAAATGGGGATTTGCCCAGTCATCTCGCTGCAGAGATCAGAGTTCTTGTGATCAAGGACCCCTCCTTCAAGGAGCGGCCATGTTTGAATATGCAGAGATTGGTGAGAATTTACTTTCTGGTGCCCTCACTGTGTGACGTCTCCAGACCTCAGATCTGTGCTGCCAACGTCATCCCCTGTCCCATATAGGCAAGAAAGTGACAGAAGGCATCACATGACTAGCAGGCAAGACAGAGCCAAGTAACTGTACCAAAAACCATGCTTCCACAAAAAGGCAATACAAAATGCTTACAAATTCTACCTTAAAGAAGAAGAAACTATGGATGCAGTCATTACCAACTTTAGTTTGACAATTCTAACTGCCTGGCTATCATGCCAACCCTCCTATGTCAATACCCTGAGCCACTAAGAATATGCAGATCAGGCATTCTACTGATCAGAATGCTGGCTCCCGATTGATACTGAAGCCAGGTTGTCAGTATAACAGCCAGGAAACTAGTATTTTAGTATATGGCAGGCATGAGGCCAAAACATACATCAAGTGGAAGGTCACCCTAGAATTACTCTGAACATTAAACAGCCATACAACACATGCACCTTGATCATTGCCATAGCACCTCGGCTTTCTGGTTGTCCCACAATCAGCACTGGAAAATGTTAGCCATTTAACAATGCCAATGCAACCTATGGTGCTGCTCAGGCTACCTACATCTTGTGATGAAAGCCTGGAAACATTCTCCATTACCTGATGCACCTACAACCACAGCTGTCAGTGTCAGTTTTTCCTCAGATACCTTGCAAATATACATCTGGGAACTTTCCCATTTAGATAGCATGCAGAAACATCTCAGAGGAAAAGGGAAGGAAGGAGATGTCCTTTGGACACTGGGTGCTCCCCCCCCCAGTCATGACGCTGTCAAACAGATAGCATGAGGGGGCTCAGGGACACCATGAAATGCATGGAGTCATTAACAGCTGGCAATTTCCAAAACCAATTACTAGACAACCAGAGAGCTAAAATAAATCACATGGTGCTATGCATTTAACAAGGTATGTGCATTATAATGCCGTTTATTTCTGCAGAGTAATATTAAAGGTGAAAGAGCCCTTAAAAAAAAAAAAATTTGGGTTTACATACACTATACCTCCCAAGAGCAGAGACTGTCCAAAGCTGTTAAAATAAAACCCGAAAATCCCCTTTAATGCAAAAATCATGAAAAAAAAAATAATAAAAACAAGCGCATGTGGTGTCTCCGGAATAAGCGACACAGCCCAGTGTTCAATAAAATGTGCAATAAAAAGTCAAACCTTGAAAAAAAAAAAATATATACAAGATTTTATAAGCTTTGTTGACATTTCTATATCTGTTAAAAACAAACACACAATAAGCTTTACGGTTTTTAGACCAAACGACTACGTCGGATCCATGTGCAAATTGCATTTGTGATGTTGCTTTCAGCTCTTTGTGTACTAGGACTGGATTAAGACTGGAAGCATTTTGGCTACAGGTTACTGCATGCTTATTGCTCGGAAACGAGATCCGGTAAAAGGCCGCAGCCTATCGCGCTAGGATTTTGATTAAATTTGCACACATTTCAAAGAACTCTATAGTATGGCTTCCTGGTCGAGGGACCAGGTCAGTGTTGGAGGAGTCTGCAGATGAGGTCAGTGACGAAGGGACAGAGCCGTTGGATGATTTTGCTGGGGCTTCGGCATCAGAGTCACTTTTCTGAGGCGGGCGGTTACTGCCAACAGACCCCGACCGTCTTGGGGTGGTATTTTCAGATTTGACATCATTAACCTCATCTGTTGGAAAAAAATAACAGTGTTCATACAAATGAAAAGATCGAGGCAAGCAGCCAAAGTAAATCTTGCCTATTCAGCGACAGGTCCTCTTGAAACCTCACCCTCTTCCCCACATCAACTTCTCTAGTTTGTCCAAGCCATGGTCACCCCCCCCCCCCCCCCCAAGACAGTCATGCTCAACCAGGGTTCTGTGGATCCCTAGGACAGCATCTTGCCTTTTTTCCCCTAAAAAATGGACAGTCTTGGCACGCCCCATTTTAAAAACGTAACTATTCAGAGATTTTTACAAACTATCATCAATACACATAAGACACCCACATTCGAGTTGATTTATTCTTCCAAAGCAAATACAATTTTGCAAACTGGTGCCAACTAGTATTTGTGTTTCTCCAACACTTGGCCAATTAGACCCTAAAGCTGATGAGGGGCAAAGGAGGGCCAAACAAGGATGATCCAGGCAAGTGCCAATGAAAACCTGCAGCTTTGTGCAACTAAAAAGGCATGTTTCATCCATCTGCCAGCTTGTACAGGCATACCCCGCTTTAAGTACACGCACTTTACATACACCATCATCTGTACCTGACATTGCCATCATCTGTACTTGCCATCATCTGTACCTGACATTGCCATCATCTGTACTTGCCATCATCTGTACCTGACATCTACTGCTGCTGTATGTGAGACTTTCTCCCTGCTTGCCCCTGTTTCGCTGTATCTTCTGAGCGAGCGGCACACACTCCCCGGCGGCCATCTTGGGGGAGGAGTTGTGGGCGGCACCCTTAGCGCTGGGCAGAGCGTTGGGGGCGTGGCCACCGTAATTAGGGCCAGGTGAGAGACCACATAAAAGCTGTGAGCGGCGCCTCACCTGGACATTGCCATCATCTGTACCTGACATTGCCATCATCTGTACTTGCCATCATCTGTACCTGACATTGCCATCATCTGTACTTGCCATCATCTGTACCTGACATCTACTGCTGCTGTATGTGAGACTTTCTCCCTGCTTGCCCCTGTTTCGCTGTATCTTCTGAGCGAGCGGCACACACTCCCCGGCGGCCATCTTGGGGGAGGAGTTATGGGCGGCACCCTTAGCGCTGGGCAGAGCGTTGGGGGCGTGGCCACCGTAATTAGGGCCAGGTGAGAGACCACATAAAAGCTGTGAGCGGCGCCTCACCTGGACATTGCCATCATCTGTACCTGACATTGCCATCATCTGTACTTGCCATCATCTGTACCTGACATTGCCATCATCTGTACTTGCCATCATCTGTACCTGACATCTACTGCTGCTGTATGTGAGACTTTCTCCCTGCTTGCCCCTGTTTCGCTGTATCTTCTGAGCGAGCGGCACACACTCCCCGGCGGCCATCTTGGGGGAGGAGTTATGGGCGGCACCCTTAGCGCTGGGCAGAGCGTTGGGGGCGTGGCCACCGTAATTAGGGCAAGGTGAGAGACCACATAAAAGCTGTGAGCGGCGCTCGTGGCAGCGAGCGCGGCAGCGGGCGCTCGCGGGCAGGCGCGCCCTCTGGCGCGCCCGAAGGGCGCGACATAAGGGTGCGGCGTCCGCGGGAGGCTGAGGAGGTCGGGGAGGCACTAACGATTGTTTTGGTAAGATACGGAAATAATTTAAATATAATCTGTTTTAAAGAATACTAATATTTGTTAAAGAGGGACATATGGGTATCTTAGCTATTTTTTTTAAGTATTTGTAATAAGTGTTTGATTTTTAAACTGTTTTAAAATGACACAATTTTATTATACACGGAGGGAATTACTGTTACTAAATGATGGCCGCAATGGATCACTTGATCAAAGGTCCATTGAAGCTATCATTAATAATACAATTGAGAAAAATGATAAAGGTAGCAATAGGGACGTTAAAATTAATACTAATGAAATACAAAATCAAAATAAAATACTACCCAAAAATAAAAATAAGATATACGAAATAGAAATTAGAGCTGTATTGATTAATGTACGTTCTATAGTTGCTCATGCTAGGGAATTACGAGAGTTTATTGAGCAAAATAATATTCACATTACTATGGTAACTGAAACATGGTTACAGTTACATAATCTTAATTGTTTATCTGATGCTATCCCCGATAACTATGAGATACATTATCAATTGCGGGGGAGAGGAAAGGGGGGGGGCACGGCCATTATATATAATTCTAAATTTAAAATAAAGAAATTACTGGAATTTAACCAACAAGGCTGTGAGTTCTTATTGACACAGATGATGATAAATACAAAATCTGTGATGAATATAGCTACGGTCTATATTCCACCTAATAAAATTGAAACTGGACTTAAAAGTTTGATTACTAATATAATGGAATTAGCTACTAGATCCCAGCCATTGCTTTTGGTGGGTGACTTCAATGTTTGGTTGGAGGAACCTACCAAACCAAATTCACGTTTGTTATTGGATACATGTGAAGCACTAGAGATGACAAGACTGATTACACCAAACACCCACATAAAGGGACACACCCTGGATGGGGTGTTCTTCAAAGACATCACTGTTGTATTTAGTGATGTACTTGAAGTACTGTGGTCAGACCACAATGCAGTCTTGTTTGAAATTCATCTAGATGATAATGGTATCTCTGATAGTAAACAAAGCAATCAAACCATTAAAATTAGATCATATGTAAATTTTCCTATAGAAAAATTTAAGCAGTTACTACATATTACTCAACCTAATCTAACTAAATTGAATGTTGACCAAAAGATGACAATTATTGATAAGTGGCTTGAAACCAATTTGGAGCAAGTTGCTCCATTAAAGGACAAAAAAATTAAAAACGAAATTAAGAAACAAAATAAATGGTTTAATGAAGCACTTAACATAATGAAAAAACGTGGACGAGCATTAGAAAGACAATGGAGGAAGACAAATTCCAATTACGATAAAAATCAATGGAAGTTCCATAACCGGAATTATAAAAAATCAATCTATAATGCTAAAAAATCCTTTATTTCTGAAAGCTTATTAGATGCATTAAACCAATCCAAGGAATTATTTAGGGTGGTTAAGCAGTTGGCTGAACCTGATGTACTGAACTTCCAAATTACTAACCCCCATATTTTTGTAAATGAATTAGCCGCTCACTTTCATAACAAAATTGCGGATATTCATACAAAGTTAAAGAAAGGAAGGGATAGATACCCAAAAGAAAAATGCAATATAAATAAAAAATCATTGGAACCACCGATTAAGGTTTGGTTTCAAGATTTTAAATTAATTAGTGCAGCTGAAATCATTAAAGCAATGAGAACAGCTAATACTAACTCTCCTGTTACTGACTGCTGCCCAGGCAAACTGATAAAGGCATGCAGTGAAGAAATAGCATTGGTCTTGGCTGACCTATTCAATACTTCATATCTAGAAGGCTCATATCCTACTATGTTTAAATCATCATTGATTACTCCGATAGTCAAGAAGAGAGAGGGTGATATAAACGATAAAAATAACCATCGACCTATAGCAGGCCTACATTATCTGGCTAGACTCTATGAAGGTGATGCACGCACCCAGCTTCAACAGTTTGTTGAGGAGCAGGCATTGCTGGATGTGAAACAATCTGGCTTTAGACCACGGCACGGAACCGAGACTACATTAATTGATGTCACGGATTCCTTGCTGATGGCTAAAGATAACAACCAAGATTCCATCCTAGTAATGCTGGACCTCTCGGCGGCTTTTGACACTGTGGACCATGGGATCGTTTTACAGTGGCTGCGGGAGGTTGCGCATGTAAAGGGAACTGCCCTCAGATGGTTTTCATCTTTTTTGGAGGGCAGAAGTCAGAGGGTACGCCTGGGGAGCCACTTCTCCGAAAGTCGACCTGTTGAGTGTGGAGTTCCCCAGGGGTCCCCCCTTTCCCCGTTGATATTTAACATTTACGTGCGCCCCCTCTTGGCCCTTATTCGGTCCCATGGTCTGCAGTGTCAGAATTATGCTGATGACACCCAGCTCTATTTGAGGGTGGGAGCGGGATCACTTGATACAGCCACAAAAAAACTTACTGACTGTCTAAAAGGAGTGGAACGTTGGATGGGAGAAAACTATCTGGCGTTAAACAAATTAAAAACTGAAGTACTCGTGGTCAGAAGTTCCGTAAGCGAGATACCTCAAAATTGGACACTGCCATGGCAAGATATGGATGGTAATGGTCCAGGCTGCAGTAAAGTGGTTAAAAATCTGGGATTTTATATAGATGAGGATCTGCTATTTCTGCCACACATTAATCAAGTCACCAAGACTGTTATGTACAAATTAAAAGTACTACGTAGGATCCTTGTGTATTTAGCTCCTATGGATCGCCCTAAAGTTATTGCTGCCCTGGTCTTTCCTCATTTAGACTATGGTAATGCACTTCTAGTGGGCATCCCGGGAACATATATACAAAAACTCCAAAAATTACAAAATTTTGCAGTTCGTATTGCAACTGGACTGAGAAAAAGAGATCCAACATCAGAACAATTAAACAGTTTGGGGTGGTTAACTGTCGATAAACGCATTAAATTAAAAATAGCATGTTTAATGTATAAAACATTTAATGCTATGACGCCAAAATATATAATGGATAAGGTTGTCAAACATGTTCCAACGCGACAGTTACGCGAAGATGGATATTATCGCGTAAACATCCCAAAAATAAAGAATATCCGAATTGGTGGTCGCTCATTCTCATACCAAGCGGCGGTGCAATGGAATGCTCTACCGATTGATATTAGAAGGGCAAAAACTTTTAACCAATTCAAAAAAATGATGAAAGGTCACCTACGCAACCCTGGATCTGATTAGATTACGTAGTTTGATTGAGTACTGTATATAGAAAAATGTAGTCAGTGATATTTGGTATGTGAATTTTGTAATCTAACTCTAAAAATGAACTATTTTAGATATGGATGCCCTAGATGAATGAAAAGTTAATTAACCTAAATGTATATTAATGGACTCAATGTGACAATTTTTTTTTTTTTTTTTTTTTTCCCCCTCCTTTTAATCATGTTTTAGATTTCTATGTTTTGTGTACCTATATGTCTGAACTATGTTAATTTTGTTTCTGATGGCCTCGCAACGAAACCATTAAATTTGTTGTAAAGCGAGTAATTAAGAAATAAAAAAACAAACAAACAAACCAAACAAACAATACACTCGCGAGTAATGACATACCCCCGAGTGTATGTAAAGTGCCTTACAAGTACTATACAGACATTTTGCAGCCACAGTAGAAGGAGCTGAAGCTCCGAGAGCATAGCCCACCCTGTTCCATGTGCCCCGAAAAAAAAAAAAAGGTATTGTTTCACTTTAAGTACATTTTCGTTTTACATACATGCTCTGGTCCCATTGTGTACTTAAAAGTGGGGTATGCCTGTATACAATTTTGGGGCAATTGTTGGCATTTTCCAAGGGCACTCCTGAAGAAACCTCAAGGCACCCTGGTTGAAGAAAAAAAAGGCTGCCCTAGAACTCCCCCCAGAGATTGCCAAGGGATCCTGGAGCCGTGACTGATTCACCTCACATTATGTGAGGCTTGCAACATTTCAGGTCAAGTGCCATTTGGCAGAGCCAACTGTATAACACTAGTTAACCTTTTAGCTGGCTGTTAAGGATGGCATTTTGACCACCACTAAAATGTGGGGCATCTTTCTTACCAACCAACAATGTTAATGGGAATTCTTCCCACTGACCACCAAATATTGACATTTAGTAAGGGTCCCCTAAGATCTGTAAATTCCAAAGGTCCTTATTATACAGGATTTATATAGTGCCAATACAAGAGGAATAGGTAGGCCCTGCTCATGGAGTTTACATGGTGGGGAGGTAGTACAAAGGGCAATAGCTGCAGAAGAGGATCCGATTTTTTTTGTTGCTGAAATTACTGTTTACAGGGTATAGAGACATAATAGTTAACAGTTTCCTTTAAAAAAAATGAATCAAAATAGATAAATCATAATGTGCCTGCAGTTTCGTTTTTAATCTAGTTTCATGCTTCTGTGACATACAGAGACACACAGAACAAATACAGGGCAGTGTTTGTTTTTAAAATGAAAGTGATTGGTTCTGAGGGGTTTTAGACAGTAATCGCACCTCCTTGATCAGGGGCCACAGGGAGAAGCTCCCATGAGGTTTTTTATAAGGTAACAGACAAGCAGGAAGTGTGGAGATCAGAGAAGGATTACAGCTACTTCAAAGCAAAAACAATGAGGACATGAAACCAGGATTGCAGCAAGGTAGAGGAAGCCATTTAGCTAAAAAAAAAAAAAAAATTCTCTTTAGTGACCCTTTAAGGATCAGGGTAGGAGCTGACCAGACATACTAGGGCAGCGAGCAGAGAGGAAAATTTGGCAATATCTGCCGATGAGGTTTGTGAAAGCAGTGACCCGTCTTCAGCTTCACTCACATAAACGGCCCCCAGCGGTGTTCTAAAATCAGCCAACAAAGGGAAAAGTTTAGCGAAACCACAACCGTTTATATTTCTACACTGCAAGGCAAACGCAACCAGAGTTCTTTGCATGTTGGGGACACACCGTTTCTATTCTAGTAAACGGGTCACATTTTACCCCCAGTACAGGTAAAATGTAGAGCCCCCTCCCATCCAGAGGACTTCTTCTCCACCAATGCAGAGTAGTGTCCACATTACTCATGTGTACATGTCCCCCCTCCCCACCCTCTAACCCTCCATTAAGGCCTCACTGCCCTGCAAGCACCCTCTCCTCTGCAGAAGGAACGCACGATAGGAACTGCTGTGGCAATTTATAGGCATGCTGCTATGGCTCCAGTGACAGGGTGTAGGTCTGGCAGGTTTCCAGATGCAGAGAATGGAATGCCAACATTGCTCTGTTTCTTCTAGAATGACAGCTTTGTTGCCCTGGTAACAGCACAGATTATGGGTCCGATAAGACTGCTACGATTCAGTGTCAAATCATTTTAATTTGAACTCCAAACCTTATATATTAAACAAAGTGTGCATTGTAAGCAAACATGTTTTTACATGTTCAAGTGTTTCATTCAAAGCATTCCATATCAAGGGTCTTTGCTTCCATATTGCTGGCTGCCCTGAAGTCACACTAACCACTTAACCCCCGGACCAATATGCTGCTAAATGCCCAGAGGAGATTTTACAATTCGGCACTGCGTCGCTTATACAGACAATTACGCGGTTGTGCGACGTGGCTCCCAGACAAAAATGTGTGTCCTTTTCTTCCCACAAATATAGCTTTTTGATGGTATTTGATCGCCTCTGCGATTTTTATTTTTTGCGCTATATACAAAAATAGAGCGACATTTTTGAAAAAAAAAAATCAATACTTAGTCAAACATTTAGGCCAAAATGTATTTAGCCACATGTCTTTAGTAAAAAAAAAAAGCTACCTAGCGGCAACAGTGACACTAATACAGTGATCAGAAAAATGATCTTAGCGACACTGGCAATAGGGGTGAAAGGCTTAACTAGGGCGGTGATCAAGGGGTTAAACCTTTATAGGGGGGTACAGGGGCTACCCTGGACCTAACACTAAATGCAGTGATCAGTAAATATATGATCACTGCATTCAGTGACACTGACAGGGGGGTGGGGGGTTAATGTGCCTACATGTCCTGGTGTCAGTGTAGTGTTGTCTTCTCTCCTCAGCGGCGGTTAAAAATACACCGAGAGGCGAGATTACATCACTTCCCCCTTCCTGTGTATTACATGCAGATCACTTCACATTGGTCATGTTCTTTATTCGTTTCAGTTTTAACATGGATTCTGGGTTATTTAGGAATCCGATTACGGTACTCATGAAGCAACAACCCTAAAATATGTCCAGCATTTTAAACCTGGTCTCGTTTGGCTCTAGCTTGTGTGTAGCCATTCTGCCATCACTCCCTCTCAACTCCTTAATGCAAAAGTTGGCTATGGGTCCTGGAAGAGGATGGCACTACTCCAATAGATTTAGTATCCTCCCTCTTCGAAACCAATAACACTGAAGCTTTGCAGCAGGCCCCTTATAGCGGTTGTAAAGAGTTATCTTAATGCATTAAAAGGGGTTGTAAAGGTACAATTTCCCCCCCCCAAAATAGCTTCCTCTTTATCTTCGTGCAGTCCTCCTTCACTTACCTCATCCTTCCATTTTGCTTTTAAATGTCCCCATTTCTTCTAATAAACCCTCAATTCCCATTCTTTTGTCTGTAACTACACAGTAATACAAGGCTTTCCCCCTGGTGTGGAGTGTTGTGCTCGCCCCCTCCCTTGGACTACGAGAGTCAGGACGCCCACTAACACACAGCTCCTTTATCTGCAACGTAAAGAGCATTCTGACTTGTTTGTGGTCCAAGGGAGGGGGCAAGCACAACACTCCACACCAGGGAAAAAGCCTTGTATTACTGTGTGGTGTTAGTGACAGGACGTGAGGATTTCTCAGGACATTCAACTACTTGAGACCCGCGCTATAGCCGAATGACGGCTACGGCGCGGACCTGAAAATCCAACAGGACGTCAATTGCCGTCCTCCCCTTTGGGCATTCCCTGCGCACGCTCCAGAGCACGCAGCGGGGAAACTGTTGGCTGTGTCCCTTGGACAACGCCAATTACAGATCGCCGCGAATGGCCAATCAGAGTGGCAGTTTGCGATGCGATCCGTGCGGCCAATGACAGATTATCTCAAATGTAAACATATGAGATCTCTCATTGTTCGCTCACACAGAGACAGCGTTTTGTCATGGAGAGAGGAGACCGATCTGTGTCCCTTGTACATAGGGACACAGATCGATCACCTCCCCATTTAGTCCACCTCCCCCACAGTTAGAACGCTATACAGGGTACACATTTAACTCCTTCCTCACCCCCTAGTATTAACCGCTTCAATGCCAGTCATTTATACAGTAATTAGTGCATATTTATAGCACTGATCGCAGTATAAATGTGAATGGCGCCAAAAATGTGTCAAAAGTGTCCGCCATAATGTTGCAGTCCCAATAAAAATTGCAGATCGCTATTGTAGGCGCTATAACTTGCACAAACCAGTCGCTTATTGCGATTTTTTTTTTTTTTAACCAAAAATACATATCGGCCTAAACTGAGGGAAATTTTTTATTTTTATTTTTTTTAATTGGGATATTTATTATAGTAACAAGTAAAATATTGTATTTTTTCAAAATTGTCACTTTTGTTTATAGCGCAAAAAAATAAAAAACACGCACAGGCGATCAAACACCACCAAAAGAAAACTCAAAGTATCCGCATCCTACATGCACA
The DNA here is from genome assembly GCA_029574335.1 of Rana kukunoris. Lineage (NCBI taxonomy): Eukaryota > Metazoa > Chordata > Amphibia > Anura > Ranidae > Rana > Rana kukunoris. Next base: position 65,076,982 of record CM056049.1, read on the forward strand.
GTACTGTGTCTTTCCAGCTTCCTCCCCACAGCCCTTAAAAGCCTAAACCTTTATTTATGGGGCACATCTGCACATGCCACTCCAATACCTAAAATACAACAGTGCCCGAGTAACCGATAACCGACTGCTGTGATATATAAAAAAAAAAAAAATAAATAAAAAAAACGCTTTTATGTTAACACTTTAGTCTATATTACAGGAATTTAGGCAGGTGTGGGGAGGAAGCTGGAAAGACACAGTACTGTGCATGTAGGATGCGGATACTTTGAGTTTTCTTTTGGTGGTATTTGATCGCCTGTGCGTGCGTTTTTTTTTTTTGCGCTATAAAACAAAGGTGACAATTTTGAAAAAAAATACAATATTTTTTACTTGTTGCTATAATAAATATCCCAATTTAAAAAAAAAAAAAATCTCTGCATGGTACAGTAGTATTACATACCATCTATGCTGCGGAAGTCCAGCAGGTACGTTCGGCTGTCCACTTGGTATAGCTGCAGGCTCATTTTTGTGTACATACTGGTCACTGGATTTTTTCTCCTAACACGGAGGTAGTATGGATTCACAATCTGCAGATTAGAAGAAACCTTGATAAATGCAGCATGGGGTATACATGTTCTCACACCAACCTTGCTTACAGTTGTGTAGGAGGATGTTAAAAAGGGAATTCTAGCTAAACGTCTCTAAAACTGATTAAATGATAAACACAACCATGTGTTTTAATGTTTGCATTACATGCATGGCGAAATGCAGCCATTTCAAAAGTTAAGTGTCACATACTTACAGGCAAGTGAAGCCTAGACTGCTCATAAACGAGGTCATCGGTGCAGTATGGCTTTTTTACCCCAAAACATTCAATGCATTAGGCTAAAACCTGGGTGCAGCTTCCCACCCCGCTTATTACTTACCTGAGCCCCATCTAGTTCCTGCAGTGTGCATGAGAGCAGCAACTGAGTCTCTCCTTATTGGCTCTTGCTGCCGTCAATCACAGCCAGCGAGCCAAAGAGTGAAGGGCAGGGCCATGCTCTACCCTCACCTTCCAGGTCTTGCTGGCTTTGGTGGGGCATAAAAGAAGCCATTGGCTCCCAGTGCTGTCAAAGGCCGCAATGAGGGAACAGGGCCGGGTTCTGCTGTCAGTGGACAGCAGGGGGGGCTTGGGAACAGCTTTCCCATGACTGGCACTGGATATAGGGGCCAGGAGTGCCAGCAGGGGACCCAAGAAGAGGTTTACAGCCACTCTGAAATAGAATTGGTAAATGGACAAAAAGTTTTTTTTTTTTTACAATTGCTTTAAACTGCCCCCATTCATTTGTCATGCCGCTCAATTTATTGGGGTTTGGATGTGGGTTGGCCAATCACCTCACCTGCTGGGAGGAAAAGTTCTGGCAATCTGAGGTAGCCATAGGATATATGGACTAGCTTGCTCTAATGGCTGCATCTGGGGTAGAATTTTCACCAACTGCATATCAGCCCAATCAACTGCATATCAGCCCAATCAACTGCATATCAGCCCAATCAACTGCATATCAGCCCAATCAACTGCATATCAGCCCAATCAACTGCATATCAGCCCAATCAACTGCATATCAGCCCAATCAACTGCATATCAGCCCAATCAACTGCATATCAGCCCAATCAACTGCATATCAGCCCAATCAACTGCATATCAGCCCAATCAACTGCATATCAGCCCAATCAACTGCATATCAGCCCAATCAACTGCATATCAGCCCAATCAACTGCATATCAGCCCAATCAACTGCATATCAGCCCAATCAACTGCATATCAGCCCAATCAACTGCATATCAGCCCAATCAACTGCATATCAGCCCAATCAACTGCATATCAGCCCAATCAACATTCACTCACTGCAACGCTGCCACAAGCAGGAACCCATTTAACTGTATGGTCAGTGTGCCAAGGAAATTCTTAACCAGGACAAAACAATTTTAAATGCGCATGTAGCTTAAAAAGCATTAGGAGGGAATTGCTTAATCTTTCTGCAAGATTCGACAAACCCTCATAGGGGATCAAACTTTACATAATGTACAGCCTTCCATATTGGACAACCTCAGCCCCCTGCCAATTCTGCAACCAAGTCTAAAGCAATCTACAAAATGTTTAGGTTTTTATTTATAATTTTAACCATTAAAAAAAAAAAAAAAAAAAAAAAAAGCCACCCTTACCTTCCACTCATAGCCCAGCTGCTTCATGGCTCTGCATACTTCCGCCATGATGTCATTTGGTCGGCTTTGACTTCTAATCCCTAGGTGCCATTTTGCTCTTCTTACCCCAACCTGGTGCTTTGATTTTTGTGGGTTCAGCTCATCAAGCGTGTGTCTCTGGCGAGGGGACTCTGCAATTAAGAAGGGTACCCTCTCTGGATGGGGCCGGGGTACATGAGGCTCCTCCACAAATGAATCAGGAGGACTTGTAGCCAAATAGAAATCTTTGGCCTCGTTCATAATGCGTCGGTTGTCTATGATCAGGTGATATGCTACAGCCAATGGGTCCTGGTGATTGTGGCTGTACAAGCAGCTGAGCACCTCCTCTTCCGTACACTCGCACTTCTCACACACTTCCTTTAAGGCTTCGTCATCGATCATGTTTGAACTGTAAGCTTGGTCGTCTGGGAACAGATACTTCGGGAGGTCTTGTTTGAACCATTCATGATCTCTGGATTAAAAGTAAAAATAATGATGAACAGCCACTTCAATTCTAGCTTAAAGTAAAAAGGTCTTCAAGGAACACAAGAGTGTCCAAGTTATTGCGGTATTTATAAAAGTTCTGAAATAAGATAAATCATGTACAGGGGACCAGCGTTTCACCCACTTTGGAAAACATAACACCCCGTGATCTAGGCCATACATGGGTCGAATATTAAACACATTTGTCAAACAAAATGGTGTTTTGTAAGTCAATGGTGCCACCCTTGATTTTGAAATTTGGGCAACAATTAAATATTAACTATAAAAAAAAAAAAATTGTGGGCAAGAATCTCTTCTATCCAGGTCACATATCATATTATGCGCATTTTTCGTTTACATTTCTCGGATGCTTCTCGCAACGTGGAAATAGAAATTAACTCCTTTTCAGAAGCATTTCCAAAATGCCCAAACACTCAAATTTAATGTCCGCATAAAAAAATAAAAAAAAATTGAATCTGCCATTACTGCGGCCCCACTAATGGTTGAAAATGTAATTTAAAGATGCGATTTTCAAACAAACAAAAAAATTAGGTTAGAATATGACATGTATGGCCAGCCCAAGTTTGGATTTCAACAGAACAAGCTTGTCTGCGGATGCAACAGTTAGTGAGCCAACGAGGAGAGAAGGGGGTTGGGGCTGAGCTCAGCATGCCTGCCCCCATCGCAAGTGGCTTGCTCTGGAGGGCACTCGATGGAGTCAGGTGTTCGACGAGAAATACCCACCACTGCGCAGCGCTTGGAGCCACTGAAAGCCTCTGGGGGGGGGGGGATTTACGATCAGCTGTAGACAGCGGCTGCGCACAATAGCCGACATTGTGTCACATGCTCCCGATGCTCGTGCAAGCAGTGGATTTCTTTATGATGGCCATACAGAAGGGTGCATATTTTGTAATGATGGGCAGTGCTGTTAAGATAGTTTAGCTAGCAAGCAATAACACTGCCCATCATTACAAAATATGTCCTTCTGCATGTAGGCATCTGCCCCTCACACGTGCCCATCAAGAAATCCACCCCTTGCAGACTTGCATGTGGTAGAATGTCAGCTATTGTGCGCAAGCGCCGTCTACAGCTGATTGTAAATTCCGATGTTCGACCGATTTGTACTGCGCAAGCGCAGTAACGGGCAGGCATTCGACAGGACACTGGCAGAGGACCAAGAAGAAGAGGATCAGGGCTGATCAGAGAAGGCATGTCATGTTTTACATTTTTTTTTCCAGGTAGAAAATGACTTGGTGATATTAAGGTGCACACGATTACAATATATACTTTGAGAAATGATACACTGATGGCATCCATGTAAAATCATTTATGAAGAAATTTGTTCGCAAAAAAACCCACACACCACTTGGTTATATTAAACACAACTTGAATTTTATAGTAGTACCATTTTTACCTTCAGATTAAGCAACGTCCCACCATTTGTCAAGTAAGGGATAGTAGTCACACCAAAAACAACTTTAATTATGCAACCATGTTTATCCAAGCTGACCACAGCACCTAAAGTACGGTCATCATGATTTGGACACGATTTAGTGCAATGCTGCCCTCCCAATATATCAAAGCACAGCAGACTTGCCATCAGAGTTCATTCTGCAGTGCACACATTCTTTGTCTGGACTCTGCTCCCTTATCCAGGCAGAGACAACCTGTCAGATCAGGAATTATATGAACTTAGGTGACCGGGTGCTCCAACAACTGATGGCACCGTCAGTATACATTTGTCACTAGCGCTCCATTTGAAGATTAATTCACTTTTACTTGGGTGCATCAAAAACAGCACAACACTTGTTGCTGCCGCTGCTGGTAACAAATATATCTTCTCTATTGGGTCTGTCTGGGGATAATTGTGGGACAACGCAAAGTCAAATGATCTGTATGCACTGTGTGAAGAGGTGGAAAAGTTTTGATGCACGCTGTAATCTAGGACCATACCACATATGGTTTCCAATATTTAATAATGGTTCTGGTTCCAAAATGTAAAAAAAAAAATGGAATAAAAAAAATAAACCACACGAACACTTCAACACATGCAGCCAGCAGGTGGTGTAGTAGAGAGTTTACAATGTATCCAATATCCTAAGCCAGAGGATGACAGACTCCCTTCATCTGCTAGAGCTGTATGGATGAGCAAAAATGGGAGCAGCAAAAAGATATAGGGGTTGATTTACCCAAGGCAAATCAACATCGCACTACAAGTGCACAGTACACTTAAAATTGCACTTAGAAGTGCAGTCGCTGTAAATCAAAGGGTCACATGCAAGGAGAGAAAAAAAAACGCATTTTAGCTTGCACATGATTGGATGATAAAATCAGCAGAGCTTCCCCTTTAGATCTACAGCGACTGCACTTCCAAGTGCAGTTTGCTCTTGTAGGGCAAACTGCCATTTGCAGGTCATAAATAACCCCCAGAGCGTTGCTAAAGGTCTGCAAATACAACATAGATGCATCCTGTATTAAAGCATTATTTTTAAAGCAACCCTGCCTGCTGCAGAGCTTGGAAGAATTCTCAGCCATCACACTGCTGGGTATGGCTTTTCAGACCACCCCCTTACATCACTGTTGGGTAGTGAAATTGAAGCCAGCAAACAATGAAGCATGGCAGGGGATTCAGGCATCCAATATACCTTAGGCGCCATTCACACCTGAGTTTTTACTGCGATTTTGTAAATGTCAAATGGTCACCTATGTAAAAAGAAAAACTCCTGTAATTTGCCTAAAAAGAAGCTCCAAAAACATGTTTTAGCTTCAGGCTTTTTGGAGTGGAGATGTGAACCATAGAGTACGGATTCTTCCCTTCAGGCTTTAATGCTCAGGTGTGAATGGGGACTTAAGGTGGAGTTCCACCTGTTTGAAAAGTCAGTAGCTATACTTTTTGTAGCTGGTGACTTAAAACTCACCTATCCCACGGTCCAGCAATGAGGCTGCCCGGAGCCTCGCCTCTCCCATCCGCAGCGATGTCATAGAAACTATGGGCACCCAGCCGTGACAGCTCTGCTATTGGCCAGGCAATCTTCTGGGACCTGCCACGTCTCCCAGAAGATTGCAGGGAGGGGCCACCGCCAAGGAAGCCAAGAGAAAGGAGGAAGTGGGACAGGAAGTCCCTCAAAAGAAGGTACCCACTCCCTCCCAAAAAAAAAAAAATCACATGCCAAATGTGGCATGTAAGGGGGCGAGGAGCGCTTAAGTTTTATTTTTGAGTGGAACTCTGCTTTAAATACACAGGATGTCAAGATTCTCAGTAGCACCCACCAATAATAAATCTTCCTTTACAGGAAAAGATTGCATGCCAATTGTAGGCCTCCAACAGGGTGGCTTTAAAGTAGTAATAGAAAAGTTATACAAGCAGAATTTTTTTTAAATCACAAACACGCAGCATTAGTTTGCATTTACTGGCAAGCTCACCTGATGTCCTTTATGGTAGCCCTTTTCATAGGATCCACTTGAAGCATGTGCTTGAGAATGCTGATCACAGGAGGGTTCAGATATTGAGGAGTGTAGAAGATGCCATCACAGATCTTCTTGAACAAGGTTGGCACATGGTCATCATCAAATGGAAGAGTCCCACATAGCAAGGCATAGAGAATGACACCACTGCTCCATATGTCTACTTCTGGGCCAGCGTAGAGCCTGGAGAGAGCAAACAGTAGGCTTACAGCAATGTTTGGGGGGGGGGGGGGTGTAGAGCATTTTTTTTTTTTTTTAAATAAGGTATAGCTCGCTTTAAAGAATCACAATTGAACTAGTGAATCCTTTAGCTCTGGTCAGCAGGAAGGCATAAGGTATAAAAAGGTGCTCACAGCAGGCTTCAGCCGACAGGTACACATTTAGGTCTATGTGCTCAGGAAGGCTGGGTAGTGGTTTGGCACTCTGTGGCCAATGTCTCATTTCAGATGTTAGGTGGCGTTATTGCAGAAGCTACCCTACACCATCTCCAGAAAGAAATACACAATTTTTCAGTTAAAATGGTGTTCGGCCCCAAAAAATAAAAATTAAAAGCCAGCAGCTGCAGATACTGAAGCACACTTACCCGTCAGCACCGCAGCTGATGTTTGTCGGTGCTGCCATTGCAGGTAAGGGAACCCTACTGTGCATGCACAAGGCCCACTTCTCTACTGGCCTGGCGGCTGGGAGAGGAGGGAGACCTGCAGTGATGTCACAGGCTGCGGCCAGGATTTCCGGAAGTGGTAAAGGATACCTGTCAAATACAGGTATCCTGTCCCCCCGAAAGGGGAGGGGCTGTAATTCAGATGAATGGAAGTTCCACTTTTGGGTGGAACTTAGCTTTAAGCTAGACAAAAATGGAACAATTTTCCATGATTGCAGGAGAGAAAGATTGCTCGATTCCCCTGGAGCTTTGGTGTTCTCCCACGGGGGGGGGGGGGGGGGGGGGGGGGGGGGGGCGTGATCATTACTGGCAGCTATAATAGAGATTAGCGATAATTGCATGCAAAAGCCACAAGGCTGGTTGATCAAACCAGCATGTCAATGCATAATTCAAATCTAGACCGATCCTTGCTGCTGTATGTGGCCGAGACTCAGTCTATGGCTGGCTTTAAAAACTGAACTTTAACCCCTTCCCACCCAACCTATTGTCAAATGACAGCTGGGCAGGAGAATGTCATAGGTGATTGAATACCACCAAAACCAAAGCGATTTATGTGTGAAAAAAAAAGCTAAAAATTCATATTGGTACAGTGCTGTATGACTAAGCAATTGTCATCGAAGTGTTTCAGCTTTCAGTGCTGTCAAGGGGTTTGGGCAGGAAAAAGGGGTGAAAGTGCCCGGTATTGAAGCGGTTAGTTAAAATGTTTGAATAGGTAGGTTTTTAATCCATAAACAAGAAAGATAGCAGACTGCGCAAAGGTACAAATAATTAGCAAAGCAGCTGAACATGGAAGGGTCAATAGAAATCCTTGATAGAGTACATAGAAAAAAGCAGTGCAGCGCTACAAAACAAAACCAAAAACAAAGTATAAAAATATAAAATTTCAGTCCAAACAGGTGATCAATTGGAGTGGGCAAGCAGACTCTTGTGCCTCACTGAGGTGTTCAGATGTAACAACTACAGAAAACTGGTGTCTTCAAATGGTAGTACATGCCGCTCACCTGAACAAATGGACCTGTATGTTAATAGCAGGTCAAAAGCGCTGTCCCTCACAAAAGGAGGATTTGGAGTTCAGCGATGTCTCCTTGGAAGCTCTTAGTAGTAGATGGTCAGCCAGAATATTCGCTCACGTGAAAGGTGTCATGAAAAGGTAAAAAGATGACACAGTGCTTTATTTGTGAGTGCTTTTCTTTAACCACTTCAATACCATTTCACGTCCAAAGACGTGAACAGCGCAAACCTGAGGCGCCGGGTTGACGTCTTTGGACGTGATTTGCTTGTAATTCCCCGCGCGCGCCACAGGGTGGCGCGCGGCGGGGAAAAACAGTCCCGACGCATCACCGAGGATCCGATGCGTGTACCCGGCGGCCGCGATGTCCGTCAGGTACACGCGATCGTCGGTGAGACAGCAGGGACGTGGAGCTCTGAGTGTAAACACAGAGCTTCACGTCCTGTCAGTGAGGTGACAGATGCTGTTTCTCTTGTACATAGGGAGACAGCATCGGTCACCTCCCCCAGTCACCCCCCTCCCCCCATACAGTTAGAACACACCCAGGCAATACATTTAACCCCTTCCTCACCCCCTAGTGTTAACCCCTTCAATGCCAGTCACATTTATACAGTAATTAGTGCATTTTTATAGCACTGGTCGCTGTATAAATGTGAATGGCGCCAAAAATGTGTCAAAAGTGTCCGATGTGTCCGTCGCAATATCGCAGTCCCAATAAAAATCGCAGATCGCCGCCATTACTAGTAAAAAAAAAAATATAAAAAAAAAAAATCATAATTATGTCCCCTATTTTGTAGGTGCTATAACTTTTGCGCAAAGCAGTCACTTATTGTGATTTTTTTTTTTTTTTTTTTACAAAAATACGTAGAAGAATACGTATCGGCCTTAACTGAGAAAAAAAAATATAAAAAAAAAAAAAAATGGGATATTTATTATAGCAACAAGTAAAAAATATATATATATATTTTTAAATTGTCGCTCTTTTTTTCATTATAACGCAAAAAATAAAAACCGCACGGGCGATCAAATACCACCAAAAGAAAGCTCTATTTCTGGGGAAAAAAGGGACGCCAATTTTGTTTGGGTGCCACGTCGCACGACCGCGCAATTGTCAGTTAAAGCGACGCAGTGCCGGAAGCTGAAATTTCGCCTGGGCACGAAGGGGGTTTATGTGCCCAGTAAGCAAGTGGTTAATAAATTTTCTATGCCATTGTGATTATACGGAAAGCACTATGTCCTATTGCATGGATACGAGTGTACAGCAAATAAAAGAACCAGGTAGGTGGCTGTCCTGACATCAAATGAAAAGCCCCCCGCACGCGTATCGTCCACAGGTGCAGGACTTCTTCAGAATTCAGTGGTGGACGTATACCCACCCTGGGGGGCGGAGCTTGTTTTAATTGGTCTAATTAGGTTTTTTGCTGCTATATAATGAATCCTGACACATTAGCCCCATATCCGCTGAAGAAGTCCTGCACCTGTGGACGATACGCGTGCGGGGGGCTTTTCATTTGATGTCAGGACAGCCACCTACCTGGTTCTTTTATTTGCTGTACACTCGTATCCATGCAATAGGACATAGTGCTTTATTTGTGAGTGCTTTTCTTTTTTAATACATTTTCTATGCCATTGTGATTATACGGAAAGCACCATGTCATCTTTTTACCTTTTCATGACACCTTTCACATGAGAGAATATTCTGGCTGACCATCTACTACTAAGAGCTTCCAAGGAGATATCGCTGAACTCCAAATCCTCCTTTTGTGAGGGATAGCGCTTTTGACCTGCTATTCACATACAGGTCCATTTGTTCAAGTGAGCGGCATGTACTACCATTTGAAGACACCAGTTTGCTGTAGTTGTTACATCTGAACACCTCAGTGAGGCACAAGAGTCTGCTTGACCACTCCAATTGATCACCTGTTTGGACTGAAATTTTATACTTTTATACTTTATGTTTTTGGTTTTGTTTTGTAGCGCTGCACTGCTTTTTTCTAGGTTTTTAATCCAGGAGAGACATCATGTCTAGCTGGGCATCCGTTGGAGACATTGCTTTTACCAGACAGGAAGAGAGGGGACACTATGAAAGACACATACAGGGGTAAGACTCCCCTTACTCTTTTGGTGGGTGCAAAAAATAAAAAAAAATTGTGTTGGAGAGATTACAGAGAGCAGAAATCTAACCAACAGGGCCCAAAAAGCATTAACCACACAGGTGAATCAAGAAAACAGATGTTTCCGCTGCATTTTTCTTGGCAAGTGTAGAAAACTCAGCCAGCCATTCAAAACTGTGCATATTTCTACAACACAGCCATGCAGGTAATAAAGACACTACATCGCGGTTTCACCCAGAGATGTGTACCTGCCAATTGTCAGGTACCCAGCTTCACTGGCCTTTTCAGCAGCCATCGTCATGAATGGGCAAGTTTGCCCACTTACTGTAGGGCCCTTTCATACTAGCGGACAAACGGTCCGCTAATTACAAGTCAGTTAATAGACTTGTAATGGGCCCCTATGGGAGCGGATCCGTTAGCGGATGATGCATCCGCTAACGTCCGCAAGATCCGCATCAGTTTTTTCGGACGGAAGAATGTCCTATTTTTCTTCCGTCCGATGGAACGGATCAGATGCAAATGGACAGACGGTCCGTTTCCATCCGATTCCCCATAGGGGATAGCGGAGGAGAGACAGGGCAGTCCCTGCATAGTGTGCGGGGACCGCCCTGTCCGCTTGACAGCTCAGCAGAGACCCCCCCGCTGAGTCGACGGACACACGGAGCGGACCGCAAAACGGACCGCTCCGTGTGAAAGGGCCCTTACTCTATATAAAGACATTGCATGCTTTTAGAAACCTATTTTAGTGAATATAAACACATACCTTCCAGAAATTACTTCCGGCGCAGCATAATTGGGAGACCCACAGCTCGTCCTTAAAAATTCTCCATCGGCCATCATGTTGGAAAGGCCTGTAAAACATGAAAAAAAAACCTTGTTTAGAGCACCAAATTCTTCCAGTAATAGATAAATGTGAAAGAGTATTAATAGAAATGTTCTGTCACATTTCCTTTGGGGTTTTCCCCTATATATCCCCATTGCAGTCTCCTTAAAGTCCATCTAAACCCAAGAACAAAATTGTAATATGTTGCATCCAGTCCTTCAAAGCAGTAAACATCCCTTGTAATAGAAAAAAAGCACGACAGGTACTCTTAAATATGAGATCTGTGAGTCAAAAAGACCTCACATCTCATATTTAGGACTGAAATGCAAAATAAAAAAAGTGCCTTTAAGACGTATGGGCGGAAGTGAAGTTTTGATGCTGCTTCCGCCCTGCAGTGGTGTAGAGATGGGTGGGGTGGGGGGGCCATAACCAGCAAGTAAGAGGAGGGCGCAGGAGAGGGGCCCCTCTCCCGCAGCCAATGGTGGTCTCGCTGCAGAGACCACCACTATAATTACAGCTATCAAATAGCAGTTACCCATGACTTAAGTCGCGTGCCTAGTGATGCAACGCGTGGGGGAGGAGCTACGCACACCGACAGACGCTGGATCCGCATGAGGAGGAAAAACATCAAGTCTGAGCGGCGAACAGGATGTCTGTTTTTTGATGGTCCAACATGCCCAGAGGATTCGTGAGTGCGCCTTCAGATTCAGGCTTATTGTGAGAGTCCCATTTTTTCTTTATGATTGCGCAATGAGGTTTTTTTTTTTTTTTTCATCTTTGTCTTTCATGTTTAAAATTACTGTGGGTGGCTATACACCGTCAGTGAAACAGCTACTAGTAACCTGTGAGGCCGAGTCCGCCTGTCATCATTCAAGATAATTACATCAGTACTGTTTTTTTCCCCCATGCACAGAGGAGTGGTGGAGGATTGCACTAAAGTTTTTTTTTTTTTTTTTATTTGTTGGAACTTCCTGATTATTATTATCATTGGTTTTTATGGTTTTGCATCACATTAGTTAATATCTAGCGCATATTATACATATTTTTTTATTTATCACCTTTGGTTTGGTTCACCACACATATGCTGCAGTATTATTTGGTTATTCTTGTGATGCCATATTAGTTACTTATTAGCACTGTAGTACATACTTTTTGCAAATACAGACTACAGTCATGTCCTGTATCAGGATAGATCTGAGAAAATAATTGAATGCAAATATTTCAAAGATTAAATTTTTTTTAGTTGAAGGTTGTTACCCTGGGTCTTGAAAGGGTTAATATTAAAGAACTAGAAAAACCCCACTGCAGGCACTACAATGCTAAATATAGCGCTGGCAAAACGCTCTGAAAAAGCTGCTGCCGTCTCCCCAATGTGAAAGCCCCTGCTTATAGGTATTCTGCGACTAGGGTTTGTATTCTGAAACTTGTCCGATTACTACGCAACCTGGCTTGTCCTTGAAACTGCCGTTTCTGCTACCTACCTTCTGACCTCCAATTTACCCGACCACTCATCCTGTCCTCCAATTTTATCACAATCTGATATTACCCATCATTGGCCTGAGAAAAGACCTTGTGTTCGGCACCCCCTCACCAGTTTACCCCTACTTCTAGACATTTAGCATCCTACACATCTCTGTAGCTTTTATTAGCAGTCTCAAAACTGAGATTTCATCCAGGGGTATTTTTTTTAACCAAAGACAAGGTTCCTGGTGGCCCAGAAGAACAGAATGTTGATGCAACCTCCTTGGCCTCTGCTAGTCAGACTAAGGTCCCTTTCACACTGAGGCGCTTCTAAACTGCCAGTAAAACACTAAGCGCTTTTGAAGAGCTTTCCATTCATTTTAACGGAGAGTGGCATTTTTTTACCACTCTGCCAGCGCACTGCCCCAGTGTGAAAGCATTCATTGACTTTAATGGAAATAGGTTTTCATGAGTTTTGTAGAGTGAAAGGGTTCTAAACCATCTTCACAGATCAAAAGGACTTTCACACTGGAGTGGTGCGCTAGCAGGACAGTAAAAAAAGTCCTGCTAGCCGCATCTTTGGAGCGGAGAGTATACCGCTCCTGCCCATTGAAATGAATTGGCACAGCAGCTATACTGCCGGTGGCAGAGGTTAAGAGCACCCCGCTGGCGGCCGAATAGCATAATGAAATTGACGGTAAAGCGTTGCTAAAAATAGCAGCGTTTTACCAACGACGCACCCACTGCCCCAGTGTGAAAGGGGCCTTATTGTCACAGTAGGTAGGCAGGCACAGGAACTCCGAGATGGAAAAGAAAAGAAAGAAAAGTTTTGGGTTGTTTGGAGAAAAATAAAAAGGCAGATTCCCTTTTGGAAAAAATAAAAATACGCATGCACAGGAGTTCATCATTGCCAAATTTGTACAGTGAGCTGTGTGCAGCTCACTGTACAAGGACAGACAGGCAAGTAGCTTTAATGCAGGAGAAAAAAGTCTGCCAAATTATATAGCCCAAAGTTCCACTTTAAGCAAAAGGTAACTTTTATAGCACAACCCTTACTAAATTACATATCCTGCTGGCTTGTACTAAAGTATAAAGTGGAGAGGAACGAAGCACAGTTTGTTTCTTCATGCAACACATTTTGTCCTTGAGCCCCAGTTTTAGTAACCATGGCAGATTGCAGTTCTAGCAATCAGTTCCAAATTGGATGGTTAGAACACACAAGGTTTAATTTCCTATGTGGAGTGAAGGCTAAACACGAGTTGCAGATAAAAATTCAGGCATTTCACATGCCAATACTTACCAAAATCAGCAATCTTTGCATTCATATGAGCATCTAGAAGGACATTTTCTGGTTTCAGGTCTCTGTGCACCACCATGTGCCTGTGACAGTAATCAACCCCGGAGAGAATCTGCTGGAACAGCCGCCGAGATTCCTTCTCATCCAACTGAGGAGAAAAGAAAATAAGTGACAATAGAAGTCGAGCAGAAGCTAGATCTCTACTTTTTAAAAGTCTAGCCCAGGGGGTCTCCAAACTTTTCAAACAAAGGGCCACTATTGTCCTTCAGACTTTAGAAAAAGCTGGATTGTGGCCAGTGGGTGCAGAAAATTTCCTGGGCCCAGCACCAGTAAGAATGTGTGCTCAGGGTTGGTGGCCAGTAGGAGTAGGGCCCCTAACAGTAGGAGGAATAGTACCCCATTATTGATATCAGTAGAAGAAATAGTGCCCCCTTGTTGGAAACAGTGGAAGAAATAGTGCCCCAAGGGCCGCATAAAGGCTAGCAAAGGGCCACATCTGGCCCTCAGGCTGCAGTTTAGAGACCCCTGGTCCAGCCCAACAAGGAACTTGCACCAAAACAGAAAAACACTTTCAGTGATCAACCAAAATTACAAAAAATAAAATTGCTTGGTGTATCTTCCAGAAGCCCAGTGTCTCCACTTCCCGAAAAACAAGGAGCTGGGAATATTCTGTAGTCCCAACACTTTCTGTACCAAGGTGACAACACTAAGCCAACACAGATAAGGAATATCGTGACTTGTGGTGGGTTGCTGGCAAGGACCCCACCAAGTAAAAAAATTATTAAATCTGATAAAAAATAAAATAAAGCAAAAAAGCAGAAAGCTGACCAGACAGGCGCATGGACTGATCAAGTACTGGGAAGAACCAGACAGATTTTGGAAGGGAGAGCAGGTAGAATGAACCGACCAAGTACAAGGCAAGAAGACCGTGGGATCTAAAACAGGGATAGGAGTTAGGCGGTGGAAATATAAAAAATAAAAAATTCCTCCATCCACAGTGTGGATGAAGGAACCTTTGCTGCTCCATTAGTCAAATACATGGCTTGGACAAAAGGTTTCCAGCATGCCTGTACGTGAGAGGTCAATCAAGATTTACAAGTAGAAAAAGGGACAATGGAGCGTTGCTGAGGAGCAATGGGAAGAGAAGTGGAGGGGAAGAGAAGTGGAGGGGAAGAGAAGTGGAGGGGAAGAGAAGTGGAGGGGAAGAGAAGTGGAGGGGAAGAGAAGTGGAGGGGAAGAGAAGTGGAGGGGAAGAGAAGTGGAGGGGAAGAGAAGTGGAGGGGAAGAGAAGTGGAGGGGAAGAGAAGTGGAGGGGAAGAGAAGTGGAGGGGAAGAGAAGTGGAGGGGAAGAGAAGTGGAGGGGAAGAGAAGTGGAGGGGAAGAGAAGTGGAGGGGAAGAGAAGTGGAGGGGAAGAGAAGTGGAGGGGAAGAGAAGTGGAGGGGAAGAGAAGTGGAGGGGAAGAGAAGTGGAGGGGAAGAGAAGTGGAGGGGAAGAGAAGTGGAGGGGAAGAGAAGTGGAGGGGAAGAGAAGTGGAGGGGAAGAGAAGTGGAGGGGAAGAGAAGTGGAGGGGAAGAGAAGTGGAGGGGAAGAGAAGTGGAGGGGAAGAGAAGTGGAGGGGAAGAGAAGTGGAGGGGAAGAGAAGTGGAGGGGAAGAGAAGTGGAGGGGAAGAGAAGTGGAGGGGAAGAGAAGTGGAGGGGAAGAGAAGTGGAGGGGAAGAGAAGTGGAGGGGAAGAGAAGTGGAGGGGAAGAGAAGTGGAGGGGAAGAGGAGTGGAGGGGAAGAGAAGTGGAGGGGAAGAGAAGTGGAGGGGAAGAGAAGTGGAGGGAAGAGAAGTGGAGGGGAAGAGAAGTGGAGGGGAAGAGAAGTGGAGGGGAAGAGAAGTGGAGGGGAAGAGAAGTGGAGGGGAAGAGAAGTGGAGGGGAAGAGAAGTGGAGGGGAAGAGAAGTGGAGGGGAAGAGAAGTGGAGGGGAAGAGAAGTGGAGGGGAAGAGAAGTGGAGGGGAAGAGAAGTGGAGGGGAAGAGAAGTGGAGGGGAAGAGAAGTGGAGGGGAAGAGAAGTGGAGGGGAAGAGAAGTGGAGGGGAAGAGAAGTGGAGGGGAAGAGAAGTGGTAGCTGGTTGTGTTCCAGTGTGGAGAGAGCAGTGACAGGCCAAGGCAGACTGAAGAAAGAGCTGCAACATGGAAGTGAAGGGCATTTAGTGGGGACACTGCTGATGAAACAATGTGGTGGGGACACGGGCAAAGATGGCGAGAGAAGGTCTACTAGGACACGACTAGACATCTGTACTGGGAACTTGTCTGCACTGTAGTACAAAAAATTCTCGTATAAAGAACACTGAAAACTGGGATACATGCGTGAATGGGCGCAAGCGATAAAAAAAGTCAGCATATGCAAAGGTCTTAAATTCAGGTTACTGCAATTTTTTGGCAGCGGTCTCTGGAGCGCCAGAGAGCATTACAGTGACATGTACTTCAGTGTTGATTTTTAAAGAGACCCTGTCATCTAATCAATCAACACAATCTTCCCCATCTTTTTACTTGCAAGAGCCCCCACTGTAGATCAGGGGCGCTCAACCTTTTGAAGAGCAAGGGCCACTTAGGGGATTTGGTAACCAGTTGTGGGCCACAAGTATAGGGTTTATTGGCAACCCCCCCAGAAAAATAAATATAAAAATTGTAAACAAGCCCTTACTGTCCCGAGCACCCTATAAAGGCTGGATTTCACACCACTGATGTTTACCTGCACTACAGGTGCCGTGTAGTGCACCTGTGGCTTAGCTGCACTGAGCCACACACTATGTCTCTGGCTCAGTGCAGCCAACCAGCAGGAAGACCACAGGTGCACTGCGCAGCACCTGTGGATCAGTGTGGAAGCAGCCCAATAACCCTCTTTTCCAAGTGCCAATATTGCCATTGCAAAATGCAGTGTATGAAATGTTTAATACACTGACCTTTTCCCTCTTCAAGCGTATGCTGGCATCACTCCAGGCTCTGCCTGGGAAAGTAGCTGGCAATAGAGGAAGCATTTGCTTATGCAGCTCCTGCTCCTTCCACTGCTGGCTCCATGCACCAATTCTTTGGGATAGCCTTAACTGCAATCTGGGCTTGCCAACCCACCATATGGGCATCCCTGGTTTAAGGTCAGTTTTGAGGGCCACAGGTTAAGCACTCCTGAGGTAGACCTCAAAAAAATAAATAATCCAAGACTGCTGCTTAGCACCACTATCTTGGATGCGATGTCAGCAGACTGCACTGTCACTCAAGGTAACCTTAGACTCCTTACCTGGCTGCTCCACAAAACGCTATGCAGGGAGGTGAAGGAATGGGCAGAGGAGCTGGGCCAGCAGAAACATTTAAGACACTTTAAGAGTAGAAAGCTATGTTGTGCAAGGAAGGAGGCTGTACTATGGAATCGACTCTTGAAGCAGTCAACTTTAACCACTTAAGACCCGGACCAAAATGCAGGTAAAGGACCAGGCCCTTTTTGCGATTTGGCACTGCATCGCTTTAACTGACAATTGCGCAGTCGTGCGACGTGGCTCCCAAACAAAATTTGCGTCCTTTTCTTCCCACAAATAGCTTTCTTTTGGTGGTATTTGGTCATGTCTGCGATTTTTATTTTTTGCGCTATATACAAAAATAAAGTGACATTTTTGAAAAAACAAAACAATATTTTTTACTTTTTGTTATAAGAAAAATCAAATAAACTAAATTTTAGTCAAACATTTAGGCCAAAATTTATTTAGCCACAAGTCTTTAGTTCTCAATCAAAATTTGCAATAAAAAAATAAAAAAAATAGCTACCTAGCGGGGACACTAATACAGCGATCAGAAAAATGATCGCTTAGTGATGCTGGCAATAGGGAGTGAAAGGGTTAACTAGGGCGGTGATCAAGGGGTTGAAAAACTTTATTAGGTTCAGGGTAGCCCCTGTACCCCCCCCCCCCCCCCCAACACTAAATACAGTAATCACACATTTATGATTACTGCATTCAGTGACACTGACAGGGGGAGGGGGTGATCACAAGGGGTTAAGTGTGCCTGCGTGTACTGGTGTCAGTGTAGTGCAGACTTGCTGTGTGATGTGACCTCTCCTCAGCAGCGGTTGAAAATACCGCCGAGAGCAGAGATCACATCACTTCCCTCTTCCTGTGTTTACACAGGAGGAGGAAGTGACACGGCGGTGAGTGCGTCGATTGGCTGGGAGCGATCCGGAGGGGGCGGACAAAAACGAATAGCCCCCTCATCCCGGATCGCTCGCACAGAAAACCGGACGGCCGCATGTACCGGGGGATCCCGATCGGACCCCCGACCCACGTCAAGGCAGCAACGTGTGTATATATTATATATACACACACACACACACACACAATGTGCCTGCCTGTGCCATTCTGCCGACGTAAAAGTACATGCGGCGGTCCACATCCTGAAAGCTTGGCCTTAATTTTTTTTATGCTGGTGCAAATAAAAGCAGACAGTACTTAGTCTGTCGCAAGTGCACAATACGGCTACAATCACCTCAAACATGATGGAAGATAGTGTCTTAAAGCAACAGTTTAATAAAACCATGCGATTTATAAATTGCAAAAGGCAGCGGCCACAGAGCACAATAGATGCAGCTTGTAGTAGGAGAACATTTTATGAATTTGGGAACAAACCAAGCAGGATGCTGGCGAATGCACTGAGAGAGACAACGGCTAAAAAAAATATTGAAAAAATAAAAACGCAAGGAGATAAGTTGGTTAATTCATCACACTTAATAGCATTCAAAGCATATTATAGTGACCTATATCATCTAGAGAGTCAATCTATACCAACAAGAGGTAAGAATAATGAAGAGAGATAAAAAAATCTCATAGACTCAGGGATGCCCACAATTCCAGAAGAACTTACAGTTAGCATGGAGGGGCCGATTACCGCAGTGGAACTTTTAGAAGCAATAAAGGAAATGAAATCAGGTAAATCCCCCGGACCAGATGGTTAAACTCTATTATACTACAAAACTTTCTATCAAAAACTGGCGCCTCAATTTCTAGAGGCCTTTAACTCATTAAAAGACGGCCACTCGATGCGCAGAGAAACATTAGAAGCACATATAACGATCATCCCAAAGGAAGGTAAAGACCCCACCCTATGTCCTAGCTATTGACCGATTTCCCTACTTAACGTAGACTTAAAGATTTTTGCCAAAATAATCGCCAATAGACTACTGCCCTTTATAACATCTTTAATACACCCAGATCAGGTGGGCTTTACCCCAGGGCGTGAAGGGAAAGAGAACACACAGAGACTCTTGAGCACTATTTATATGTCACAACTCCATCAAAAGCCAATGGTATGGATTTCAATCGATGCTGAAAAAGCGTTTGATAGAGTGGATTGGGGATTGAGAACTACATTACAACACATTGGACTAAGGGAAGGGATGCAGAACTGGATAACTAGCCTATACTCATGCCCTACGGCGAGGGTAAAGGTAAACGAGGTAATCTCGGATCCCTTCCCAATTTGGAATGGAACGAGACAAGGATGTCCCCTTTCCCCTATAATTTTCATTCTTACTCTGGAGCCGTTTTTGAGAACTATACGAGCTAATAGAGATATAAGAGGGTTTTGGTCTAAAGGAGTGGAATACAAAGTTGCTGCATTCGCAGACGACCTCTTGTTCTCAATAACGGCCCCAGAGTCGTCTTTACCAGCCCTTCTGAAGGAGATAGGGGACTATGGAATTGTATCTAATTTTAAAGTGAATTATAATAAATCAGAGGCGATGGGAGTAGAAGAAAATAGACAGACAACACCAACTACCTGCAAATTTCCCGTTCAAATGGACAGACTCCCATATATCATATTTGGGAACAAAAATACCAAGAAAATTAAATAGAATCTGACTTAAATTTTGCCCCGTTGATTAGGCAGTTTAAAATTGACTTCCAACGATGGGATAATGAAACCTTTACATGGTTTGGGAGAATCAATATTATAAAAATGAATCTCATGCCAAGTGCTGGGAAACCCGAGGTTTCAACTAGGTCTTACAGACTTATGTTTCAACAACTTAAGACGCGCAGGAAAGAGCAGGTTAATACATTTTGAAATCAACAACTTAAGGGAGAATAGCGGAGAATCGGAGGGTGACTATTAGCGGATTAGATCCACTGAGAAGACTCCAGTTGAGAGCAGCAATCAGAGCATTGTCTCCACAAGGGGACCCATCTAGAGAGCTCTCGGGGTTTGAGAAAAGATGTTTGGAGGGCAACCCATTAAGACATGGTCTGTCCTTAATGTATAGGCTCATGATAGATCTAGAAGCCCCCAAAGACTTACCATACATACAAACATGGGAAGGGGGCTATAAGACTTAACTAGATGGTATAAAAATCCCTCCGTCCTAAAACGCTGTTTTCCAGAAGTATCAGATCGGTGTTGGCGGTGTGGAGACGAGGAGAGCACAATACTACATATCTTTTGGCA
The DNA here is from genome assembly GCA_029574335.1 of Rana kukunoris. Classification (NCBI taxonomy): domain Eukaryota; kingdom Metazoa; phylum Chordata; class Amphibia; order Anura; family Ranidae; genus Rana; species Rana kukunoris. Next base: position 65,096,970 of record CM056049.1, read on the forward strand.
GTGCGTAAAAATAAAAGCATTTTGGGAAATGATCACGAGCACGGTAAAAGAAATCACAGAGGTAGAATTAGGAAAAAAACCTGCCACGTATCTACTATTGGATCTCCCAATCTCAACAGTAAAATTCAAAAACTCATTGCTTAGACATCTAACAGCGGCAAGGTCCTGTATTCCAATCTTATGGAAAAGCTCAGAGACGCCTACTAGACAACAATGGTTAACCAGAGTTAAGGACTTTCAGCTTATGGAGAAGCCAACGATGGGAATAAAAGAACAGGAGGAGAAGTATAGACATATTTGGAGCCCATATATAAAATATAGAGAGCAGGAGTTCTGAGGAGGGGGGGGGGGGGGACACACCTGGGGAGCAGAGGGAGAATGTCTTTTCTTCTTTGGGGGGGGGGGGGGGAATACATAATGTCATAGATGGTAAAAATGCGACCAGGAAAACGGACAGTTTGTTAAGAACAACAAGGTCGAGAGTACCATAAAAAAAAAACGATATACTGTGTAGCTGTTTATGTAATCCCACAGGAATGTAGATTGTCAGATTAGAGATATAAGTTTGGCTGATATAATTGTAAGAAATTGTTAGTGTATAACTGTATGTGCAAACTCTTTGATTTATGAATTGGCCGAATGTTGTTGGCTATATGCTTGAAAAACAAAAAAATAAAGAATTATAAAAAAAAGATGCAGCTTGTATAGCGAACATCCCCTGAATGCATCATTCACACAAAGGCCCACAGGAACTTCCCTCAAACCACAGCTATTCTGAGCTTGCGGCTGCACAAGAAAACTGGGATTTGAGTTTTCTAAAAAGGGAACGTAAAAATGTACTCAGTGAGCATATACTCCGAGTTACTGTTACTATATGCCATTTCTATGTGGCTGCCTCCCCATGTCGTATTATAAAACTGCCAATACTTCACCATGGTGAGACAAATAAATGCAGGCCATGCTTAAAGCAGCAGAGAAGACCCCTATTGGAATGACGACATGTGATTTTTTTGTTTTAAATGTTAAAAAATTGGGCGATTGAATACCACCAAAAGAAAAACGATACATTTCATATACAGTGTTGCAGGCAGGTTTGTAAGTTAACTAGAGTAAGCAGACCACCGTTTCTGCTTAGTGATAAAGTCGCCACAGGAAGTACACGGTACTCCTTTAGTCTGCTGAAGCAAAAGCGTGTGCTTGGTGAAGGAGCACTGAGCACAACAATACAGCAAGGCCATCAGAGCTGCAATGCAGGATTCAGAGCATGTACATATAAAAAGCAATAGGGAGCAAAAAGTGGCTGTGGGGAAAAAATAAATAAAACACTTTATAGTCTATACATACCAGATAAAAATGCATCTCTGACCTCTTACATGTACATAACATCTAAAAAGTGATTGAAATTACTACACAGTGCCTGTAAGCTAAACCAGTACATTTCAGGTTGTCATTCGAATAAAAAAATTAAAAAAAAGATATCCAGTCAGTCTTACCTTCCCATTTTTACATATATAGTCAAAGAGTTCCCCGCCTGAAACATATTCCATCACCATAAATATATCTGTCGGTGTACTTATCACCTGATACCTGGGGGGAGGAAGAACAAAACAAAGGTGGTCAGCACGGAAAATAAAAATAGGGGGGGGTTCTACCAATTTTTATATGGCTCCATTTTTGGAAGGACTATAGAGATCATGGTAAATGCTTGGATTGGGTGTATTGTAGGAGTAACATTTCTGCAGTCGTGACAGGTTCACTTTAATTCCCAACTGACCCAGGCTACGCATGACTAAACCAGGGATGCCAAACTGACACTCACACGATTGGACCAATCAGGTCTGCCTGTTTTTCAGGTGACCCAATCGGACCCTCCAAACACCTCTATAGAGCAGCAGATGTAAACAGACGTGTCCGTTTACACTCGCCTATCTGCAATCCGATCTGCTTAAACAGAAGGGGGATCTGTCCCCTTCTGTCTGAACAGATCAGAGGGACCTTGGGGGTAGAGCGGGCTACATCTGTCTGCTCTACATGTGCAGAGTGGACACAGACCTGCCATCCACTACGCTCATTGTGGCCCGCAACCAGTTACCAAGTCGCCAAAGTGGCCCTTGCTCCTCAAAAGGTTGGGCACCCTTGCTGTAAACAGTCTGCATATACAGTAAAAGAGGCCCAGTTCTGCAGAACTGGAGGTGAAAATACATACTTTAACAACCACAAACTTCTCCTTTAACCACTTAAGGACCGGACCAATATGCTGCTAAATGCCCAGAGGTTTTTACAATTCGGCACGCGTCGCTTTGACAATTGCGCAGTTGTGCGACGTGGCTCCCAAACAAAATTTGCATCCTTTTTTCCCCACAAATAGAGCTTTTTGATGGTATTTGATCACCTCTGCAATTTTAATTTTTTCCGCTATATACAAAAATAGAGCGACATTTAAAAAAATTTTAGTCAAACATTTAGGCCAAAATGTATTCAGCCACATGTATGTATATATGTATATATGTATATATGTATATATGTATATATATAAAAAAGGGGAAAAAAAGGGAAAAAAAAGCTACCTAGCGGCAACAGTGACACTAATACAGCGATCAGAAAAATGATCGCTTAGTGACACTGGCAATAGGGGGTGAAAGGGTTAACTAGGGTGGTGGTCAAGGGGTTAAAATGCTATTAGGGGGGTACAGGGGCCACCCTGGACCTAACACTAACTGCAGTGATCAGTACATATATGAGCACTGCATTCAGTGGCACTGACAGGGGGTTAATGTGCCTATGTGTCAGTGTAGTGTTGGTGCAGACTCACTTGTGATGTCTTCTCTCCTCAGCGGCGGTTGAAAATACCGCCGAGAGGAGAGATTACATCCCTTCCTGTGTTTACACAGGCAGAGGAAGCGACACGCGAGGGAGTGTGCGGATTAGCTGGGAGCGTTCGAGGGGCTGGACAAAATTGAACAGCCGCCCCCTCATCCCGGATCGCTCGGACAACCACGGGGACCGCCGCAAGTACTGGGGGGGGGTCCCGATCGGACCCCCGACCCACATCTAGGCAGGGACGTACAGGTACGCCAATGTGCCTGTACGTGCCATTCTGTCAACGTATATGTACATGCGGCGGTCCTTAAGTGGTTAACCACTTCCTATCTGGCCATTGACAATTGACGGCCACAAGGCGGCTCTACAATGCCGTCAATATATGGCCTCTGGTGCAAATGCGTGTGCCTGGCGGCCACGATGTCCGCCGAGTGCCCGCGTTTGGCAGTCACGTGGATCTGTGTGTAAACACATTTAACCCCTTGATCACCCACCTAGTGGTTAACCCCTTTCCTGCCAGTCACATTTATACAGTAATCAGTGCATATGTATAGCGCTATATAAATGTGAATGGTCCCAAAAATGGGTCAAAAGTGTCCGCCGTAATATCGCCGTCCTGACAAAAAAATAATCGCAGATTGACGCCATTACTAGAAAAAAATTATCTATCCCCTATTATGTTTGTGCAAACCAATCACCATTTACCAAAAATATGTAGAATACGTATCGGCCCAAACTGAGAAAATAGTAAAAATAAAGAAGAAAAAAAAAAAAGGGGGGGGATATTTATTATAACAAAAAAGTAAAAAAAAAGGGTTTTCAAACTTGTTGGTCTTTGTTTATAGTGCAATTTTTTTTAAAAAAAAATCTAATCGCAGAGATGATCAAATACCACCAAAATAAAGCTCCATTTGTGGTGGGGGGGAGGGGTAAATTTTGGGAGCCACGTTGCACAATTGCCATTCAAGGAGTGACAGTGCTGAAAGCTGAAATTTGGGGGGGGGGGGGGGTATATGTGCCCAATGAGCAAGTGGTCAATATCATTAATCACAAGTTTAAAATGTCTTGGGAGAAAAGTTAGTTTCAATAACTCTGTACAATAACTTCTATAAAAAACACAGACAGAACACAAATGACTACATGTTTACAAATGTTGCAGAACAAATCTAATGTAAATAGGTTGCAACACAATGCAGCAGCACAGACATGGGTGTTGTCACATTGCACAACTTCCATTTTAAATTGGTCAGAGGATGCAGAACTGATCTGGGGGGCACAAAAGTTAAAAGCGGAATTCTGAACAGATATGGGGTATGAAACCAAAATACTTACAGCTTAATAATATGAGGGTGTCTAAAAAGTTTGAGATTCTGAATCTCCCTGCGAATCTTTCCCACCACATCAAGGCTTCGGATCTTCTGTCTGTTCAGGATCTTCACAGCCACTTTGTGTCCTGTTAATTCATGTTTACCAACTATTGGAAAATAGAAAGATAACCTTGTTAGTAGAACTGAATAGTTTACTACATTTTAAAATAACGGAGACGTTTTTGCTGCGAAGTCAATGCACCTCCTCCAGTAGGTCATAAAACAGAACCACATTTAGGATTCATTTAAATGAGTGCATGGTTTTATTAAACTGTTGCTTTAAGACACAATATCTTCCATCATGATTAAGGTGATTGTAGCCGTATTGATGCACCTGCGACAGACTAAGTACTGTCTAATGCTTTTATTTGCACCAGCATAAAAAAAATTCAGGCCAAGCTTTTGGGATGTGTCCCCATTTTTCAAGGTCCCAGCAGTACGGTTTCACTTTGGCACAAAAGCAAAGTATTTTAAATGCTTGCAGGGGTGTTTTTTGTTCTCACTTTTCTATGTGCTTAAAGTTGACTGCTTCAAGAGTCGATTCCATAGAACAGCCTCCTTCCTTGCACAACAGCCTTCTACTCTTGGAGTGTCTTAAATGTTTCTGCTGGCCCAGCTCCTCTGCCCATTCCTTCACCTCCCTGCATAGCCTTTTGTGGAGCAGCCAGGTAAGGTGTGTAAGAGGTCACCTTGAGTGACAGTGCAGTCTGCTGACATCACATCCAAGATAGTGGTGCTAAGCAGCAGTCTTGGATTTTATAACACAACCCTGCTTTAAACTTCCCCACAACGTTATCCCTGACCTTTCTGGTGCATACCTTGGCCTTTATGGTTCAGTTTGTTCAGCAAGGTTCTCCAAACATCTGAGGGCTTCACAGAACAGCTGTAAATTTATACCGAGATTAAATTACACAGGTGGACCATTTACTAATGTAGGCAACTTCTGAAGGAAATTGGCCCCAAGAGATTGAGTTAACTATGACCAAGCATCGATTGATGTGAAATGCATTAGCCTTTCTCCCCAGTTTTTCTATATGATTTGGCTGCTGTACACTGGAATTTTATACAATAAAAGATGCCTTTCACAGTGTGTGGCCATCCAGGATATTTTTCCTCATCAGATTGGAGTTGGGGGTATTAGAGTAAAGGGCCGAACACACATGAATGCCCCTTGTCAAATATTTTTACTAGGGTTGTCCCGATACCACTTTAGGACCGAGTACAAGTACCGATACTTTTTTTAAATGTGTCCCCAAAGGCAGCCATGTCCCCCCCACACCGTAGATGCCGCCGCCTAGTTAATCAGCGCGGGGAACATTACAGCTTTCATTTGAATAGCTGTGCGTTTCCCGCTGCGCATAGACACGAGTCCTTGCTCGGGCACTTTGATAGACAGATCACCCGTCCAATCCTGGGGACGGGCGATCTGTCTATCAAACTGCCAGAGCAAGGGGGAGTGTCTACACGCAGCGCGGCGGGGAACACAGCTATTCAAATCAAAGCTTTAAATGTTCCCCGCGCTGATTAACTAGGCGACGGTGGCGTTGCGGTATGTGGCGGCGGCCCGGGGGGGGGCGTTAGTATCGGATCTGGCATCGGGGACATTTGCGGGAGTACAAGTACTCCCGCAAAGGCTCAGTATCGGTACCACCCTAATTTTTACAAATTTCACATTTTTTCTTTCATGTCACATTTATGTGCCACTGTGTTGGTCCACCACAAAAAAAAAAAAAAAAAAAAAAAAAAAAAACACATTTATGTTTTTGACTGCAACATGACAAAATGTGGAAAATTGCAATAACACACACCATATTCGACAAAATAAAAATATATTCACAGCACATTTACGATGGGCAATAATAAAAAAAATAAAAAATAAAAACCTTCCGCGCAAGAGAAAAAAAAAAGTGTAGCAAAGACATAGCAACTTCCTTCTTAAATCTCCATTCAGACCCATACTTGGAAAGAAATCTCAGACACACGGCTACAGAGCCATTGGAAAGATCCCCCAGAGATTAGATGTTTTCTCAAGCATTCCACTGTGGTGCGAACCCATGAATACAGTTCCAAACCCCCCCAGCCGCCTCTACACTGCACACATTGCTAGAATTGTGACAGTGTGTACATAAACAGATCAGACAGCCAGAATGTGTGATAACACACAGAACACCACTACACAACCCAGATCAATGCACATTACTCAGATAGCAGCCGGAAATATCAGCTCACCTGCGGCTTAAACAGTGCAGACAGAGGCTCAGCTAATCAATAAAACATAAAGGCCACAGTATCCATTAACATTTATTACATACAAGCACTGATCTGGAAGGGATAGCACTCCAGAGTGGAAGAACGCACTGTTCTGTAGAGACGCCTATGGAGAGAAGTAATGAGGACTTTGGAATAGCTTTCGCTCTACATGGATAACCACAAGAAATCTAGGACAGACCTACAACTGTGTAATCACCCAGGGCCCTAATATATAAACAGTTTATGTGAACAGTAAAATTATCTCAGACTTTTTGGTGGTGCTTCTCAGTTTTAGGTGGTAATGAAGCCAAGCTGACACTTAGGTCCCTTTCACACTTGTACGACTTCAAAGTCGCATGATTTTACCACGATTTCGCGACCACGATTTTACCGCGATTCCAATGAATGCCTGTGTAAGTGGCATCAAAATCGGACCAAAGTAGTGCAAGGACTACTTTGAAGTCGGCACTACTTAAAGTCATGCCAGTATGAATGGTGTTCATTGAAAATCATGGAGAATGACTTGTCATACATCGTATAAGTGTGAAAGGGGCCTTAAGGGGTTGTAAAAGTTGGTTTTATTTTCTAAATAGGTTCCTTTAAGCTAGTGCATTGTTGGTTCACTTATTTTCCTTCCAAATCCCCCCCCCTCTGAATTTCTCACTTCGTTTCTCCTCAGTAAGCTTTCCACCATCACCCGAGCAGTAGTTAGTCAACCAGAACAGCTTACTGAGGAACAGGAAGTGAGAAATTCAGACAAAAAAAATAAAAAATTTGAAGGGAAATTGAAGGAAAGGGTAAGTGAACCAACAATGCACTAGCTTAAATTAACCTATTTAGGAAAGAAAAGAAAAAAGTGAACCTTTACAACCCCTAACAATCCAAAGCTGCCAATGTCCACCAAGGTTTCAGCACTGAACCATCAATTGGCAAGGACAGGGTTTAACTTGATAAGGGCAGGGTTTAGAATCAATATGAACAAATCCAACACCTACACAGCTTGGAATCCAGGGGCTCCACCGCTTGAAGATGATTAAATGTTCTTGTAGGTTCTAAAAGATGAAGGTTTTTTACTTTCATGCATTCTATGCACCCCCAACACTTACCTGAGTCCCAATCCAGTGATGTGCACAAGAGCAGAGGCTCTCCCAGGTCTCTCCTTGCTCATTGGCCGAGATAGGCTGCCATAGGCTCCTGCTGCTGTCAACCACAGGCCAGTGAGGTAGCAGGGAGTGGTGCTTAGCCACGCTTTGTTTTATGGACACAGAACTGGGCTCGACAGCGAGCAGGAGTGCCCCCATTTCAAACAGCTGGTCCCATTAGGATCTTTCTGCCTTTGTCCCGGAAAGGGGGGCTGGACAGTTTACCCACCACTATCAGACTAGAGAGCGACCGATATGGGTTTTTCTATGGCCGATGGCGATATTTAGAAATCAGGGCGGCCGATATATAATGCAGATTTTTGCGGTCGGTATCTTTGGCAAATTTTTTTGCTAGGCGTGGGTGGTGCCGCGTTGTGGACAGGGATGGGTGGTGCCGCGTTGTGGACAGGGATGGGTGGTGCCGCGTTGTGGACAGGGATGGGTGGTGCCGCGTTGTGGACAGGGATGGGTGGTGCCGCGTTGTGGACAGGGATGGGTGGTGCCGCGTTGTGGACAGGGATGGGTGGTGCCGCGTTGTGGACAGGGATGGGTGGTGCCGCGTTGTGGACAGGGATGGGTGGTGCCGCGTTGTGGACAGGGATGGGTGGTGCCGCGTTGTGGACAGGGATGGGTGGTGCCGCGTTGTGGACAGGGATGGGTGGTGCCGCGTTGTGGACAGGGATGGGTGGTGCCGCGTTGTGGACAGGGATGGGTGGTGCCGCGTTGTGGACAGGGATGGGTGGTGCCGCGTTGTGGACAGGGATGGGTGGTGCCGCGTTGTGGACAGGGATGGGTGGTGCCGCGTTGTGGACAGGGATGGGTGGTGCCGCGTTGTGGACAGGGATGGGTGGTGCCGCGTTGTGGACAGGGATGGGTGGTGCCGCGTTGTGGACAGGGATGGGTGGTGCCGCGTTGTGGACAGGGATGGGTGGTGCCGCGTTGTGGACAGGGATGGGTGGTGCCGCGTTGTGGACAGGGATGGGTGGTGCCGCGTTGTGGACAGGGATGGGTGGTGCCGCGTTGTGGACAGGGATGGGTGGTGCCGCGTTGTGGACAGGGATGGGTGGTGCCGCGTTGTGGACAGGGATGGGTGGTGCCGCGTTGTGGACAGGGATGGGTGGTGCCGCGTTGTGGACAGGGATGGGTGGTGCCGCGTTGTGGACAGGGATGGGTGGTGCCGCGTTGTGGACAGGGATGGGTGGTGCCGCGTTGTGGACAGGGATGGGTGGTGCCGCGTTGTGGACAGGGATGGGTGGTGCCGCGTTGTGGACAGGGATGGGTGGTGCCGCGTTGTGGACAGGGATGGGTGGTGCCGCGTTGTGGTAATGAGGATTGATTTGCAATGCATTGTGAAAATTAATAAGGATGAGAGTTACATTGTGAAGAGGATCTCCACAATGTAACCAATATGCACCCAGAGTCATCCTCATCCATTTTCTCAATGCCAGCCTCAGTCAGGTTTCACTTTAAAAAAACAACATTAAATAAAAGTCTGCAGGGGGGTACAGTACAGTAGCACACAATTTTGGCAACTTACCCTCCATACGTGCTGGTATCTATCTGCATGCACCTGATAGGCTAGGTGCATGCTGATGAGATGACCAGCCAATCATTGAACAAGAGTAATACAAGCATCCAGCAGGCTCCGCCTCAGCAGGAAAGGAGGACAGAGCTAGTGCTGGCCACAATCTCCTGCTGGGGGGAGCTACCAAGTCAGCCAGATGCTTGTAATGGGCCGATGATAGTTTCTCTAATACAGCACGCCAAGGGAGGGGGCGGGGCAATGCCAGTGAAATCTCTCCGTCCCTTCGATAGTGGCCGCGCGGGTGGAGGAATCAGGAATACATGCTGTGAGAGCACTGGTCAGTACTGAAAGTCAGGCGGCAGATGCTTGTAATGGGCCAATGATTGTTTAATCCAGCACGCCGAGGGAGGGGGTGGGGTGGTACGATGCAATGCCAGTGAAATCTCTCCTTCCCTTCTATAGTGACTGTGCGGGTGGAGGATTCAGGAATAAATGCCGCAGGAGCATGCGGGCCGTTTATTGATATAGCCGCGAATCGGCCGATTTTTCACGATCGGCCAATTTCATAAAAACGGCCAAATATCTGTCGACCTCTATTTCAGACCATGCTGATAGAAAGAAGGAATGGTTAGTGACAGTGCTGGTCTTGGGCAGCAGGGCACTCAGGAGACCAGCACTGCATGCCAGGTGTGCCTCCAACTACTTTTTAATTCCCCAGAGGATCAAATACAATTGGTTCTGTGTACATTTAAAGGTTGGCACAGCTTTCCTTTAAGTACTGTCAATTTAACCAGAGTGATAATGGCAGATTAGAAATCCCTATATGAAGAGCATATAGTCCAAGAACCTTCCTCACATCCCATAAGGAATAATCATAGCTTGGTGGTGCCTTCTGATGGGTAAGTGTCATGCGTGCTCACAATAGGGGCTTCATTTTTCTACTCAGTATAAGAAAGGTTTTAGAGCCCTTTCACACAAGCATTTTTACAGCGCTTAAACTAGCGCTCTTAAAATGCTCTCCATGCATCTTAATGGCCCTTTTCACACAGAGTCCTGCAAGCGTTGTAAAAACACCTTACCCTTTCACACTGAGGCGTTGAGAAAAGTCCTGCAAGCAGCAGCTTTTGGGCGCTGAAAAAAATGCTCCAAATAGCCCCTCTATTGAAATGAATTGAAAGCGCTGTAAAAACGCCTTGCCCTTTAACACTGAGGCATTGAGAAAAGTCCAAGCGCTGAAAAAAACTCTCCAAAAACGCCCCTCTCCATTTAAATTGAAAAGCGCTGTAAAAACGCCTTATCCTTTCACACTGAGGCGCTGCTAAACACCCTAAAACTTTAGAGTCTTAGCGGTGCTTTACCAGCACATTGGGATTGCAGATGAGGCTTCGCTCGAATAACGCTGTAATAACGCCCCAGTGTGAAAGGGGCCTTAGGAAAACGAATTTCTTGGGCCAATTTGTCATAAATACAATTCTCCTTCAAGAAGAGGTGACTCAAGGTGAAAGATACACCGGAGTGTGAATCTGCCTACAAGGAATACGTGATTCTAATAGGCGGCCATAAAACTTTATTACACCGAGTAGCAAGGAACAATGTCTATTAGTGCTACTTTGTATTCCTCTTTTTAAACATTCTTATTCACTTTAATATCTTTCCCAAACCACCAACATGAATTTCTACAATAAAGCCCAAATCTCTGCCCTTTCCATGAAGGCTTCAGGCTTTCGAAGCACAAGAGTTAATATGTAGCAAAACTGTATAATGAACTAAAGCTACCTCGGTCCTTACTGGTACTAGCCTCTATCGGTTACGCTGCAATGCTGCCGGGACTCAATGGAATATTACTGAATGAACCATGACAGGGTAAAAACAATGCACCATTGATCAGATGTGTTCCCATAGAGGCCCAACTGTTTCTTCAGAGACAATGGCCATGAATACAAACCCCCCCCCCCCCCCCCCATCACACCTTCCTGTGTTTGTAGACATTCCTTCAAATTATTCATTTCCGGTGGTTCTGGTGAAAGGTAATTAAAGTGGTTGTAAACCCACTCTTGCAACTTGCACCTACAGGTAAGCCTTAAAGCGTTACCAAGGCCCCTTTAACACTGGAGCGGAAGCCGCAGTGGCGGTATAGCGCCGCTAAAAATAGCGGCAATATACCGCTGATATCGGCTGCTAGCAGTGCGGTATTAACCCCCACTAACGGCCAATAAAGGGTTAATACCGCCCGCAATGCACCTCTGTAGAGGTGCATTGCGGGCGGTATTGCCGCGGTTTTAAAAGGGAAGGAGCGGCATCCACACCGCTCCAAAGATGCTGCTGACAGGAGATTTTTTTTCTCTCCTGCCAGCACATCGCCTCAGTGTGAAAGCCCTCAGGCTTTAACATTGAGTGTGCAGTGCAGGAGTTTTTCAGGCAGTATAGCAGCGCTATTTTTTAGCGATGTACCACCTGAAAAACTCCTCAGTGTGAAAGGGGTCTAAAGGAAAAAAAAAAGTATATATAGCCGCTCACTGTATCACTCGGCCCCGCCCCTTGGCGCACCGCATCATGGATGTGATTGACAGCAGCGCCAGCCAATGGCTGCGCTGCTCTTAATCCATCCGCTCTAGCCAATCAGCGGCCAGGCTGAGCAGCGAAGAGGATCGCAGAACTTTCAAGAGGTCAGGTAAGTATAAGGGGGGCTCGGGGGGGGGCGTCAGTATCAGATGTTTTTTCAACTTAATGCATAGATTGCCTGAAGGTGAAAAAAAAAAAAAACTACCTTTACAACTCCTTTAATCTAGGCTTACCTGTGGGTGTAAGAAAGAGTGAACCTCCGCTTTTAGGAACCCTCCCCCCTCCGGTGTCACATTTGGCACCTTTCAGGGGGAGGGGGGTGCAGATACCTGTCTAATACAGGTATTTGAACCACTTCTGGGTATAGACTCCTGCGGGAGTCCCACCCCTTCTCGTCACACCTCAGCCTTTACAAAGCAATGACAGTAGTCGCAGCTGTCTGCATGAATCCACACATCCAGCAGTTACCTGCGGCTAGGAACAGATTACCAGCCCTGGAAACAGATTGCATCTAGGACCCTCATCAGTCCTAGCTGCAGGCAAATGCTGGATGTGCAGATACATGCAAAACAGAAGTGCAGAACCTGTCAGCCTGTCATTGCTCTGTACAAGCTGCACTAGATGTAAAGTGGGTCTAAAGCATCCCTGTAATGGGTAAAACCTTACTAAACCAAGAGGCAGAGCGCTTTCCATCTTGCCTTTCACATTACAATAAATGTTTCGATAATACAGCTATAACCTCCTGAAACTGCAATGCAAATAGAAAGTGTTATTTGCTTAGGCATAGTTCCCCTTCCCACATGGCAACTCCGGGGCCTCGGGAATCTATCATCTGGGAGCCTAAATGAATTGGGGAGTGAAAGATGCATCTACCCAAAACAGATTCCTCCATCAATGCAAACAAGGATGGAGGAATCGCCAACATTTCTAAATCTTCCCTAGAACAGCAAATTATCACTTTCCGCTTTCAGTTCCACTTAAGGGCTTATGTCTCTGGGAAAGTTGTGCCTGCTTGCATCAGATCATTCACAGTTCACCGACAAGTTCATTGGTCTGCAGTCGACTTCTGACCCGTATTTCAGGTTGTAAGCTGCATCAACCTGTTTGGAGCTGCTCCAACTCACAGGGAGAGAAGCTGATGGAAATAGTGCATCAACATAAGTCCTTAGATTGTAAAGCCTTTTTATAGTTAATTTTGTAAAGAGCAGCCCAGATCCTCCGCTTCTTGGCTGCTCCTAGTCCCTCCCTCACCCTCAGCTTGCTACTGGGGTCACCCAAGCCGATTCACAGCTCTGTCCATTCAGAAATGGAGCACTACCTGGCCCTGCACCTCTCCCCTGATTGTAGGACAGACTTTAAAGCGGAATTTCACCCTAAATATAAGCCCTCCCATGTGATCCAGCATACTGGCGTCAGCGCCAGTATGCTGTTTTTTTTTTAAATCCATGTACTTACTGTCTTATGCAGAATTTTATTTTTTTTACCCCGCGGTGGACGGCGCCAGTATAGCGCGTCACATCTTACGAAAGTACCCGAAAAGGACTCGGGTAATCTCGCCGAAAATGCGGCGCCTACGCACAGACCTAGGAGCTGACTGCGCAGGCGCCGTATTTCTCCGAGTCCTACGGCTATGGCGCGTCACGCCCTCCGAAAAACGCCGAAATAGGACTCGGAGAAAGACGCCTGCGCAGTCAGCTCCTAGGTCTGTGCGCAGGCGCCGCATTTTCACCGCGATTACCCGAGTCCTTTTCGGGTACTTTCGTAAGATGTGACGCGCTATACTGGCGCCGTCCACCGCGGGTTAAAAAAAATAAAAAATTCTGCATAAGACAGTAAGTACATGGATTTAAAAAAAAAAAAACAGCATACTGGCGCTGACGCCAGTATGCTGGATCACATGGGAGAGGGTATATATTTAGGGTGAAATTCCGCTTTAACAGTCATGGAAGCCAATGGTGCCACTGCTCCATCTCAGCCATCCAGTACACTCCTCCTGATTGGCTAAGGGGGATCGATCGGGTTTCATCTCAGCAATCACCACGATCTCCCAACTACAGTTTTCAAACTTGTGTCTGTGTGAACCAAAAAAACGAATTTCCACTGAGTAGAAAGGAGCAACCAGGAACATTTCCTATACCATCAGCCAGAGGACATTGACCATTACCATGCACAACTTCCAAAACAAGCTACTCATCTCTGACCAGGTCACCAATGCAGGTCCAATTATATCATAAGTACCTATTACTAAACACCAAAATGTATACCCTGCCATGGACCAGTACCAGCCTGTTCTTCCACACAATCCCCTTTGGAGACTACAAATGCATGCCAAAGTAGCGGGGCTTTAAGTGGTTCCTCAAAGTGGATTGTAAAGGAGGGGAAATACATTTAAAATAAAAAACCACACCATGTCATACTTGCCTGCATGTTTTTTGCACAGAGTAGCCCAGATACTCTTCTTGGGTCCCCACCTTTCTTGTTGAGTGCCCCCACAGCAAGCAGCTTGCTATAGGGGCACCCAAGCCAAGCCGCAGCTCTGTGTCTATTCAGACATGTAGTTGTGGTTTGGTCCCACCCCCTCATTGACTGACTGCAGTGGGAGCCAATAGCACCACTGCCGTGTCTCAACCAATCAGGAGGGAGCATCCAAGATATCTGAGGCACTCATGCACATCACTGGATAGAGATGGGGCTCAGGCAAGTATTAAGGGGGCTGCTGCACACAGGCTTTATCTTAAAGTGGAAGTTCATTCTAAAAAATTTTTCTAAAAAATACCTTGAGCCGACCGGTTAGACTGCGAGGAGGCGGTTTTTTTTTTCATACATATCGTGTTAGCGGCGTTTCATCCCTCAGCTTCCGGGTACGATTCTTGCGTGGCTGGGCATTCCTCTGACCGGCGCATACTGCGCATCATGACTTTGCGAAAGAAGCCGAACGCCGCTGCGCAGGCGCCGTATAGAGTCAGCTCTATACGGCGCCTGCGCATGGACGTTCGGCCTCTTTCGGAAAGAGGCGACGCGCAGTATGCGCTGGTTGGAGGAACGCCCAGCCACGCAAGAATCGTACCTGGAAGCCGAGGGATGAAACACCGCTAACGCGGTATGTACGCGTCTAACCGGTCGGCTCAAGGTATTTTTAGAAAAAAAAAAAATTAGGGTGAACTTCCACTTTAATGCATCAAGGAAAAAAAAAAAATAGAGCCTTTACAACCACTTCAAATACTGTACTTACCTGTCCAGGGATCCAGAGCTGTACTCACTCATGTTGTTCCTTCACTGGTCTCAAGTTCCCTGGTGCCATCATGCTGGGTGTAGGAAGCCAGCTTGACTCCTTGCAGCCTCACAGCCAGTTCCCAACTTCGCAAGTGCGAGCCGTGCTGCCCAGTTTAAATGGTCCCGAAGTCTCTTGGGACCCGTGGCGTGTCCCTGGTAAATTGCAGGCAGGGGGCAGTAATCTCACATAGGCAATTTCAGTAGAAATAGGGGAGCTGGCATGTCAAATGAGGTACCCCTACTCCACAAAAAGTTTTCCAAAAGAAGCAGGGAGGAGAAGAGCGAAACTTAAAGCGGAGTTTCACCCTAAATATAAGATCTCCCATGCGCTTCAGCATACTGGCGTCAGCGCCAGTATGCTGGGTTTTTTTTTTTTTTATAGCACACTTACTGTTTTATCGTAGAAATCCTTTTCTGTCCCCCGCGGTGGACGGCGCCAGTACAGCGCGTCACATCTTCCTAAGATACCCGATATGGACTCGGGTATTTCCGGCGCTATGCGGCGCCTGCGCACAGACCTAGGAGCTGACTGCGCAGGCGCCGTATTTCTCCGAGTCCTACGGCTATGGCGCGTCACGCCCTCCGAAATAGGACTCGGAGAAATACGGCGCCTGCGCAGTCAGCTCCTAGGTCTGTGCGCAGGCGCCGCATAGCGCCGGAAATACCCGAGTCCATATCGGGTATCTTAGGAAGATGTGACGCGCTGTACTGGCGCCGTCCACCGCGGGGGACAGAAAAGGATTTCTACGATAAAACAGTAAGTGTGCTATAAAAAAAAAAAAAACCAGCATACTGGCGCTGACGCCAGTATGCTGAAGCGCATGGGAGATCTTATATTTAGGGTGAAACTCCGCTTTAAATTTTTCAGTACAGTTCAGGTTTTAAGATGACCAAGACTCGGGAAGCCTCATCCTTTAATACAGTATGGCACAAGTCAGGTGTGAGTGATCTAGCACTTAAGGTCCCTTTCACACTTGTACAACTTCAAAGTCGTGCGATTTTACTGCGATTCGCGGGCGCGATTTTACTGCAATTTAAATAAATGCCTGTGTAAGTGGCATCAAAAATCGGACCAAAGTAGTGCAGGGACTACTTTGAAGTCGGCACTAAAAGTCGTGCCAGTATGAATGGTGTTCATTGAAAATCATGGAGAATGACTTGTCATACGATTTTGCAGTACAAAATCGTGAGACAAGTCGTATAAATGTGAAAGGGGCCTTAGAAAGAATTCTGCATAGTCCTATCCCAGATAGCGAACCTCGGCACCCCAGATGTTTTGTAACTACATTTCCCATGATGCTCATGCACTCTGAAGTGTAGTTCAGCATCAAGGGAAATGTAGTTTCAAAACATGTAGGGTGCCAAGGTTCGCCATCACTGCCCTAGTCCATCTAGGATGGACCGCCTTGAACCTGTTGATTCTGCTAAAAATCCAGTATTGTTTGGAATTTCCCTCTGGAACAAACTCATCAGCTTTCTTGGCTCTCTTCTGTGAACTACAAACAACTCCCCTCAATAAAATGGAAATAAGGGGGAGGGAAGAGGTTTTTTTTATGCAAACACTGGTTTTGGGGCAATGCCAACCTCTCCAGACTTATGAATAGGAATGTTCAGCTGACTGGAAACCCCCAGCTCATGGACCTCCTGTCTGATCCCGATGCCAGTTAACTGCACGACATCTGACAACCCTATAAGGTGCTTAGTACCTAAAGCAAAGTCTTAATTGCAATAAAAAGGGTTTCCATTTGCCCACTGGCACTCCATTCTCAGGACTGGACAGTGCTACTTGCATGTCCATTCATTAGAAAAACCGGTCACCCAAATTCACCACCTTCTGAAAAGATAGCCCTCCTCAGTCAGATGGAACGTTTAGGCCTGTATGGGTTGAGCTGAAAAACCCGATTGATATCCTGGGAGACAGGTTCTCCCACACCAAATAATCTGCATCAAAACATCCGTGTGTCTCCATTACTGCTCTATATTCCTTCGTGAGACACAACAAATCAGTCTTAAGGCACAACATAGCATTTATATACTAAAACAAGAAAAATTGCCCATTCCAAATCTTACATTGTTATATCCAAAACAACCGTGCTCATTACACAGAAGTTTACTGTACACCTCGACTCAGAACATTTCGTTTCTGAGAGCTGCTGCCAGATTTTCTGACCAGACCCCTGGGGAGATTTTCCTTCAATTCCTGTTTGGAGACTGGTGCTATATGGGGAAGGGGGGCAATAAAAGCACTTTTAGTATAATAGGACAGACATGTCAGCTGTGCACCAATACCATGTCTGAGATCATGAGATGCCACCAATACACACAATTTAATTTACACTCTCCCTTCTCTATGTGGATGATGGCACAAATAAATAAAAATAAAAAAAGTACCCTTTTCCTGAGGCTTTACACCCGAGCATAACATCTGTTTTTAATGCGCATTTTAATGTGGGTGGATTTCTGCTGCATCTCCCCCCTCCAGCCTGTGTCTCAACAGGAAGGTGAAGCCTCCATGAACCTACATGCAAGATCCAGCTGGTTAGTGGTCATGGAAGGGAGTAAGCTGTCATTTACCACTGTGTATACACTCACATGTGTGACTATAGTCAGATGGCGAGTTTCTATGCAAAGCATTTCCTCCCCGAGTATGTGCACTAGCTGCCAACACTGATCTGCAAAATCCCCAACAGCGTGGAGGATGTGTATAGGAGGGGGGGGGGGCAGGATCAACCAGGTTTTGTAGAAAACTAATCTCAGTGACTGAGTATGAACGGTGGGAAGCATGTCAATCAATTGGCATGTGAATAGGAACGCCCAGTCCCGCAGAATTACCTACCTGGATGCCGCGGTGAAACTATAGATAAAACGCTATGTACGGGAAGAAAATAAAGGTCAGCATAATTTTATTAGCACAACTCGGCTCAATGTAATGTTAGAATTTTTATTTTTTTAGGGTGACCCCCCCCCCCCCCCCCCCGCTTTAACATACCAACAGAAAGCTAAATTTTTGGTTCTCAAGCCTTAAAGCGGTTGTAAACCCTGAGGGTATACTTGCACCTACAGGTAAGCCTAAATTAAGGCTTACCTGTAGGTACTTGCAATATCTCCTTAAACTATATGTTTAAGGAGATATTTGCAGAAAAGCGGGCGCTGATGTCTACGGCGCAGGTGCACCGATCGCATCGGCTCCTGAATGGGAGCTTGCCATAAATGTGCGCATGCGTGGGGAACATGCCGTCATCGCCGCCCCGGCTAGTCACAGCGCTGATACCCGGAAGTCATTCCGTGTATTATGGCGGCAACAAAGGACGTGTTTAAGGACCGCTGCAGGGGCTGTGATCCAAGGTAAAAGTAATTGATAATGAGCTAGTATGCTGGTCTTACTAGCTCATTATGCCTTTGCAGTTTTTTTTTTTTATAGGTATACAACCATTCTGTGCATTAAAGTGAAAACCCCTCTGCTGCCCACCCCATTTCTTTACCCAAGCCAGCAATGTGCACACTCGTTTCTCAATGGATAGATGGTGCGGGAGATATTGGCTTCTGCTGCTAATCAAATCTGGTAACATGGGATAGGGGAGACGGGGCCAAGTTCCCCTGTGTCAATGGATGCAGCAGCGCGACTCAGGAGCGAGCACAGGTGCCCCTCCCCCCCAGGACACGAAATAAAAGAGGGCCTGGAACACCAGTAGGGGACTGCAGAAGAGGGGGGGGGGGTGGATCAGGGCTTCTCTGTGCAAAACCATTGCACAGCAGGTAAGAATAATTAGGTGTTTATATATTTGTTTTACTACTTTAATTTCATATACAGGCATACCCCACTTTTAAGTACACAATGGAACCAGAGCATGTACGTAAAACGAAAATGCACTTAAGGTGAAACAATACCTTTTTTCACTTATAGGGTGTAGTGAGGGTGTTAGGAGCTGTAGTTAACCACTTAAGACCCGGACCAATACGCTGGCAAATGACCCAAGGGGTTTTTGCGATTCGGCACTGCGTCGCTTTAACAGACAATTGCGCGGTCGTGCGACGTGGCTCCCAAACAAAATTTGCGTCCTTTTTTTCCCACAAATAGAGCTTTCTTTTGGTGGTATTTGATCGCCTCTGATTTTTATTTTTTGCGCTATATACAAAAATAGAGCGACATTTTTGAAAAAAAAACAATATTTTTTACTTTTTGTTATAATAAAAAACCAATAAACTAAATTTTAGTCAAACATTTAGGCCAAAATGTATTTAGCCACATGTCTAATAAAAAAAAAAAAAAAGCATTAAAAAAAATTAGCTACCTAGCGGGAACAGCGACACTAATACAGCGATCAGAAAAATGATCGCTTAGTGATGCTGGCAATAGGGAGTGAAAGGGTTAACTAGGGCAGTGATCAAGGGGTTAAAACTTTATGGGGGGGTGGGGGGGCCTATCCTGACACTAACTGACTGTCACACTGTCTGTCACACTGACACTAAATACAGTAATCATACATGTATGATTACTGCAGTCAGTGACACTGACAGGGGGAGGGGGAGGGGGGGGGCGATCGCGGGGGTTAAATGTGTTTTTGTGCGTGTGCAAGTGTGCTGTTGGTGCAGACTTACTTGTTGTGTTGTGATCTCTCCTCAGCGGCGCTTGAAACAAACGCCGAGGGAGAGATCAGATAGCTTCCTCCTTCCTGTGTTTACACAGGAGGAGGAAGTGACAGGGCAGGCGGGCGCGCGCATTGGCTGGGAGCGATCCGGAGGGGGCGGGTGAAAACGGATAGCCGCCCCCTCTTGTTGGATCGCTCCTGCAGCCGCGCGGACCGCCGCATGTACGGGGGGGGTCCGATCGGACCCCCGATCCCCCCCAAGGCACCAACGTATATATATGTTTATATGGAAAGACTCCTGCGCTACCAAGGGGGATGGTGGGAGTGGAATTGGGCTGGAAGGTGGACTGGGGATTCTGCAGCAGACTCCTGACACTCTGTCCTGGGCAGAGAGAAAAATGTATATGTAAAAGAAGGGGGTGTTGTCTGCGCTGAAAGTGAACAGGGGGGGAGGAGGGGGGGTGTGGGTGATAGGGGTGAATGGATGGGACGGGTGGCTGGATGGGTGGATGCAGGTGGGTTTAGGACAACATGATAACCAACATAATCGAAACAATGATGTGAATGAATATACACATAAGGGTGATACCAATAAATACAAAAATGATTACAATAAGGAAAAACCCAACACACTAGCCAGTGTAATGTGAAACCAGTGAAAAACAATCCTAAATCCAAACTATAAGACCAGAGAAAATTCCATGAGGAAATGCCTCTGGATGGAAAAAATGTGAAATAAATAAAGTCTCTAGTGAAAAAACCCAAGAGTCCAGATAAGTCCAAATTGAAATGGTGGTGCCAGGAAAGGGTGACAGCAGAAAGCACCTCAGGTGGTCCCCAGCTCCTCACCTCAAGGCTATAGCTCGGATAAGCCTGCAACAGCACCTCCCGGTGGAGGACAGTAATCCCTCGGCAGGGCAAGCAGCAGAGGCACTCCTCAGCGGTAAAGGTAAAGCAAAAAAGAAGAAAGCAAGTGAGTGACAATAAAAGACGTCTAGTAGGCAACTAGTGTCACTCGTACATCCACTCACCACGGGGTGATGGATGATGGGCCTATCTCCCACGAACAGCGAGTTCGTACTTCTAATGGCAGATATCCTCTTCTAAGCTGGCCAGATGGTCACTCACAACAAGGGATCTCTCAGATGGCATACATGATAAAAGAAACAGACCATAGCGCAATCCCGCAAGGTAAAAAACACATTTAATAAAAAAAATAATAAAATAATAAAACTCACATTTAAAACGATCCAAAAGGCACAAAACAAACAGACGTCAGGAACACACTGCGTCAGGCGTGTGGACTCTGTGGCTCCTAGGATCCCTACGCGTCTCGTCACACCTCGTGACTTCCTTATTGGTATCACCCTTATGTGTATATTCATTCACATCATTGTTTCGATTATGTTGGTTATCATGTTGTCCTAAACCCACCTGCATCCACCCGTCCCATCCATTCACCCCTATCACCCACACCCCCCCTCCTCCCCCCCTGTTCACTTTCAGCGCAGACAACACCCCCTTCTTGTATATATACGTTGATGTGCCTGTCGGTGCCATTCTGCCGACGTAAATGTACATGCGGCGGTCCTTAAGTGGTTAAGGTCTCAGGGGCTGTAGTGGGGGTGCGAGGGGCACACTGGAACAGGGTGGGCTATACTCTGAGCTTCAGCTCCTTCTACTGCGGCTGCAAAATGTCTGTACAGTACTTGTAAGTAGGGTTGTCCCGATACCATTTTTTTAGGACCGAGTACAAGTACGGATACTTTTTTTCAAGTAGTCGCCGATACCGAATACCGATACTTTTTTTGAATGTCATGTGACAGTTTTCAAACCACAATACAGACTAAGGATATTTTTTGACTCCATACTGGACACAGAGTGACACAAAGAATGCCAATGCAGTGCAGTGACAGCGACTACTTCTGGCAGTGGCAACTACAATGGCCTCTGTGCACTACTGTAGACTAGACACGACTCAGCTTATTAATTACTGTCTCACTCTCTACATTAAATCTTACTTGCTCGGTGAGGGTTGCCTGCTGCTATGATGTCCGTCCTGCTCTCCTCCCTCTCTCCGCCCACTCTCCTCCCTCATCATTTAGCAGCATGAGGTAAGGAGGAAAACGAACAACTATTGGCTGTTCTTTGGCGCTCTCTCCACCCCTCAGCTGCTACTCTCCGCCCCCTCGATGCACACGCTCGAGGTGAGTAAAACACGTCACATAGTACAGTAACCTTACCATTAGGAATTGTTTGCTGCCGCTCCACCCCCTTCTCAGCTGCCGCTATTACGCCCGCTCGAGGGGAGGCTCAGGAAACTAAAAAACACAGTCACGTACCAGTTCACTACCAACCAACCAATTAGGACGTTAGCTGCCGCTCGCTCCACCCCCTTCTAAGCTGCCGCTATACGCCCACTCACCAGCCAGCTCGAGGGGAGGAAACGAAACCACACACCGCCAACCAATTAGGAAGATCGCTCGCCAGTCGCCACCCCTTCTAAGCTCCTGTTCTCCGCTCTATGTACCGCTCACCAGCCCGCTCGTTTTAACAAACAAACAAAAAAAAAAAAAAGTATTCTATTCCGGTATTGGCGCGAGTACAAGTACTCCCGCCAATACTCGGTATCGGTCCCGATACCGGGACAACCCTACTTGTAAGGCACTTTACATACACTCAGGGGTATGTCCTTACTCGTGAGTATATGTAAAGTGAGTGTACTTAAAGCGGGGTATGCCTGTATTAAACCCCCCCCCCCCACCCTTTGACCACAAATGATATTATAAATCCACTTTGTGTGCACCAAATGCCTTTGCAAACCTAGGAGGGCAGAGCTGTGGGAGGGTCCAGCCTACGGGTTCCTATTCCTTCTACCAACACCAACAGGGCATTATTCCTGCCACTGACCAGATGCTAGGCAATTGTTCTCACATGGAACACCAGGCCTGGACCACCAATTTTAACTGGCACTGAAGCATTTTCTTTACTGATGACCTGAGCCTGAACATCATTTAATCCACTTCCTGAGCCCAGGTTGACCTGGACCTTCCCCAGCCTGTGACTAGACAGTAAAAAGCAGCTCAATAAGATCACCTCTGTCACTGCCCCTCACCCCCCCCCCCCCCTCCAGCATGTTTGGCATCACACACCGATTGGCTCCTTGTGTCGCTTCTTCCTCACACCCCAGCCCTGCTGTACAGCTGCAGGAGGTTGATACTCGGACATTCAGGTACTTCTACCCAACATCCAATTTTGTATTACAGATCTGCAGAAACCTTTCTATGGGCAGAATTGTAATGCTATATTTCTTTACACATTGCATTGCAATCATTTGTAATCTACTCTTATTAATCTGAATGAGTAGTAGAGCTACAGCTAAAACTTCATTTTAGAGTGTAAAGGAGGGTTATAACCCCTGTCAGATCCCCTCCCCATCCATCTGTGATCCATTGCAGAGAGACTTCCCTGCACTTCCTGTCCCATAGCAAGACAGGAAGCGAGAGGAAATCCCCTGGGGACCCCTACCCAGGTCACCAAACCGTGTGTCCCCATTGAAAGATTTCCCCCTCCAGTACTTTTCTGGGAACCCAAATTTTAGAATTTTTTACCTTCAATGATAACTAAACAGGACAAATGGGGTGAATCTCCCCATTCGGGACAGAGACCGCAATAAAAACTGACAGGTTTTCTAAGCCCTCTCCACAACTCCAACGATTGCTTTTAGTTCTACTTTAAAGTGGTTGTAAACCCCAAAAAAAAATGTTTTTTGTTTTAATGTCACAATATATAGAGAATAAGATGTCCTATCATCTGTGCCCAGTCTTGCCACACAGTTAATCCAGCGCGGAGTAATCCTCTTAAAATTCAGTGCAAATTAACCGGACTTCAGATAAAAACCTGCCAAATTAGGTTAAGTCCGTTTCTCTGTTTTTGCTTTCAGTAACAGGTTAGTTACATATCTAGCTTGGACATGTTTATCATAACAAGAGGTGATCCAAAGTTCATTGTATATTACTAGGATGTGTTATGATGTTATATCACCTCATGTTATGATAAACAAAACATAAGATAAACATGTCCTAGCTAGATATGTAAATAACCTCTCACTCAAAGCAAGAAGAGAAAAAAACTGACTTGATTTAGGCAGGGTTTTATCTGGAAGGCTGTTCATTTTCACTGAACATAAAAGAGGATTTCTCAGATCTGGATTAACTCTGTGGCAAGACTGGGCACAAATGATAGGAAATCTTATACTCTACATTGTGACATCAAAAAAAGAAAAACATTTTTGGGTTTACATCCACTTTAAATGTGTTAAAAATAAAAAATAAATGTACTTCGTGATCACTATGCCCAGTGGGCAAGCACTGCTGTGGCACACATTTCAGAGATTGCCTATGGAGGAGTTTCAAAAAGGCAGAGCAAGTACAGGAGTAACTGCTTGCAGACAGCAAAGTACCATGGGATATGTAGTCCTTAGAAATAAGCTGCAAAGCATTATGGGAATCCAGGAAGTTGTGGAAAGACAGCCAACAGACCTCACAATATGAAAGGCCATTTTCCAAGTAAGCTTTTATTGGATTGTCAATAACTCGATTGTATTACTAGGCTGCTGTTATAATATGAGAACTACACTGACAGTTCCTTTAATTTGGTATCAGACCCGGAGTTCAGTTTTAACCAACTAATCTTCAGGTGGTGGTTTGCACGTTCATGGCCCAGGTAGGAGCGGCAGCAGACAGAAGAGCCTGGCGTCAGCCTTATCTGAGGAGCCGGACCAGAGATCAAACATAAGAAAAAACCTTGACAACCGGCAAGAGAGCAGGGAGTGTAAGATGTGACAATTGTCACTGGAAGCAGACAAACTCATGGGATGTCTAGGAGTGCGTTCAGCTCATCCATTGATGGGCTTATAGTCAGAATTAGAGGTCGACCGATATGGGTTTTTCTCTGGCCGATATATGGTGCCAATTTTTGCGGCCGATATTTTGGCCCAATTTTTGGATTGGGATGCACTGTGGAGGGGGATGGATGGTGCTGGGCGTGGGACACGTTGGAGGGGGGTGGATGGTGCTGGGCGTGGGATACGTTGGAGGGGGGTGGATGGTGCTGGGCGTGGGATACGTTGGAGGGGGGTGGATGGTGCTGGGTGTGGGATACGTTGGAGGGGGGTGGATGGTGCTGGGCGTGGGATACGTTGCGGAGGGGGGTGGATGGTGCTGGGCGTGGGATACGTTGCGGAGGGGGGTGGATGGTGCTGGGCGTGGGATACGTTGCGGAGGGGGGTGGATGGTGCTGGGCGTGGGATACGTTGCGGAGGGGGGTGGATGGCTGGTGCTGGGGAGCGTGGGTGAGGATGGATGGTGCTTGCAGTGCGTTGTGGAGGGGGATGAAGATCGTAGAGTTACATTGTGAAAATGGATGAGGATGAAAGTTACATTGTGAAGAGGCTCATATCCACCCAGAGTCATCCTCATCCATTTTCACAATGCAACTCAATGCCAGCTTGTCAGTCTCAGCCAGGTGTCCCCTCAAAAAGGAGATTAAAGTCTTCAGGGGGCACAGCAGCACACATTAAGTTTTTGGCTTCCCCTCCATCCATGCAGGGAAGGAAGGGGGAGGTAGCGCTGGCCACCATCACCTGCTGGGGGAAGAGAGTTACTAGTCAGACAGGCGGCGGCTCGGGCTTGCGACATGTTTGATCATGATGATTTCTTCCTCTGCTACAGCCCGCTGAGGTAGGGGGCAGGGCTGGGCGGTGCTAGTGAAAATTGTTTCTCTTCTCTATAGGGGCCGGCCCGCAGGCTATTGGCGGCGCAGGTGAATGAATAATTTCTCGTGCTGCTGTAGGTGGATTGGGGCACCGGTCAGCAGGGTTTAGTGTGGCTGCCGAAAACCAGCCCAATCTTCACAAAAATTGGCCGATGCCGATATCTTAAAAACGGCCAAATATCGGCCGATATATCGGTCGACCTCTAGTCAGAATGAATCGGTTAGTGGCTGCCAGTCAACGTAAAATGAGGAGCTGGGTGGGTTATTTTAATGATAAACTCTAGGCGGGTATAAAATACAGAAATTAAATACAGCTCGGCATTCATCTTAACCAGTTCATGCCCATGCTATAGCCAAAAGACAGCTACAATGCCGGGAGGGCTTACATGGACATGCCATGCTTGGGCTGCCCCCCTGCAGACACGGCTGATCACAGACCGGGATAAAGGGCCAATAACAGAGACCCTTTACCAATGACAGCTGATCACAGGGTGTAAACAGAAGAATCAGCTTTTTCCCACTCACACTGAAGAGAGGAGAAAAGACCATAACCAGCTTCTGTTAAAAAGGGACATCAGTCACAACATTGCCTCATCAGCAAAAGGAGAAAAAAAAAAGTGAGCTGCTGTCCTCCACAGCAACCAATCATAGCCCAGCTGCCTGCACTCTGCCAGCAGAACCAGAGGACTGCATGGGAGCCCTCGCCTCTATCCAACAACCCCCTCCCCCAAAGAACACTCATTGAATAGGGCAGGGATCTCCAAACTGCAGCCCGAGGGCCAGATCTGGCCCTTGGGGCACTATTCCTCCCACTGAGACCAAAAGTGGGGCACCATAACTTCCACTAACTTTGATTGGATACTATTCCTTCTACTAATAGGGGCACTACTCCTATTGACCACCAACCCCGGGGCGATATTAATTCTCACCGATGCCGAACCCAGGACATTTTCTGCCCACAAATTGGCCCTCCTAAAGTCTGAAGGACTAGAAACTGGCCCTTTCTTTGAAAAGTTTGGAGACCCATGAAATAGGGGTTGGGGCAATGGAACTCCGGTTAAGCGCAATGCAACGCCCACAAATCGGGCTTTTATCAGGGAGGAGGCTGAACAGACTAAAGGGATTTTCTTCACCACGTCTTTGGAGAGGCCGATACAAATATTAGACGTGACAGTAAGGACCTGTATCTAATGCTTATGAGACATCTACATCCAAGCAGCTGAACATGACCATGTATCAGCTTCTTGTAACCCCTATACAGAAGAGCACAGACTTCACAATAAATAGACAGTACAGCTACAAGTTACAATAGGGCGCTGGCAGCCAGGTCAGGGCTCCAAACTTCAAAGACAAGGCTGTGCAGAAAACTGGATGGACAAATTCTACTCCTTGGGCAGGTAAAGATGCTCCCACCATGTGACCATTATGTACAGGCAATGGTCTGCCTCAGGATCAGACTTTTCTGCAGGAAAATGACATCCACACCCCAATTATAGCAGACTCTGGTGGCAATGTTATCTGGAGCTCCGCATTTGTTGTGACATTCACCCGTGGGAACACCCCGTCACACCCACAGCAACAGTGATATTCACCCATGGCAACACACTGGCACTCACCTGTGACAACATTCACACATAACAGTTCCATAGCCGTGGCAACAGCAATTCATCCATGACAATGGTTCCCAACCTCAGTCCTCAAGGAACTGCTGTTTTGTCATACCAACGGCCACCACAAGATGGCGCCAGATCACAAAGCATAGGCCTGCAGAAGGCCCGCCACGTCCTCACGGCGGAGACACAGGATGCCCCAGGTCACAAATTCTAGTCACAATGGCGACCTGGCACCCGGGGTTCGTTGAACCCTGATCAATACAATGTCACTGATAGATTTAAGCCAGATTTAAGCCAGATTTATGAAATTTGAGCTGGGCACATACACTATCTGCAGTGTTTTCTTATCTCCCCCCAAGTCCCATGGCTGTCCCCTGCTCCATTCTTCTGTTATCAGCCCAATAACTCCAGACAAGTTCTGTCACATGTGATAAAGAGCAGCCCAAGCTTTATGTTGGGGGGAAGAGCCTATACATGGATTAGCAGAATGCTGAACAAGTCAACGATCAGCTCTGAAAGTCTCCCTATGAGGAGAGGGCTTGTGTGCCTTTCCTCCAATCAGCTGTCTTGGCTGTATGCCATGAATCCACTCCCAGTGCTGAACAGGAGAAGAAAAATCTCTAACAAGATGTAAGAATGCTAAAGAATATAAAAAGCTGAAGACAGCAGATATACATGCAAAACTTATGTAGGGAGATTTGTTTCATCTCTGTATCATCTGAGGCTGTTCACTTCACTGGGTGTCAGAAAGTTTACATCCACTTTAAAGCAGCTGTGCAACATATGGGTGAAAAGGGCGTTGAGGAGTGAGGTTGAGAGCCAACACTCAACCGCCGCCAACACTCAACCGCCGCCAACACTCAACCGCCGCCAACACTCAACCGCCGCCAACACTCAACCGCCGCCAACACTCAACCGCCGCCAACACTCAACCGCCGCCAACACTCAACCGCATTCTGTTGGGTCGCATTTACCTGTAAAACTCATCCATTACAGTGGTCACCCATAGCAACACACTGAAGCTCACATGGCAACACATTTACAGATGCCAACACACCACAACACTCATCTGGGGCAATGTTAACTCACTCACCCAGGGCAACAGCGTCTCAATCACCTGTGAGACGCAACCATTACAGCATTTGCCCATAGAAACACTGGTTCTCACCCATGGCAACATTCTCCTGTGGCCACCCACTACTTATCCGGATCAATGTTAACCAACATCAACACACCGTGGCACTCACGGCAAAAAGTCAGTCACCCATAGCAACACATCATCTTAGTCACCTGTAGCAACACTGAGGCTCACACATGGCAATGCACTGACACTCACCCATGTCAACATTAACCTAAAAAAGGTAACTCCCATGACTAGAGACATTCACCCATGACTATAATCACCTGTGGCAGCACACGGCCATTGCAATACACTGGCACTCACCTATGGTGGCACCGAGCCATGGCACTAATCACGTCGCCCCCTCCCCATGGCGGAGTTTGCCGCCCCCGGTGTCCTCCCTCAGCTTCCACTCACCCTTCACCTTGCCGAACGTGCCCACCCCGAGTGTGTCCCCCAGGATATAGTGCCCGATCTTCATCCTTCCGTCATGATGCTTCTGTTTATCGGCCGCCATCTTCCTGTGGGAACTGAGCCTGCGCATTGCGCGCTCCAGACACAGGCGGGGAGGGAAAACGGGTGCGAGCACGTCCTGTCAGAGTCCGGGGCCGCGCAACGGAAAGCTGTAGACACTGATAAGGCGGAGGAGGAGGAGCTGAGGGCGCCTAGGGAATTTATCAGCCGCCAAGAAGCAGCGGGTTGGCTATGGGCAGGCAGGGGGCGGGGCTACACCGCTCTGCTCACTTTAGTAAACACAGCCTACATGTGGCGGGGTGTAAGGGGGGGAAATGGGCGGGGCATCAAGTCACATGTCAACTCATCCATCTATCCTTCTATCTTCAACACACATATATATAGAGCATGTATAGCTCCCAACTGTCCCTGATTTGGGGCAAAGTCCCTCTGTCCCTCTTTCCTCCTCATTTGTCCCTCATTTTGGTCAGATCCATATAGTTGTGTATAAAATGCACTTTTTATCTTTCAAAAAGGGTTTCCCAGTAAATAAACCTTTCATCTGATTTCTAAATTGCTGCATTTGTTAATTCCAAAAGCCAATATAAAGGACTATTAGTATTAAAAAAAAGCACTTTGTAGGTATAACCAATCATTTTTGTTGTATAATTCTCCTTTAAGGGGGCGTGGCAGGGGGTGTGTCAAAAAGTTGGGAAGTATGTATACTGTATATACAGTCAGGTCCATAAATATTGGGACACCGACACAATTCTAATCTTTCTGGCTCTATACACCACCAATGGATTTGAAAATGAAACAAACAAGATGTGCTTTAAAGCAGAGGTTCGCCCAAATAACATCTATATCAGACCAACTTCTTTATACTTCTAACATGTACAGTCCGCATTTATTTATTTATTTATTTAGTCTGTACATACCTTATAATCTATATTTGCAATCCGGCTTCCGGGTACTTCTCCCCGTGGGAGTAGGCGTTTCTATGCTGAGGAGGAATGTCATCTGGGAGGTCGCCCAGATGATTGACATCCTTTCAGAAAAAGTTCCCCCCCGGCGGATAAGGCCCCGCCCTCTGTATTGCATAGGCGCGTCATGAGTCACAGCGTTTCCGAAAGAAGCCAAACATGCAGAGCTGTGGAGTCGGCTCTATACGGCGCCTGCGCAGTCAGCTGCGCAGGTGCCAAATAGAGCCGACTCGCAGGGAGAGAACCTCTAGGGCAGGGGTTGGGAATCATTCCATCCGGCCGTCCCCCCCCCCCCCCCCCCCCCCCCCGTGCCGCTGTTTGTGTGTCCGCGGAGCTGTCAGAAGGAGCCGATGTTTACCTTGTAGTTCCGGCTCCTTCTGACAGTGTGAGTCACAGGCGGAGTGCATTCGATATCACTCCGCCTGTGAGAGAAGGCGCCGTACAGATGAAGCAGCGGCTTTCTCTCTACTACAGCCGCTGCTTTCTCTGTACGGCACCTTCTCTCACAGGCGGAGTGCATTTGATATCACTCCGCCTGTGCGTGCTGGGATCAATACATTTCCACAGTGACGCCGCAGGCCGCAGGCCGCAGTCCACCCACAAAGCCCAGGCCCCAGAAGCACCACAGAGCCCAGCAGCCCCACAAAGCCCATAAGCACCACAGAGCTCAGCAGCCCCACAGAGCCCAGCAGCACCACAAAGCCCAGCAGCACCACAGAGCCCAGCAGCACCACAAAGCCCAGCAGCACAACAGAGCCCAGCAGCACCACAGAGCCCAGTACCACATAGCCCAGCACCACAGAGCCAGCACCACAGAGCTCAGCACCACCGGAACCACAGAGCCAGTACCACAGAGCCCAGTACCACAGAGCCAGCACCACAGAGCTCAGCACCACCGGCACCACAGAGCCAGTACCATAGAGCCAGTACCACAGAGCCCAGTACCACAGAGCCCAGTTGGCTGTCCTGTTTTCTGTGATTGCTGTGACTGTACATATTTTTGGATTTACAATAAAGACAACTTTTTTCGTTTGAAAATCCTTGGAGTGCGGCCGTCCTTCCCTCTTTTCTTCATCACCACAGAGCCCAGTACCACAGAGCCCAGCACCACCGGCACCACAGAGTCAGTACCACAGAGCCCAGCACCACAGAGCCAGCACCACAGAGCCCAGCACCACAGAGCCCAGCACCACAGAGCCAAGCACCACCGACACCACAGAGCCAGTACCACAGAGACCAGCACCACAGAGCCAGCACCACAGAGCCAGCACCACAGAGCCCAGCACCACAGAGCCCAGCACCACAGAGTCAAGCACCACAGAGCCAGTACCACAGAGCCAGCACCACAGAGCCAAGCACCACCGACACCACAGAGCCAGTACCACAGAGACCAGCACCACAGAGCCAGCACCACAGAGCCAGCACCACAGAGCCCAGCACCACAGAGCCAGCACCACAGAGCCAGCACCACCGGAACCAGGGATTGAGGTGAGGGATTGCATTGTGCTTTTTGGGGGGTGAGGGACTGCAGATTGTGGGGATTGTGTTTTTATATCTACCATGACACAAAAACTTATACGTCTGGCATGGATTTTTTGACCAAATGTTTGACCAAATATAACAGGCTAATTTTTAAGTTGATAATTTTGTACGGCCCTCGAATGATGTTACAAAAATCCAAATGGCCCTTGGCAGAAAAAAGGTTCCCCACCCCTGCTCTAGGGGAATCTAGGATGGAAAATGACCTGGGGGGTCCTAGTAGATGACAGGCTCAGCAATGCCAACAGAATATTGGCATGCATTAAAAAGGGGATTACCTCTAGAGATAATACGAAAATTCTCCCGCTCTAAAAGACTCTGGTCCGGCCACACCTGGAGTATGCTGTTCAGTTCTGGGCACAAGTCCTCAGGAAGGATGTACTGGAAATGGAGCGAGTACAAAGAAGGGCAACAAAGCTAAAAAGGGTCTGGAGGACAACAGTTATGAGGAAAGGTTTGCGAGCACTGAACTTATTTTCTCTGGAGAAGAGGCGCTTCCGAGGGGATATAATTTCAATTTACAAATACCATACTGGTGACCCCACAATAGGGATAAAACTTTTCCATAGAAGGGAGTTAAATAAGACACGTGGCAACTCACGATCATTTTTCAGCATGAAAAAAAAACGTTGTTTTTCAGCATGTAGAAAAAACAAAGTTTTTCCAACTTCATCATTAAAACGACGTTGCCCACACACCATCGTTTAAAAAAAATTATCTAGCAAAGCGCGGTGACGTACAACACGTACGACGGCACTATAAAGGGGAAGTTCCATGCGGATGGCGCCACCCTTGGGGCTGCTTTAGCTGATTCCTTGTTAGTAAAAGACGATTCGCGCTTTTCTGTCAGTTACAGCGTGATGAATGTGCTTACTCCACTATAAACGGTAGTTTTACCAGAACAAGCGCTCCCGTCTCATAACTTGCTTCTGAGCATGCGCGGGTTTTTAACGTTGTTTTAGCCCACACACGATCATTTTTTACAACCCGAAAAACGACATTGTTTAAAACGTTAAAAAATGCAGCTTGTTCTAATTTTTTTTTTATGTTTTTCAGAACAATCATTTTAAATTAAATTTTTTAAAAACTAAGTTTTTTTCATGCCGAAAAATGATTGTGTGTACGCGGCATGAGAGCGGCAAGGATGTGGAAGTCCCTTCCACAGGTGGTGGTTTCAAAAAACTATTAGATAAGCACCTGAATGACCACAACATACAGGGATAAACAAGGTAATACTGATATATAATCACACACATAGGTTGGACTTGATGGACTTGTATCTTTTTTCAACTTCACCTACTATGTAACTATGTTAATGAGGACTCATTAATTAATACAGTCTAGCTTCACATGCATTACTTTATTTCATGCTGTGACATTGCAATTATTTGAATGCCTTATCGATACACCTCTTTATGCAGTTCTCGACTTTTCAATACATACTATCTGATTAAAAAAAAAAAAAACAGGACAAATAGTGAGAGCGAATCTCCCTAACAGGAGCACAGACGGCAATAAATCTGACAAGGGTTTTAATTCTTCATAAAAATAGAATTAGACCATGCTGAGGTGATAATACTTTATTAATCCTGTCTAGCTGCTGTCTAATTGAGAAATCTCAACATAAAATAAATAAATGAAAGGAGACAGCGGCTTTACCCAAATGCGTATGAAAGTAATCTATCCTAAAACAGTGTATATATGATACACAAAATATATAAAGTGACCCAACACAATACTGTAATCTCTATCAAAACTAGTGATAATATTACTATAATCTCTATCAGATTTGGTGATAATAATGTAAACTAAATAATTAATCTAATTGATATAATGTGATGTGTGATGACCAGTGGCGGTGCGTCCATAAGAGGCGCACAGGCGCCGCCCTCTTTCTCCTGCCACACCTCTGTCACCAATAGATAGATTCATGCATTGCATGAATCTATCTATGTTCGCCGCTGCCAATCCCTATTCAGGCGCGCGGCTGCTTTTCGGGTGTCAGGACCCTAAATTGCATTGGCGGGGTATTTTTTAGAAGCACCTGATTAGAGCCGTAGGCTCTAATAGGCGTCAAAAAAGGTGAACAGCGAGCACCATGCTGGGCGCTCGTAGTTCACTCAGCTGTGTGTTAGGAAAGTGAATGAATATTCACTTTCCTAACACTGAACCACCTCTCCTCCAATCAGGTGTTCGGTTCTGTTACCTGTCACCTGATTGGCTAAAATGACAGGCGCTGTGATTGGACGCTTAACAGGCATCCAATCATAGCAGAGGATGGGAAGAGAGGACAGGAGAAGACATTGAGGAACGTGGAGTACACAGCCGCTGTGACCCACTGCCCCACGAGACATGGGGGATGCACACTGGCAGCATTTGATGGGCACAGTGGTGGCAATTGATGGGCACAGTAGCAGAAATTGATTGGCACACTAGCAGCAATTGATGGGCACAGTGGCAGTGTTTGATGGGCACAGTGGCTGCGTTTGATGGGCACAGTGGCTGCGTTTGATGGCACAGTGGCTGCATTTGATGGCACAGTGGTGGCAATTGATGGGCACAGTGGCTGCGTTTGATGGGCACAGTGGCTGTGTTTGATGGGTACAGTGGCTACGTTTGATGGCACAGTGGCTGCGTTTGATGGCACAGTGGCGGCAATTGATGGGCACAGTGGCTGCATTTGATGGGTACAGTGGCTGCGTTTGATGGCACAGCGGTGGCAATTGATGGGCACAGTGGCTGCGTTTGATGGCACAGTGGCTACATTTGATGGCACAGTGGCTGCGTTTGATGGCACAGTGGCTGCAAGTGATGTTTTATTTCACAGTTTGTTTGAAAAAAAATTGAGCATCCACTTCAATCTATATGTGTCTGTATATAGCCAAAGAACAGAAACAAAACAAAAGTCCATGAAAGTCTCAAGATATAAGTGGCAAAAAAATGTATATTGTTAGTAAACATATGTATCAAAAAAAGAGTTCAAAGAAAAGCCTTGTACACACGATCGGATATCTGATATAATCAAATTCAATGGATTTTTTCGTCGGATACACACCATCAGTCAAAAATCTGACCGTGCCAAAACACTGTGACGTAAAACACTATGACGTGCTGAAAAAAATGAAGTTCAATGCTTCCGAGCATGCGTCGACTTAATTCTGAGCATGCGTGGATTTTTGACCGATGGACTTCCACACAGACGATCGTTTATTTCTATTGTTTTTTTATCCATAGGAAAAATTTAAAACATGTTCTAATTTTTTTCACAGATGGAAAAAAAAACGATGGGGCCCATACACGGTCAGTTTGTCCAATGAAAACAGTCCATCGGTCTGTTTTCATCGGACAAACCGATCGTGTGTATAGGGCTTAAGTAACAGATTCTTCATATAATATTTCCTCCACCGCTTATGATCGAAATCACTCACAATGTTAGGGACTCGACAAAATCCGGGCACCCGGTCACAATTGCGACAAGAAATTGTGACCTGGCTCCCGCGCTCCGATAATTGAGGGCGCGGCTTTGCGGCCTTCACAGAAGAAAGCTTAGGCCTTATGCGTCCCTGCATCATACGCTTCTGTGCCCTCTGCTCTCCTCTCTCCCCCTCAACCCCTCCATCCTGCATGTCATCTCCCTCTCTGTGTCTGTCTCCGGCCCGGCCCTGCCCCTCCACCCCTGCCACCATTATTGTATAAACCTAAAATTGTCACTGCCAGTCCCTCTATTAGAGGCTGGTATAGCACACTATGTAAGCAGTTTTCAAAAACGAGTGTTCTAAATACAGAATTTGAGCTGTTTTGAGGCCGGTCACGTGACTCAAGGCCGCTTTACAGCTATGATAGAGAGCTTCTGCGGAAGGAGACGAGTGGCCACGGCTAACGTCAGAGGAAGATCACGACCCCTCCCGCAGAACACATCCCTTAAGAGCTGTAAAGTGACCTCGAGTAATGTGACCGGCCTGATGACAGCTCAAATTCGGTATTTACAATTCCCGTTTTTGAAAACTACTTACATAGTGTGCTATATCAGCCTATAAGGCCCCTTTCACACAGGGGCATTTTTCAGGCGTTATTCGAGCGTTTTTCAGGCGAAGCCTTATCTGCAATCCCAATGTGAAAACCTGAGTGCTTTCAGAGCCCTTTCACACTGCCAGCGCCCGAAAAATGCTGGCAAAGCACCGCTAAGACCCTAAAATTTTAGGGCGTTTTTGCAGTGCCTCAGTGTGAAAGGGCAAGGTGTTTTTACAGCGCTTTCAATTCATTTCAATGGAGAGGGGCATTTTTGGAACATTTTTTCAGCGCCCAAAAGCTGCTCCAAAGATGCTGCTTGCAGGACTCAGTGTGAAAGGGTCCATTAAGATGCATGGAGAGCATTTTTATGAGCATTTTAATAGCGCTATTTTTAACGCTAAAACGCTGTAAAAACGAATTCAGTGTGAAATGGGGTCTAATAGAGGGGCTGGCATAGTCTTATATATATGGGTTAACAAACAGGATGCAATACTCTGCAGATCTGCAGTGGATAATGATATCAGATCTCCTCAATCGCAGTCAATCCTGACCTCCAGCGGGCAATTTTTTTTCCTTTTCAAAGTGTAATGGTCTGCAGGAGCCCAAAAGATATCGGGCCAGATTCTCATAAGACATACGACGATGTATCTCCAGATACACCGTCGTATCTCTGTTTCTGTGCCCGGGTATCTATGCGACTGATTCTTACAATCAGTTACGCATAGATACGGGGTAGATCCGACTGGCGTAAGTCACTTACACCGTTGGATCCTAAATGCAATACTACGCTGGCCGCTAGGTGGCGTATATGCAAATGAGCATTATACGCCAATTCCCGAACGTACTGCGCCGCGTCGCCGTAGTTTAAGTAGTTTCCGTAAGCGTAAGGTTACCCCTGCATGTTAAGTATGGACGTCGGGACAGCGTCGTGATTTTACGTCGTTTACGTAACTCGTCGCGAATAGGGCTTTGCGTAAATTACGTACACGTCGAAACCAATGTATTTGCGGCGTACTTTTGATCATGCGCACTGGGCTACTTTTATGGCCGGCGCATGCGCAGTTCGTTCATCGTGGGGGAGCGCTTAATTTAAATACAAGCCGCCGCCTTTGATTTACGCGGCCTTACGCCAGGCCATTTACACTACGCCGCCGCAAATTACAGAGCAAGTGCTTGGATAATACGGCACTTGCTCCTGTAAGTTGCGGCGGCGTAGTGTAAATAGCATACGCTACGCCAGCCGCAGTTCTACAAGAATCTGGCCCATCCAGAGTTGTGATTGGAAAATTCAGAAAACAAGACACGCCGGAATTTAGCTAAGATACGAGCGGCGTACGTCTCTTACGCCGTCGTATCTTAGTTGCATATTTGCGCTGGCCACTAGGTAGCGCTTCCGTCGATTTGCATATGCAAATGAGCTAGATACGCCGATTCAGGAACGTAGTTGCGGCCGTATCTATTTGCGTCGCTTACGCTAGGCTTACGCCCGGTGTAAAGTTACCCCTGCTATAGTGAGGCGCAGCCAATGTTAAGTATGGACGTCGGGACAGCGTCGTATTGTACGTCGTTTACGCCGTTTGCCTAAGTCGATTCATAATGGGGCTGGGCGTAAGTTACGTTCACGTCGTTTACATTGACTATTTGCAATGTGATTTGGAGCATGCGCACTGGTATACATTTACGGCCGGCGCATGCGCAGTACGTTCGGCGCGTCATTTACGTGGGGTCAGTGTTAATTTAAATACAACACGCCCCCTACCTGCCCTATTTGAATTACATGGGGATACGCCGGTCCATTTACGATACGCTGCCGCAACTTATGGAGCAAGTGCTTTGTGAATACAGCACTTGCCTGTAAAAGATGCGGAGGCGTAAATCGTATACGCTACGCCCGCACAAAGATACGCTCTACATCCTGAATCTAGCCCACAGACTCTATTTTGAGCGCACGCAGGAGCTTCTACTTATACTTTATTATATCCACATTTGCATTACAAATTACAAGTCTCATTCTCCCCCAATCAACTCATACCTTGGTGTAGTTTGTATACCCCATTGCTTGCTTCTCTTAAATTGCTTCATGTTATTGCTCTCTAGACTTCCCACATGTTCACTCCCGTCTATCTTCCCTACCATATTCCTATTTCTTTATGTTTAGGTTATAGACTGTTCCGATGCAGTTGTAGGATCTGCTATTCAACTAGACCAAACTTTCGCTAGGACCGGAGGATTTTTTTTTATTCCTGGCCGGAGGGCCTGGTCATAGTACACCACAATGACCACTTCTTTCACTCTCCTCGCAACTATCCCTTTCCCCCCACTTTATTTTATATATTGCTTATGTTTGTCAAGTTTTTGTCTTTTTTTCGTTTGTGCACGTTTTGTTCACTGTGTGACAAGTAGGGTGCCGGTCCTCGGGCCAGCCCTGAACGTCTTGGGAGTAGGTGGACATGGCCTTCTGGCTTAGTTTGCCTGCTCTCATGGGGTCTCCCTTCGGGGGAGCCCCACCTAGTACTGGGAGGGTTCTGTTTCGGCAGTCCCTCTGAGGAAGTTGGGTCCGTGTCGGCTTCGGTTGCTCGGACCACAGTACCTCAGTCCCCGTCTGGAGCCTAACGCCCCGGGGGATGAGGGTTTGGGTCCTTTTTCACAGAAGGACCACTTGACGTTGCACCCGTCTGCACGTTTTTGTGACCACTCTTTATGTGTGTGCATATTTTTTCTGCACCGGGTGAAGTTTTTTGGGTGTGTTCACACGCCATAGGCTTTTCAAAAAAAAATAAAAAAATAGACCAAAATTTCTCATATTTATTTTGATTTCCTCTGTTAGGCTGCGTACACACGAGAAGACATGTCCGCTGAAACTGGTCCGCAGACCAGTTTCAGCGGACATGTTCGATCGTGTGTACGGCCTAGCGGACAGGTTTCCAGCGGACAAAAGTTTCTAAACATGCTTAGAAACTTGTCCGCTGGAAACCTGTCCGTCGGACATGTCCGATGGTTATTATGCCCAACCATCGGACCGAAATCACGCGCATGCGTCAAATTGATTTGACGCATGCATGAAAGCATTGAACTTCCTTTCTCCAGCACGTCAGTGTCTTCTACGTCACCGCGTTCTGGTCCGGGAGGATTTTGGTCTGATGGTGTGTACACACATCAGACCAAAATATCCCTTCAGACATGTCCGATGAAAACGGTCCGTCAGACCTGTCTCATCAGTCTCCTCGTGTGTACAGGGCCTTACAGTATGTATCTTTATATAGAGGTAAATTACTATTTACTAGATATTTCCAAAAGGCTAGTGACGGTGGAGCCGTTTTTTTTTTTCCAGTTTGAAACAATTGCCTTTCTTGTGTAGAAAAGTAATACATTTATTTGTGTTCTCTTTGCCACTGCATAACAATTTTTTTCCATTAATCATAAAGAGGCAAATCGCCACGCTCTGTTCTAGAGCGACAGACGTAACTACCACAATCATATCTATGACTCCTGCCCAGAACATGATTATAGCCGGGCAGGTCCAGAATACATGAATAAAATCTCCAGGGTCCTGTCTGCATCTTCAGTAGTTCTGAGAATTTGATGGGCTTATTTTATGTAGTCTATATGGTGTATAATAAACTCTATGGGCTAGATTCAGGATGGAGAGCCTATCTTTATTTTGGCCTAACGTATCTCATTTACGTTAGGCCGCCGCAGCTTTTTCAGGCAAGTGCTTTATTCATAAAGCACTTGCCTGTAAAGTTGAGGCGGCGTAGCGTGATTGTTTCCCAGTACGCATGCTCCAAATCACGTCAGCGTAAATGACGGCCAGCTCAATTGTGAATGGACGTACGCAAACAACGTAAATTACGTCGGTTCCGACGTTCATACTTAACATTGGCTGCGCCAGCTATAGCAGGGATAACTTTAGGCCGTGCGTAAGTCTTACGTAAACGACATAAGGAGATACGCCGGCCGGGCACACGTTTGGGAATCGGCGTATAGGCTCATTTACATATTGTAGACGGGAACGCCACCTAGCGGCCAGCCTAAAATATGAAAATAAGATTAGCATAAGAGACTTACGCATGTCTGATCTAAGGAAAATCTATGTTAAACTGATTTTATGAATCAGTGGCATAGATTGGAGGCCTAAAACGCAGAGATAAGACGGCTTATCTGGAGATAAGCCGACTTATCTTCTACCTGAATCTGGCCCTATGTGTTATTTTAAATTGTATGGCCGGGATTCAGAAAGCTTTTACAGCGGCATATCTCTAGATACGCCGCCGTAATTTCAAATCTGCGCTGTCACATCTTTACAGCGATTCAGAAAGGCATTTCCGCCTTAATTTTTTCAAGATAGGACCGACGTAAGTCTCTTACGCCGTCGTATCTTGTGTGTATATTTACGCTGGCCGCTAGGAGCGCTTCCGTAGTTTTTTGCGTCGAATATGCAAATGACCTAGATACGCCGATGCGGGAACGTACTTGCGCCCGGCGTATTACTATACGCCGTTTACGTAAGGCGTACGACCGGTGTAAAGTCACCCCTGCTATATGAGGCGCAGCCAATGTTAAGTATGGACGTCGGAACAGCCGTCAAATTTTACGTAGTTTACGTCGTTTGCGTAAGTCGTACGCGAATAGGGCTGTGCGTAAGTTACGTTCACTTCGTAGACAGTGTACGGCGTATCTTAGGCATTCTATCCGACGTGATTCTGAGCATGCGCACTGGGTTATGTCCACGGACGGCACATGTGCCGTTCGTTCGGCCATTCATCTACATGGGGTCACGCTTCATTAGCATACAACACGCCCCCTACCTGCCTACTTTGAATTACGCAGGCTTACGCTGGCCCATATACGCTATGCCGCCGTAACTTAGGGCCCAAGTTGTTTCTGAATACGGCACTCACCTCTCTAAGTTACGGCGGCATAGCGCATATAAGATGCGTTAAGTCTGCCTAAAAATACTCCATTCTTTCTGAATCACAGCCTATGAGCTTTTCTTGTAAAGAGACCAATGTCTGAAAGGGGAATCCCCATATAACTTCCCAATCTTCTTCCTCTAACTCTGGGATATCCCTCTCCCATCTTGACCGATAAAGATACTGTCAAAAGGTGAATATATAGAGCTGATTTTGGTTTCTTTATTTATTTTGTTCTAACTACTTGTTCTAGCCTGGACTCTCTAAGCACTCACATTTAAAAGTGCCACGCGCCACTGGTAAAACAAGCATAGATAATATGTGTCTATTCAGATCTCATGATCCCATGAGTAGACATCAAATGTGACATGGTAACTATGCCTCCAGCAGCTCAGCTTGTGTACGTTTTGTCTATAGACGTCCTCACGGGGCAGTTTAATTCTTTGCCCCTTTACATTGACCTTACATTCAAGTCAATAGGAAGAATGTTCCTTACATTGGTGGTCAGTGGGAAGAATAGTACTTACATTGGTGGTCAGTGGGAAGAATAGTACTTACATTGGTGGTCAGTGGGAAGAATAGTACTTACATTGGAGGTCAGTGGGAAGAATGCCCCTTACATTGGTACTCAGTGGGGAAAATGCTCCTTACTTTGGAGGTCAGTGGAAAGAATGTCCCTTACATTAGAAGTCAGTGGGAAGAATGCTCTTTACATTGGAGATCAGTGGGAAAAATGTCCCTTACATTGATGGCCAGTGGAGATAATGCTCCTTACGTTGGAAGTCAGCAGGAATAATGCTTCTTACATTGGTGATCAATGGGGAAATGTTCCTTACATTGGATGTCAGTGGGAAGATTGCCCTTTACATTGGTGATCAGTTGGAAAAATGCTCCTTACTTCGGAGGTCAGTGGAAAGTATATGTGCGGTGGGCGGTCCGGAAGTGGTTAAACTATATAGTCACCGTGGGAGGTCAACCAACCACAGCTCAATAAACCAATAGCAGACTCTGGAGGTCCCTAGGATTCCACAGAACTTTGGTTGAGCATGGCTGGTATAGATTAATGATGACAGGCTCCTTTTATGGAGACATCAATCCAGCCAATGTTTCTCAGGGACAGAGAATGTATAATTGGTATCATGCCCCATCCAAGCACAGCATGCCCATGAACCTGGAATGTGCCCTAGGTTCAAACAATGCATAGAAAATGGTTAAACAGTAGACCCAAAGTGACAAGACATTAAAGTGGTTGTAAAGGTTTGTTTTTTATTGAAATAATGTTCCAATTTCAGGGAGCCCCTGCTAAAAATTACTTTATCTACAACTGATGATACATTAGTGCAGGGGTGGCCAACCAGTGGCCCGGGGGCCACATGTGGCCCCCGGAACCCTCTGATGTGGCCCGCGACCTCCTGCTCTGGAAGGGCAGGTTGGCAAGCAAAGATCACAGGTTGCCGACCCGCCATACCACAGCATCAGTGTTGTGGCGTGAAGCTGGTGGTAAAGGAAGAAAGCGGCTACGGAGCAGAGCCCAATAAGCTGAAGTTTGCTCTACAGTGCCGGCTTTTGCCACAGGCGGAGTCTATGGCAATGTTCAGCTAACCCCTAGGATAGACACAGCTGCACCCGTGGTGTGGGTAAACCGCAGCACATCAGTGTGAAAGCAGTCTTAGGCCCTTTTCACACAATCAGCCCGACCAAATGGGACCCTCAATTCACTTCTACAGAGCGACAGATGTCCGTTTACGCCCGCCTACTTCCAATCCGAAAAACATTTGTCTCCTTCCATCTGGGCAGATCAGAGGGCCTATAGAATAGCTGTGACCTGTCATTCTTCTGCTCTGCTCATTGTGGCCCGAGACTGGTTACCAAGTTGCATAAGTGGCCCTCGCTCTTCAAAAGGTTGGGCACCCCTGCATTAGTGTGATGGTCAGTGGGAAGAATGCTCTTTACACTTGTCGTCATTGGGAAGAATTCTAGCTAAAAAGATCAATGGTGTCAATGGGAACTTACCAGATATAACATTTTGAGATGGGGATAAGGGACACCTACTTGCTAACATCTGTAGTCATAGGACACGCCCCCTGACACACCCCTTATAGGAGAATTAACAACAACAAAAAGTTAATTAAATGCACAAGGACTTTTTTTTACCACTACTATTACTTTATATTGGCTTTTAAAATTTACAAATGCAGCAATTTAGAATTTGGATGAAAGGTTTAGTGCTGGGAAACACTTTATTGAAAGATAAACTATATGGATCAGACCAAAATGAGGGACAAACGAGGGAGAAAGACGGACAGAGGGACATTACTCAAAATCAGGGACAATCCCTGGAAATCCGGGACAGTTTGGAGCTATGGAGATATAGAAATTGTTCATTGCTCAAGGAACCCCTAGCAGGAGGAACCCTAGAGTTCCATGGAACCCTGGTTGAGGAACCCCGTAGTAACACTCAATGATATAGCTGTATGTCAAACACTATATGCTGTTCTGCGAGTTACATAGAGTTGTGCACCTAGAGACACAGCATACATGTCATGGAGCACGCCATGTGCATAGCACAGGGATAACTGTTGGGGAAAACGTGGGACATCATGGGGAGGAGCAAGCACACTCCATCATTTTCCAAAAGAAGCTTTATCAAATAAGTGTATGTCCGGTATCTTAGTGGTAGACAAAGCAATGGCTGGGAGTGTTCTTATGTTTCCTGTTCCAGCATTCCAGGATGGATGACTAAAACTTGTAGAAGGGGAAGGGGGCGTGCACCATAGCGTCTTGTGAGAGCGACATGACGCTTTCAACTTTTGTTGTACCATTAATAACTGCTCTTCCTTCCTTGACGCTGTTCCACCTCCATCAAATATCAGTGCATTTAGGGGCCGATGAGGATGATAATGTGAAGGGTTAAGTGGCACAAAGTCAATGTCAGATTCTTCACCCTGCTGCAGCTGTAAATAAGATCAATGAGTTATCCGTTCGGCAATGTCAGCTGCTTGACAGAAATGAATTGGACTTTTGCTGCTCTGGGATCAGTCTGGGAAGTGCAGCACTTTTTTGGTCCAACTTTTATTATCGTCCCCAACATCTTTATTATTGTATTCAACTGTCAATGCAAGTGCCTAATTCACTGAGACCAAGACTGCCAGAGAGGTTTTTGTCACTGTGTCCCAAACAGAGTTAATTTCGTCCCTGAAAAAAAAATTAACACTATTTCAATCTACTAAAATACAACTAAAACAAGACGACCAAAATACAACTAAAACAAGACGACTAAAATACAACTAAAACAATTCAGACAACTAAGATATAACTAAAACTAAAATGTCATTTTAGTCAAAAGACCATCACTATTACTAAATCAAAAACTGACATCAAAATGAACACTGGCCCCAAATGCTCAAATATACAATGTGTCATTTGAAGAGAATGCTTTCATTTTGTTAGAACTTCCAAACAGTGGCATATCTAGGGTATGGCAGATATGGGAAGTGCCATGGCACCATCTGAAGGGGGCGCTCGTGAGTGGCTGGGCAGCAAGGCACTTACCAGGGCATACTTGCCAACAGTCACAATTTTGCTGGGACATTCCCAGTCTATGGCTGTCCTGGGTAGTTTAACCACTTCAATACCCAGCCATAGAAAATTGACGGCCTGGGATGGGATTTACCATCCTAAGTGGCCGTCAATTGACGGCCTGGGCATTGCAGGCGAATATCTGGATGATGCCTGCAGCCAGAGGCATCATCCAGATATCCTCTTCTTCAGCCGACGATTCTGCACAATGTAAGAACGATCATAGCGGCGGTTCCACCGCTTGATCGTTCTTACAGGCCACGGGAGGAGACATCACCCCCCTCCCGCCGCCATCCGGTGCTTCTCCGGGCTTACCTGTGCCTTCGGGGGCCCGGAGAACGAATCGTCGGCGGCGGCAGGAAGCATAGAGATGACTGGTGACCAGATGGTCACCAGTCATCTCTATGACCGTCGGAGGACCCGGGCGCGATCTGATGACGTCACGCCCGGGT
The DNA here is from genome assembly GCA_029574335.1 of Rana kukunoris. Taxonomy (NCBI): domain Eukaryota; kingdom Metazoa; phylum Chordata; class Amphibia; order Anura; family Ranidae; genus Rana; species Rana kukunoris. The sequence goes on from CM056049.1 coordinate 65,140,936, forward strand.
CCCCGTAGGTAAACAAAGCCGCAATTGCGGCTGTAAGCCCCCATTCATGAGATCCGTGAATTTTTTTTCACCGATCTCATGGTTTCCAGCCTGGAGGAGAGATGTGAGGTCTTATTGACCCCACATCTCTCCATAAAGAGGACCTGTCACACACATTTCCTATTACAAGGGATGTTTACATTCCTTGTAATAGGAATAAAAGTGGAAAAAAAAAAAAAAGAAAAAAAGTGTAAAAAAAAAAAAAAAATAAGTAAAAAAAATAAATAAAAGCTAAAAAAATAATTAAAACGCCCCTGTCCCCGATAGCTCGCGTGCAGAAGCGAACGCACACGCAAGTCCCGCCGACATATGTAAACGCCGTTTAAACCACATAAGTGAGGTATCGCCGCGTATCGCCGCTAGAGTGCCAGCAACGAATCTAGCACTAGATCTCCTCTGTAAATCTAAACTGTAACCTGTAAAAAATAAATAAAGTGTTGCCTATGGAGATTTTTAAGTACCGAAGTTTGGCGCCATTCCATGAGTGTGCGCATAATTAAAGCGTGACATGTTGGGTATCTATTTACTCGGTGTAACATATTCTTTCACATAATACAAAAAAATTGGGCTAACTTTACTGTTTTGTTATTTTTTTAATTCATAAAACAATTTTTTTACAAAAAAAAGGCGTTTGAAAAATAATTGCGTAAATACAGTGCAAGATAAAACTTTGGAATGACCGCCATTTTATTCCCTAGGGTGTCTGCTAAAAAAAACATATATAATGTTTGGGGGTACTGTGTAATTTTCTAGCAAAAGAATGATGATTATTACATGTAGGAGAGAAGTGTCAGAATAGGCCCGGTATGGAGGTGGTATAAAAGCCTGGTATTGAAGCGGTTAAAAAAAATGTTTTTGTCCTTGGCTGGGATGGACTGGACTGAGTTGTGATATCCCCCCCCCCCTTAAAAAAGATGAACCGCTCCAGCTCGCCCGGTGCCGTCCACACAGAACGCTGAGAGGGATGTAACAGCCAGCTACAGAGATAGCAGGGGCTGCACCGTGTCCTAGCCAATCAGTGTCTGTGGTACAGAAGGCCCCGCCCTCACAGGTGTCAGCTGACTGCAGTCACATGACAAGAGATATGGCCGTCATCCGGGTTTACTTCCTCTTTAAACTTTCTGGAATACACATACTGCTATTGTGGTGTAGGATCTGCACCTACTGTCCTTCCATCCTTCTTTCTTTCCCTATTTCATCTCAGACTCTAACTACACCCACTTTAGGTTATTTAAGAGATGGGTTTCAAATGTTTTGACAGGGGCGCAGTTTCAGTGCTTGCTATAGGCGCCATTTTTACTAGATACCCCTTTGCTTCCAAAAAGCATGCAAACCAGTCATAAATGTTTATTTTTGGCTATTTATTAACCTTTCCCTGCCCAGCCGTGGTTTCTCTTTAACAGGGTCTTTACATCCTGGGAGTGGGAGGGACTGCTCGATTATGTGATCACTGTGATTGGTTGCCACAGTGGTCACATGATCAGGAGCCGGTCCTGCTGGGTCTCAATCAATACTAGAGACCGAGATCTCTTTATGAAAATTTTGGCCACTGTGATGGGAGTGTGCAGCGACTGCGCTCTTAGCACCGAAACCTTGGCTGCTTGTGGACACATACAGTGGGGCGAACAAGTATTTGATACACTGACGATTTTGCAGGTTTTCCTACTTACAAAGCATGTAGAGGTCTGTCATTTTTATCATAGGTACTCTTCAACTGTAATGCCGTGTACACACCATCACTTTATGTGATGAAAAAAAAACGTCATTTTTTGTGAAGTAAAAAAACGACGTTTTTGAAACTTACATTTTTAAAAACGACGTTGCCCACACACCATCATTTTTTCACAATGCTCTAGCAAAGCGAGGTTACGTTCACCACTCTTTTCCATTGAAGCTCGCTTCATAACTAGCTTCTGGGCATGCACGGGTTGCAAAACGTTGTTTTTTGCTACACACGGTGATTTTTTGTGAAACAAAAAACGTTGTTTTGAAAAACGACACAAAAAATTGAAGCATGCTTCAATTTTTTTTTTTCGTTTTTCACATCAACGTTTTCCCCCACACACGGTCATTTAAATTGACGTTTTTAAAAACGTTTTTTTTCCATCACATAAAGTGATCGTGTGTACGGGCCTAAGAAACTGAATCTACAACAGAAATCCAGAAAATCACATTGTATGATTTTTAAGTAATTAATTTGCATTTTATTGCATGACATTGGTACATAAGATACATCAGAAAAGCAGAACTTAATATTTGGTACAGAAACCATTGTTCTTGACCAGGTTTGCACACACTGCAGCAGGGATTTTGGCCTACCCCTCTATACAGAGCTTCTCCAGATCCTTCAGATTTTGGGGCTGTCGCTGGGCAATACGGACTTTCAGTTCCCTCCAAAGATTTTTTATTGGGTTCAGGTCTGGAGACTGGCTAGGCCACTCTAGGACCTTGAGAGGCTTCTTACAGAGCCACTCCTTAGTTGCCCTGGATGTGTGTTTTGCATCGTCGTCATGCTGGAAGACCCAGCCACGACCCATCTTCAATGCTCTTACTGATCCAGTAAGAGCATTGAAGGAGGTTGTTGGCCAAGATCTCATGATACATGCCCCATCCACCCTCCCCTTAATACGGTACAGTCTTCCTGTCCCATTTGCAGAAAAGCATCCCCAAAGAATGATGTTTCCACCTCCATGCTTCACAGTTGGAATGGTGTTCTTGGGGTTGTACTCATCCTTTTTCTTCCTCCAAACACAGCGAGTGGAGTTTAGACCAAAAAGCTCTAATTTTGTCTCATCAGACCACATGACCTTCTCCCAATTCTCCTCTGGGTCATCCAGATGGTCATTGGAAAACTTCAGACGGGCCTGGACATGTGCTGGCTTGAGCAGGGGGACCTTGCATGCACTGCAGGATTTTAATCCATGACGGCGTAGTGAGTTACTAATGGTTTTCTTTGAGACTGTGGTCCCAGCTCTTTTCAGGTCATTGACCAAGTCCTGCCATGTAGTTCTGGGCTGATCCCTCATCTTCCTCATGATCATGGATGCCCCACGAGGTGAGATCTTGCATGGGAGCCTCAGACCGAGGGAGATTGACCGTCATCCTGAACTTCTTCCATTTTCTAATAATCGCACCAACAGTTGTTGCCTTCTCACCAAGCTGCTTGCCTATTGTCCTGTAGCCCATCCCAGCCTTATGCAGGTCTACAATTTTATCCCTGATGTCCTTACACAGCTCTCTGGTCTTGGCCTCTGTGGAGAGGTTGGAGTCTGTTTGATTGATTGTGTGGACAGGTGTCCTTTATACAGGTAACGCGTTCAAACAGGTGGGGTTCTCCCAGGATCTAGAGCAGGAGTGACATCATCACAAGGAGGTTGTTGGAGACCAGATGGGGTAGTCCCATCCGCAGCACTGAATTAGTGGTAGAAGGATCTGAAAAGTGGACTGTCCAGGCATGTATACAGTACCTTGCTTCAAAAGGTGGGGGGGTGGGGGGGACACATGCAGTATGGGTTGTAGAGGGTTCATGCTTTGGTATGGTTGCGCTGCTATCATCCTATCCAATGAAGAGCAGACGCTGTAGGGAGAACGACGTGGGATCGCGCCCACAGACTTTCAGGGCTCAGGTAAGTAAAACGGGGGCTCGGACAGTGCAAGGTGTTTTTTTCACCTTAATGCATAGGATGCACGAAGGTAAAAAAACACAAAGCTTTACAACCCCTTTAACCTACTGGCTGAATAGAAGACTGCATACTTGTACACAATACTTCAGGATTTACCTAGCTAAATAAAATATATATTTTTAAATTATTTTAAAGGTTTACAGGCAATTTTTTTCCCTCATGCAGTGCGGCTTTGCCCGTGCCCATGGGTTAACTGCTCATTTTTGTCTAGGGGTGAGGAGAGCGGAGACCAGGTTGAGAACCACTGCTTTAAAGGGAATGTTTCTATCATCTTTTTTTTATACATGTAAAAGATCAGTTTGATGTAAAATTCTTGTTCATAAAAAATGAGTTATCTCCTATGAGAACAGCCATAATCTCATTACATACTGCCGAGTTTGACAGATCATTGTAGGACTCCATCTGGCTGTCTTCTCCCAACAGTTTTGGGTGTAGAATAATAAATGTCAGCAACTCCCTCTAGTTGCTAATGTACAAGCCTACAGCTTTATACTATTGAAAAAAAGAAAAGTTGCTGCATTAGCAGGCATAGGTTTGTTTTTACCATTCGTAGCAGGCTTCCAGCCTCTTTAGAAATGCTCTGGATTGGCCAATCACTGTAGATGTTTGAACCACCCACCACTGTGGACAGTTTTGGGGTATCATTCTTTCTGGCTATTTGATAGGCACACACAATTTGGAGGCTCAATATATTTGGTACCTATTCACCCAACACAGGCTGATTATCAGAATTTTTGTAAAATTTTTTTGCACCAAAAAAAAAAAAAAAGGAATTATGACTTTTTTTCTGAAATACTAAATTTGACTAGCAGGTGCTTATATATTTAAAGTGGTTGTAAAGGTAAAAGTTTTTTTTACCTTAATGTATCCTATGCATTAAGGTAAAAAAAAAAAAAAAAACATCCGACAGCCCCACCCCTCGCCGAGCCCGTTTTACTTACCTGACCGGTCGAAATTCCTGGGCGCATCTATGTCATCCTGTTCTGTTCCCAGCCTGGCCGTTGATTGGCTAGGCTGGGTGGATTGATAGCAGCGCAGCCATTGGTTGGCGCTGCTGTCAATCACAGCGGATCACGTGGCGCGCCGGGGACGAGTGATACAGTTACTGTATCAAGGGAGCGTGCTCGCAAAAGCTTTCCACCATGCAAGCTCGCTCGCATGAAGGTAGAAAGCTTTTGCAAGGAGGAGCCAAGACAGCCGCCGAGGGACCTCAGAAGACAGCGTTCGGGGACAGTGTGTGCAAAACTAGCTGCACAGTGGGAGGCAAGTATAACAAATGTTATTTAAAAAAAAAAAAAAAACATTTACATTTATAGGTCTTCTGCTTTTTGGAAAAATTGGACTGATCCCACCAATCAGGCCTCACAAAGATCTGCAGAGTATAATTTATGCTCCCACCCCCTGCTTTCTGAATGCTGACCACCTTTTAAATTCTGGACTTTGACCAAATGTAGAGAAGACTGCAGATAAATAGGAACAGCTTATGTAGGAGGATTTGTTTCATCCCTATAATGAGACCAGTCACTTCACGGAGTATCTTCACAGTGCCTTAAAAAGTATTCATACCCCTTGACATTTTCCAAGTTTTAACCACACAAAAAAAAGTCTGTGGTAGCTAAAGTAGTAAAAGGGAATGTTGAGTATTTTTTTTTTTTATTCTACATTGAAGAACTTTTAAAAAATATTTTAAGCTTCATGTACACTAATACTTAAGTTTAGGAGCCATAGGTGTGTTTAGGAGTTTTAGCAAAAAAAACTCCATAACAGCCCGTGTCCATGTACACATACTGCAGGCTTTTACCAGAGTTTAGGACGCTTCAACCTCCCTTTCCTGAATGCAGAAGTATCGCATGCACAACAGGAACGTTTTGACCACCATCTACACTACAGGAAAAGGCAAACTGCGGCAAAACCAGGACACTTTTTGCCACACTTTGCATTTTCCCATAGTGGTCAAAGTAGGCAGTGTGTACATGAAAGCAAATATAGCATACCAACATTAACCCTATGGCATCCAAAATTTGGCAGGTGAAAGACTGGTACATCCGGCGATTCGGATAATTGGATCTTTGTTCTCGACATAAAATGTCCCCCCCCCCCCCCCCAGCTTTTAACATCAACTTGTTCAGCTAACCTTTAAACTAGGGTTGTCCCGATACCACTTTTTTTAGGACCGAGTACAAGTACCGATACTTTTTTTCAAGCAGTCGTCGATACCGAATACCGATACTTTTTCAAATGTGTCCCCCTACATATATTGCAGCCATGTCCCCCCACATATATTGCAGCCATGTCTTCCGTACCTGATGATGCCCCTGCCACCTATACAAAGCCGCTGAGAACATTGTAGGCTCCTTTACTTTCAATAGCGGTTTTCCCTGCAGCGCGCCATGTAAAGGACACTCCCTCTTGCTCGGGATTGGACAGATCCCGAGCAAGAGGGAGTGTCCTTTACATGGTGCGCTGCAGGGAAAACAGCTATTGAAAGTAAAGGTACCTACAATGTTCACGGCGGCAGCGGCTTTGCATATGCGGCGGCGGGGAAGTATTCTATTTAGGTATTGGGGGTATTTGCGGGAGTACAAGTACTCCCGCAAATACTCGGTATCGGGACAACCCTACTTTAAACATAAAAAATAAAAACCTGGAAGGCGATTGGTTTCTTTGTATCATGTTTTGCATTCTCCAATTTCAGTAAATCAACCACAATTTTCACAAATGGGCATGATGCCACCACCTTCATACGATTGGGCAGGCAGTTGCAGTGTCTTAACCTGAAACTATTGTATCACTTACTGTAAATTTTCCTTTCATGGCAGCATACTATTGCATGGATGCTGCCATGTACACATCTGGTTTGTACTATGGCTCATTGAACAGCTTCACAAATTGGACAACCAAAAGCTGTGCCAGGCAAAAATAAAGGGGTGTGCTTAGCTTAAAGCAGAATTCCAGGGTAGTTAAAAAAAATAAAAATCCAGCTACAAATATTGTAGCTGCTGACTTACCTGTTCACAAATCCAGGTGTCTTCACCCGAGGCAATTTTTCAAGCTCTCGGGTGCTGGTGCCACCATCTTGGTTAAGGCACAAACGTGCTGCACCGGATGAGTTCACCACGACAAAGTCAGCCAGCAGTGGAATTAGGTACCTGTAAAAACCCAGGTAAAAAACACTCCCACGAAAGGTGCCAAATTGTGGCAGGAGGCAAATAAGCAGAAGTTCCCTTGTGTGAAGCTCTAAGTTACGCCCAGGGACCTCCCGAGTAAGGTACCATCAAACCCACCCATGAAGTGTTTAACGAATGGAGAAAGTTTTTTCTGAGATGCAAACCGTGAAACTTGCAGGTAATACACAAACTGCCATCAGTGAACTCTCCATTTAAATATACCACACTGAGCAGGCGGCTTTAACCCTTGGTCACTACCCTGAAGTATGCTGAGCAGAAATTCTTCTGTTCATCTGACTGAGCTTGTTGCAGATCAGGGATTCAGTATCATAAGGCAGTGGATTTCCATCCTTTATTTTTTTTTAAACCCTACAGTAGGGATGAGAATAGAAGCACAGAATAGTGGGTGTTGCCAAAATGCATCAGTGGGAGGTGCTTAAAAGCATACGTTAAAACCTGAGGCTAATCTGGGTCAGTGCAAGTAATGCAGAATGTATCCCAAGAAATCCCTCTCAGCCCCCGTTAAAACTGATTTCAGTGCTGTCTACACTGCAGCCCCCAACCACCAGCACAGGCAATATGGCTGTGTCAGGTCTTGATAGGAGGGGGGGAACAAAGAGTACCATCATCTCCAATTTCAGCAGACAGAACATTGCCTTCTCACTACAATATCCAGCTACACACTCCCATAATCGACACCCCAGCGGTGTGCTCAACATTCTACCAAATGATCGTGTGGCCACAGCCATTAAAATGGATGTAAACCCCCCAACATTTTTTTGTCACAATGTAGAGTATAATATTTCCTATCATCTGTGCCCAGTCTTGCCACAGAGTTAATCCAGCGCTGAGTAATCCTCTTAATGTTCAGTGCAAATTAACAGAATTCCAGATAAAAACTTGCCAAATTAAAGTCCGTTTCTCTGTTTTTGCTTTCAGTTTTACATATCTAGCTTGGACATGTTTATCATATGTTAATCATAACATGAGGTGATCCAAAGTTCATTGTATATTACAAGGATGTGTTATGTGGGGGAGGGGTAGATTTCTAATTTTTTATACCTCATGATAAAGATAAATATGTCCAAGCTAGATATGTAAATAACCTGTCACTCATAGCAAGAAGAGAAAACGGGCTTTAAACAGGTTTTTATCTGGAATTCTGTTCATTTTCACTGAACATTAAGAGGATTTCTCAGATCTGGAATAACTGTGGCAAGACTGGGCACAGATGATAGAAAATTATATATTTTTTGGGTTTACATCCACTTTAACCTCCCATAGACGTTTTATTCCCACGCACCATTATGGATGCGTTCGGTGTTGGACCCCCCCCCCCCCAGTACTGAAACTGTGCTCTGGTTGGCAACTGCTTTAGCTGGTCCTATCCAATACAGTTGGCCAGAAAGTCTGTCAGCAAAGAGCCCAGTACAGGTGGATAATATTTTCACTGGGTGTGGTTGCTGCACAGAAAAAAAAACACAGGGTTGGCATGTCTTTGTGCATCACCGCCTATTCAGCATTGAAAGTCATGGTTTGCATATTGTGATCCATTTTAAATCTAACCAAAAACACATTTTAAAGAGCCACCGTTTGTATACCTGTCCAACCCACTAAAACCTGCATTGTTGTCCACATGCTAGCAGTTATGCCAACATATGTCCGAGTTCTCATGTCTACAATAAGTATTAAGCCTCGCACACACAAATTATCTGATGGGAATTGTGCGAGGCCAGGCTGTTGTCGGATAATCCGTCAATTTGTATTACTCCATCGGACAATTGGCAGATTTTCCCACCAACAAATGTGGGATAGCAGGCTTTTAAAATTGCTCGCCGATTGATTTTCCAATCATGTGTACACAAGTCCGGACAAAACTCCAAAGTACAAACACACATGCTCACTATAACACATTAGCAGAAGATGCCCAAAGGGTAGGGCTAAAGCTGAAAAAAATAAAAATTAAAAGTCATTTCATAGTTGTTGGCCAACAATTCTTTGCCGTTTGTATGCAATTGTGTTCACAGCCAACGCCCTTCGTACAAAACTCCTACGCTTTGTCCATGAAAATCCGATTGTGTGTACGAGGCTTTAGTCTGATGTAATGTTTAGGCATTCAGCTTGTCAGCCTGAATACAGATCATACAGGAAGTGCAGTGCAGAAAACAGACAAGAATATATACTTTTAACCACTTTATTTTTTGTACAAATATTAGTTCTTAAGAGGAGCTGGAAGCTGCAACTGCGGCTCTCTTGGGTTTAGGAGTTGTACCTTCACGGAATCCATTCCTGTGTGGAGAGAAAGATCCTCATTAACAGAGTGCAAATCACACAACCAATGCATGCATGCTTCTATTCGCTTATCTCAGTAAGAATGTGAAATCACTGGAAATCATATGTTCAGACATTTATTTTGAAACATCACGGATAAGCTTCATTCGATTGTGTCAGAATTAAACAATGAACATGTTATAAGTTTTCCTTTAAAAGCACAGCATAAACTATTATAAAACCAAGTTCAATAACTAATCCAGGGGGAAAAAAAAACTGAAGTAAATGGAAGTGCAACTTGTATTTTTCTCCCATGGGCATCAGCCGTTAAATGTGTTTGCTGCAAAGCCCCCAAGTCCCTGCGCCAGCACCTGAAATACTGTGGATTCTCTGGGTGGCAAAAGGACATTTCAAAACAGTCAACGTTGTCCACCATTTAAAAACACGCCCCTTAAAGAGTAACTTGAGGGGGAACAGAGCACACGATTTGTTTTGTCAATACAGTCACCCAAAAATACAATACAAATACATTACATAACTGATTTTGTTTTCCGTACAAGAATGACTTTGGTAATCTATTCAATTTCTAGATGTGACTATTGAGCGAAAAAAGTCAGACGGACAATCTGTCGTCCGATTTTTGGATCATGTGTATGGGGCATAAGGGTGATCCATGTACATGGCAGGGATTTTAAGACTTTGTAGCAGATTTTTAACTTTGTTATGAATAAATATGCAGTGTAGCAGTTTGTATTTATGTGGAAAGTGAATGGGATCCATTTTAGATTCATCAATTGGCAGTTGCACGTGAAGGGTTCCAATGAGGAAAGTGGCAGGGTCTGCATCCCTCGACATGCACATACCCTATGGGGAGCATCTCAAACATTTTTGTTGCAGGGAAAAGTCAAAATTCTGCCTGCCGAAAAATCAGTCCAAAAAAAAAAAAAAACAAAAAAAAAAAACACCCAAACACAAAGGAAATTACATTTTTTGGGGGTGTTCCGTACACCATATTTCCAGGTAGCCATATTGCATTGAATTTACAGAAAATCAGTGGCTGCAGCTTGAAAAAGGTAATTTGTTTTAACAATTACAATACAACTTGTGTCAATTGGAGGGGGAGACATGGACTTCGATCTGAGGCAATACACAATGAGTTATGCATACTATCTCATCATGCCTTTGTCTTGCAGGGTTTTTGTAGGCCATTTTGTATTTCCTATGAAAGTGGAGTTACTCTTTAAGTGACCCCCAACCTTTGTCCTATGCCCTGACCCCCTACATGCTCTCCCCATTATACAGACTCAAAATTACAAACCAAAATCCCATAATTCCGAACTAATCAGTGTTTGAACTCTCTCCTGTGATGTTGGAAGCGGGCAGCGACTACTAGGCCTCACCTGCAATGTCCTGCAGAATTCCAGTCAGGCTTCATAAAGACATGTAAATGACCTACACCAGTGGTTCTCAACCTCAGTCTTCAAGTACCCCAAATGGGCCACACTTTCAGAACTTTCCTTTTCAATACCAGGTCATTGATTTAATCAAAGCAGCCGTGTAAAGGAAAACCTGAAAACATGGCCGTTGGGGGTACTTGAGGACTGACACCCCTTATCGGCATAGGCAGCTTGAGAAGGTGAACTAACCCTTTAACCACTTAAGGACCGCCGCATGCACATATACATCAGCAGAATGGCACGTACAGGCACATTGGCGTACCTGAACATGCCTGCCTAGACGTGGGTCCAATTGGGACCCCCCCGGTACATGCGGCAGTCCCCGTGGCTTCAGGAGCGATCCTGGATGAGGGGGCGGCTGTTCGTTTGTCCACCCCCTCCGGATTGCTCCCAGCCAAGCCGCGCGCCCTATTGCCAGTGTCACTAAGCAATCATTTTTCTGATCGCTGCATTAGTGTCGCTGTTCCCGCTAGGTAGCCATTTTTTTTACTAAGACATGTGGCTCGAATAAATTTTGGCCTAAATGTTTGACTAAAAATTTAGTATTTGATTTTTCTTATAACAAAAAAGTAAAAAATATTGATTCTTTTCCAAAAATGTCACTATTTTTGAATATAGCGCAAAAAATACAAAAAATCGCAGAGGCGATCAAATACCACCAAAAGAAATCTCTATTTGTAGGAGGAAAAGGACGCAAATTTTGTTTGGGAGCCACGTCGCACGACCGCACAATTGTCTGTTAAAGCGACGCAGTGCCGAACTTTACGCTACAGGTAAGCCTATATTAAGGCTTACCTGTAGCTGCCCAGGATATCTCCTAAACCTTCATGGTTTAGGAGATACCCCGGTACATGTCCAGCATTGGCACATGCACACTGGGGAAAACTGAAGCAATGGCACCTATGTGCCATTACCAGCGGCTCCTGCGGGCATGCATGAGTGACGGCATCGCATCTCCAGCCAATCAGCGCGGAGCCATGATAGCCGGAAGCGCTAGGAGAAATGGTGGCTGGTGGGAGAAACATGGACTTCGAGTTGAGGAAATACACGAGCTATGCATACTAGCTCATTATGCCTTAGTCTTGCAGGGTTTACTACCTCTAAGGAATCCATCGTTCACGTCGGACATACAGGTCCAACTAGGTGGTATGTGCCAAAAATATCCAAAAAAAACCTTGTACTTTGCTCTTAAATGGCAAAGTAACTGATTTGTTCAACAGGTAAGAGGGTCAGTGCATTATACTTCCCCGTCCATCCCCTGCCAAAACCTGGAAAACATCCACTTATGGGGGGGGGGGGGGGGGGAGGAACAAGTTAAATGCCCCCATCTAACAATTTAGCGCTCTGCATAGATGCCAATGTTTGAGGCCCAGCCACTGTCATCCTCTCATTAGGTTATAGAGGAGCCTGCATAGTCCTTAAATTTCTCCCAGAAAGTGGATCTGGTCTACAGTCCCCCCCCCCCCCCCCCCCCCCCAAAAAAAAAACCCTTCTTAAGTGCCCCTTTAAACCTATGCCTGCAATCACATGTGCATTAATGTAGCACCCTAAAGAACTAAGGCAGTCAACCTGCATTGCAACAGGGCGATGCACTACAATGCACTGCGGAATGCCGTGTCGGATAAATGTTTGTATTCTGGTGCGTTGGCAACCAATTTTAATGAAAGGGCTGCCTTGGGGAAATGCATTAATACACCACAATGTAGTGTGAGGCGGCATAAAGGATGCCCATCAAGGTAAGTGGTGTCATGAAATATTCATTTCTGCATACACTGTAAAGAACTCTCTCAAAATCAATTACAATCTAAATGGGAACTGCATGCATAGACGAGACCTTAATGAAAATTCCATTCTTCCCAATGAGCCAAGCTTCCGCTACAATTTCCTATAGGATAACTTCTGCACTCCACTGAATTCAACTCGCCTTGCCAACAGCTCCATTACACTGAACAGATTGCAAAGCCTCTCTAAGAACCTGACAAAACCCATATTCAACCACTGAAGATAAAATTGGCACAATCGCTTTAAAAAATAGCATGAATGGCTACAAGTAGCCACTGAGGCAGCATTTTATCATCTAACCTTTTATAAACAATTTCTGCAGCAGATATGCTACAATCAACAAAGCAGTTTCTCTTGTACCGTCAGTTTTGTAACTTGTATACCTCCCACATACACTGAGTGAAAGGGACGTTTCTCCACCAGCAAAAAGCTGGAGTCTGCCCAGTCTTCGTTTGTAACCACTCATGTGAAAACAGCCCAAGGCTCCAAGCCTATTCACATTGGGAACTATACGAGAATCGCACAGAACACTTTTATGTGCAGTGCAATTTCAGCTTATTTACTTTAAATGGGTAGAAATAGCACTGCATCAAATGTAGTGCATATACTACATTTTTAAAAGCACTGCAAACAGATTGCGTGGCACACTGCAGATCGCAAGAGTAGTACAATTAAAACGTGATGCGGGAAATCGTCAAGGAATGCCAGTTTCCTGCACTACGTTGTACATTGGTGCAACTTCAACCCAGTCTCCAGCAAAATGTATATACAGCGCAGTGAACTCTTGCACATTGCCTTAATTATTCCAAATTCCTCAGTTGGTGTTTGGGTAGTCAAAATTTCACCCGTCTTCACCGCATTTCACAAGTACTAAACCTGTGATCACCTGGTCTCCCACACAAGTCACAATTATGTTCCACAAAGATGGAGTGTCACGTTTCCACACTTACTTGAACCTGCGGTACACAACCTTCAGATGTCTCATGCGACCGGTTCCAGTGGTGTTGCGTCTCTTTGCCTTGGCACTCCAGTTGTCTAAAGAACAGAAAGAGTTCATGATTTAGGGAAACCAAAGCCACGCAACTACTACAAAAGGATAACTATGATGTTCCCTTCGTCCAAAAAATTTAAAGAAAAGTGACTTAAAAATACTAAACATCTCCAAGCACACTCGTCATTGTGTGCGTTGCATTTATCTCAGTAAGAAAATGAAATCACAGAGTATCATATGTTCAGACATTTATTATAAACACATCACTGATAAATGCAAGACAGACTTCTCAGAGCCGGCCAGGGATCCAACAATCTATGGCTGGCTCTAGTTTGGAAGATGAATCAAGTATTTTAAAGATTAGACAATAAAGCAGACCTTCATCCAAAAGATTTTGCTCTGTTTTAGCATCCCCAAGAAGATGACCTTTAGATAAAATGTGTATGCCCCCCCCCCATTCCTGTCTAGGCAAAGCTGACATTTCAGTTGCCTGAGATGATCCCACATTCATAAAATATGGAAACCAAGGCAGTGTGAGATCTTACACAGATGCTGCATGGTCGATTCATGAACTAAAAAGCAAAACTAGATAATTAGTCAAAAGCCAACAAAAACCATACTGAAAGTCAATTCCAATTTTTTAATTAAAAAGTCTTTTTTGCAGGGGGTAGGAGGCCTGAGTGATCAGAGCTACAAACAGGGCTTGTGCTTGTTATAGTGAAGCCTAGGGTCGCACCGATACCACAATAAGACCAAGTAGATGTACTGATATTTTAGGTCATGTGACCGGGGCACTGATAGGCACAGACTGTTTTACTATATAGTAGTCCGTCTAGACCCCTGACATCTGCCCTGTTAGACAAGGAAAGGGACTGGGAACAGATTCCCCAGCAGTCTTAGCTGCACTTTAGATGGACAGGAGACAGCATTCAGAAAAGGAAGCAGCCGGTAAATTACAGATTTACTGGCTCCTTCCTCCGCTCTACATGCTGCAAATCCAGGATGAAAGGGGACCGGAAGAGGACATGGGACAAATACAAGCATCGATCTCCCGACAGCCGTGGGAGGAATGAAGAGAAGCAGCTGTCAGGAAAGCTACACAGGGAGATCAGCACTTGTAACTGCCCCCACCAGCACACCGATCACCTGTGAGGCTGCCTGCCTGGCCCCCCCCCCCCCCTACACTGACGACACCGGATGTACCGGCATCCTACCAGATATCGGGTCAAGCATCGGAGCATTTTCACGCACGTGTACAAGTAGCTGTGCAAATGCTCAGCATCAGTGCAACCCTAGCGAAGCCAGCATTTGGTAAAATTTACATTTTTATTTGGAGCCTGGAAAGCATTGCACAAACAAATCGCAGGTGTCATTGTAATCTGTCTGCCCATAAAGTATACAGAGGCAGTTTCACACTGACAGGAAGAACCAATGAACTACCACATCGCTGTGGTAGTTCATTGAGAACAAGCCATCAGCTATAAAGAATGCTGGTGTTTGTAGTTCATTTATTCACAGAACACTGTAAAGAAATGCGGCTGGGTGGGCAGAGCCCCACAAAGCTGCACTCTCCAAAAAGGGACAGTTGGGAAGGGGGCCGCTCCCTGTAGTGGTAGCGGATTCCTGAGCAGCTGCACCAGTGGGAACGTTGCACCCTTTTCATAACCGAGGGAAAAAAAATTGTAATATGACATGTAAAGTTCTAAAAGAAACGGATCATACAGTAATGCCACAGGATAGGAATATACATGATGGTACTTACACTTTCTCTTGCGCTTAGCTGGGTATGCACACTTGCCACAGGTGGACTTCTGTAAATGGAAGGCTTTGGAGCCACATCGACGGCACAGAGTGTGCGTCTTATTACGGCGCTTTCCGAATGACGATGTTCCCTTCGTCTAAAAAATTTAAAGAAAAGTGACTTAAAAATACTAAACATCACCAAGCACCCTCGTCATTGAGTGCGTTGCATTTATCTCAGTAAGAAAATGAAATCACAGAGTATCATATGTTCAGACATTTATTATAAACACATCACTGATAAATGCAGGACAGACTTTTCTCAGAGCCGGCCAGGGACCCAACAATCTATGGATGGCTTTAGTTTGGAAAATGAATCAAGTATTTTAAAGATTAGAGTGACAATAAAGCAGACCTTCACCAAAAGACATTTTGCTCTGCTTTAGCCTCCCCAAGAAGCTGACCTTTAAATAAACCCCGCCCCCCCATTTCTGTCTAGGCAAGGCTGACATTTCAGTCTCCTGAGAAATGATCCCACATTCATAAAATATGGAAACCGAGGCAGCGCCAGATCTTACAAACACACATCTTGCACGGTCTTCGTTTACATAAATGTTCTATGAACGGAGGAAAACACCTCCTTGGATATGTGGTGAGGAGATGCCAGGTGGGACGACTTTTATGGTGCCAGATCTGTCCACACATTACAGATTGGCTGCAAGAACCCAGAAGAGAGCAGACTTCCTATGAGGTAAAGAAACATGGCGGCATAGACTGAGAGAAGACAATGCTGGTGCTGCTGGACTTGTCGGTGTATTAAAGTGGAACTTTACTCAGAAAGATACGTTTTTTTTGTACTCACCGTAAAATCCCTTTCTCATCGTCCATGGATGGACACAGCTCCTTAAATCTTGACAAGTGGGTAATGTTCCCCGTTTACAGCCTCTCCTGTAAACAGGGAACATAACCCACTTGTCAAGATTTAAGGAGCGGTGTCCGTCCATGGACGATGAGAAATGTAAGTTCAGGTTGGCCCCTTTTTCAGATATAGCCATGAAAAAAAAAAACAACATAAGTGTCTAATGTATACAATCCAGTAATACCCATCTAACCCCACTCTGCACATGCTCAGTTTCTATTTTTGGCATTGTGCCGAAAGTCAGAGCCAGTAGATCGGTGGTTCTCACCTCCTGGCCTCAGGGCCCACCAACAGGCCAGGCTTACAAGAAAATTGAAAATACATCACAGATGACCTCATTTGCTACCCAGTGATTGCCGTATTCTAGTCTGCATCTCCCCAAAACAATACTTAAAATCTGGCCCGTTAGTGGGCCCTGAGGACAGGAGTTAAGAACCACTGCAGTAGAGGCTGATCGGAAGGCCTAAAGATTTACTGCTGCTCAGAGGCTCTGAGCTTCAGCAAAATAGAAGCCTCCAGCAACAGGAGCAGTGCTGGAGGCAATTTACAGAACGCTAATGTTGATAGTATCATTTTTATTTTACCAAGTTACAGGTAAAGATCTGCTTTAATACAACATAAGAGGTATGGGGGAGGGAGGCAAATTCTCATTAGAATGTGTTTGTTTCTCACCAAGGATGTGATCAGATGCGTTGCTCTGCATTTTGTCACTTTTCATTTTAAACAGGCAATACACACTGCAATACACATGCGGCTCCTTCCACCAGGTCTGCATGGAGTTTGTGGGGCTCCTTCCACCTCAGGGACAAGGCCTACAGCTCCATCCACTGAGGTGCAAGTCCTGCATGGAGTTTGTGGGGCTCCTTCCACCCCAGGGACAAGGTCTGCATGGAGTTTGTGGGGCTCCTTCCACCCCAGGGACAAGGCCTACAGCTCCATCCACTGAGGTGCAAGTCCTGCATGGAGTTTGTGGGGCTCCTTTCACCCTAGGGACAAGGTCTGCATGGAGTTTGTGTGGCTACTTCCACCCCAGGGACAAGATCTTAATTTAGATGGCTCCCTAAACCAAGTCCTGCATGGAGTTTGTGCAGCTCCTTCCACCCCAGGGACAAGGTCTGCATGGAGTTTATGTGGCTCCTTCCACCCCAGATCTTAATTTACATGGCTCCCTAAACCAAGTCTGCATGGAGTTTGAGGGGCTCTCTCCTCCCCGGGGACATGGCCTACAGCTCCATACACTCTGGGGGGAAAGTTCTGCACGGAGTTTTCAAGTGTCAGCTTTACTAATCAACACTAAATCATACAGGGAAAGGGGCGAGCTCTCTGTAGATCTGTGATGGGAACATTAGGGAGCTGTGTGGGCACAGGGAGGGATAGATGGGCTCCGTACACACAGCGTTTTGGAATGGGTCTCCATACAATGGTCTGCCCAATGCTGATAGAACTACAAGTCACACAGGTGTGTACAGAGGCTCCCCATGCACAGAGTACAGGCCTCCCCTCCTCCCCCTATGGGAGCCGGACTCCATATCTCCTCTCCCAGGCCTCCGCTTTAATCAGCCCCGGAATCCTCCTTCTGCCGCTTCACCACCCCGGTAATATCGGGCTCCACGTCACCGGGGGAACCCTTCTACCTCCTGGCCGGTGGTACGGACTCGTTGCTGGGAGGATGGAGAAGGATTTACACCGATTGTACTTCGCGAGAAACCATGACACTCACCATCTTCTCCGGCGGCCGAGACGATAGAGACCGGAACTAGGCAATCACTTCCGCTATTATAAGAGTAGCGCTTCCGCATCCGAGGTCGCGTCATGCGTCCCTGCGCCATTTTAAGTGCTGGCAAGTGCTGGTTTGTTGCCAGTATAGGCTCACTGAAGATGCAATGTTCTGGCCATTTTCCCAAAGATTACTTTAGTAAGAAAGAGCCCTGAGGCCAGAGGGAAATAGAAAACTTTCACCTCCCCTCGCTATATATCAGAATTATTAGATCATTTGTCGCAATTAGGAGGCATCCAGAATTCTGAGGTGACAGGTCATAATTTTGACATAACACAGAAATCTAATGTGTTAAAGTGGTTGTAAACCCAATAAAAAAAAAAAAAAAAAAAACCTGCAAGACAAAGGCATAATGAGCTAGTATGCATAGCATACTAGCTCATTATGAATTACCTTAGATCGAAGCCCCTACAGCAGTCCTTGGTCGGAAGCTGCAATGACGTCACTCCCGCGCATGTGCGCAGGAGCCACCGGTAACGGCACACGGACTGAAGCCGCAGCACATGTATGCCATTGCTTCAGTTTGCATTAGTGTGCATGTGCCGATGACATCGGCACATGCAGGGAACAGGGGCTATCTTCTAAACCGTGCAGGTTTAAGAGATATCCTGGGTAGCTACAGGGAAGCCTTAACATAGGCTTCCCTTTAGCATACATTGTGTAGCGCTCTGCTCCCAAAGATGGGGGGCGCTATTTCAAATTTAGGGGATGTCTGGGCCCATAGTTGGGCCCAGACCTGTTAAATTGAGTACAAATTTGCCTCTGGTCTGGCTGTGGTACTGCCTGTTAGTATTTTCCCTTGTTGCCTGTGGGTGGCGTTGCCACTTCAGGCCCTGTTGAAATGCAGGTGTACCATGGGTGTCCCTCCTCGGCAGCAGGGCCGCCATCAGGAATTATAAGGCCCCTTACACAGCTTCAGGCATGGGCCCCCTGGAGCAGAGAACCGAGGGGGGGGGGGGGGGTGCTGCCGCCTGAAATTGAGAAGCGGGGGGGGACCTTTACAAAAAAAAAGAAGAAATAAAGAAGAATATATATAAAAAAAATAGGTGTAGCCATCCGGAGGCCCTGGGCACCTCTGGGCCCTTTACTAAAAAGAAAAAAAGAAATAAAAAAATATATATATATATATATATAATTTTTTTAATAGAGGGGTTGCCATCTGTGGCCCTGGGGACCTCTGGGACCTTTAACCACTTAAGACCCGGACCAAAATGCAGGTAAAGGACCTTGCCCCTTTTTGCGATTCGGCACTGCTTCGTTTTAACTGACAATTGCGCGGTCGTGCGACGTGGCTCCCAAACAAAATTGGCGTCCTTTTTTCCCCACAAATAGAGCTTTCTTTTGGTGGTATTTGATTACCTCTGCGGTTTTTATTTTTTTGCGCTATAAACAAAAATAGAGCGACAATTTTAAAAAAAATGCAATATTTTTTACTTTTTGCTATAATAAATATCCCCCAAAAATATATAAAAAAACATTTTTTTCCTCAGTTTAGGCCGATACGTATTCTTCTACGTATTTTTGGTAAAAAAAATCGCAATAGGCGTTTATCGGTTGGTTTTCGCAAAATTGATAGCGTTTACAAAATAAGGGATAGTTTTATTGCATTTTTATTCATTTTTTTTTTTTTACTACTAATAGCGGCGATCAGCGATTTTTTTCGTGACTGCGACAACATGGCGGACACTTCGGACAATTTTGACACATTTTTGGGACAATTGTCATTTTCACAGCAAAAAATGCATTTAAATTGCATTGTTTACTGTGGAAATGACAGTTGCAGTTTGGGAGTTAACCACAGGTGGCGCTGTAGGGGATGTGTGACCTAATGTGTGTGTTTACAACTGTAGGGGGGGTGTGGCTGTAGGTGTGACGTCATCGATCGCGTCCCCCTATTACAGGGATGACACGATCGATGCTGCGGCCACAGAGAAGCACGGGGAAGCCGTGTGTACACACAGCTCTCCCCGTTCTTCCGCTCCAGGGACGGATCGCCGCACTTCTTTTTTTTATGAAAAGAAATTACAAAAAAAGGGGGGTTGCCATCCAGGACCTCTGGGCCCTTTAGGCTTCATTCACACATAGCCGACTCCGTCGCAGTCCGTTCCGACGGAGTCCGCCTGTGTCTGCCAGCTCAGCGGGAGATCAGTCCGCAGATCTCCGCTGAGCCGACGGATGACAAGCTCCTCTCTGCTCACTGAGCGGGGAGGAGCTTGTCGAGTCCCGCTGTCCTCTATGGAGCGATCTGATGAAAACGGACAGCATGTCCGTTTTCATCAGATCTTTCCCGATCCGATCCGCATGGACGGATGGGGATGTGAGCCCCATACGTCTGTTTTTAGCGGATCGGATCAGGTCGGATGTCAGCGGACATGTCTCCGCTGACATCCGACGCTCCATAGGGGTGCATGGAGCGCCCGTTCAAGTCCGCCTGTAAAACTGACAGACGGACCTGAACGGATCCATGTGTGAACGAGGCCTTAATAAAAAGAAAAAAAAAGAAACCTCTATATAAAAAATAAATAAATAAACATTTATATAAAAAAAAGGGGGGTTGCCATGCAGGGCCCCGAGGACCTATGGCCCCTTTAATAAAAATAAATAAATATATATATATATATATATATATATATATATATATATATATATATATATATATATAAAAGAAAAAAGAAATAAAAAGAAATAAAATAATATAAAAATTAATTATTATTTATTTTTTTATAAAAAAGGGGGGTTGCCATTTTGGGACCTGGGGACCTCTGGGCCCTTTAATAATAAATCTGGGCCCCTTTTTTTTAAAGGGGGTTGCCATCCGGGCCCCTTACAGGTGTACTGCTTGTACCTCCCTGATGGCAGCCCTGCTCGGCACTGTCGGCAGCAGTACAGTGGGAGTGGTGACCCCGCTGTGCATGCTGGGAGGGGATACTTAAGGGGCAGACGGCGTTTTTTGGGGTCCTTCGCCTCGTGGCCCTCCTGGCACGAAGTGGGTGTGTGTGATCTCAGTCTCAGGACCACGCTGGTCTAAGGCTGTGTTCCTGTGAAGTAGGCCCAGTTGTCCTGGCTGGGGCCTATGCGTTGGAGGCAGGGCCGCCATCAGGAGGGTACAGGCAGTAAGAACCTGAAGGTCCCCAGGGCCCCCGGAGGGCAACCCCCCTTTTTTTTATATATTTTCTTTCTTTTTTATATATATATATCTATATATATATAGATATCGATATCTATATATATACTGTATATACAGTATATATATATATAAAGATATTTTTTTTTTATTAAAGGGCCCATAGGTCCCCCCAGGGCCCCCAGGTGGCTACCCCCCCTGTTTTTATAATTTTTTTTATATATTTTGTTTATTAAAAAATTCTCAGTGTGTCTTTTTTTACTTTTAATAAATACGTTTTTACGCTATGAGGAGTTGTTTTCCTCTTTTTTCTTTCCCCTGATCGGACTATTAGGGAGCATTATAACCTAGAGTACAACACCATTGGAGATTCATTCTGGCCACGGATAAATACGGATAAGATTGGATTTCGCTCGGGATATCTGCACAAGCATATACAGCTGAGATGGTGACCAGGGAGGGCATTCGGCCCACACAAGCTTTTGGGACCCCCCACCGTAAGGTGAGCTGCGGGTCTACTCCAGCTGGTAAGCGTACCCAACCTACCTTACTCCAAGGATTGCTTGTCTGAGGATGTGTTGTTATCTGTCTAAAGGCCCGTACACACGGTTGGACATCCAACAAAACTTCCCTTGGATTTTTGTCCTAATTGATTTGTCCGATCACACCCATAGCATACACACGCTCGGACTTTTCTGCAAACTTTTCTAAAACGTTTCCATCATCACATGGTTTTTCTGCTCTTTTCTGCTCTTTACTGCCACCCTTTGGTTAATTTCTGCTATTGTTGGTTGATTTTAACATTGGTTCTGAGCATGCGCATTTGTAATTTGTCCAAAAGTCCGATATTTTGCTGTACACACGATCGGACTTTGCACCATCGGACTTTTGTTGCCTGAAAGTTGGTCCGTTCGCAGACCCAACTTTTTGTCCGATGAAAGCCAAAAAAGTTGGTCCGATGGAACGTACACACGGTCGGACAAATGCGAAAAGTGTCGGATTTTGATGTTGGTTGGGCAAAAGTCCGACCGTGTGTACGGGGCTTTAGGGGATAGTGCATCTCTAATGCCGCGTACACACGGTCGTTTTTTGCGATGAAAAAAAAAAAACTACGTTTTTTGTGAAGTAAAAACGACGTTTTTGAAACGTCACTTTCAAAGACGATGTTGCATACACACCATCGTTTTTTTCACAAAAAACGAGGTTACGTTCACCACACTTTTCCATTGAAGCTCGCTTCATAACTAGCTTCTGGGCATGCGCGGGTTGAAAAACGTCGTTTTAAACGACGTTTTTGCTACACACGGTGACTTTTTGTGAAACAAAAAACGACGTTTTGAAAAACGACACAAAAAATTCAAGCATGTTGGAAATTTTTTTTGGTCGTTTTTTTTAAGACAAAAAACGACGTTTTGCCCACACACGATCAATTTAAATGACGTTTTAAAAAACGACGTTTTTTTTCATCGCAAAAAACGACCGTGTGTACGCGGCATAACACCAATGAGAGTATATGGACTACTCCTGTGTTTGAACCATATACTCCACATGCACTCCACATTCACTATTTTTTGAATACCTGTTCATTTAGTGATTCATATATTTACCTCACAAGTATTGTATGTTTTTTAGAAAATTCTTTTCACGTTTGTGTCCACTGTGGATTAGATATGAAATTTATTTCCATTTTGTGATCACTATTATTACACTATATCTGGCATCCCCCATCCAGGTGGACCTCTTATTGGCGCTGCACTTTTTTCTATATCTCAATATATTAGTTAACCACCTAAGGACCGGAAGGATTTGCCCCCTTAATGACCAGGTCATTTTTTGTGATACGGCACTGCATCGCTTTAACTGACAATTGCATGTCGTGTGATGTTGTACCCAACATTGATGTCCCTTTTTCCCACAAATAGAGCTTTCTTTTGGTGGTATTTGATCACCTCTGTGTTTTTTTTTTTGCCCTATAAACAAAAAAAGAGCGACAATTTAAAAAAATAAAACACAATTTTTTACTTTTTGCTATAATAGATACAGAAACAAAAAAACAAATATAAAAATGTCTTCCTCAGTTTAGGCCGATACGTATTCTTCTACATATTTTTGGTAAAAAAACAATCGCAATTAGCGTATATTGGTTTGCGCAAAAGTTATAACATTTACAAAATAGAGGATAGATTTATGGCATTTTTATTATTATAATTTTTTTACTAGTAATGGCAGCGATCAGCGATTTTTAGTGGTACTGCGACATTGCAGCAGACAGATCGGACACTTTTGACACGTTTTGGGACCATTGATATTTATACAGTGAATAGTGCTATAAATAGCCACTGATTACTGTATAAATGTCACTGGCAGGGAAGGGGTTAACACTAGGGGGCAATCAAGGGGTTAAATGTGTTCCCTCATGTGTGTTCTAACTGTGGGAAGGTGGGACTGTCTGGAGGAGGAGACCGGCCACTGTTTCAAATCTTTAGGAGCAGCATTCATTGAGAGATCTCCGCTCTGTCATACTGTGTACCCAGTGAAGTAAACAGCCTCAGATCATACACAGAGATGAAACAAATCTCCCTATATAAGTTTTACTTGTATATCTGCTGTCTTCGGCTTTCTATATTATTTAGAATTTTAACACTGGGTTAGAATTTTTACTTCTTCATTCAGCAATGGGTGTGGAGTCTTGGCTTACACTGGGAGACAAATGATTGGAGGAAAAACACATACTCCCCTTTCCTCATAGGCAGAAGAACAAAGATACTTCTTTCAGAGCTGTGCTGTGACAAGACAAACTTTCTGCTACTCTATTTAAAGGC
The DNA here is from genome assembly GCA_029574335.1 of Rana kukunoris. Taxonomy (NCBI): domain Eukaryota; kingdom Metazoa; phylum Chordata; class Amphibia; order Anura; family Ranidae; genus Rana; species Rana kukunoris. The sequence goes on from CM056049.1 coordinate 65,164,708, forward strand.
ACCCATCCCGACACAAATTTTCAGGCTGCTTTTATCTCCCGTCTCAGAGAAATTGTCAGAAGTTATCATGCTAATAACGCAGGAACGAAACAGCAGAAATACACAGGACTTAGGGCTCTGGAGGGAAATAAGTAAACAATATAGATATATGTGCCCAGCTTAAATTTCATTAACCACTTAAGCCCCGGACCAATATGCTGCTAAATGCCCAGAGGCGTTTTTACAATTCGGCACTGCGTCGCTTTCCCAGACAATTGCGCGATCGTGCAACGTGGCTCCCAAACAAAATTTGCGTCCTTTTCTTCCCACAAATAGAGCTTTCTTTTGATGGTATTTGATTGCCTCTGCGATTTTTATTTTTTGCGCTATAAACAAAAATAGAGTGACATTTTTGAAAAAAAAAACAATATTTTTTACTTTTTGTTATAAGAAACATTGAATAAACTAAATTTTAGTCAAACATTTAGGCCAAAATGTATTCAGCAGCATGTCTTTAGTAAAAAAAAAATCCCAATAAAAAAAAATTAGCTACCTAGCGGAAACAGCGACACTAATACAGCAATCAGAAAAATGATCGTTTAGTGACGCTGGTAATAGGGGGTGAAAGGGTTAACTAAGGCGGTGATCAAGGGGTTAAAACTTTATTAGGGGGGGGCGGGGCTACCCTGGACCTAATACTAACTGCCTGTCACACTAACTGTCACACTGACACTAAATGCAGTGATCAGTAAATATATGATCACTGCATTCAGTGACATTGTGACAGGGGGAGATCGCAAGGGGTTAAATGTGCCTATGTGTGTGGTGTCACTGCAGTGTTGTGCAGACTTACTGTGACTCTTCTCTCCTCTCGGCGGTTTGAAAATACCGCCGAGAGGAGAGCTGCATCACTTCCTCTGCCAGTGTTTACATTACACAGGCAGAGGAAGTGACACGGCGGAGGCTCGCGGGATTGGCTGGGAGCGATCACGAGGGGGCGGACAGAAACGAACAGCCGCCCCCTCAGGATGGATCGCTCCCGCAGGTAAGCCGCCCGCCGCACGCAGCGGAGGGGGTCCCGATCGGACCCCGACCCGCTAGAAGGCAGGGACGTATATATATGCCCATCTGCCTGTACGTGCCATTCTGTGGACGTACATAGGCGGGCGTTAGGTGGTTAATTGAGTTTACATCTACTTTAAAGCAGAGCTAGATTCCTGCTTTCATAAATTGCATAAATTTGGCTATGGTACGGTCGTTAAGTGATTAAATGACATTTAATTTTTTTGCATTTTAGTGTAAATATGAGAGCTGAGGTCTGTTTGACCCCAGATCTCATATTTAAGAGGTCCTGTCATTTCTATTCTATTCTATTCTATTACGAGGGATTTTTACATAGGAATAAAAGTGACACATTTTTTTTTTAACCACTTAACCCCCGGACCATATTGGTGTCCAATGACCAGAGCACTTTTTGTGATTCGGCACTGCGTCGCTTTAACTGACAATTGCGCGGTCGTGCGATGTGGCTCCCAAACAAAATTAGCGTCCCTTTTTTTCCACAAATAGAGTTTTCTTTTGGTGGTGATTGATCATGTCTGCGGTTTTTATTTTTTGCGCTATAAACAAAAATAGAGCGACAAAAAAATGCAATATTTTTTACATTTGCTATAATAAATATCCCCCAAAAATATATAAAAAAAAAACATTTTTTTTCCTCAGTTTAGGCCGATACGTATTCTTCTACATATTTTTCGTAAAAAAAAATCGCAATTAGTGTTTATTGATTGCTTTGCGCAAAATGTATAGTGTTTACAAAAAAGGGGGTAGTTTTATGTAATTTTTATTAATATATTTTTTTTTTACTAGTAATGGCGACGATCAGCGTTTTTTTTTCAGTACCGAGACATTATAGGGGACACATCGGACAATTTTGACAAATATTTGGGACCATTGGCATTTTTATAGCGATCAATGCTATAAAAATGCATTGGATTACTATAAAAATGCCACTGGCAGTGAAGGGGTTAACACTAGGGGGCAGGGAAGGGGTTAAGTGTGTTGCTGGGTGTGTTCTAACTGTATGGGGGGGTGGCCTCACTAGGGGAAATCACTGATCTTCCGTTCATACATTGTATGAACAGAAGATCAGCGTTTCCCCGCTGACAGGACCAGAGAGCTTTGTGTTTACACACAAAGCTCCCGGTCCCCGCTCTGTAACGAACGAGCGCACGTGCCTCGGCAACCATCGCGCCCGCCGGGCACGCGCTCGGGACTCGGGGGACGAGCGGGGGCGCGCGCGGGCCGCCGGCGGCCGCAAAAATGCAGACGTATAGCTACGTATAATGACGGTGGGCAGTCGGCATGTGGTTAAAGAACAGTGTAAAAATTAAAAATTAAAAAGTAAAATAAATACGATTTTTTTTTAAACGCGCCCCGTCCCACCGAGCTTGCGCGCAGAAGCGAACTCAATACGCGAACAGCGCCCGCATATGAAAACGATGTTCAAACCACACATGTGAGGTATCGCCGCGATCGGTAGAGCGAGAGAAATAATTCTAGCCCTAGACGTCCTCTGTAACTCAAACATGCAACCTTCAGAATTCTTTAAACGTTGCCTATGGATATTTTTAAGGGTAAAAGTTTGTCGCCAATCCATGAGATGGCGCAATTTTGAAGCGTGACATGTTGGATATCAATTTACTCAGCGTAACATTATTTTTCACGATATAGAAAAGTTGGGCTAACTTTACTGTTGTCTTATTTTTTAATTCAAAAAAGTGTATATTTTCCAAAAAAAGTGTGCTTGTAAGACCGCTGCGCAAATACGGTGTGAGAAAAAGTATTGCAATGACCGACATTTTATTCTCTAGGGTGTTGGGGGTTCTAAGTAATTTTCTAGCAAAAAAAAAATGTTTCAGAAAGAGGATCGGTCCTTAAAGCAGAGGTCCACCTAAAAAAAAAAATAGTAAAGGCCAGCAGCTACAAATACTGCAGCTGCTGACTTTTAATAAATGGACGCTTACTTGTCCAGGGTGCCCGCGATGTCAGCAGCCGAAGCCGAGCAATCGCTCAACTCGGTGAGAGAATCAGGAAGTGAAGCATTGCGGCTTCACTGCCCAGTTTCCTACTGAGCATTCATGAGTCGCGCGGAGCATCTTCACTGGTCCTCGCTGTCTCCTGGGACCTGTGTGTTTCCCAGAAGACAGTAGGGGGACGGGGGACGGGAAGGAGTGTGAATCCCGTGGGAGTATGTTACCAGAAGTGGGTGCAAATACCTGTATTATACAGGTATCTGAATCCCCCTCCCCCTAAAAGGTGCTAAATGTGACACTGGAGGGTTCCAAAAAGCAGAAGTTCACTTTTTGTGTGGACCTCCGCTTTAAGTGGTTACAATTAGCACTTTTGATTTTTAATGTACTTGTCCCAAAGACTTTAATGGTGTTCGCGTGTTCGTACAATTTTTTTTGCCTGTTCGCATGTTCTGGTGCGAACCGAACTGGGGGTGTTTGGCTCATCCCTAATACTCAGTGCTTAAGCTTGTATAGCGGCACTGACATGTCTCCCCCTGTGTGATCACCTATCACTTTAGGCCCCTTTCACATGAGCGGTTCGTTTGTCCGCCCCTATGGGATCGCGTCCATTAGCGGATGATGCATCCACTAACGTCCGCCTAAGTTCCGCGTCCGTCTGGATCCGTTTTTCGGACGGAAGAAAACCCTATTTTTCTTCCGTCCGGCGGATCGGATGCAAACGGACAGACGGTCCGTTTTCATCCGATTCCCCATAGGGGATAGCGGAGGAGAGACAGGGCGTTCCCTGCACAGTGTGCGGGGACCGCCCTGTCCGCCGACAGCTCAGCGGGACCCCCCGCTGAGCCGACGGACACACATGGAGCGGACCAAAAAACGGAACGCTCCGTGTGAAAGAGGCCTTAGGGTGACCACATTTCCAAAATACAATTCAGGGACACCCTCCCTTCCCAAAAATCAGCTTGTGCTGTAACGAATCACAGTGATTGGACACAAGAGGCAGGATTTATGATTTCTCCAATCACAAGCAGGAGGCGGGATTGTGCTCCTCCAGGCATTCCCGGCCAGTAAAAGTACTGTCAGTGAGTAAAAAGGTGATGTGGCGGCCTTTTTTGGGGGGTGGCTGTGTCAGTTTCATTCAGGGACACTGTATTTTCCTGGAGTGTATGTGCCCGGGACAGACCTGTAAAATGCGGGACTGTCCCAGGCAATCCGGGACACGTGGTCACCCTACTCCTCTTACCTTCTCCCTCCATGGCTACCTATGCTGCATTTCATCCGATTCCCCATAGGGGATAGCGGAGGAGAGACAGGGCGTTCCCTGCACAGTGTGCGGGGACCGCCCTGTCCGCCGACAGCTCAGCGGGACCCCCCGCTGAGCCGACGGACACACATGGAGCTGACCAAAAAACGGAACGCTCCGTGTGAAAGAGGCCTTAGGGTGACCACATTTCCAAAATACAATTCAGGGACACCCTCCCTTCCCAAAAATCAGCTTGTGCTGTAACGAATCACAGTGATTGGACACAAGAGGCAGGATTTATGATTTCTCCAATCACAAGCAGGAGGCGGGATTGTGCTCCTCCAGGCATTCCCGGCCAGTAAAAGTACTGTCGGTGAGTAAAAAGGTGATGTGGCGGCCTTTTTTGGGGGGTGGCTGTGTCAGTTTCATTCAGGGACACTGTATTTTCCTGGAGTGTATGTGCCCGGGACAGACCTGTAAAATGCGGGACTGTCCCAGGCAATCCGGGACACGTGGTCACCCTACTCCTCTTACCTTCTCCCTCCATGGCTACCTATGCTGCATTTTATTTTTCATTGATCCATTCATGATGGCTTCATTCTCAGCATCTGGTCACTCTAGTGTTGTCATATCCCTATTGATCCAACATCATATGAACTTGATTACATCTGCAGTTTGCCATTATTGCCCATGTGGTCCCTTCCAAATTCACTGGTCATCAGTGACTCATCTTTACAACTGATGTGTCTCGTATTATTGAGGATCTTTAGTTCCCTTTTGGTATGATTGGATGAATGTCTGTGAGCCCGGGTTGTTTTAATTGTTGTTCCTGACAACGTTGTCATGAATGTCTTTTAATACAGTGTGGTGAAGGTTTGAATTTCCCTTTTTTTGTTCAAAGTACATATTTAAAGGGGTTGTAAAGGAAAACATTTTGTTTCATAATAAGCATCTTTTACCTGCAGACATTCCTCTTTTCACTTTCTCATTGTTCGTTTTTGCTCAGAAGCTCTATTTCTTCCCTGTTCTGTTCACTTCCTGCTTGACTGATTGTTACTCACCACCGTGATGGGAGACTTTACTGCGGTGGTCAGTGATGTGCTCGCCCCCTCCTGGGAACTACATCTGTGTGACAGTACGCTCTCTACGTGTCAGGCGGCGTACACACGATCGGACATATCCGATGAAAACGGTCCGCGGACCATTTCCATCGGATATGTCCGATCGGGAGTTTGATCCGATGGCGTGTACACACCATCGGATCAAATTCCCCGCCGCCGGACGGCGCGGTGACGTGGCGGTGACGCGGCGGTGACGTTGACGCCGCCGCGTCACCGCCACGTCACCGCACCAGGAAGTAAAACACTTCCACGCATGCGCCGAATCCATTTGGCAGCGGCGCGGCGGCGGTGGGGGCCGACATGTCTGCTGGTAAGTGTACTAACCAGCAGACATGTCGGGCGGACAGATTCCCACCGGATAGATTTCAAAGCTTGCTTTGAAATCTGTCGGGTGGAGAAATCTGTCCGCTAGCCCATACACACGAGCGGAGATGTCTGCTGAAACAGTCCATCGGACCGTTTTCAGCGGACATATCCCCTCGTGTGTACGCCGCCTTCGAGACTTCAAGGAGGTGTGAATTACGGGGTGTGCCGCAATGCATACTAGGAAATGTAGTTCTTACATGAATGAGCGCCGCAAACCAGGAAGTGAATGAGAGAACAGAAACTAGAACGCCAAAGGTGATATAGATGAAGGAATTTAATAGGTATTTACTTGTTTTTTAACAGAATCATTACACTATTCTGTCTGTCTACCTTGCAGACATTACTTTTAGGCAAAAAATGTTTTCCTTTACAACTCCTTTAAGCCTCATACACACGATCGGACTTTCAACCAACTTTTCCGTGGATTTTGTTCCCTACATATGCGTTTGTTGCTTTTATTCCCATTTCTATGTTGTTGATTGGTATCAATGCTCAATAACTTAATATACTGTATTTTTACTATAAAACTGTTTGTGGCTCCTTTAAAGTCCCAACCTGAGGAACCTATTTATTTTACTCTATATACTTACCTTAACTCCGTCTTTTGTGATGCCACTATCCTTCAGGGAGATCCAGGGCCGGACAGGATATTTCCCAGTAGGCTGCCTGCCCTGGGGCTGCTTTGAGCTGGGGCTGACTACAGAGCTCCCCTCCCTCTCTCTCTCTCTCTTGCTTCTATGTGTCACATACGTATCTCCCGTGGTGTGTGTGAGAGCTGGCTGGGTCTGTGTTCGGCTGTGTGTGCTGTAGGAAGGTCCCGCCCCCCTAGACCGACTTGTGTTATAGGCGAAACACTGATTCAATCAGTGTTCCATCTACTACCACACCAGCAGGTCTAGAGGGGCGGGACCTTTCTAAAGCACAGCCAAACACAGACCAAGCCAGCTCTCACACACACCACGGGAGATGCCTGGTGTATGCCTGGTGTATGCCTGGTGTATGTGATCCAGGCAAGTATGTATTGATGAGCTCAGTAAGGCTGCATTCATGCACAGTAAGGCTACATTCATGGGCTGCATTCATGGACAGCAAGGCTGCATTTATGGGCTTCATTGATGCACAGTAAGGCTGCGTTCATGGGCTGAAATCATGCACAGTAAGGCTGCATTCATGGACAGTAAGGCTGCATTCATGCACAGTATGGTTGCATTCATGGGCTGCATTCATGGACAGTAAGGCTGCATTCATGGGCTGCATTCATGCACAGTAAGGCTGCATTCATGGGCTGCATTCATTAGCATTAAGGCTGCATTCATGGGCTGCATTTATGCACAGTAAGGCTGCATTCATGGGCTGCATTCATACACAGTAAGGCTGCATGCATGGGCTGCATTCAAGGACAGTAAGACTGCATTCTCATGAACAGTAAGGCTGCATTGATGGACAGTAAGGCTGCATTCATACATTCAATAAGGCTGCATTCATGGACAGTAAAGCTGTATTCACTGAGGACAGTAAGGCTGCATTCATGGACAGTAAGGCTGCATTCATGGACAGTAAGGCTGCATTCATATGCTCAGTGAGGCTGCATTCTTATGGACAGTAAGGCTGGTTTCCTATGCACAATAAGGCTGCATTCCTATGCACAGTGAGGCTGCATGCATGGGCACAGTGAGGCTGCATTGATGGGCACAATGGGGCTGCATTCACCGACACAGTGAGGTTGTATTCATGGGCACAGGTTGCATTCATGGGCACAGTGAGGCTGCATTAACAGGCACAGTTAGGCTGAATTGATGGGCACTGATGAGGCTGCATTGATCTCCTCTACCATGTCTGCATTCTCTGACCATCTCTTGTACCATGTCTCCTGTCTCTGAGCATCTCTTGTGTCATGTCTGCATTCTCTGACCATCTCTTGTACCATGTCTCCAATCTTTGACCATCTCTTGTACCATGTCTGCAGTCTTTGAGTATCTATTGTATCATGTCTGCATTCTCTGACCATCTCTTGTACCATGTCCCCAGTCTCTGACCATCTCCTGTACCATGTCTGCAGTCTCCGACCATCTCCTGTACCATGTCTGCATTCTCTGACCATCTCTTGTACCATGTCTGCAGTTTCTGACCATCTCTTGTATCATGTCTGTAGTCTCTAACCATATATTGTATCATGTCTGCATTCTCTGACCATCTCTTGTACCATGTCTGCAGTCTCTGACCCTCTCCTGTACCATGTTTCCAGTCTCTGACCATCTCTTTTATCATGTCTGTAGTCTCTAACCATATATTGTATCATGTCTGCATTCTCTGACCATCTCTTGTACCATGTCTGCAGTCTCTGACCCTCTCCTGTACCATGTTTCCAGTCTCTGACCATCTCTTTTATCATGTCTGTAGTCTCTAACCATATATTGTATCATGTCTGCATTCTCTGACCATCTCTTGTACCATGTCTGCAGTCTCTGACCATCTCTTGTATCATGTCTGTAGTCTCTAACCATTTATTGTATCATGTCTGCATTCTCTGACCATCTCTTGTACCATGTCACCAGTCTCTGACCATCTCTTGTATCATCTTCACAACCTCTAATCATCTCTTTTCTTATATCATGTCTACAGTCTTTGAGGGAGTCTGGAGAGAAGTCAAGAGAGGGAGTGCTGCCGGGATGGGGGTCATGGGAGAAGTCAGACATGTGTGGACTGCGGAGAGGAGACTATAGGACAAAACCAGAGCTGGAGCTGACTGACTGATGCCTGCATGTTGCACCTGAGAGGAGGTACATTTTATCCTCCTTCTAATATACATATAGTCATTTATTCTTGGAGAAGGGGGCCTGAGCTAATACCACCAGCAACCAGGCGACTGGGTAGGGAACATCTTAGCCTAGCTGGAGTAAGATATACTCAATGTAAAAATTTAAATTGAATAAGATGGTCCCTGGCAGAAACCAATCTGGAAAAATTAATATCCCAAACATCATCCCAGTCATCCCCGTCCATCTGGAGCAGGGGTGCCCAACCTTTTGAGGAGCGAGGGCCACTTTATCGACTTGGATACCGGTCGCGGGCCACAATGAGCATCAGTGGCGTATGGTTTGTCAGCACCCGGGAAAAGGCAAGTGATTTTCACCCCCCTAACCTGCGGACCTTTAGCACCCCCCAAGTCCCTTCACTTCCTACAATAGTACAAACCAGCCTGATTCCCACACTAACCACTGCAATAATCTGCCTACCTGATTCCTACACTGACCACTACACTAACCTACCTGCTTCATATACTTGCGACCATTACACTGACCTACCTGTCCACTACACTACCTGATTCCTACACTGTCCACTACACTACAATGACCACCTCACTACACTACACTGACCACCTCACTACACTACGCTGACCACCTCACTACACTACGCTGACCACCTTACTACACTATACTGACTACCTCACTACACTACACCGACCACCTCACTACAATGACCACCTGACTACACTACACTGACCACCTCACTACACTGACCACCTCACTACACTACGCTGACCACCTCACTACACTACACTGACCACCTCACTACACTACGCTGACCACCTCACTACACTACGCTGACCACCTCACTACACTAAGCTGACCACCTCACTACACTAAGCTGACCACCTCACTACACTACGCTGACCACCTCACTACACTGACCACCTCACTACACTACGCTGACCACCAGTGTTGCTCATCTTACTTTAAAAAAGTAATTAGTTACAGTTACAAATTACTTCTCCGAAAAAGTAATTGCGTTAGTGACTCAGTTACTACATTGAAAAAGTAATTAGTTACTCAGCAAAGTAACTGACTTTTTTTTTTAATATTCTACAATGCTTTGTTGAGATGATTCCCTTTCAAGAATGCAGATGATGGGCGCTTGCCAAGGAGTAGTGAGTTGATACTCCAAGACAAAAGAATGCCAGATCCTTGAGAGAAGAAAACCGGAAACACATGGTGATCTCGTGTATATCCCAGCCTAGGTGCATCCGTCCCACCATGTATGTGCAGCTAATAGGACTTAGAACCCTTATCCATCTGCTACATATTACATCCAAATTATAAGCTGGATTAAAATGTATGTTTATAATATACATTCCCTTGACGTTTACAGAGTCTGTAATTTAAAATCTTATATTAGGCTTTATAACAATTTTCTATAGTTTATTGTTTATTATTTTATTTATCTTATATAAGCTTTATTAGATGCAAGGGATCTGGAATGGGGATGTCAGATTTTTCTTTGTTGTCTGATGAAGAGATGAAATCACTGACCAAAAATACCTGCTGATCATTGGTCTGTATAGGTGTCCTGCACTTACCATGTTGACCACTAGATGTCGCTGTGTACACTGTGTTGTATAGGGAACGTTTGTTCTGTGGAACATTTTTTTCCGGCCATAATTCTAATGCGGAGTTCCACCCATATTCATATTCACAGCACTGGCAGAAGCAATTATTCTGCTGTGTGGTGGTAGATGTAATTGCAGTAATGCCGCCCAAGTAATGGGAACTGCGTTACCGTGAGGGGAAAAGTAATCAGGTAGATTACTCGTTACCCTCAAAAGGGGCTGCGTTAGGTAACTGCGTTTATTTTAACTCAGTTACTTACAACACTGCTGACCACCTCACTACACTACGCTGACCACCTCACTACACTACGCTGACCACCTCACTACACTACGCTGACCACCTCACAACACTACGCTGACCACCTCACTACACTACACTGACAACCTCACTACACTACACTGTCCACCTCACTACACTGACCACCTCACTGCGCTGACTTCTACACTAATACTGACACCAGAAGTTTTTTTTTAAATGTATTTATCTTTGGCTGCTCCCTCTCTCCCCAGACCGTATCCACACCCTCACCTGCAATTTGTATCTTCCATCAGTCCGGAGGTGAGGGGGAGACTGGAGGAGGTGAAGGCAGCGATGTTCACAGGGGTGGAGGCGGGACTCCAGGAGCCAGCACGATCGCGGATAGGCCAGCCTGGTGGTGATCACGGATAGGCCAGCCCCACCATGATCACTGATAGGCCAGCCCCATCGTGATCACTGATAGGCCAGCCCCGTCGCGATCACGGATAGGCCAGCCCCGCCGCGATCATGGATAGGCCAGCCCGCCACGATCACGGATAGGCCAGCCCTACGCACATGACCCCATTCACTAATGCTGGCCCGCGGGTCAGCGGTTGGGCACCCATGATCTGGAGGAACACCTCAACCCACGCCGCCCTACACTTCGCAAAGAGATCTCCACCTTCTCCAAATAACTGCTTGTAAATGGTAGACAGGGCCTTGTCCAAAGTGTCCTCTCTCAGTAAAGACTCCAGATCACTACTTCTCAGAGTAATAACACCATCCCCAAATTGGGCATTATACGCATGCCTTAGCTGAAGATCACAAAAGAAATTAGTGTTGGGCAAATTAAACTTAGTTTTCAGGGTATCAAACTGTAAGAGTCGCCCACCACCCACCACCTCCTTCATAGTCTTAATACCAAACTTAGTCCAAATTATCGGTTCAGGTATTTCACTGAAGTGCGCTAACTTTGGATTAGTCCAAAGTGACGTGTGAGGAGAAAACTCAGTGTCGCCTCAACGAAAACTGTTTTAAACACACACACAGCCTGTTGGTCTTTGACGGCACCCCAAACTTAACCTTTTCCACCACTAAACTGCGGGACAACCTTTTTACCATACCAGGCCTCCAGCCGTATCACCAGCTCGGAGACAACCCCCTTTTCCCGCAGTGCAAACATAACCGTATTCCAGCAGACACGGTTCCACTGGAATACCCCAAAGGGGCCCATACCACAGATGAGTGTCAGGGCACCAGCGCTGTCCGATCCTTTAGAGCCGCGCTATCGCGGCCGTTTACTTCGGGCTCGCGCATGTGCGGCTCGGGCGCGCACGTGCGTGGTATAGGCGCGCGGCGCACGTGCGTGCACAGGCACGCTCCCCATCCGGCCAATCAGTGGCTTAGGCGGGCTATTTAAGCCATCCTCTTCCCCCTGTCTGGTTGCTGGCTTGTCACAGCTTCTGAGTGTATTTGCTACCTACGACCTTTGATCCTGATTCCTCTGACCTTGGCTATTGTTTACCGGACTGCTGTCTTCTCCCGCCCTTGACCTCTGGCTCTGAACTTTTGGACTTCCTGCTCTCTCCGACCCTCCTCCTGACCACGGCCTGTTTCCCGGATTAATCTTCTGCCTGTTTCCTGTTTGAGCTACCCAGACTTCCAGACCACCTCTGTGAGCTTCTTACGCTGACCCCAGTGACCCGCTTCCAGTCCAGTCTCGGCTCTACAGATCCAGCCTGCATCTGCCTGTCGGTATCGGTGCCTCCTGGTGCGTCCGTCCCCCTGTCCCCACTCCAGGGGGCGGTCCGCACTAGGTCTCAAAGGGAGCCGCCCTCAGCATCTTGGCCTTGGTGAGTTTATCCTTACAAGCGTGGTAGTACAAGCCAGCCAGATGTCCGAGGCCGACAGGGCGCGTTCCCCGTTTGAGACTCTATGCCAACAAGTCTCAGCGCTAACTGAAGCGGTACAGAAGTTGCAGGAAGGGTACTTACAAATGCATGGGCGCCTCCAACAAATGACTGTCACACCTGGACCTTCGGCCCCTTCAGCGGCTCCAGCTACGGGGACATCCACCTCCCAATCTTCTCCAGGACCTGCGATGGTTGTCACCCATCCAGAACCTCGCGTACCAACACCTGAGCGATTTTCTGGCGACCGCAAGAAATTCCGGGCGTTCAAGAACGCCTGCTCACTGTACCTGGCCCTGCAACCCAGAACTTTCTGTTTGGAAGCCGTGAAGGTAGGCTTCGTGATTTCTCTGCTCGCGGACGAACCACAAGCTTGGGCAGAGGAGCCCAATATTAGACACTATAGACACATTCTTTAAAAACATGTCTGAACTTTACGATGACCCCCTGCGCTCGGCCACGGCCGAAGCTACTCTCCACCAGCTTAGTCAGGGGAGGAGACCGGTGGAGGACTTCATTGCGGATTTCCGAAAGTGGTCTGCTGACACAGGGTGGAACGAGGCCGCCCTGAAATATCAATTCCGCCAAGGTCTATCGGAGTCCCTCAAGGACGAACTAGCTAGAATTGATCTGCCTGCCACATTGGAAGCATTGATTCAATCAGCTACCCAACTTGACAGACGCCTACGGGAACGACAATCAGAGCGTTCTCAAGTAACTCGGCCCAACTGGGCCCCACCAAGGTTCCCTCCAGCTCCTCCACCTCTCCCGGTTCCGCCCGCCTCCAAGCTTCAAGATTCTGAGCCCATGCAGCTCGGTCTGGTCCGGGCTCCCCTCATTCCTGAGGATAGGCAGCGTAGACGTCAGTCAAATCTGTGCCTGTATTGCGGTGGGGCAGGCCACTTCCTCCGCACCTGTCCCATTAGACTCAGTGGGCCAGATTCTCAGCGGCGCTACGCCTGCGTAAATGTATATGCGCGACGTAATAGTAACTGTGCGCCTGCGTATCGATGCGCGGTAAACACAGAACCACATACGCGCGATTTTTTTTTCCGTCTGGGCGGCGAAAATGCATTAAGCTAGCGCGGCGTAGGCGCATAGTTACGCATCAAAAATATTCAATTCCCATTGAATTAGCATGCAAATATGCAAATGAGGGAGATGCGCGTATTCCCGAAACTACGCGCGTCCGGCGTTGGCTACTCGTGGTGCGCGTAACTCGAAAGCCTTGAGTAAACATACCCCTCATAAAAGCACGGGTAACTTTGCTCAAGGCCGTGTGCAAGTCAGCTGGAGAGCAACTACAGCAGCACCATAACGGACGAGCTGAGCAATCACACTTACTGGACAACACATTCGTATGCCAAGATGCCAGGGCCAGCCATGGTCTTATCACTACTAAGGTATGCAGAGGAAGAGGAGCATAGAAGAAGGAGGAGGAGGAGGGGGGCACGTGAGAGGATCTACCGAGCGCGCATGAGCCTCTTTGGCATGGGTGATGAGGAGGTGTATCGCATCTTCAGATTCACCCCTGCTGCCATCCTGGAAATAACCACAGCCCTGCAGGATGACATCACCAGCCAGACATACCGCTCACATGCACTGCAGCCACTGGTGAAGGTACTGGCAACACTCCATTTCCTGGCCAGTGGATCATTCCAGCGTACAAGTGGAGTGGTGGCTGGGATGTCACAAACCAGCATAAGCAGATGTGTGCACCAGGTTGTCCCCGCAATCCTCAGACGCATGTCCAACCAGTTCATCAGACCCACCACTGTGCACCTGCGGCAGAAGGCAATGACAGATTTCTACAGAATTGACGGATTCCCACGCACCATCGGGGCCATTGATTGCACACATGTGGCACTACAGCCCCCCAGTGTCACAGAGCACATATACCGCAATCGGAAGCATTGGCATTCCATCAACGTACAGGTGATAGCCGATGCCAAATACCTCATATGGCACGTCCGTGCCAAAGACCCCGGGTCCAGCCATGACAGCTACATCTACCGTCAAAGCAACATCCCCGAAGATTTTGAGCAGGACATGTATGGGGACAGCTGGCTGGTTGGTGAGTGACATGGGTGGCAGCCATGACTATCCCCTCCCATGATGCACAACAGAAGTGGCACATGCATGACTACCATCCTCCTGTCTTTTCCCTTACAGGTGACTCTGCATATACACTGGGACCCCATCTCATGACTCCTTTCCGGAACCCCCAAACCAGAGGAGAGAGAAGATACAATGAAGCACACATCAAAACCCGTGCAGTGGTGGAGCGCACATTTGGCCTCCTGAAGTCCCGTTTCCGATGCCTGGATAAGTCTGGGGGGGCCCTATTGTATTCCCCCAACTTTGTGGGTCAGATCATTGGTGCATGTTGTATTCTGCACAACTTTGCCATGCGAAAGGGCCTGCACATTGCCCTACGTGATGACCTGACCCCCCAACCACACAGCCCCCCCCCCGCCAGAGGAGACCCCGTCATCTGATGGAAGAGCAGTCAGGAGGGTCCTCGTGTTACGAATCTTTGACCTTTAAACACACACATACAGCATGGCACACAGACAATGCACGCGTGTACACCACTGATGTCCCTAGATCACACACACCACATGCACATCACATTGGATTAGCCCAAGTCCAGCATGTAGGACTTGGGAGCAGCAACGCCACGTCAAGGCCCCAATGATGTTGCTGTCCATTCATACACCTTTCACACATCATTCATACAGCCGTGGGGTTAACTTCACCACCACGGCCGAGGGTGACACCCCTTACTGTCAGGAGTGCCACCCTCTCACATTCACACACCATTCACACTGCACCGTGTGCAGTATCCAAAAATAAACAAAAAAAGCTCTTATCCAGAGCATAATAATAAACAAAAAAAGCTCTTAACCAGAGCATAATAATAAACAAAAAAAGCTCTTAACCAGAGCATAATAATAAACAAAAAGAAAATTAATGGGCCTGGCGGGGGCTCCACCTGGTGCCACGGGTCCTGCCCCTCACTTGCCTGGGGGCAGCCACAGATGGGGGGGGGGCAGCAGGTTGAGGAGGAGCATCCCCACGTCCCTCCCTGGCTGCCTGCATGCCCTCCAGGGCAACCGCTATGCGGGTCTGCACAGCAGTCTGCGCCTCGACAGCAAGGCGCAGGGCATGAACCTCCCCCACAAGTTCCGAGGTGTTTTCCTGCAGCCCCCCCAGGCTGGTCAGCGTTGCTGCGCTGTTGACAGCAAGATCCTGGATGGCATCTGTAATATGTCCCGAGGATGCCAGGCTGTCGGCCAGGCGCCTCATCTCCTCCACGACCTCGGCCAGGTGCTGATTTTGCTGGTCCTGCTGTCTGACCAGCTGTTCCGGCAGGACCTTGGATACACCCCTGGTCTTGCACGTCGCCTTGCGGGGAGTGGCAGGGGACCGGGCATAAGGGGAGGATGTTGATGGGCCGGAGATGAGGGGGGGGGAAAGAGAGGGACTGGAGAGGTTGGAGGGGGACACTGAGGGGTTCGCTACAGGTAGAGGGATAGCCTGGGCTGGTCCGGCCAACCCACCATCCTCCTCCACAACAACATATAGGTCCTGGTCCTGGACTATGACACCCTCCTCAACCACCTCGTCCGTTGAGGTGTGCCCACTTCCCTCCAAGTCCTGTTCCAGGGGGGCAGCCAGAGGGACTGTATCTTCAGGGGATGGATCCTGATGGGCCCTGGCATCAACAGATGGCCCCGCTCCCTCCTGCACATCTGAGGATGACACAAAAGATGCCCATGTTGGTGGACCCACACACTTGGCACATGTTCCCTTCCACCCCCATACATGTACACAACAGATAGAATATAAAACACACTTACCTGTCCTCACGGCTGGCTGCTGGGACACATAGCCCCCAACTCCCTCTACCTGCTCCGTCTGCAGGCAGCGGGCAACCACCTTCTCCTCCTCAGTCAGGCGGACAGGGCAGGGTGGGCCCCCTCCAGTGCCCCTGGCATGCCGAGCTATGGCAGCCAGCTTGCCCTTCACATGACGCCGCAGGTCATTCATTTTCTTCTGAATGTCCTGCGGTGTCCAGACCTCATGAGAGAGGGCATTGACCTGGCACGCGACCCTCATAAGTATTTGGTCCCTCCGGGACTTGCTGGTCCGGGCACTGTCAGCACCATGGAGCCGCGAGTCATACTTCTCCATGGCCCTCACGACAATGGCCCTCTCCTCTGGGGAGAAATTCTTCTTCCTCCTCTCCTTAACCGCGGTTGTCATCTTGTCCAGCACAAACTTTGGCCGTCACTATCAAAAAAATGGGAGACGTTTGCGCTGCACGGGCGCATGTGTGGGCGCATTATATACCCTGCGCCGGCGCATCGTAGGGAGGCTTTGCGCATGCGCAGAAGGCATCCACGTCACGGCGCGGGTCAACCACGTCATGGCGCGGGTCATCCATGTCACGGCGCATGCTCCGTTCGTCCCGGCCTGCATTTGCATGGGGTCACGCTTCATTATAATGCAACACGCCCACTTTCCTCCTACTTTGGAGTTGCGCCGGATTACGCCCATGATTTTACGCGACGCAGGCGCATCTTGGAGCGCATTTACTTAGGGAATACGGTACTTGCCACTCCGTGTTACGTCGGCGTAGTGCATCTGAGATGCGCAACGCCTGCATAATTAGGCGCGCATCTACGAGAATCTGGCCCAGTAAGTCTAGATCTCCTCCCACCATCAATTACCACATTACCAACTTACCTCAGACTTACGTTGTCCTCTTTCTTTCCCTACAGCTCCCGGAGGGGGCGACTCGGCTGCCGGCCATCGTTGACTCCGGGGCTTGCAGTTGCTTTTGGACTCCGCCCTGGCTCAGAAGCTGCATGTCCCCTGTCGTCCTAAGGACTTCCACTTACAGATCCATTTGGCAGATGGCTCTCTACCCCGCTCAGGACTGGTTACCCATGAAACCCTGCCTATTCTCGCCGTCTTGGATACCGGTCATCTAGAGTACCTGTGCCTAGACCTTATCCAGTCTCCATTGTCCACCATCATTCTGCGGCTCCCATGGCTACAAGCACACCAACCCAGTATAGACTGGTGCGAGAAAGAAATTAAATTCCCTTCAGCTTATTGTGCTCAACATTGTCTCATACCCACTAAATCCGCCTGTTCTACCTTGATGCCGGCGCCAGAAGACCTTCAACACGTCCCCTCAGTTTACGTGGATTTCCGGGATGTTTTTGACAAACAGCAGGCAGACCGTCTCCCACCACACCGGTCATACGATTGTCCCATCGACCTGCTGCCTGGTTCTAAGATCCCTTTCGGGAGGATCTTTCCCTTATCAGAGACTGAATTAGTAGCCCTCAAGGCTAATATCAATGAAAACGTAGAAAAAAAGTTTATTCGCCCTTCTTCTTCCCCAGCCGGGGCAGGAATCTTTTTTGTCGAAAAAAAGGATGGCTCCCTCAGGCCCTGCATCGACTATCGAGAGTTGAATAAAATTACTATCAAAAACCGGTATCCGTTACCCCTTATCCCAGAACTTTTTTAGCGACTCCGTTCAGCCCAGGTCTTCTCCAAACTTGACCTCCGGGGGGCCTACAACCTCGTCCGAATCAGTCCCGGGGATGAGTGGAAGACAGCCTTCAGGTCAAGGTTTGGCCATTTTGAATACTTGATGATGCCCTTCGGGCTCTGTAATGCCCCTGCCACGTTCCAGCACCTGGTGAACGACATCTTCCGCCAGTTCCTGGATGACTTCCTAGTCGTCTATTTAGATGACATCCTCATCTTCTCAGTGTCCCTTGAAGTGCACCGGGTCCACGTTAAACAAGTCTTGGCCATCCTCAGAAAACATAAATTATACCTTAAAGCTGAGAAATGCGAATTTGAAAAGACCACAATTCAGTTTTTGGGCTTTGTCATCTCTACTAATGGGATATCCATGGACCTGCAAAAGGTCAAGGCCGTCCAGGACTGGCCAGCACCGGCCGACAAAAAGGGGGTACAGCGGTTTATTGGCTTTGCCAACTTCTACCGAAGATTCATTGCCGGCTTTTCGTCCATTGTGTCCCCTATTACCAAACTAACCCAGCAGGGGTGCCGTTTCCACTGGTCTCAGGAAGCACAGGAGGCATTCACCAAACTTAAAACCCTGTTTTCGTCGGCACCTGTTCTAAAACACCCGGACCCAACCTTGCCCTTTATCCTGGAGGTGGACGCCTCGGAAACCGCCATTGGAGCTATCCTGTCGCAGAGACAGGGACCTAAATCCCTGCTACACCCTGTAGCCTACACTTCACGGAAACTAAACCCTCCGGAAAGAAACTATGACGTCGGGGACCGGGAACTGCTGGCTATTAAGTTTGCACTAGAGGAATGGAGATATCTCTTGGAAGACGCCCTTCACCCCATTCTGATTTTTACGGACCATAAAAACTTGGAGTACTTACGATCGGCCAAGCGCTTAAGACCAAGACAAGCTCGTTGGGCCTTGTTCTTCACCCGTTTTCATTTCCACATCACCTTCAGACCTGTGTCAAAGAATGGGAAAGCAGACGCCCTCTCCAGAATGTTCACTGAAACGCCCGGTCCGCTAGAGCCTAGTACCATCTTAACTCCCAGGAATTTTTTTCTCGTTTCTCAAGTTGACTTTCTTACCTCTCTTAAGAGGGCTTCCGACCAATGCACCGATCAGTTGGCACTCTCTCTGGAAAAACATGACGGGTTACTGTGGTCAAGGGGCAAAGTCTTTGTACCTACGGAAATAAGGCAGTTGGTGTTAAGCACATTCCACGATCATAAGCTGGTGGGCTACTTTGGAGCACGGAAGACCT
The DNA here is from genome assembly GCA_029574335.1 of Rana kukunoris. NCBI lineage: Eukaryota > Metazoa > Chordata > Amphibia > Anura > Ranidae > Rana > Rana kukunoris. Next base: position 65,183,817 of record CM056049.1, read on the forward strand.
CGGAGCTGATCGGACGCTCCTTCTGGTGGCCGAAGTGGAAATTAGACTGTAAAAATTATGTGTCTTCTTGTACCCGCTGCCAGCGCTGCAAGGGTCCAAACACCAAGTCCTGGGGCCTACTCAGACCTCTCCCCGTTCCGGAGCGCCCATGGACAGATATTTCAATGGATTTCATTGTGGACCTGCCTCCCTCCGAAGGTTTTACTACAATCCTAGTGGTGATTGATCGACTGTCCAAATTAGCACACTTCTTGTCCATGATTGGTACACCCTCCGCGGCTGAGACAGCCAACATTTTTTTTAAGGAAATTATAAGACTCCATGGGGCACCCAAGAACATTGTGTCTGATAGGGGTGTGCAATTTACCTCCAAGTTCTGGAAGGAACTCTGCAAGTCACTAGAAATTAAGATCTGCCTCTCGTCCGCCTACCACCCGCAGTCCAATGGCCAGACAGAGAGGACCAACCAAACGTTGGAGCAATACCTCCGTTGTTTTTGTTCATCATCTCAAAATGACTGGGTATCTTTGCTGCCATCGGCAGAGTTTGCCTATAACAATTCCATTCACTCGTCTACTAACCAAACTCCATTCTGGGCCAACCTTGGATACCATCCCTCCTTTCTTCCTGACTCTATTCCTGAAACATCGGTCCCAGCTGTCCAGGACCGCATAGTTGCTATGCAACAACATTTCCAAAAACTCAAGGAGACCATGCAGCAAGCCCAAAAAAGTTAAAAGAAGTTTTACGACAAGGGGAGGAAGGAGTGCCCGAACTTTGTAGTTGGAGAAAAGGTCTGGTTATCGGCCGCAAACCTCAAATTACCAATCCCTTCCCGGAAACTGGGCCCTAGATTCATCGGCCCATTTAAAATCATGCGGAAGATCAACCGCGTGGCTTTTGAATTGGAACTACCAAACTTCTACAGGATCCACCCTGTCTTCCATGCATCCCTGCTCAAGCCTGTCATACCAAATCCTTTCACCGGGAGAGAAGAACTCCCACCTCCTCCAGTGGAGGTCGAAGGACAAAAGGATTTCGAGGTGGAGTCCATCCTGAGCTGTAGAAAAAGGGGGAGGCAACTGCAGTACTTAATCAAGTGGAAAGGTTACCCCCCTGAGGACAATTCCTGGGAGCCTTCCAGAAATTTACATGCCCCTCGGCTGATCCGAACTTTTCATCGGGAACATCCGGAGTTGATGGACAGTTTGGGCGTCCAGAGCCCGCCCCTTGGGGGGGGGCACTGTCAGGGCACCAGCGCTGTCCGATCCTTTAGAGCCGCACTATCGCGGCCGTTTACTTTGGGCGCACGCATGCGCAGCTCGGGCACATGCGTGCACGGCATAGGCGCGCGGCACGGACGCCCACAGGCACGCTCCCCATCCAGCCAATCAGCGGCTTAGGCGGGCTATTTAAGCCATCCTCTTCCCCCTGTCTGGTTGCTGGCTTGTCACAGCTTCTGAGTGTATTTGCTACCTACGACCTTTGATCCTGATTCCTCTGACCTTGGCTATCGTTTACCGGACTGCTGTCTTCTCCCGCCCTTGACCTCTGGCTCTGAACTTTTGGACTTCCTGCTCTCTCCGACCCTCCTGACCACGGCCTGTTTCCCAGATTATCTTCTGCCTGTTTCCTGTTTGAGCTACCCGGACTTCCGGACCACCTCTGTGAGCTTCTTACACTGACCCCAGTGACCCGCTTCCAGTCCAGTCTCGGCTCTACAGATCCAGCCTGCATCTGCCTGTCGGTACTGGTGCCTCCTGGTGCATCCGTCCCCCTGTACCCACTCCAGGGGGCGGTCCGCGCTAGGTCGCAAAGGGAGCCGCCCTCAGCATCTTGGCCTTGGTGAGTTTATCCTTACAAGCGTCATATGAGGCCCCCACCACTTCCATCACATATGTCATCTGCCACCATCAAAGACCAAGGACACCGCCGTTACACCGCTGCTATGACGACCCATATCCAGGAACCTGAAAGAGAAGAAAACAAATAAACAATACGACATATGCAGAACACAGGGAGGGTGGGTGGGAAAAACTGCCTCCTTCTGTCTCACTCCACATGAACTGTTCCCTGCATTCCCCTCCTCCTCCTTATATATAGCTCCTCCCTTTCCACCAACTTTCTCATCCTGTCACCTCCCCTCCACATCTCCTCTATCGAAAACTCTTTCATGGCTCACTTTACACTTAGTCATGCCAGGCCCTCCATTATCTTTCTCTTAGTTTTTCTCCACTCCTGGCCTCCCTGGTATGCCTACCTCATTGGGCACTTCAGTATGAACACTCAGAAAACTTTTTCACAAATGTGTGTTGGAGATATCTTGGGGGACTGCTTGTGTACTGATTTCAACTACTTTAGTAAAATAACTTGTTCAGTTTAACAGACAACCAGTTTGGGGTTTCATCTTCCATATTCCGAAGACAGTGGTATTCTGGATGGCAAAGCGGTTTGCGGTGGTTTTAACCCTTTCTTGGCCGCTAGCAGGGGTAAAAGTGACCTGTTAGGGGCCAAATATTGACGGTAAAGCACCGCTAAAATAAGCGGCACTTTACCGACGATGGCACCCCCGCCCCTGTGTGAAAGGGGCCTTAAGTCCATATATTAAAAAGAGGAAAAAAAGATTGTGAAAAAACTGATTGTGAGAAAAAGTGATGATGATGGTGTCATGGACCATGAAATACTGAAGTGTTTCTACATGAAATCCTAATTCATGTATTACAGGAGATTTTATTCTGAACCCCAGCCAGGTCAACAGACTCATAAGAGATACTCATTGTCCATTGTGTGATAACCCTATCTAAAGACTTTTGATTATCAGGTGTAAATTACTTCTGCCCTGTCACAACTCTCCAGACAGTTCCATTGTTTTGTGGCTGGCCATTGTGTACATTGATTGCCCCCCTGGGGCTTTTGTCTGAATACACATCAGTCTTTCTATTCAAACCCTTTCTGACCAATCTCTGCTGTGTCATTTTCAAGTCCTCATTTGCATGGAAGGTGGACCTGATGGGAAACTGATGGGACTATAAAAAGGACCAATAGGAAGGCGGTTGTTGGGGACGGGATGTTCCAAATCCTGTATAAAAGTGTGCTGTGTACTTTCAATAAAGTGTGTCCTGTTTACATCCAGCATTAAGCCTTGGCTCATGTATGGATTTTTCTGCGATTCCAGGGATATTCCTACTCGTGGAATATTGGGTGATTTTCTTTTATGGAAGAAGAAGGGAATGCTTGACGGGGATATGTTCTACGACCGTCACAGATGGTAAGTCCATTGACATAGTAAGTTCCATCCACCTTCACCAGGAAAGAGAAGGAAGGAGAGGGAAGTTCTCAATCTGAAGAAAAATTCCACTCTGTATGTGGGAGCCCTTACCCGAACTGGTAGACCCCCCTAAAGTAAGGTGACCAGATTTTTAAAATTAAATCCGGGGACATATTTTTTTTTTACTAGTAGTGGCGGCAATCAGTGACTCTCTGCACGTCGCCGCCCGCCTCACAGCCTGTCCAGTCTTACCCTCCGAGCCCCCGCTACTACTGGGTGGGGAGCGGAGGAAGATCACTCCGCCAGGGAAGGCAAGGAGATAAGCAGGCAGGCGGCTGGCCGGGACTTGAGCCAAGGCAGAAGAACATGCGAGCGGAGCTGAATGGGCATGTGTCGGAAACTGTAGAAATATCCCCTCCGCTCCGACCAGCTCATGATCATCAGAAAGGGGCACAGATGATGGAAAAAAATACACCCCCCATAGCTAGAGCTGTGTAATTCAGACTTTTCTTTTTTAATTCTGCACTAACTGTCTTTGAAATTGCCTCAGCCCCTGTTCAAATCCAATCCGAGGCCAAAACCGGGGACAGACTTGGTCCGGGGACAGTGTCCTTAATCCGGGGACTGTCCCCTGAAACCGGGGATGTCTGGTCACCCTACCCCAGTGTTTCTCAATTCCAGTCCTCACGCCCCCCCAACAGGTCATGTTTTCAGGATTTCCAGAAATCCTCTGCGATACTCAATAAGGGAACAAACAGAGAATTCAGTCTGGAGATGCGCACTCTCTACCAGCACTGGGCTCCTCTCTGCTGCGTGTCTGGAGGTAAGACTGGAAGCCTCAGGCCATGTATCCTTCACCAGGAACAAAGTGCGCAGTTCTCAGAAAGCCTTTGTACTGCTAGAGATAGCAGAAAGGGAAGCAGCAGGGACAGCTGGGCACTGCCCTTCACCTGCCAGCCTGGCATTGCATGCTGCAATGCCTGACCCCTTCCAGCCCACCTCCAGTGCTGGTAGAGAGTGCGCATCCCCAGACTGAAGTCTCTGTTCGTTCCCTCATTGAGTATCTGGGGGGATTTCTGACTATGCCAGGAGGATTCCGGTGACACGGGAGACCTACTAGTCCCTGCAGAGGGCTAAATCTGCTGGCGTTTATGACTTTGCTCTTTAGGGGGTCCACCAGTATTTATTATTTTCCTGGCTTTTAGTACTGAATAAAAAAAATATACACAAAACGCAGTCCCTAAAAACAATATGCTGCTGATATAGAGTCCTCTTGCAACTATGGATGTGGAAATTCCAGAGCGCCTCAGTACAGATCAGCAGCCACCAGATGGCGGTGTTGTACTTGTGGAAGATCACAGTCCTACATGTTTGTTAATTGTAAGGTTGCTAATAATTATGCAGCAAGACACACAAATAACAATTGTCTAAATGTGATTTGACAGCTGCGAGCATTTGAAAAGGTGTGTTGACTTTGAAGGCCCATTCTCCAGACAACCAAAATCATATATTTATGTTCTTTTCTGCTGTCTGATTAAATCCAGTTACCAGCACTGGATGGTATACAACATTATTTCAATTTTATATGAGCATTTCAGGCTTTGTTCCCCTTGTTATTGTTTGCTGTTCTATGCTGTTTATATTTGTATGTAACTATGCAGCGTGTTTTTGGAGGTAATGTATACAAAAGGCTGATTAATCTGCATAGGATTTTTTTTTTTTTTAAAGAAATCTTTTATTAAATTTTTTTAAAGTCACTGGGCCAGATTCTCAAAGCAGTTACGTCGGCGTATCATGAGATACACTGCGTTACTTCTAGGATGCGCCGGCGTATCTGCTTTCTGTATTCTGAAAGCAAGATACGCTGGAATATTGCTTAGATACGACCGGCGTAAGTCTCTTACACCGTCGTATCTTAGTTGCATATTTACGCTGGCCGCTAGGTGGCGCTTCTGCCGTTTTACGTATCGAATATGCAAATCAGCTAGATACGCCGATTTCCGAACGTACTTGCGCCCAGGGCATTACTTTTACGTCGTTTGCGTAAGCGTAAGTCCGGCGTAAAGTTACCCCTGCTATATGAGGCGTACGTGAGGTGTAGGTAATGTTAACCACTTAAGACCCGGACCAAAATGCAGGTAAAGGACCAGGCCCCTTTTTGCGATTGCGCGGTCATGCGACATGGCTCCCAAACAAAATTTGCGTCCTTTTCTTCCCACAAATAGAGCTTTCTTTTGGTGGTATTTGATCGCCTCTGCGATTTTTATTTTTTGCGCTATATACAAAAATAGAGCGAAATTTTTGAAAAAATATCTATATTTTTTACTTTTTGTTATAAGGAAAAACAAATAAACTACATTTTAGTCAAACATTTAGGCCAAATTTTTTTTAGCCACAGTAAAAATAAATCGCAATAAAAAAAAATAGCTACCTAGCAGGAACAGCGACACTAATACAGCGATCAGAAAAATGATCGCTTAGTGACGCTGTGTCACGTACCTGGTGGACGAGCCCGACGTGCAAGGAGTGGCTGCCCTTGCTCCTCTGATCCCGGGACCCCTGGTAGAGTGGACAGGGGGTGCGGGAGTGCAGAGTCGCACGAGCGCCGGTTGCAGCGCAGGTGCTGGGCCGGAAGGTGGCAAGTGTGGACTGTAGCTGCTGGTGGCAGGTGAAGACGACTGGAGACACAGGAATCACCAGAGCGGGGAGGTGTACCGTAGTCCAGTGGAGGTACGTCCCAGCAGGAGGGTCCGAGGCCGGCTAGCGGGTCAGGTGCAGGTGCAGTAGGCAAGGCAGAGTAAGAGTCAGACCGGATCGACAACAGATTGGCAGCAGCGGCTAAGAGGGTCAGGCAAGCGGATCGTCAGGCAGGCAATAGGTCAGGGCAGGCGGAAGGCAAGCGGAGTCAGGAACAGGCCGGGTTGTCAGGAACAGATTCAAGTAGGTTAGATACAGATAGTCTCAGGAACTGCTGTAGACCGGACAGCAAGAGGCAAACGCTGACAGCGAGTTTAAATGTCCTCTTTTGGCGCCAGAATGACGTTCGCGCGATGCGCGCGTACCGTTGCCGCGAATGCGCGCGCCCGCTCCCGTCGCAATGCCGTGATCGCGATGCGCGCGCCCTTGCCGCGAATGCGCGTGTCCCGATCGCGCTGACGCGCCGCTAGCGCCATCTGGTGGCCGAAGTTGTTCATGACATTGCCCCCCTCCAATGGGCAGCCTCCGGATGCCCAACCGGGATATTTCCAGCGGGTGGGAGTCTTTAAATGACTGGATTAGTCTTTCAGCGTGTATATTGTCCTCCGGTTCCCATGAGTTCTCCTCGGGTCCATACCCTTTCCATTTGACGAGGAATTGAACTTGGTTGCGTCTTTTCCTGCAATCCAGGATGGATTCAACCTCAAATTCCTCCTCGCCATCTACTAGAACCGGCTCCGGCGGACCTGTGTTCCTCTCAGGAAAGGGATCGGCAACGACTGGTTTAAGCAGGGCCACATGGAAGACCGGGTGAATGCGGAAGGTTTCTGGCAACTCAAGTTCGTAGGCAACCTCATTTATCTTCCTCTTGACAGGAAAAGGGCCCACAAACCTAGGGCCTAGTTTCTTCGAGGGGCATGCAAGTTTTAAATTCAGGGTAGACAAATAAACCTTAGTTCCAGGTTCCAAGTTGAGTTCCCCTCTTCTTTTCTTGTCAAAGATTTCTTTATTACGTTCTTGTGTCTTAGACATTGTCTCCTGCAGAATCTTATTATTTGTGTCGAAGAAGGTCAGAGTTTCCTGGACGGCGGGTACCGAACACTCCGGGACGGAATTAGACAAGAACAAGGGATGGAAGCCGTAGTTCGCATAGAAGGGCGATTGTTTGGTGGCAGAGTGGACGGAATTATTGTATGCGAATTCCGCCAGGGGTAGTAGGGACACCCAATCTTCCTGCGAGAAGGAGGAGAAGCAGCGAAGATACTGTTCGAGTGTCTGATTCGTTCTCTCTGTCTGCCCGTTTGATTGCGGATGGTATGCTGATGAGAATGATAGACCAATCTTGAGACTGCTGCAAAGTGCCTTCCAAAACCTGGAGGTGAATTGCACCCCTCGATCAGACACGATATCCACAGGAACACCGTGAAGCCTAACCACTTCCTTGATAAAGGCTTTGGCCGTCTCCGGGGCGGAGGGTGTACCCTTCAAAGGTATAAAGTGTGCCATCTTTGAGAGTCTGTCTACTACCACAAAGACAGTGGTGAAACCCTCTGACGGAGGAAGCTCCACGATGAAATCCATGGAGATCATTCTCCATGGTCTTTCTGGTACTGATAGTGGTTTCAGGAGTCCCCAGGCTCTGAGCTTGCTCCCCTTGTTTCGAGTGCACGTGGTGCAAGATTCCACATAGTCCCTGCAATCCTTCAGGAGCTGGGGCCACCAAAAGGAGCGTTGCAAGAGTTCCGAAGTTTTGTGTACCCCGAAATGGCCCGCCAGCTTGTGGTCATGGCAAGAACTCAGGACACTGACCCGTAGGTCTTCAGGTACGAAGATCTTGTCCTGATGCCAAAGTAAACCGTCCCTAGATTGTAGTTCCAGACTTGAAGAAGGGGGAATCTCAGCAGAGGCTTGCCTGATTTGGGGCAATAGGTCCCTTTGTAGTAGCAGGAAGTTTCCTGAAGGCAGGATGGTATCCGGGGGGTTGGAAGACTCTGAGCTGCCATACATGCGGGATAGGGCGTCAGGCTTAGTATTCTTGGACCCTGGTCTGTAAGTGATGTGAAAGGAAAACCTTGTAAAAAAAAGTGCCCACCTGGCCTGGCGCGGTTTAAGTCTCTTGGCCGCCTTCAAATATTCCAGGTTCTTGTGGTCTGTGTAAATCAAGATTGGGTGCGCTGCGCCTTCCAGGAGGTACCGCCATTGCTCCAGAGCGGCCTTTATTGCCAGCAGTTCTCGGTCCCCTACATCATAATTTCTCTCAGCTGTTGACAGTTTACGGGAAAAGAAGGCGACAGGGTGTAAGAGAGCCTTGGAGCCCTGTCTTTGAGATAGCACTGCCCCGACCGCCGTTTCGGAAGCATCTACTTCTAAGATGTAGGGCAGGTTTGCATCGGGATGCCTGAGGACGGATGCAGAGGTGAACAAGTCTTTCAGAGCTTCAAAGGCCGCCTGGGCTTCTGGTGTCCAGCGGAACCGGGTAGTTTGTTTAGTTAGATCGGTTATTGGAGAAATTATACTGGAGAAGGCCCTGATGAACTTCCTGTAGAAATTCGCAAAGCCGATGAAACGCTGAACGCCCTTCTTGTCTACAGGCGCTGGCCAATCACGGATTGCGGAGACCTTCTTGGGATCCATTTCCACCCCCTTTACTGAGATTATGAGCCCCAGGAATTGTATGCTCGAGCGTTCGAACTCGCATTTCTCAGGCTTGGCATAAAGTCCGTGAGTTCGGAGTCGCTCGAGCACGTTTTTGACATGTTCCCGATGTTTCTCCAGGGAAGGGGAGAAAATTAAGATGTCGTCCAAGTAAACGATCACAAAGAGGTCGAGGAAGTCTCTGAAGATGTCATTCACAAAGTGTTGGAACGTCGCTGGGGCGTTGCAAAGTCCGAAGGGCATAACTAAATATTCGAAGTGTCCGAAACGGGTACGGAAGGCGGTCTTCCACTCGTCCCCTTCACGTATGCGGACCAAGTTGTAGGCCCCGCGGAGATCTAATTTAGTAAAGATGACCGCGGCCCCCAGACGTTGGAACAGCTCAGGTACCAGGGGCAGCGGATACCGGTTCTTGATGGTGATTTTGTTGAGTTCCCGGTAATCCACACAGGGACGAAGAGAATGGTCTTTCTTTTCAACAAAGAAGATCCCCGCTCCCGCTGGTGATGTGGATGGGCGGATGAATTTCTTTCTTAGACTGTCCTCAATGTAGGTCTTCAAAGTCTCAAGTTCAAGACCCGTTAGGGGAAAGATCCTACCGAAAGGGACTTCGGCCCCCGGGAGAAGTTCAATGGGGCAGTCGTAGGACCTATGGGGCGGAAGGGTCTCTGCTCCCTTCTTACTGAAGACATCCAGGTAGTCGTGATAAATTTCAGGGACAGATTGGCGGGTTTCAGCATCAGAGTCCATGCAGAGTAAGGACGGAGGCGGAGATACTACTTGCAGGCAGTGCTGTTGGCAATAAGGAGATTGGAAGCTGATCTCTCCCGTGGTCCAGTTGACCCGTGGGTTGTGGACCTGTAGCCACGGCAAGCCCAGTATGACAGGGAACAGGGGGGAGTCAATCACATCCAGGCGCAGTAGTTCATGGTGGTTGCCAGCGATGGTGGTGGCTAAAGGCTGGGTTTCCCGGGTAACCGGTCCGGATCTTAACGTGGAGCCATCAGCTAAGTATACAGAGAGTCCAGTAGCCCTAGGGCGAAGAGGGATTTGATGTCTGGAGGCGAAGGCTTGATCCAAGAAGCAGCTGCAGGCTCCCGAATCAATAATGGCGCTGACTTGGATAGTCTTTTCTGGAAGCTGGAAGAAAACGGGAACAGCTAGGTGAGTGGAATTGCCTGGGAGAACAGGTAAGTGAACAGATGACGTGGACAGACACTTACGGAGCTTTGCGGGACAGGTCCTCACGTAGTGGCCAGCTTCCCCGCAATACAGACACAAGTTGTTGGCCCTACGGCGTTGGCGTTCCTCAGGGGTGAGGGAAGGACGGAGGAGGCCTAATTGCATCGGCTCAGAGGTATCAGGGGCAGATGAGGCAGTCGGAGTTGATAGAGCTGGATTGGAAACGGTCGGTACCCGTGGCAACATCCAGACAGGGCGAGATGGGGCCGTGGCCCTTTCAGTTCTGCGCTCCCTCAGACGCCGGTCAATCTGAATGGTCAGGTTAATTAACGCTTCCAAAGTTCCTGGGACTCCTACCCGGGCCAGTTCGTCCTTGAGTGATTCGGAAAGACCTAGGCGGAACTGGTAACAGAGAGCCGCATCATTCCACCTTGTATCCGAACTCCATCTGCGGAATTCGGACACGTAGTCCTCAGCTGGCCGGCGACCCTGCTGTAGAGCGTGCAGGGCAGCTTCCGCGGAGGCGGTCTGATGAGGATCTTCATATAGCAAGGACATAGCCTGAAAGAAGGTGGTCAGATCATCAAGTGCAATGTCCTTTTGTTCCATCAGGCGATGGGCCCAGGCTTGCGGTTCGCCCGAAAGTAGTGCGATGACAAAACCGACTTTAGTAGCTTCTAGGGAGAAAGTCCGTGGCTGTAGGGCGAAGTAAAGTTCGCAAGCATTGCGGAAGGCCCGATATTTACTACGTTCTCCGGAGAACCTTTCTGGCGTAGGGACTTTTGGTTCAGGTGGCAGCATGATGACAGAGGGAGACGTGGATGTGCCGGAAGCAGCAGAGGTGGAGGCGGGAGCAGATAACGCCTGGACGCGATTTTCCAAACGCGTGTAGCCCTCTTGCAGGGTACGGACTGCTTGAGTCAGTCCATCCAGGTGGCGACAAAGTTCTTGCATAGGATCCACTCCCTGCGCGGGCTCGGTCATGGCTGTCCGGTACTGTCACGTACCTGGTGGACGAGCCCGACGTGCAAGGAGTGGCTGCCCTTGCTCCTCTGATCCCGGGACCCCTGGTAGAGTGGACAGGGGGTGCGGGAGTGCAGAGTCGCACGAGCGCCGGTTGCAGCGCAGGTGCTGGGCCGGAAGGTGGCAAGTGTGGACTGTAGCTGCTGGTGGCAGGTGAAGACGACTGGAGACACAGGAATCACCAGAGCGGGGAGGTGTACCGTAGTCCAGTGGAGGTACGTCCCAGCAGGAGGGTCCGAGGCCGGCTAGCGGGTCAGGTGCAGGTGCAGTAGGCAAGGCAGAGTAAGAGTCAGACCGGATCGACAACAGATTGGCAGCAGCGGCTAAGAGGGTCAGGCAAGCGGATCGTCAGGCAGGCAATAGGTCAGGGCAGGCGGAAGGCAAGCGGAGTCAGGAACAGGCCGGGTTGTCAGGAACAGATTCAAGTAGGTTAGATACAGATAGTCTCAGGAACTGCTGTAGACCGGACAGCAAGAGGCAAACGCTGACAGCGAGTTTAAATGTCCTCTTTTGGCGCCAGAATGACGTTCGCGCGATGCGCGCGTACCGTTGCCGCGAATGCGCGCGCCCGCTCCCGTCGCAATGCCGTGATCGCGATGCGCGCGCCCTTGCCGCGAATGCGCGTGTCCCGATCGCGCTGACGCGCCGCTAGCGCCATCTGGTGGCCGAAGTTGTTCATGACACGCTGGCAATAGGGAGTGAAAGGGTTAACTAGGGAGGTGATCAAGGGGTTAAAACGTTATTAGGGGGGGTACAGGGGCTACCCTGGACCTAACACTAATTGGCTGTCACACTGACACTAAATACAGTGATCATACATATATGATCACTGCATTCAGTGACACTGTGACAAGGGGGGGGGGGGGTGATTGCAAGGGGTTAAGTGTGCCTGCGTGTCCTGGTGTCAGTGTAGTGTTGTGCAGACTTACTGTGCGATGTGATCTCTTCTCGATTGAAAAAAACGCAGAGAGCAGAGATCACATCACTTCCCTCTTCCTGTGTTTACACAGGAGGAGGAAGTGACACACAGGCGAGCGTGCGCATTGGCTGGGAGCGATCCGAAGGGGGCGGAAAAAAATGAACCGCCGCACCCTCAGCACGGATCGCTCGCACAGCCACCGGGACCGTCGCATGTACCGGGGGGGTACCGGACCCCCGACCTACCTCAAGGCAGCCACGTACAGGTACGTTGATGTGCCTGTCCGTGCCATTCTGCCGACGTAAATGTACATGCGGCGGTCCTTAAGGGGTTAAGTATGGACGTCGGGACAGCGTGAAATTTTCCGTCGTTTGCGTAAAACGTTCGCGAATAGGGCTTTGCGTAAGTTGCGTTCACGCTGAAACTAATGAGTACTTGCGGCGTAATTTTGAGCATGCGCACTGGGATACGTACACGGACGGCGCATGCGCAAAGCGGCAGTTACGTGGGGTCACGATTCATTTACATGGATCACGCCCCCTACCTGCCTATTTTGAATTAGGCGCGGTTACGTCGGCCCATTTACGCTACGCCGCCGTAACTTTGGGTGCAACTTCTTTGAGAATACTGAACTTGCGTCCGAAGTTGCTGTGGCGTAGCGTAAATACGATACGCCCCGCTCGAAGTTACGCCGCCCTACGAGAATCTGGCCCACTGAGTTCCAAAAATGTTGGTCAACATTGGTCCTAGCAAGAAAAGAGAAGTGACAAAAGCTGGCCATACACTAGTACATTTTCAAATGTTTTTGTGAACATTTGTGCAAAAATTTTCAGTATATTTGATGGCTTGACTAATGTCGGTCGAAAGTACTTCAAAATGTAATTGTTTTTCTTTTATTGTATTTATTTCTTTATATATAATTACACAAGAGCATGTAAATACAAGTAGAGAAAATCACAGCTACAAAGATAAGGCACAGTATAGGGTTTGAAAAAACAAAAAACTCAATTTCACAAGAGACATAAGGGTCACAACATGCTGTAGGTAAGGGGAGAAAACTCATAACCACTTCAATACCAGGCACTTCCTGCCCAAGCCAATTTTTAGCTTTCTGCGCTGTTGCTGTTTAAATGACATATCATTTTTTATAATGTTATAATTTTTATAATTTTTTTTATAATTTTTTTTTATACATTTTTCCCCCCAAAAATAGAGCTTTCTTTTGGTGGTATTTGATCACCCCTGCAGTTTTTATTTTTTGCTTTAAAGACTTGCTTTAAAGACTTTAACCACTTGTCATCTGCCCGCCGTCAAATGACGGCGGGCAGACGACTCCATTGTTCTGACATCACGTCATATGACGTGATGTCCCTTTAAAGCCGCGGGCGGGCATAGGGACACAATCGGTCACCTTCCCCAGTCACCCCCCCTCCCCCTACAGTTAGAACACTCATAGGACACACATTTAACCCCTTCCCCGCCCCCTAGTGGTTAACCCCTTCACTGCCAGTCACATTTATACAGTAATCAATGCATATTTATAGCATTTTTCACTGTATAAATGTAAATGGTCCCAAAAATGTCAGAAAAGTGTCCGAAATGTCCGCCATAACGTCGCAGTCCCAATAAAAAAATCGCAGATCGCCGCCATTAATAGTAAAAAAAAAAAATGCCATAAACTATCCCCTATTTTGTAAACGCTATAAATTTTGCGCAAACCAACCGATAAACGCTTATTGCATTTTTTTTTTACCAAAAATATGTAGAAGAATACGTATCGGCCTAAACTGAGGGAAAAAAATATTTTTTTTATATATTTTTTGGGGTTATTTATTATAGCAAAAAGACAAAAATATTGCATTTTTTTAAAAATTGACGCTCTATTTTTGTTTAGCGCAAAAAATAAAAACCGCAGAGGTGATCAAATACCACCAAAAGAAAGCTCTATTTGTAGGAAAAAAAGGACGCCAATTTTGTTTGGGAGCCACGTCGCACGACCGCGCAATTGTCAGTTAAAGCGACGCAGTGCGGGAAGCTTATATTTTGTCTGGGCAGGAAGGGGGTGTAGGTGCACAGTAGGTAAGTGGTTAAATCTGAAAAAAAAAAACGTTTTCTTTTGTTTCTGTTATAAAATGTTGTAAATAAGTACGTTTTCTCCTTCACTGATAGGCACTTATAAGGTGGCACCAATGAAGTGGCACTGATATGCGGCACTGATGGGTGGCACTGATATGCAGCACTAATGGGCATTGATAGGCGGCAATGATGGGCACTCCTGGGTGACACTGGTGGGCGGGCTCTGATGGACACTGATAGGCTGCAATGATGGGTACTTATTGGTGGCACTGCTGGGTACTGATAGGTGGCACTGCTGGGTACTGATGGGCATTGATACGTTGCACTGATGGGCATTAATATGCGGCACTGATAGGCATCCCTGGTTGCACTGACACTAGTAGGCATTGTGGGTGGGCACTGATTGGCAGCTGCCTGGGCATTGATTGGCAGCTGCCTGGGCACAGATTGGCAATTTCATGGTGGTCTAGGAGGCATACCCGGTGGTCCAGTGTGGTGGCCATCCTGGTGGTCCTCGGCAGCATCCTGGTGGTCCTGGGAGGGCATCCAAAGGGGGGGGGCTGCACTGATAAACAATCAGCACCGACCCCACCCTGTCAGAAGAGCAGCCAATCGGCTTGCCTTTACTCACGTCTGTCAGACGCGAGTGAGGAAAAGCCAATCAACGGCTCTTCCTGTTTACACTGTGATCAGCTGTGATTAGACAAGGCTGATCACGTGGTAAAGAGCCTACTTTTTGCTATAATAAATATCCTTATTTTTTTTTTTTTAAATACATATTTTTTTCCCAGTTTGGGCCGATATGTATTCTACATATTTTTGGTAAAAAAAAAAAAAATTGCAATAACGCAGAGTAATTGGTTTGCGCAAAGGTTATAGTGGCTACAAAATAGGGGATAGAATTCTTATTTTTTTTACTAGTAATACGGCGATCTGCGAATTTTGTCAGGACTGCGATATTGCTACGGACACATCGGACACTTTTGACACAACTGATCGTGTGTACGAGGCATGATTCCTTGGTGGGGGGGGGGGGGGGGTGAATGGCAGTGCTGGCAGGGAGTTGGGATGAGTGACAGTGCTGGTGGGGGGGTGGGATCAGTGGCAATGCTAGGGGGAGTTCTGATCTGCCAACTTAGGTGTTCTTGATCAAGGTCATCTGCTGATCTGAGAACTGTAGTGGGGACTTATAATGGCAATTATAATCACAGGTAGTGTTACTCACTGTGACTCCGGCTTTGTGGTGTCTCGTAGCAGTAACACAGATGCCGAAATCAGGAGATAGGGTCTCCTCCAGCCTTTCCCACTTCCCATTCCTCACCAGTCAGCTGACCTCTACTCTTTGACCCCCAGCCATGCCATTAACCGCGGGCTTCAGAAACAGCCCTGCTGGGTGGCTGCAAAAAGGCTGGGAGAGCAGCACAGGCTTCAGGAACAGCCCAAGATTTGGTGACCCCTGACAAATCGTCATTCTAACCCCCAGGTTGAGAACCACTGCCATAGGCTAACATGGAGAGGCATTTTTAAAGGGTCACTAAAGGGAAAAAAATGTTTTGCTGAAATGACTGTTTACAGGGTATAGAGACATAAAAGTTAACTGATTCCTTTTCAAAATGATAAAAAATAGATAAAAATCAATCATATAATGTGCCTGCAGGTTAGTTTCACTTTTGAACTGGCTTCATGTTTCTGTGAAGCAGAAATAGACACACAGAACAAAAACAAACAAATCCAGGGCAGTGTTTTGTTTTTAAAATTAATCTGATTGGTTCTGGGAAGTTTTAGACACACAGTAATGACAGCTCAGACCACCGTGAGAAAGCTCCCAGCACTGTGGTTATAAGGAAACAGACAAGCAGGAAGTGTGGAGAACAGAGCAGGATTACAGCAACATCAAAGCAAAAACGAACAATAAGGACATGAAACCAGTACTGCAGTAAGGTAAAGGAAGATATTTAGTAAAAAATATGGGGAATCTCGCGCCAAAAAATGAAAGGGAGGAGGGGGGGATACAATTGGTTGTAAATGAAAAGCTGCTCCCTAGATAATGCAGAGTGCTGGATTATAACTTGTGTACAAATGGGATAGGGGCGCTAAAGAATATATATGTGTGTATATATATATAAAGGTGCTATAGAATGGTAAAGGTAATGGTTAGGGTTGTCCAGATACCGATACTAGTATCGGTATCGGGACCGATACCAAGTATTTGCAGGAGTACTTGTACTCGCGCAAATGCTCCCGATACCTAAATAGAATACTTTTTTTGTATTTATTAACATGTTCTGTGAAAATTCTTTGCGTTTTTTACTACTGCGTGACAAGAAAATAATTTTTTTTTATTCATTTTTACTCATTTTTATTCTTTTATAATGTCTTGAGTTAGAGTTCTTTATAATTCTAAAGAAAATATCCTTAATCTGTATTGTGGTTTGAAAACTGTCACATGACATTTAAAAAAGGTATCGGTATTCGGTATCGGCGAGTACATGAAAAAAAGTATCGGTACTTGTACTCGGTCCTAAAAAAGTGGTATCGGGACAACCCTAGTAATGGTGATCACTAAGAACTAGCTGTAAACAATCACATGCATATAAAGTAAATTACAGCAAACAACAAAGCTGTGATAATACAAACAAATAAATGTGCAATGTGCGATAGACAATATTGTGTCTAGTTGAAGTCCGTGTACAAAACTGTTGCACCAGCGGTAATGTGCAATACAAAAGTTTAAAGTGCTCCGTGCTCAAAAAATCTTCCAATTAATAGTTCCACCTTCACCAAAAAAGAAGATCACCCTGAGTGGGGATAGATGGCTCCTTACCAGATGGTGTTGACCTATTAATTAAAATAAGGTCAATTGAGCTTGTGAGTCAACCTGCTTGTCATGGACAATCCAATATCACTTGATAGGCATGTTTGCGGGCATCATAAAAGAGAAAAAAAAAACAGCCTCCATAGTGTAAAACGGTTTATTATATTTAAAAGAAAAATTACAGTGCCGAGTGGCCTCTTACTTGTGGTGGTGCCCGTATCCCGGCACTGAGGCTGTAGGCTTGTAGGGATAATGGAGAGAGCTACGATCGTTGGCTGTAAAGCCGGCGTGCGTTCCACCGCCGTCGGCCAGGAAACCAGAAGACCGGAAGTGTGTACGTTAGTGCGTGCCCAGAGGCGGTACCTGGGCACGCACTAACGTACACACTTTCATTTAGTGATCCTTTAAGCTGTGAAAAACTCTCCTAAAAGCAGCTGTAAAAATGTCTGTGGGCATGAGGCCTTAAAAATAATTAGCTTTGTGTGCATCTAGGAACAGATGAAGATGTTATTGATGTTGATCCTCTTTTAACATTTGAGAAATCATTTCATTTTGAGGGAATACGAGCCTCCCAGCGCTGGTGGAAATCCTGCATCCAAAGCTGTTTGCTTGGTCTTGACTGGTTATTCTACATAGGAAGGACAGGCAAAGCCAGATTTATGGGAATACTGGAGAGAAGCTCAGATTGCTTTCGTGCTCAGGTGGCAAATCTTCCATGCATCTGCCTTGGGTACGGCTGCAGAAATTGCCTGTCTATCCTGCCTCTTTATCCAATTTAATATTGCTACCTACGCAAATCACAAAATCCCAGAAAATACCTAATTTAGTAATTTTTCATTCCGTGACAATCTGGGGTTATTAGATAGTTAAAGCCGGCTAGCCTCTAAGTTTTCACACATGCTTAAAATATAAAATAGGTCTGGTTTCTCCGCGCTTACAAAAATATTGAAATGGAAATCTCTTGCAAACATATATCATGTTTCAAATTCAAATCATGAAAAAGAAACGTGAAACAGACAAACCGTGTTTATATAATGTTCATTGTAATGTACTCAAGTCAATTACAATTATGGGTTAGAAAAAGAAGTTCAAATACTAGAAAACTGTATCATGTACCATTAAGTTCCAGAATGCTAATTGTTTAACAAGCAAAGCCTATAATTGGTACTGATCACCATTTTGACTGTAAAGCCCTGTACACACGATCGGTTTGTCTGATGAAAACGGACCGATGGACTGTTTTCATCGAACAAACCGATCGTGTGTGAGCCCCATCGGTTTGTTTTCCATCGGTGAAAAAAAATAGAACTTGTTTTAAAAATTTCCTATGGATAAAAAAACGATAGAAAAAAACGATCGTCTGTGTGGAAGTCCATCGGTCAAAAATCCATGCATGCTCAGAATTAAGTTGACGCATGCTCGGAAGCATTGAACTTCATTTTTCTCAGCATGTCGTAGTGTTTTACGTCACCGCGTGAACTGCGCAAGACTGATGAAAGTCAGCTTCATCGGATATGCAACGAAAAAATCTTTTGGATTAGATTCCATCAGATATCTGATCGTGTACAGGGCATAACTGTGTCATGGACAAAGGCTGCATTAGGTGGAATTGGACTTTAATGTAATTTAAAATAATTTGCAAAGTTTTGAATCTGCAGTTTCATTAAAATAATACATGGGCTCCTGCCATAGGTGTGTGAACAAGGTGTGCCGATGTGTCTGGACACACCCTAATCACCCCAGGCTCATTAGTATTATCGCTCTGTGCGCGAGCAGGAAGATGGGAAAGATCTCCCTCGTACCCACTCTGCCATAAGAGAAGGGTTTACGCTCTTCTGTCCACTTTACATTGGGTGATCAATGATCAATCACATACACCTACACAGGTTGAACTGGATGGACTATTGTCTTTTTCAGCCTTACCGACTATGTATGTAACTATGACTATGTAATCTGCTGGGGTCATATATACACACACTGGCCCCTTTATTAGGTACACCTTGCTAGTACCGGGTTGGACCCCCTTTTGCCTTCAAAACTGTCTTAATTCCTTGTGGCATAGATTTAACAAGGTGTTGGAAACATTCCTCAGAGATTTTGGTCCATAGTGACATGATAGCGTCACACAGTTGCTGAAGATTTGTTAGCTGCACATCCATTAAGCGAATCTCGTGTTCCACCACATCACAAAGATGCTCTATTGGATCAAGATCTGGTGGCTGTTGAGGTCATTGGAGTAGAGTGACCTCATTGTCATGTTCAAAAAACCAGTGGGGATGACAATTATATCTGGCGTGGTTCTGGAGCTTTAAATCCTCTGTCTCTCACACTCCCTTTAATAGGCTCAGGAGAACCCAATACTTCTCATCCAATGGAAGATATATGAGGGAAGAGAATGGCAGAATCTAGTGCTCACTGTATTTAAAATAATTTATTTCCTATATCAAATCAGTAAAACAAACAGGTAGACGTCTTCAGTAGATTCCACAGTAAAGGCAATCTTAGGTAGAAGTCTACACCTTGACGCAATGCGTTTAGGGGGTGGAGCCTATGTACTGACATCACATTGCACCCGATTTTGGTGGAATCAAGGTTTTTATGCTTGCTCAGCTAGAACGGCTTGAAGAGACACTCTTGCGAGTGTTTTACCTATTTGATATGGGAAATAAATTATTTTAAATACAGAGGGCACTAGATTCTGCCATTCTGTTTCCTCATATATGAGAGGTATCAGGTATTGGATGCCTATTATTGAAGGGAGTGGGAGAGACGGAGGATTTAAAGTGGTAGTAAACTCTGTACTACCACTTTAACCTACAGGTAAGCCTATAATAAGGTAAGCCCTGAAGGAGTTGCTGGTTAAGATGGGATGGCGTTCTATCTCGTGGCTCTGATGAAGTGTCTAGGGTGAGTGATGCGTGCAATAGCAGTGAAGGAATGTCCGCAATTAGGAAGTCTCTTTATATGTGCTCTTTATTACCCAGCCGGGTAAAAACAAGTAACAGGTGATAGAAATGGATAAATAAAGTTTGGAAGGAGAATAGCAGATTCAGGCCTTGGATAGGGAAACAGTCCTGTCTCCGTGAACAATTAGCTTCTCTCACCACTCCAGCCAGAGTGGGTATAGCATACCTGGACAGGTCTCTCTCACCGACCCGGCAGCCAGAGTATCACTCGGAACTTGAAAGGAGGTCTCTCTCACAGACTCTTTCAGGGTAAATTTTCAGGAAAGCGCCTCTGCTTCCCTGATCGAGGTTTTAGAGGTGCCCCTCCTTGGTAAAGTTTGGCCTGAATCCTTCCGTTAACGTCGCCCAGGTACCGACTCAGAGAGGAGTCAATACCTCAGTGTCCAGTACCTTGATCCCCGGTGGTTCGTCTCAATACCGCCAGCCTCTCAATGGCGCTCCTCAACTGGACCTCCCACCGAACAGCTAAACTCGCTTGGGATCTTTGAAGCAGGAACTCAGTCGATCACTGAGTTCCCATCCTGTATGAGTGTCCCAGGCCCAGGATCCCGGAACAACGCGTAGCACCTACGCCCCAGCCAGGTAGGCCTTAACGCTCGGGCCGCGGTGATGTGGTCACCGTAAAGGTGGGTGCCACACTTCAGGAACCAAGACCCAGCTAAGATGGCGTCTGCTTCATAAGTACCCTCTCCCAGCATGCCCAGTGAGGCCCTAGCCTCCTGATTGGCTGCTGGTAAGAGCACCCAAACCTCAGCTTCCACTGCTGCCACCTGTCTGTCGCATCTGGGGTGGAACTACACCCCAGGTATGACAGAATGAGCCCACAGCACAGCCAAGGTGAAACAGAGAGCCTTACCTTAATCAGAATTGAGATCAGAGTCACTTAGGCGGCGTACACACGACCAAGGTTCTCGCTAGAAACCAGCGAGAACCTCGCTGGGAGCTGCATTCCAGCGATAAACCTCGGCCGTGTGTACGCTCCTGGCTCGCCCCGCCCGTCGGGATTCCCGTTGAGCGAATAGAGAGCAGGCTCTCTATTTGCTCGACGGCCCGCCTGGATGAATGGCTGGTTGCCATTCCCGACGGGCGGGTCACCGATTTCGATGGCCGGGCGAGAGCCTCGACGGGCGGCACTACAAACCTGCAAAAAATTACACTCTCTCTGTTCTCTCTAACCACCACTGCAACACACTACACAAGACGGACTTGCAGGCGGCCTTTTATAGTGTGGGGCGTGTACTAAACCCCCTGGGCCATAATTGGCCAAACCCACCCTGGCTTTTCCCAATTATGGCTCTCCATTTTTTGCGCGCTGTGATTGGCCAAGCATGCGGGTCATAGTGCATGCTTGGCCAATCATCAGCCAGCAATGCCGCAGTGAATTATGGTCTGTGAAACGTAACTCGAATTTGGAGCGAACGACTCGTTTTGTTCGTATTTCGACGAATGATCGAACATACGATGTTCGAGTTGAACATGAGTTCGACTCGAATACGAAGCTCATCCCTAATTACAAGCAAACAGATCACAGGTGAGGATGGTTACCTTTAACCACTTAAGCCCCGGAACCAATATGCTGCTAAATGCCCAGAGGCGTTTTTACAATTCGGCACTGCGTCGCTTTAACAGACAATTGCGTGGTCGTGCGACGTGGCTCCCAAACAAAATTCACGTCCTTTTCTTCCCACAAATAGAGCTTTCTTTTGATGGTATTTGATTGCCACTGCGATTTTAATTTTTTGAGGCTATAAACAAAAATAGCGAAATTTTTGAAAAAAAAACAATATTTTTTACTTTTTGTTATAAGAAAAATGGAATAAACTAAATTTTAGTCAAACATTTAGGCCAAAATCTATTCAACTACATGTCTTTAGTAAAAAAAAAATGCAATAAATTTTTTTTTGCTACCTAGCGGCAACAGCGACACTAATACAGCTTAGGGACGCTGGTAATAGGGGGTGAAAGGGTTAACTAGGGCGGGGATTAAGGGGTTAAACCTTTATTATGGGGGGGTACGGGGCTACCCTGGACCTAACACTAACTGTCTGTCACAGTAACTGTCACACTGACACTAAATGCAGTGATCAGTAAATATATGATCACTGCAATCAGTGACAGTGTGACAGGGGGGTGGGTGATCACAAGGGGTTAAATGTGCCTATGTGTACTGGTGTCAGTGTAGTGTTAGGTGCGACTTACTGTGAGTCTTCTATCCTCTCTTGACGGATTGAAAATACCGCCGAGAGGAAAGCTGCATCACTTCCTCTGCCAGTGTTTACATTACACAGGCAGAGGAAGTGACACGGCGGAGGCTCAGGGGATTGGCTGGGAGCGATCACAAGAGGGCGGACAGAAACGAATAGCCGCCCCCCTCAGCACGGATCGGTCCCGCAGGTAAGCCGCATGCAGCGGAGGGGGTCCCAATCGGACCCCCGACCCGCTAGAAGGCAGGGACGTATATATACGCCCATCTGCCTGTACGTGCCATTCTGTGGACGTACATAGTCGTGCGGTGGGCGTTAAGTTAATAGTCTTTCAAACCCCTTTGTGTCAACCTGTGTGCATGTTATCAGGCCAAAATCAGCAGGGTATGTAAAGGGTATGTAAAGTTGCTGGGCTGCTTTGCAACTGATCCGTAGGTGCAGAGCAGTTTACCTGCGGGTTACCTGCACTGAGCCATAGAGTTCGGTTATTACCTGCGAGTTTAGTGAGCTTTCTGAAAGTGCACCAAACCTGCATATATATATATATATATATATATATATATATATATATATATATATATATATATATATGATATAGAAGTCTATTGCAAAGTGCAGGAAAGCCAAAAGGTACACTGCGTTGCACTCGCGGTTTGGGTAAACCGCAGCGCATCATTGTGAAAGCAGCCTTGGAGCCCCTTTTACATGGTCAGTCCGACCAATTGGACCCTTCATTCACCTCTAAATAGTGGGAGCCATAAACCAACTTGTGTCCTACCTCCAATCCGATCCGCAAAAAAGTATAGTGGGCTGTGTCCTTGTCCGCTCTGCATATGCAGAGCAGACACGGACATGCTATCCACCCGCTCCGCTCATTGTGGCCCACGACCGGTTACCAAGTCGCTTAAGTGGCCCTCGCTCTTCAAAAAGTTGGGCACCCCTGGTCTAACAGATAGGATGAAGCATAACGTTTTCATAAAATCTCTGTGTCCTGGTCTTGTGTTATCTCTAGATTTATGTTAGGATGACCCCTGGCTGTAGGAAATTTATCATACAGTAAAGACATGTTCCAGACTCTCCGTTATTCCAGTAAATGATAAAGAAGGTGAGAGGTTACAGAACTGGTATCTGTGACAGGAAACAGGCAATGGACTGTACTGCAACTATACAGAAACAGAAAGGGACTGTCTGAACATAAGATCTGTTGTAAAATCTAGTAAATAACAAAACATTAACTGGAATTCAATGCATGACCTTAACTGGTGACGACTGACAATGTACAAGTAGAGGAAAAGCAATGTTGAGAAATTCCCTTAAAAATAGGAGTTTATTTAACAAATTGGCTTCATAAATGTAAACAGGCAAGACTTGAGTTGGGCCCACTTAACTGATGGCTCAGCACCAGAGCATGTCAATATAGTTTGATTCCTCAATTTGGGATTTCACCTCTCATGGATCCCAGGAATAGTGAAGAAAATATTCTTCTCTTCTAGGAAAACATATGTATAAACTTTTCAAGTATGTGCACAAGTCTCCTCCATATACCAAACACCAGATATGTACGTATACTAGGGTGACCACGTGTCCCGGATTGCCCGGGACAGTCCCGCATTTTGCAGGTCTGTCCCGGGCACACTCATTCCAGGACAATACAGTGTCCCGGAATGAAACTGACACAGCCACCCCCCGGGCCAATCTGATGCCTCCAAAAAAGGCCACCACATTACTGCTTTACTTACTGACAGTACTTGTCCTGGCCGGGAATACCTGGAGGAGCACGTTCCCGCCTCCTGCTTGTGATTGGAGAAATCATAAATCTCGCCTCTTGTGTCCAATCACTGTGCTGTGATTCATTACAGCACAAGCTGATTTTTGGGAAGTGAGGGTGTCCCTGAATGGTAGTTTGGAAATGTGGTCACCCTAACATATACTTACCCAGCCATATTCCTTCACTACTTCCTTACACTACTGGAGGCAGTGGCGGCTGGTGCTCAAAATTTTTGGGGGGGCGCAAACGAAAAAAAAAATATTGCAGCCTCACTGTGCCCATCACATGCAGCCACTGTGCCATGCCACCAAATGTAGCCACTGTGCCATGCCACCAAATGCAGCCACTGTGCCATCAATTGTCACCACTGTGCCATGCCATCAAATGCAGCCACTGTGCCATCAATTGTCACCACTGTGCCATGCCATCAAATGCAGCTACTGTGCCCATCAATTGTCACCAATGTGCCATGCCATCATATGCAGTCACTGTGCCATCAATTGTCACCAATGTGCTATGCCATCATTTGCAGTCACTGTGCCATCAATTGTCACCTCTCTGCCATGCCATCAAATGCAGTCACTGTGCCATCAATTGTCACCTCTCTGTCATGCCATCATATTCAGTCACTGTCCTATCAATTGTCACCACTGTGCCCGGCCTGTGCTCATTGTTGCCTCTGTGCCCCATGATGCCACTGTGCCCCATGCTTCTACTGTGCCCCATGCTGCCACTGTGCCCCATGCTGCCACTGTGCCCCATGCTGCCACTGTGCCCCATGCTGCCCCTTTCCCTGTAAAAAAATCACTTACCTGACGCTTCCATGTCCTCCCTCGATGTCTTCTGCCGCCCTGGAGAAGCTTCAGCCAATCAAGTTCCTGAAAACCAGAATCCGGGAACCTGATTGGCTGAAACGGCTGTCAGTCTAATGCAAGGACCGCAGATTGTCTGCGCTCCGAGCATAGACTTCCGAGAGCCGGAGGGCGGGACTGGAAAAGCCTATCAGAGCCACTGGCTTTGATAGGCAGTTCCCCTCAGCCAACCAGCTGTCGCTATTCGGGTAACCGGCGTCCCATGTCCGGTTATACGAATAGACCAGGCAGCTGGCAACAGTAACACACGTCCAATGCATAGCATTGAACGTGTGTTACTTGCGAGAGGGGGTGGCGCTGCAGCGCCCTCTATAGACGGCCGCCAGAACTTCGGCTAAAATGTCAAAATGACATTTTAGCCGAATAAAAGTTCTTAAAGGGCCCGTTTTTTTTTTTTTTTAATTTTTTTTTTCTTTGTGACTGCGGGAGGGGGGGCGGCGCCCGTGCGCCCATATGGGCAGGCCGCCACTGACTGGAGGCCTTGCTAATGGAGTGGAGCTTCCAGGTATGGAGGAGCCCATGACCTCCCCTATGTGGCAGTGCTCGGGCCTGAGCAGCCAGTCATCAGGCCTGAACACTGCCATGTATAGCATGTGCCATGTGGTCATACCTATGTCTAAGTTCTGACAACTGTATTCCGCTGTTTGCTGTGGCTTGTATTTTTTGGACTATTACCTCTTTTTTAATAAAGGCATTGATTTCGAGTGCGGCTGTCCAGAATTTTCTCTTCATCCTTTTGACCACTGAAGCATGGACAGGCAGAAACGGAGAATGTCTGGAAGTAGATGGCCAAAAGTAAGATTGGGGTTCATTTACTAAAATAGGAGAATGCAAAATCTGGTGCAGCTTTGCATATAAACCATTCAGCTTCCAGGTTTTATTGTCAAAGCTTAAAGGGTCACTAAAGGAAAACATTTTTTTGCTGAAATGACTGTTTACAGGGTATAGAGACATAAAAGTTAACTGATTCCTTTTAAAAATGATTACAAATAGATAAAAATCAATCATATAATGTGCCTCTAGTTTCACTTTCGTTTTTAAACTGGTTTCATGTTTCTGTGAAGTACAGAAGACACACAGAACAAAAACAAACAAATCCAGGGCAGTGTTTTGTTTTTAAAATGAATCTGATTGGTTTTGAGGAGTTTTAGACACACAGCTTAGACCACAGTGAAAAGCTGCCATGAGATTTTATATAAGGAGCCAGACAAGCAGGAAGTGATGAGATCAGAGCAGAATTACAGCAACTTCAAAGCTAAAAACGAACAATGAGAACATGAAACAGCACTGCATTAAGGTAAAGGAAGCTATTTAGCTAAAAAAAAAATCCTTTAGTGACTCTTTAATTGAACAAGCTAAAGTTAAAATCTGATTGGCTATCATGCACAGATGCACAAGCTTTTGTATTCTCCAGTTTTAGTGAGTTCTCCCCTATGTCCCAAAACTTACATCTTATAAAGTCCACTTAGGATTCCTTTGTTGCAGCTATTACATGCCCTGTATTCTCTATAGTCAAGCCAACACAACTTATCACAGAGTACAAAGCAGTGTAGCGCTGGAAAAAATAAACCATATATGCCAATGGGTAAAATAACAATAAATGTGAAATCAATCAATAATCAGTCCACATGTGAAAAAAAACCAAATCGATCAATAATAATAATACAGTCCACAAGTGAGAAATTCCAAAAGAGAAAAGAATTCCAATAAGTTCAAAGTAAAACATCCAATGTGAGGAGAAGTGTAGATAAGTCCAATACGTGAAGATAACCCGTCACCAAGGGATACATTTAAGGCTTACCGGAAAGCCAGTGACCACCCTTCTCAGGGGGTCAAACAGGCTAGATAGATAAGTGAGTCCCACCAGGACGTTAGGGAATCCTTCTGTCTCTCCCGAACCACAACAGCTCAACTCTACAGCTCCAGATGATCCACGGATGCTTCCGGGTTAATCCACAGGTGCTCACCAGGATATGGTAAGCATACACTCAGAGGTGCAAAATTATTAAAGCGGGGGTTCACCCTAAAACATCTCTGTCCCATCCCATCCAGCATACTGGCGGCAGCTACAGTATGCTGTTTTTTTATTTTTATTCGCTGTACTTACTCTGTAATCGTTAATTTTATTTTCTCCCTCCCGCGGAGAATAGGCGTTCCTAGGAAGAGGGCTACATGATTGACGTTCGGCTATGGTGCGTCACGCCCTCCTAAAATAGCCGAAAGAGGACTCGGCTATATACGGCGCCTGCGCAGTCAGCTCCTAGGTCTGTGCGCAGGCGCCGTATAGCGATGTGAAGAGCCGAGTCCTAGTCTGGCTATTTTCGGAAGGTGTGACGCGCCATTGCCGCACGTCAATCATGTAGCCCTCTTCCTAGGAACGCCTATACCCCGCGGGAGGGAGAAAATAAAATTAACGATTACACAGTAAGTACAGCGATTTAAAAAAAAACAGCATACTGTAGCTGACACCAGTATGCTGGATGGGATGGGACAGATGTTTTTTAGGGTGAACCCCCGCTTTAAGGCCAGGTGTGATGGACCACTGAATCAGACCCTAGACAAGCTGCAGCAGGGAGAAGAACAATTAACATCTAATGTTTGCTTTAATGTTTCAAACCCTATTCCACCTTTATGACCATGTTTCATGTTACACCCATATTTAGGGTGCAACATGAAACATGGTCACATTCCACAGCCTATTCATTCTTATAGAAGGGGATAGCATGGCAATGGCCTCATCAGTGTGTTACTGCTCCTTCATTGTCCAGTCACAAGCTGGGTTGAGTTGGCAACAGAACCTTAGCTGCAGTAGAGAACTGTGAGGTCACTGACCTGTCAGTGTTGTCAGGTAGGGGTGCTGCGATCACAGCACTGGCTAAATAGAATTTCAAATCCTTTGCAGGTTTTTCCCAGTCGCAAGTCGTGCCGCTGTATTTTGAATGACTTGTAGAACAAGCGATTTGGTACTTTGGGAGTCCGAGGTAAAGGGAGTTTGCATACCCGAGTCTGGAGTTGATTTTTGCTCCCACCACAACTGCAGTGTCTTCTTTCGGGATAAAGGGAATGAGTCTATGTAGCAGGCGCAGCAGATGGTGGGATCCGCTGTCTACTGAACTTATTTGTGCATCCATTGTCATGTTGGAGTCAAAAGTGACTCCAAGACTTTCGACTTTGGTGCTTGGGGCGATGGTTTGTCCCAGAATGGGCGGGGGTGTTAACGTTGTTGTGGGAAGTCTCTTTCGGTTGGCGTGGAACAGAAGAAGTTCTGTTTTTGAGGCATTGGGCCAGATTCACAGAGAATTGCCCTGGCGCAGTGTATCAGAGATACACTACGCCACCGTATTTTACCTGGCTCTAAGTCTAATCCAGGAAGATTTCAGCCCGTAAGGTACGGCTGCTTAGTGTATTTCTCGCGGCGGAATCGAAATACGCGATTAGGGGGCGTGAATCATTTAAATTAGGCGCGTCCCCACGGCGTTTGAACTGCGCACGCTCCGTTCAGAAATTTCCCACCGTACATTGCGCGAAATTACGTCGGAACGTCATACTTAACATGGCAAGTCTAACTATAGACCGGATAATAGCAGCTTTAACTATACGCTGGAAAAAGCCGACTAGCGACGGCGTTAGAGAATGCGACGGCCGATCGTAACTACGTGGATCGCCGTAAAAAGCTAATTTGCATACCCGACGCAGAAAACGACGCAAACTCCACCCAGCGGGCGCAAAAAGATTGCAGCGTAGATCCGACGGCATATGAAGACGTAAGCCTGTCGGATCGAAGCCCGAAGCCGTCATATCATGGTTTGAGGATTCAAACTAATGATACGACGCGGGTAATTTGAAAGTACGCCGGCGTATCAGGAGATATACACCGGCGTACTAGCTCTGTGGATCTGGCCCATCGAGTTTAAGGTAACTCTCTGTCATCCAATTCTCTATCAGAGTGAAGCCCCGTACACACGGCCGAGGTTCTCGGCAGAAACCAGCAAAAACCTCGCTGGCATCCTGATTCTGCCGACAACCGCGGCCGTGTATACGGATTCGGCGAGCATCCCGTCGGGAATGCCGTCGAGCCGAAATAGAGAGCAGGTTCTTTATTTGCTTGACGGCCCGTCGGGATGAATGGCTGGTCGCCTTTCCCGACGGGCGGGTCGCCGAATCTGACGGCCGGTCGAGAACCTCGACGGGCGGAACGATGTGTTCTGCCTGTCGAGGTTCTCTGCCGTGTGTACGCGGCCTAAGGCATTTCTCTAGTCCGAGATAATGATCATTTTTGTTGCTGATGCGAAAGTAAAGTTGGGTGTCATCCGCGTAGGAATGGTAGAGTAACTTCTGGTTACCGATGATTACGAAAAGAGGGCGGAGATAGATATTGAATAGTATGGGCGACAAGGGGGATCCCTTAGGGAATCCGCATGACACTGTGCGTTTTTCAGAAGTAAAAGGACCTAGTTCCACTATTTGAGATCGGTTTGTGTTTCCAGATGCACTGTATACATAAGTATTGCACATTCTATCACCTGACCTCATGCCAATACCGCACCATCTTTGTTAAAGGGGTAGTTCCCCCAAAAACCT
Organism: Rana kukunoris; assembly: GCA_029574335.1. Lineage (NCBI taxonomy): Eukaryota > Metazoa > Chordata > Amphibia > Anura > Ranidae > Rana > Rana kukunoris. Next base: position 65,212,843 of record CM056049.1, read on the forward strand.
TTTTTTTAACATTGATTGAGGCTCGTTTTGTCAAGGGGAATCGGGTGTTTTATTTTTAGAATCGAAGCAATACTTACCGTTGCATCGTCTCCGTCGCTTCCGGGTATGATCGTCTGGTCTAGGCGTTCCTATTTGATTGACAGGCTTCTGACGGTCGCATACATCGCGTCACTAGTAGCCGAAAGAAGCCGAGCGCCGGTGCGGCTCTATACTCCGCCTGCGCACCGTCGTTCGGCTACTTTCGGAAAATCGTGACGCGATGTATCCGACCATCGGAAGCCTGCCAATCAAATAGGAACGCCCTTCCCCGAAGACAATACCCGGAAGCGACGGAGACGATGCATCTCTAAAACGGTAAGTATTGCTTTGATTCTGAAAATAATACTTACCGTTTTACAGATGCATCGTCTCCGTCGCTTCCGGGTATGATCGTCTGGTCTGGGCGTGCCTATTTGATTGACAGGCTTCCGACGGTCGCATACATCGCGTCACGAGTAGCCGAAAGAAGCCGAGCGACGGTGCGGCTCTACTGTATACTGCGCCTGCGCACCGTCGTTCGGCTACTTTCGGAAAATCGTGACGTGATGTATGCGACCTCGGAAGCCTGTCAATCAAATAGGCACGCCTATAGTCGGAGCCCATACCCGGAAGCGTCGGAGACGATGCATCTGTAAAACGGTAAGTACGGCTTCATTTCTAAAAAAAAAAAACCTGATTCCCCTTGACATAACGAGCATGAATAAATGTTAAAAAAAAGGTTTTTGGGGGAACTACCCCTTTAAGTCGAAAACTAAGGACCAAAGGGGCGAGTCATGGACTTTTTAGGCACAATTAAAAGGTCCATGACTCGCCCGTTTGGTCCTTAGTTTTCAAATATATTTAGGGCGTTGGCACATCAACTACTACCCATGTATCCGCAGTACCACTATGCGTGTTGATACATTTTTCCCTTATTTCAATCTTTGTTAAGTCCTTAGCTGCAGAAACAATGCCAGATCTTTAAGAAATGCCCATAGTAATATATCTTTTAACAATGCTTGTTTGTAATAAAGAAAATCCCTTCCTCATCAAGTGTATGCTTGTGAAATTTCTATCTTTATTGGACTGTAGCCGCGCATTCATGGATTCTATTCTCATCTGTCATCTGTCAGCATTATTTGAAGCTGACTGGTGAGTGTGTCTCCTACTGAAGAGGCTCCAGGGGTGAATAAAAGTTCTATGTTGTAGCTAAGTCAGGGTCATTCATCAAAATCCAAAAGATCTATTAAATGGTGACAGTTGACATGACAAAGCTGATCTCATCTAGTTTATGCATTCATCTCTCCTGACAAGTTACACAATCTTACAGTGAATTGTTCTATGTTTTCATTGCATGTAAACATTATCCTACACTGTACATGATGATGTCAGAGAGGCCACGACCGGACAAGCAGGAGTGGCAACAGTTGTGTAACAGGTAGAAATTGAGGAATAATGTAGGTTCTCCTAGTTATTCTTTACCTCTCTAGACAAAATGAGAGGGAGGGGACACACTGCATTGTTTAGTGTTAAAGGGGTTGTAAAGGTTTGTTTTTTATTTTCTAAATAGGTTCCTTTAAGCTTCACTTACATTTTCCTTCAACTTCCCTTCAAAATGTTTTTTTTTCTTTGTTTCCTTTGTCTGAATTTCTCACTTCCTGTTCCTCCTCAGTAAGCTGTTCAGGCTGACTAACCCCTCAGCCAGAATGGCTCGGATGATGGGGGCAAGCTTACTAAGGAGAAACAGGAAGTGAGAAAAAATTCAGTTAAAGAAAAAAACATTTAGAAGGGAAATCAAAGGAAAAGGATAGTGAACCAACAAGCTTAAGCACTAGCTTAAAGGAATCTATTTAGAAAATAAAAAACTAACCTTAACAACCACTTTAACCTGCCTAGCTGTATTCCCGAGTCTGGCTCGGGGTGGAATTTCAGCACCAATAGCGGTATCCCCGAGCCGATTTTTTTTCAAAAATGTCGCTCTATTTTTGTTTATAGCGCAAAAAATAAAAATTGCAGAGGTAATCAAATACCATCAAAAGAAAGCTCTATTTGTAGGAAGAAAAGGACGCAAATTTTGTTTGGGAGCCACGTTGCACGAGCGCGCAATTGTCTGTTAAAGCGACGCAGTGCCGAATTGTAAAAAAGCCTCTGGGCATTTAGCAGCATATTGGTCCGGTCCTTAAGTGGTTAAGATTGTAGTTTGTTTTTCTCACTGAGCATATGCGGCTACAAAGAAGAAAAAAGTGAGAAAAAAAAAAGAGAGAAATTAGCTCCCTCCATTACTCCCATTATATCTGTGGGGAGTGGTGTTCCCAATCTGCCCATATGTTGTTAAATCTATCCTGTTTATCTCTAATCTTATGCACCCATCTCTCTGGCCCCATTATTGAGTTGACTTATTTTTTCCATTCCATAAGGGAGGGGCGTGTGTTCTGTTTCCAATGCCTGGGTATTAGCATTTTAGCAGCGTTTAATAAGTGTTTATAGCTGTTTATAGATCCAGGTATCCCATGGAATAGAAAATGTATAGGTGATAATTCTATAGGTTGATTGGTCATCTTCTTAACCCACGGTGCTATTTCTTCCCAAAATGGTCTGATCTTTATACAAAACCACCAACTATGGAAAAGGATAGTGAACCAACAAGCTTAAGCACTAGCTTAAAGGAATCTATTTAGAAAATAAAAAACGAACCTTAACAACCCCTTTAACCTGCCTAGCGGTATTCCCCAGTCGGGCTTGGGGTGACATTTCAGCACCAATAGCGGTATCCCCGAGCCAGACTCGGGATTGCATCGCAGGATACAGGCAGGGAGTTACTTACCTTGTCCCTGGATCCTGCCATGCCTCCCCACTGTGTGATCGAGCTGTCTCCTCGCTTGATTCACACAGTGCTGAGTGCCACCGAGCTCCGTTCCCTGCGACGTTACGACGCACAGGGGCAGAGATCGGCACTAAATTCAAAAAGTTAAAACACAGTACACATACATTATACTGTATTAAATACACCCCCCCTTGTCCCTAGTGGTCAGCCCAGTGCCCTGCATGTACTTTTATATAATAGAAACTGTTCTTTCTGGGCCAGATTTTTGCAGGAGTTACGTCAGCGTATCTCGAGATACACCACGTAAATTCAAAGATGCGCCGGCGTATCTATTTTCTGTATTCAGAAAACAAGATACGCCGGAATTTTGCTTAGATACGAGCGGCGGAAGTCTCTTACGCCGTCGTATCTTAGTTGCATATTTACGCTGGCCGCTAGGTGGCGCTTCCGTCGATTTACGCATTGAATATGCAAATGAGCTAGATAGGCCGATTCCCGAACGTACTTGCGCCCGGTCGTCGTATTTTACGTCGTTTGCGTAAGCGTAAGTCCGGCGTAAAGTTACCTCCGCTATATGAGGCGTACGCAATGTTAAGTATGGACGTCTGGACAGCATAGAATTTTTGGTCGTTTATGTCTTTTGCGTAAATCGTTCATGTCGAAACCAATGAGTACTTGAGGCGTAATTTGGAGCATGCGCACTGGGATACGTCCACGGACGGCGCATGCGCCGTTCGGAAAAAGAGTCAATTACGTAGGGTCACGATTCATTTACATGGATCACGCCCCCTACCTGCCTATTTTGATTTAGGCGCGGTTACGCCGGCCCATTTACGCTACGCCGCCGTAACTTTGGGCGCAACTTCTTTGTGAATACGGTACCTGCCTCTCAAAGTCGCGGCGGCGTAGTGTAAATCTGTAGATTGTCCATAGCAACCAAAAAGTGTCCCTTTATGTCAAAAGTGCTTTTACACCAGCTAGAAAACAACGATAATTAATTAGAATCACTTGCAGAATTGAGTGATAGCGATTTGTTGGGAAATTCGTAATGAAACATTAAATCTAATGACAGCAACAATTCTGCAACTGAGCAAATTTCTGTGTTTTTGATTTGATTATATTAACGAATAATTTTTATTATTTTTATATTATTTGTTCTAATTATTTATAGTTATTTATTATATTATAATTTATGATTTTGGGTTTCTAACTTTATCATACTTGGGATGCCTACTAGACTCTTGTTTGAACAAAATTATGTGAGTTAATCCTAGGAATTAAAGGTCTACAATATAAAACGCCAAATTTCCATGCAAAATAAATCATAAAATCTGAAAGAATCATACCGCCAGGGAAGTTAAACTGCCACCTCTTATACTTAAAAACATCTAAATGATTTAAACTGCTTAAACTGATTGAATTAAATAGAATTTGTCAGACATTTTCTGTGTATATGGCCTGTATGCATGCATTTTAGAAAGTTTTCAGGGTGTTTCTACTTGTTGAATTAATTCAGTTTAAGAAGTTAAAGTTTATTGTCAATGATAAAACTTAAATAAATATTATTTCATTATTTAAATAAGATCTATCATTACATTTTTTTATTTTACATGTCTGTCCTCTATGTGACAAGGTAGATGTAGTACTTTGTCCCATGTTTCTAAGTGCTTTCCAATTTCTAGTTATGAAAATCAACCTACCACTCTTCCCATCTGCAACGGCTTCTTTCCAGGTTCGCAAGCTTCACCTATCTGATTGACTTAGTCGGCAATGACATCACTCCCGTGCATGCTGGCGGAAGTCGCTGTTTATATCACGGCTCTGAAGGCCATGACCCGGTGATGTCACAAGCTGCATCTAAATGTAAATGTATTTTATTGGTATAGAGTAGACCAACACAAAGTGGCACATAATTGTGAAGTGAAAGGAAAATGATAAATGGTTTTCAATTTTTTTTACAAATAAATCTGTGAAGTGTGGGGTACATTTGTATTCAGCCCCCCTGAGTCAATACTTTGTAGAACCACCTTTCGCTGCAATTACAGGTGCAAATCTTTTCGGGTATGTCTCTTGCCACCAGCTTTGCACATCTAGAAAGTGAAATTTTTGCCCATTCTTCTTTCCAAAATAGCTTGAGCTCTGTCAGATTGGATAGAGAGCTTCTGTGAACAGTGATTTTCTAGTCTTGCCACAGATTCTCAATTGGATTTAGGTCTGGACTTTGACTGGCCCATTCTAAGGCCCCTTACACACGACCAGTTTTCTCGGCAGAATTCAGCAAGAAACTCGATGGGAGACGTATTTTACCGAGAAAACCGTGTGTACACTTTTCGCCGAGAAAACTGCCGAGGAACTCATCGAGCCAAAAAGAGAGCATGTTCTCTATTTCCTCGACGGACAATGAGAAAATTTGGCTCGACAAGTTTTTTGACAGCCGAACAAGGAACTCGACGGGGAAAACGATGTGTTTTGCCCGTCGAGTTCCTCGGTCGTGTGTACGCGGCCTAACACATGAATATGATTTGATCTAAACCATTCCATTGTAGCTCTGGCTGTATGTTTAGGGTTGTTGTCCTGCTGGAAGGTGAACCTCCTCCCCAGTCTCAAGTCTTTTGCAGACTAACAGGTTTTCTTCTAAGATTGCCCTGTATTTGGCCCCATCAACCCTGACCAGCTTCTGTGTCCCTGCTGAAGAAAAGCATCCCCACAACATGATGCTGCCACCACCATGTTTTACGGTGAGGATGGTGTATTCAGGGTGATGTGCAGTGTTAGTTTTATGCCACACATAGTGTTTTGATCTTAAGCCAAAAAGTTACATTTTGGTTTCATCTGACTGGAGCACCTTCTTCCACATGTTTGATGTGTCCTTGTTGCAAACTGCAAACAGGACTTCTTATGGCTTTCTTTCAACAATGGCTTTCTTCCTGTCACTCTTTCATAAAGGCCAGATTTATGGAGTGCACGACTAATAGTTGTCATGTGGACAGATTCTTCCACCTGAGCTGTGGATCTTTGCAGCTCCTCCAGAGTTACCATGGGCTTCTTGGCTGCTTCTCTGAATAATGCTCTCCTTGCCCGGCCTGTCAGTTTAGGTGGACGGCCATGTCTTGGTAGGTTTGCAGTTGTGCCATACTCTTTCCATTTTCAGGTGGTGCTCTGAAAACAGTGCTTTGTGAGATGTTCAAAGCTTGGGGTATTTTTTTATAACCTAACCCTGCTTTAAACTTGTCCACAACTTTATCCCTGACCTATCTGGAGTGTTCCTTGGCCCTTATGGTGCTGTTCGTTCACTAAGGTTCTTTAACAAACCTCTGAGGGCTTCACACCTGACCTCATGCCAATACCGCACCATCTTTGTTAAAGGGGTAGTTCCCCCAAAAACCTTTTTTTTAACATTGATTGAGGCTCGTTTTGTCAAGGGGAATCGGGTGTTTTATTTTTAGAATCGAAGCAATACTTACCGTTGCATCGTCTCCGTCGCTTCCGGGTATGATCGTCTGGTCTAGGCGTTCCTATTTGATTGACAGGCTTCTGACGGTCGCATACATCGCGTCACTAGTAGCCGAAAGAAGCCGAGCGCCGGTGCGGCTCTATACTCCGCCTGCGCACCGTCGTTCGGCTACTTTCGGAAAATCGTGACGCGATGTATCCGACCATCGGAAGCCTGCCAATCAAATAGGAACGCCCTTCCCCGAAGACAATACCCGGAAGCGACGGAGACGATGCATCTCTAAAACGGTAAGTATTGCTTTGATTCTGAAAATAATACTTACCGTTTTACAGATGCATCGTCTCCGTCGCTTCCGGGTATGATCGTCTGGTCTGGGCGTGCCTATTTGATTGACAGGCTTCCGACGGTCGCATACATCGCGTCACGAGTAGCCGAAAGAAGCCGAGCGACGGTGCGGCTCTACTGTATACTGCGCCTGCGCACCGTCGTTCGGCTACTTTCGGAAAATCGTGACGTGATGTATGCGACCTCGGAAGCCTGTCAATCAAATAGGCACGCCTATAGTCGGAGCCCATACCCGGAAGCGTCGGAGACGATGCATCTGTAAAACGGTAAGTACGGCTTCATTTCTAAAAAAAAAAAACCTGATTCCCCTTGACATAACGAGCATGAATAAATGTTAAAAAAAAGGTTTTTGGGGGAACTACCCCTTTAAGTCGAAAACTAAGGACCAAAGGGGCGAGTCATGGACTTTTTAGGCACAATTAAAAGGTCCATGACTCGCCCGTTTGGTCCTTAGTTTTCAAATATATTTAGGGCGTTGGCACATCAACTACTACCCATGTATCCGCAGTACCACTATGCGTGTTGATACATTTTTCCCTTATTTCAATCTTTGTTAAGTCCTTAGCTGCAGAAACAATGCCAGATCTTTAAGAAATGCCCATAGTAATATATCTTTTAACAATGCTTGTTTGTAATAAAGAAAATCCCTTCCTCATCAAGTGTATGCTTGTGAAATTTCTATCTTTATTGGACTGTAGCCGCGCATTCATGGATTCTATTCTCATCTGTCATCTGTCAGCATTATTTGAAGCTGACTGGTGAGTGTGTCTCCTACTGAAGAGGCTCCAGGGGTGAATAAAAGTTCTATGTTGTAGCTAAGTCAGGGTCATTCATCAAAATCCAAAAGATCTATTAAATGGTGACAGTTGACATGACAAAGCTGATCTCATCTAGTTTATGCATTCATCTCTCCTGACAAGTTACACAATCTTACAGTGAATTGTTCTATGTTTTCATTGCATGTAAACATTATCCTACACTGTACATGATGATGTCAGAGAGGCCACGACCGGACAAGCAGGAGTGGCAACAGTTGTGTAACAGGTAGAAATTGAGGAATAATGTAGGTTCTCCTAGTTATTCTTTACCTCTCTAGACAAAATGAGAGGGAGGGGACACACTGCATTGTTTAGTGTTAAAGGGGTTGTAAAGGTTTGTTTTTTATTTTCTAAATAGGTTCCTTTAAGCTTCACTTACATTTTCCTTCAACTTCCCTTCAAAATGTTTTTTTTTCTTTGTTTCCTTTGTCTGAATTTCTCACTTCCTGTTCCTCCTCAGTAAGCTGTTCAGGCTGACTAACCCCTCAGCCAGAATGGCTCGGATGATGGGGGCAAGCTTACTAAGGAGAAACAGGAAGTGAGAAAAAATTCAGTTAAAGAAAAAAACATTTAGAAGGGAAATCAAAGGAAAAGGATAGTGAACCAACAAGCTTAAGCACTAGCTTAAAGGAATCTATTTAGAAAATAAAAAACTAACCTTAACAACCACTTTAACCTGCCTAGCTGTATTCCCGAGTCTGGCTCGGGGTGGAATTTCAGCACCAATAGCGGTATCCCCGAGCCGATTTTTTTTCAAAAATGTCGCTCTATTTTTGTTTATAGCGCAAAAAATAAAAATTGCAGAGGTAATCAAATACCATCAAAAGAAAGCTCTATTTGTAGGAAGAAAAGGACGCAAATTTTGTTTGGGAGCCACGTTGCACGAGCGCGCAATTGTCTGTTAAAGCGACGCAGTGCCGAATTGTAAAAAAGCCTCTGGGCATTTAGCAGCATATTGGTCCGGTCCTTAAGTGGTTAAGATTGTAGTTTGTTTTTCTCACTGAGCATATGCGGCTACAAAGAAGAAAAAAGTGAGAAAAAAAAAAGAGAGAAATTAGCTCCCTCCATTACTCCCATTATATCTGTGGGGAGTGGTGTTCCCAATCTGCCCATATGTTGTTAAATCTATCCTGTTTATCTCTAATCTTATGCACCCATCTCTCTGGCCCCATTATTGAGTTGACTTATTTTTTCCATTCCATAAGGGAGGGGCGTGTGTTCTGTTTCCAATGCCTGGGTATTAGCATTTTAGCAGCGTTTAATAAGTGTTTATAGCTGTTTATAGATCCAGGTATCCCATGGAATAGAAAATGTATAGGTGATAATTCTATAGGTTGATTGGTCATCTTCTTAACCCACGGTGCTATTTCTTCCCAAAATGGTCTGATCTTTATACAAAACCACCAACTATGGAAAAGGATAGTGAACCAACAAGCTTAAGCACTAGCTTAAAGGAATCTATTTAGAAAATAAAAAACGAACCTTAACAACCCCTTTAACCTGCCTAGCGGTATTCCCCAGTCGGGCTTGGGGTGACATTTCAGCACCAATAGCGGTATCCCCGAGCCAGACTCGGGATTGCATCGCAGGATACAGGCAGGGAGTTACTTACCTTGTCCCTGGATCCTGCCATGCCTCCCCACTGTGTGATCGAGCTGTCTCCTCGCTTGATTCACACAGTGCTGAGTGCCACCGAGCTCCGTTCCCTGCGACGTTACGACGCACAGGGGCAGAGATCGGCACTAAATTCAAAAAGTTAAAACACAGTACACATACATTATACTGTATTAAATACACCCCCCCTTGTCCCTAGTGGTCAGCCCAGTGCCCTGCATGTACTTTTATATAATAGAAACTGTTCTTTCTGGGCCAGATTTTTGCAGGAGTTACGTCAGCGTATCTCGAGATACACCACGTAAATTCAAAGATGCGCCGGCGTATCTATTTTCTGTATTCAGAAAACAAGATACGCCGGAATTTTGCTTAGATACGAGCGGCGGAAGTCTCTTACGCCGTCGTATCTTAGTTGCATATTTACGCTGGCCGCTAGGTGGCGCTTCCGTCGATTTACGCATTGAATATGCAAATGAGCTAGATAGGCCGATTCCCGAACGTACTTGCGCCCGGTCGTCGTATTTTACGTCGTTTGCGTAAGCGTAAGTCCGGCGTAAAGTTACCTCCGCTATATGAGGCGTACGCAATGTTAAGTATGGACGTCTGGACAGCATAGAATTTTTGGTCGTTTATGTCTTTTGCGTAAATCGTTCATGTCGAAACCAATGAGTACTTGAGGCGTAATTTGGAGCATGCGCACTGGGATACGTCCACGGACGGCGCATGCGCCGTTCGGAAAAAGAGTCAATTACGTAGGGTCACGATTCATTTACATGGATCACGCCCCCTACCTGCCTATTTTGATTTAGGCGCGGTTACGCCGGCCCATTTACGCTACGCCGCCGTAACTTTGGGCGCAACTTCTTTGTGAATACGGTACCTGCCTCTCAAAGTCGCGGCGGCGTAGTGTAAATCTGTAGATTGTCCATAGCAACCAAAAAGTGTCCCTTTATGTCAAAAGTGCTTTTACACCAGCTAGAAAACAACGATAATTAATTAGAATCACTTGCAGAATTGAGTGATAGCGATTTGTTGGGAAATTCGTAATGAAACATTAAATCTAATGACAGCAACAATTCTGCAACTGAGCAAATTTCTGTGTTTTTGATTTGATTATATTAACGAATAATTTTTATTATTTTTATATTATTTGTTCTAATTATTTATAGTTATTTATTATATTATAATTTATGATTTTGGGTTTCTAACTTTATCATACTTGGGATGCCTACTAGACTCTTGTTTGAACAAAATTATGTGAGTTAATCCTAGGAATTAAAGGTCCTACAATATAAAACGCCAAATTTCCATGCAAAATAAATCATAAAATCTGAAAGAATCATACCGCCAGGGAAGTTAAACTGCCACCTCTTATACTTAAAAACATCTAAATGATTTAAACTGCTTAAACTGATTGAATTAAATAGAATTTGTCAGACATTTTCTGTGTATATGGCCTGTATGCATGCATTTTAGAAAGTTTTCAGGGTGTTTCTACTTGTTGAATTAATTCAGTTTAAGAAGTTAAAGTTTATTGTCAATGATAAAACTTAAATAAATATTATTTCATTATTTAAATAAGATCTATCATTACATTTTTTTATTTTACATGTCTGTCCTCTATGTGACAAGGTAGATGTAGTACTTTGTCCCATGTTTCTAAGTGCTTTCCAATTTCTAGTTATGAAAATCAACCTACCACTCTTCCCATCTGCAACGGCTTCTTTCCAGGTTCGCAGGCTTCACCTATCTGATTGACTTAGTCGGCAATGACATCACTCCCGTGCATGCTGGCGGAAGTCGCTGTTTATATCACGGCTCTGAAGGCCATGACCCGGTGATGTCACAAGCTGCATCTAAATGTAAATGTATTTTATTGGTATAGAGTAGACCAACACAAAGTGGCACATAATTGTGAAGTGAAAGGAAAATGATAAATGGTTTTCAATTTTTTTTACAAATAAATCTGTGAAGTGTGGGGTACATTTGTATTCAGCCCCCCTGAGTCAATACTTTGTAGAACCACCTTTCGCTGCAATTACAGGTGCAAATCTTTTCGGGTATGTCTCTTGCCACCAGCTTTGCACATCTAGAAAGTGAAATTTTTGCCCATTCTTCTTTCCAAAATAGCTTGAGCTCTGTCAGATTGGATAGAGAGCTTCTGTGAACAGTGATTTTCTAGTCTTGCCACAGATTCTCAATTGGATTTAGGTCTGGACTTTGACTGGCCCATTCTAAGGCCCCTTACACACGACCAGTTTTCTCGGCAGAATTCAGCAAGAAACTCGATGGGAGACGTATTTTACCGAGAAAACCGTGTGTACACTTTTCGCCGAGAAAACTGCCGAGGAACTCATCGAGCCAAAAAGAGAGCATGTTCTCTATTTCCTCGACGGACAATGAGAAAATTTGGCTCGACAAGTTTTTTGACAGCCGAACAAGGAACTCGACGGGGAAAACGATGTGTTTTGCCCGTCGAGTTCCTCGGTCGTGTGTACGCGGCCTAACACATGAATATGATTTGATCTAAACCATTCCATTGTAGCTCTGGCTGTATGTTTAGGGTTGTTGTCCTGCTGGAAGGTGAACCTCCTCCCCAGTCTCAAGTCTTTTGCAGACTAACAGGTTTTCTTCTAAGATTGCCCTGTATTTGGCCCCATCAACCCTGACCAGCTTCTGTGTCCCTGCTGAAGAAAAGCATCCCCACAACATGATGCTGCCACCACCATGTTTTACGGTGAGGATGGTGTATTCAGGGTGATGTGCAGTGTTAGTTTTATGCCACACATAGTGTTTTGATCTTAAGCCAAAAAGTTACATTTTGGTTTCATCTGACTGGAGCACCTTCTTCCACATGTTTGATGTGTCCTTGTTGCAAACTGCAAACAGGACTTCTTATGGCTTTCTTTCAACAATGGCTTTCTTCCTGTCACTCTTTCATAAAGGCCAGATTTATGGAGTGCACGACTAATAGTTGTCATGTGGACAGATTCTTCCACCTGAGCTGTGGATCTTTGCAGCTCCTCCAGAGTTACCATGGGCTTCTTGGCTGCTTCTCTGAATAATGCTCTCCTTGCCCGGCCTGTCAGTTTAGGTGGACGGCCATGTCTTGGTAGGTTTGCAGTTGTACCATACTCTTTCCATTTTCAGGTGGTGCTCTGAAAACAGTGCTTTGTGAGATGTTCAAAGCTTGGGGTATTTTTTTATAACCTAACCCTGCTTTAAACTTGTCCACAACTTTATCCCTGACCTATCTGGAGTGTTCCTTGGCCCTTATGGTGCTGTTCGTTCACTAAGGTTCTTTAACAAACCTCTGAGGGCTTCACAGAACAGATGTATTTATACTGAGAATAAATTACACACAGATGGACTCTATTTACTAATTAGGTGACTTCTGAAAGCAATTGGTTCCAGAGGATTTTAGTAAGGGTATCAGATTAAAGGGGGCCCAATACAAATGCACGCCACACTTTTCAAATATTTATTTGTAAAATATTTTGAAAAACATTTATCGTTTTCCTTCCACTTCACAATTATGTGCCACTTTGTGTTGTTCTATCACATAAAATCCCAATAAAATACATTTACGTTTTTGGTTGTAACATGACAAAATGTGGAAAATTTCAAGGGGTATGAATACTTTTTCAAGGTACTGTATTTAAAGGATAGGTTCACACCTATGCAAATTGGATGAGGGTTTCTGTGCATGCAATTCGCATAGCAGGAGAATGTGACTGGTTTTCTATGGAGCCGGTGCACATATCTCCGCAGCAGGTCCGGTGCGAATTGCTGGAAAAACGTGTGCCTTTTTTGGTGCATTTCAGGTTCAAATTCAGCCCATAATTTGAGCTGAAATCAGACCTGAAAAAGTTAACCAGCACACACCGGACCCCTGCTGTGCAACGGATGTGGCGATAGTGTGAACCGAGACTAATACATTGCAGCTTACCAGTCCTTAGTAGTAGCTGCAATGGTTGTATTTTTTAGGCTTAGAACATTTTCAGCAAGTGCAGCAAATACCTGTTGACTTTTCTAGAAATGCACCATTTTCTTATGTAAACTACAAATGTTGTCCATGTGATGCAGATATATTTATAGTAGAGCCTGGGTGACAACCATGGCTCCCTCTAGATAAAGTCAAAGGGTAAATGTAGACACCAGGGGACAGGAAGTGTGTTATTTGCAGGATTAACAGGTGAAAATAAAGAAAAATTATGTAGTCACCATATCTACAGACTGGTAAACTGCAATATATTGTGTAGCGCCCCCTTACTTTCAGTATGGGCACTACGCTAAAGTTAGTTGGAATGGGAGAGTTACATTGCTCCCATTCATGATTTACCTAAATTGTAACCTCTGTCATTCCAGAAAGGTCCACTGGGTCAGTCTGCATTCTGGGGATGTGGTATCATCTCTGGTCGGCAGTTGGCGCCAGAGGGGTTTCTGGCAGAGCAAGTCTTCCCCAGCAGCCAATTGGAGGAGTTCTTCCCTCTCGGGGCATGCTGGGGAGGGATATAATTGTGATGGGTGTAATGTGTTCTAAAATCTTCGCAGGGTCCTGGTTCCAGGTGCGGCATCCATCTTCAGGGTGCACACATCCATGGACCCCGCCGGCGTGGCCCACCTGGCCAAGCTTACAGGCTTCACCGAGCCTCAACCGGAGGCAAAAGGAGATCCCAGTGACTTACTGGGTTCCCAGTTCTATTGAGAGGATCCCAGGCTGGGTGCCGTGCCATTGGGGGATCGGCTTGAGGGAAACCCGGAGGCAGGTTGTCCAACAGGGCTTGAACGAACCAATCGGGGATCTGGTGACTGGGATGCTGACAGGTGCTGTGCGCTTTACTGTATCCCGGAGGCCTGTGCTAGAGTCTGCTGGGAGGATTTGCTCTGTTCATCCACCTAATCTCATTTGAGGTAGTTGGCTTGTGGCAGAGGCCCTAGAGCCGAGTCTGGTTGAAAGACCTGTTCCTCCCAGGGATCCAAAGTGACGATTCGGCTGCCAGGTTTGGAAGAGGGACCTGTCCGTGTGCACTTGACCCACGTAGCAGAAGTGGCGACGAGTTTCGAAATTGGTACTACTGCAGGCAGGTCTGCCCTGTTCCTGTCCAGGCCTGACACCGCAAAGTTCTCCTCTTCTTTCATCAACCTTTTTCCTTCCTAACTGAAGTTGATGTTGGCTGTGTTGGCCCAGAAATAAAGCATTGAAAAACCTTTATTGACTGTCTGGACCTCCGCTTACTACTTTGTTCCTGCATCACACCCCTAGACAACGCTGGGGTAACTTAATGTGCCGATCCCAACAAATTAATCAGTGGCTCTTTCGAGGGTGGCGCTACAATTGCACTTTTGTTTACTTATCATAGGTATTTGTATAACAGTGACAATATATGCAGCACTTTACATGTATTGTACATTGATATCAGACCCTGCCTTCAAGGAGCTTACAATCTAAGGTCCCTAACTCACATTCATACATACAGTACAAGGGCCAATATTCTTACCAGCATGTCTTTGGAGTGTGGGAGGAAACCCACGCAGCCACAGGTAGAACATGCAAACTCCAGGCAGGTAGTGGCATGGTTGAGATTTGACCAGACCACCCTAGTGTTGCCAGACAGAAGTGCTAACCACTAATCCATGGTGCTGTCTGTTTTTGTATCTAAATAAACTTTGAATAGTCATAACTGTGATTTGCACTTCCACCTGACAGCACTAGGGTCACCCATTCAAATCCCAGGTATGTCACTCCAAAAACACGCTGGTAGGTTAATTGGCTCCTGTTTAAATTGGCCCTAGTATGTGTATATATGAATGTGAGTTAGGGACCTTTTATTGTAAGTTCCTTGACGGCAAGGACTGATGTAAATGTAAAATATACAGTATGTGTAAAACACTGGATAAATGGACAAATCTATATACAGTAAGTACCAAAAATAAATAGGCTGTAATTTTATTCACATGACTGAAATTAAAATTTTAATGTATCATCATTGCTTAACTACTTCCCACCACATATATGGCTGGGTGGGTGCTCTCTCCTTCTGAGTGGACATTCAGGAACGTCCCTCAGAAGGAGGGGGATCGCGCACGCATTCCCATGCAGCTTCGCGATCCCGATGCACTTGTGTCACCCCACCCGGACACGGCGCATCATAGATCGGCAGGAGGGGTCTGTGATTATTCCTCCTGATCACATGACGGCCGTGTCCAATCACAGGCGTCATGTGATGTAAACAAAGAGCCGGTTGCTAGGTGATCGGGTCTCTCCTCTCCTCACACAGAAGTAGTTGGTGAGGAGAGGAGGGTGGATCGCTGCAGCAGCTGGAGATCAATGTGTATGAGCTGTTTATTACAGCTTTTTACTCACTGATCACACAGTATACACACATATGTCCCCAAAACACATATGTCCCCAAAACACATGTCCCCACATAGTAAAAACACCTGCGCCCCACATATGTAACAGTAAAATCACATGTGCCAATGATCATTTGCACACATATGTCCGTGATCACCTGCACACAACTGTACATGATGATCTGCGTACATCTGTCCGTGATCACACAAACCAATTATTATACACTTACCAGATTTTTTTTTTTACCAAAAACATGTAGTAGAATACATTTTGGCTTAAATTTATGACAGAATTAGATTTTTTTGGATTTTTTTAAAAATAGAAAGACAAAAATATATTTTTTTCCAAATCTCTTTTTTTCACTTATATCGCAAACAGAGTCGTGAATAAATACCACCAAAAGAAAGCTCTATTTGTGTAAACAAAATTATAAACATTTGGGTACAGTGTAGCATGACCGCACAATTGTCATAAGTACGGGAGCGCTGAAAGCTGAAAATTGCTCTGGGAAGGAAGGGGCGAAAGTGCCCAGTATTGATGTGGTTAATGTATGTCTAACCTTGATGATGCCATGACTGATACGGGGCATATCTGCAGAGGAGGCACAGACAATAATAAGAACCTGACATGGGTTTCTCTCCCTTCCACACTTTATCCAAAACTAAAAAATCTAATTTTGACAATACAATTGCCATTTCACCATCCAAAGCCTTTTTTTCATTGTGTTCTGACGCTCACATTTGGTGTTCTCCCTTCCCCGCCTTAATGGCACAGCAGACACCATATTGAGAACCTCTGGTGGTAGTAAAAACAGGGGCCAAATGGCACATCTGAAGAAAAACAGGGAGAAGTGGGTGGTGATATCAGTGAACAGGATACAAGAAGGGATTATCCCTGACGGGAAACACAGCATGCACTTGAGATGTGAAACTCACATGGAAGGGAACTTCTGAAAGGCTTCTCAGTTTATTCAGATTGAAGATTTCTTCCAAACATGAAGGTAAGAAATTGGACAACCAGCTTATTGTTATTGTAGACTTGTGCATGTATGGGGAGCGTTTTGTACCGTTGGAAATGTTCATAAATGAGAGACTAAAGCCAGGGCAATTCTGTAGTTTGAATATTTTTTTGTAGAGACTATGCTTTTTTTTTTTCCTTTTTTTTAGTACAAATAATTTTCTCGTAAAACGTTTTAACTATTTGTTGGGGTAAAGAATCATATTTTTAATTAAGCAGAATTTCCTAAAGTTTAGCAAGTTAGTGTGTTGTATGAATGGCTCCCAGTGTATGCAAGTGCTGTCCATCTATCCATCCTTCCCTCCACGTCATGTGTCTATCAATTCACCCATCCCTCCATCTTCCCATCCCTCCCTCCACGTCATCCATCCACCCATCTCTCTCTCTCTCTCTATCTATCCATCCATCCTTCCCTCCCTCCAAGTCATATGTCTATCAATTCACCCATCTCTCCATCTTTCCATCCCTCCCTCAATGTCATCCATTCACCCATCTCTCTCTCTATCTATCCATTCATCCATTCTTCCCTCCACGTCATCCGTCTATAAATACACCCATCCCTCCATCTTTCCATCCATCCCTCCACGTCATCCGTCTATCAATTCACCCATCCCTCCATCTTTCCATCCCTCCCTCAATGTCATCCATTCACCCATCTCTCTCTCTCTCTATCTATCCATCCATCCATTCTTCCCTCCACGTCATCCGTCTATCAATACACCCATCCCTCCATCTTTCCATCCCTCCCTCAATGTCATCCATTCACCCATCTCTCTCTCTCTCTATCTATCCATCCATCAATTCTTCCCTCCACGTCATCCGTCTATCAATACACCCATCCCTCCATCTTTTCATCCATCCCTCCACGTCATCCATCCACCCATCTCTCTCTCCATCTATCCATCCATCCATTCTTCCCTCCACATCATCCATCTATCAATTCACCCATCCCTCCATCTTTCCATCCATCCCTCCACGTCATCTGTCTATCAATACACCCATCCCTCCATCTTTCCATCCCTCTTTCCATGTCATCCATCCACCCATCTCTCTCTCTCTCCATCTACCCATCCATATATTCTTCCCTCCACATCATCCGTCTATCAATATACCCATCCCTCCATCTTCCCATTCCTCGCTCAATGTCATCCATCCACCTATCTCTCTCTCTCTCCATCTATCCATCCATCCATTCTTCCCTCCACGTCATCCGTCTATCAATACACCCATCCCTCCATCCTTCCATCCATCCCTCCACGTCATCTGTCTATCAATACACCCATCTCTCCATCTTTCCATCCCTCCCTCAATGTCATCCATTCACCCATCTCTTTCTCTCTCTATCTATCCATCCATCCATCAATTCTTACCTCCACATCATCCGTCTACCAATACACCCACCCCTCCATCTTTCCATCCCTCCCTCAATGTCATCCATTCACCCATCTCTCTCTCTCTCTCTCTTTCTATCCATCCATCAATTCTTCCCCCCACGTCATCCGTCTATCAATACACCCATCCCTCCATCTTTCCATCCATCCCTCCACATCATCCGTCTATCAATTCACCCATCCCTCCATCTTCCCATCCCTACCTCCATGTCATCCATCCACCCATCTCTCTCTCTCTCCATCTATCCATCCATCCATTCTTCCCTCCACATCATCCGTCTATCAATATACCCATCCCTCCATCTTCCCATCCCTCCCTCAATGTCATCCATCCACCCATCTCTCTCTCTCTATCTATCGATCCATCCATTCTTCCCTCCACGTCATCCGTCTATCAATATACCCATCCCTCCATCCTTCCATCCATCCCTCCACGTCATCCGTCTATCAATACACCCATCCCTCCATCTTTCCATCCCTCCCTCAATGTCATCCATTCACCCATCTCTCTCTCTCTCTATCTATCTATCCATCCATCAATTCTTCCCTCCACATCATCCGTCTATCAATACACCCATCTTCTCCATCTTTCCATCCCTCCCTCAATGTCATCCATTCACCCATATCTCTCTCTCTCTCTATCCATCCATCCATCAATTCTTCCCTCCACGTCATCCGTCTATCAATACACCCATCCCTCCATCTTTCCATCCATCCCTCCACGTCATCCCTCTATCAATTCACCCATCCCTCCATCTTCCCATCCCTCCCTCAATGTCATCCATCCACCCATCTCTCTCTCTATCTATCCATCCATCCACCCATCTCTCTCTCTCCCTCCCTCCATCCATCCAACCATCCCTACCTCCATGATGTCATCCATCCATTCACACATCCCACCCTCCATGTCACCCATCCACCTCTCTATTCCTATCTCCATCCATTCATGCATTTATCCATTCAATCAGATCTTTACCTACTGTAAATATACACATCATTTAAAGTGTCTCCATCCCTTAAATACAGCTGCTAATAAAAGATGTGACTGCAAAGAAGAAAAACTGTGCTCACTTTTTTTTTTTTGCATCTCAGTACTGCAGATCTCCTGCAACATCTTTGCAGCAACTTTATGTCTACATATATGCATTCCAACGGCTGCTACATGGACTATCTCAGGGCAGGTTTCCTGATAGCGTATTATGCGTTGACATGGCTGTTTATAGTGCACATTAGGACAGTTTGTAACAGGGTGACAACACAAGAGAACAAAAGAGAACAGAGTGTTGTCACCCTGTAACAGGATGCATCTGAGCAGGATCACCAGGCATTACTTTAATAAAAGCTGCAAACATATAAATATTTAACATTAAGCCCTGGTTCACACTGGGCTGGGGGAGCAAAGCCGTGCGAGTTCAGCTGAACTCTCACAATTTCACTCCCGCTGGTCTTTTCCGTTTTCGGACGCGAATACAGGTTTCTGCACAGATGTCAATATAAACTGCATCCCGAAATCGCAAAAAGTAGTACAGAAACGACTTTTTGAATTCGGTGCAGCGCAGCAGATGCAGTGTCGCAACAATTGGGGCGGTACCATTGCCGGCAAATGCTGCCGATTTGACATGTTAAATTGCACCAGTGAGAACCGGGGCTAACCTATGCCTACTGCATGTGGGATTTTAGTAATTAGGTTTACTTCTACTTAAGCTGTTTTCTTTGTACAATCTGTGAAACATATGCGGGGATAGCACTGACTGCTTATGTTGAGAAAACTATTTCTAGAAAGTAATTAGCCTAATTAAAATACTTGAACTGAACAAGCTGAGCAAATACATTACTTATGTATAATAGGCAATATTATTCTGTTGATGTGCCCATGTGGTATGTTAATTTGCTTTATATGCTTCAATTCAGTACAAATATAACCTGGCTGGTACCTTCAGTTTGCACACAACTGCTTAAAGTAGAATTCCGGGCTTTTTCTAACTATGCTTAAAAACTGCTCCCTCCCCACTCCTAACTCCTATACTAACTACCCTGCGGAAGTAAGATGTCTGGGCCAGATTCAGGAAAGAGATAAGCCATCTTATCTCTGCGTCTGAGCCCTCCTATCTATGCGACTGATTCATAGAATCAGTTACGCATAGATTTCCATTAGATCCGACTTGCGTAAGTCTCTTACGCCATCGAATCTTATTTTCATATTTAGGCTGGACGCTAGGTGGCATTCCCGTCTAAAATATACAAATGTGCCTATACGCCGATTCCAACAAAAGTTCTTGTCGGAAATTCCGATTGTCTGTAGCCAATTCCGATGCACAAAAATACTACGCATGCTCGAAATCATTAAACTTCACTTACTACAGCTGAGCTCTCTCTTTAGAATTCTCTGTAAAATTCCTTTCATAGGTGCACCCTGTATTTATTGTTTGTAAAGTAAAGAATTTATATAAATAACAAATATTAAACAAACTATCACTTTTTTTTTTAAGTTGTTAAAGAATAATTTATATAAATTGACCCAAAACCATTATATCTTTTTATTGTATCTGCAAGAAATGTTTTTGTGGCTCTACATTTCATGTTAGATTTTGCGCTATGAATGATTGCATTTCTTATTTTTAAACACTAGTTAAAAGGAAAGGTAGTGATATAGCCCACAGCGAATGGCAAATGTCTGCTCTCATTTTATAACATTTCATAAACATGATAGAGTTTGTTTGCTATGGGCAGCACAGCATTGTTTTTAGGACTCCCAAGTGTCTAATTTATTTATATTTTTAAGTTTCTCTTTTTCTTGTCTTTAAATACGTCCAAATGTGTCTTTTGCACATGAAGTATTATTGATCTGAATGTTTTTCTTATCTCAGATGATGTAAGTGTGACTGAGAAGGTAGCAAGTGCTTTTTAGCTTGAAAGTTGTCCAACTCTCATATATAAGAAAACTGGGAGGGATGGATGCAAGAATGCATTTGACTTCATTTACAGGCATGTTTCACATGACCCATGGCTGCTATGGGGTGTGACAGAGGACCTGGCTGTCCTCTCTAAATTAAATTGCCATGGGGCTCTCTCTAGAGCAGGGGTGTCAAACTGAATTTCATTGTAAGCCGCATCAGCATTATGATTGCCCTCAAAAGGGCTGGTTGTATCTGTAAGATTAGATGTCCAGCGCATCCGCTCCCCTTACATTAGATGTCAAGAGCCAACCCACCATCAAAAGTTGAGTCCCCCACTCTCCTTTACATCACAGTGCACCCCCTTTCCTTATACTGTTGCTGCTGCAAAGAAGCTGGATGCATTGTTTAAAAGAAGAAAGCGAGGGTCTGGAGGAGGACCAGAGGAGGCTGGAGGTGCAAGGGCCACATGAAATGGCCTGGATGGCTGGATTCGGCCCATGGGCTTTGTGTTTGACACCTATGCTCTAGAGGATAAATCTTCTGCTAATGGTGCTGTGACGGATCTCGGATACCCCGGCTGGGCACCTCCGCCAGACCTGTGTCTCCTGTTCTCCAAAAGCACCCGCAGCTGGCAGACTCGCCATAACCAACCCTTAACCCTGCAATCACGAGGCAAACCACACAGGTGTTGAGGGTTAAACATGCAGAGCATAAACTCTTTATTAAATACAAAACATACACCTTTAACCACTTGTTACCCGCCCACTGTCATATGACGGCGGGCGGGTAACTCCATTGTCCTGACTGCACGTCATATGACGTGCATTCATAGAAAGCTGCTAGGGGCGCGCGGGCGCGCACCCGTCGCATCACTGAGAACCCCGTGCGTGTGCCCGGCGGCCGCGATTGCTGCCGGGCACACGCGATTGCCGAATAACTGAGCTAAGGACGTGGAGCTCTGTGTGTAAACACAGAGGTCCACGTCCCCGTCAGGGAGAGAGGAGACCGATTGTGTCCCTTGTACATAGGGACACAATCGGTCACCTCCCCAGTCACCCCCCCTCCCCCCACAGTTAGAACACAAACTAGAAGAAACATTTAACCCCTCCCCCGCCCCCTAGTGGTTAACCCCTTCCCTGCCAGTTACATTTATACAGTTATCAATGCATATTTATAGCATTGTTCACTGTATAAATGTAAATGGTCCCAAAAATGTGTCAAAAGTGTCCGATGTGTCCGCTATAATGTCCCAGTCCCGAAAAAAAATCGCAGATCGCCCCTATTCCTAGTAAAAAAATAAATTAAAAAAAATCATAATTATGTCCCGTATTTTGTGGGCAATATAACTTTTGCGCAAACCAGTCACTATACGGTTATTGCGATTAAATTTTTTGAATTTTTTTACCAAAAATATGTAGAAGAATACGTATCGGCCTAAACTGAGATAAAAAATGTTTTTTTTTTTTTTTTTAAATGGGATATTTATTATAGCAAAAAGCAAAAAATATTGTGTCTTTTTTCAAAATTGTCGCTCTTTTTTTGTTTATAGCGCAAAAAATAAAAACCGCACGGGCGATTAAATACCACCAAAAGAAAGCTCTATTTGTGGGGAAAAAAAGGATGTCAATTCTGTTTGGGAGCCACGTCGCACGACTGCGCAATTGTCAGTTAAAGCGACGCAGTGCCGGAAGCTAAAATTTTGTCTGGGCAGGAAGGGGGTATATGTGCACAGTAGGCAAGTGGTTAAACATAGTTAGGTACACTCCCCTTAGCCTTGTCATAGAGAGGGTAGGGGACAAGGAAGAACCAATGGGAACTCAACACTTGTACATTGAAACAGAAACTACAGTTGAAACACATAAAGGGATTATGATATGCAGGCAGCCCTCCCTTACACATCCCCTGCTAGGATGTGTCTCCAGATCCTTTGTCTACATGCCATGACCCAACTCAATTAAACACAGCAACAAGAGGGGAGAGGGGGAGAAGGGATGTAGCATTACATTACATTACATTATCTCAATGCCATTTTGTCCCTAAGTCTCTCTGTGCCAAAGTCTGTGGGTAGGAGTCCAGTCCACAGCCCACTCCAAAACACACAGTGACAGTGGGTTCTGTCACAGGCCCCTACATAGTTCCATCACCAATGCCACCTGGCAAAGTCAGGAGAGGTACATTTTTGCAAGTCGGTAACCCCTGTGACCAATATTCATGCTTTTGTGGAACCAATAGATGCTTTCTTTTTTTTCCTACTAACCACCATTGTAAGGGAATTTCTTCACTCCTAAACCACGGATATTTAGCACTCCCAGAATCCCTTCCACTCGTACAGTATTAAAACCCTTATGGTACATTTTAGGATGTACCGCTCTCTCTCTCTTTTGTTCTCCTTTCTTACTATTTTATATCTCTCTATCTTAATTTCTTGTTTTTACCCCACCCCTCTCTCTAGCCATCTTTATTGTTCTTTCTCTTATTCGTTCTCCCCCTTTTTCTTTGTTCCTCCCCCTCTTTTCCTCTCCCTTTCATGTATTCTCTATTTTTATTCCCTCACTTGCTCTTTGGTGGGGGGCGGGATAGAATGGGATGAGTGGTAGTGCTAGGGTGAGTTGGGATGAGTGGCAGTGCTGGGGGGGAGTTCTGATCACCCAACTTGGGTGCTTTTGATTAAGGTCATTTGCTGATCTGAGAACTGCAGTGGGTACTTTTAATGGCAACTATAATCACAGGTAGCATTATTCAATGTGTCTCAGACTTTGTGGTTTCTCGCAGCAGTGACGCCTATGCCGAAATCAGGAGATAGGGTCTCCTTCAGCCCCTCCCACTTCACAGCTTGCCTCTAGTTTCTGCCCCCCAGCCATCCCGTGAACTGAATGGTTGGCTGCAAAGAGGCTGAGTGGGTGACAGTGGGCTCCAGGAACAGCCCAGCTGGGTGGCTACAGGCTCCAGGGACAGCCTTGCTGTGCGGCCAGGAAAGGTTGGGAGAATCGGTGCAGGCTTCAGTAACAGCCCAGAGTTCGGTGACCCCTGGCAAATCGTCATTTGACCCCCAGGTTGAGAACCACTGCCTTAGAGGGTATTTATCTACACACTGACCATTAATATAACCATCAATGTGTGGGGCGTAGTCCACCCACTGACCACTAATTTTAGGAGTCAATGACTGACCAATATAAGTTTTCATCCACCAACTACAAATGTAAAGGACAATTTTCTACCCACTGGCAAACAATGTATGAAACATGCATCCACCCCTGACCACTAATGTAAGGATGCAATCTTTCACCCACTGAACCCAATGTAATAGGAATTCTAACACCCACTGACTTCCAGTGTACTGGGTATTCTTCCACCCATTGGCCAACAATGTGATAGGAATTCCTTAAAGCAATGACCAACGGCCTTATGCTGCGTACAGACGATCGGACATTCCCACAACAAAACCGTGGATACATTTGCGACGGATGTTGGCTCAAACTTGTGTTGCATACACACGATCACACACATGGTGACGTACAGCACAATAAAAACGGAAGTTCCATACCAAGTGAGCCACCCTTTGAGCTCCTTCTGCTAATCTCACGTTAGTAGAAGTTTGGTAAGAGACGATTCACGCTTTTCAGCCTCGTGCTTTTCAGTCTGTTACAGCGGGACGAATGTGCCTTCTCCATTACGAACGCTGGTTTTACCAGACCGAGCGCTTCCGTCTCGTACTTGATTCACAGCATGCATGGAATTTTGTGCGTCGCAATTGTCTACACACAATCGGAATTTCCGAAAATGGATTCTGTTGTCAGAAAATTTAAGAACTAGCTCTTAAATTTTTGTTGTCGGAAATTTCGACAGAAAATGTTCGATGAAGCCTACACACGGTCAGAACTTCCGACCAAAAGCTCACATCGAACATTTGTTGTTGGAAATTCCGAGCGTGTGTGCGCGGCATAAGAGACATTCTTTGACCCAATGATCACAAATGTGTGGGGAAAGTCTTCCCCCCCACTTACTATCAATGTAAAGGGCATTGTTTTACCTTAGTAGGGGGGCATTCTTTTACCCCCTGGCAAACAATGTATGGAACATTCTTCCACTTCTGACCAATGAATTAAGGAAGTGTTCTTTCACCCACTAACCCCAGTAAAATAGGAATTCTTCCTCCCACTTCAAGTGTACAGAGTATTCCTCCACCTATTGACCTATCGTAATAGGAATTCTTTAAATCAATGATCAACAACTTAAAGGACATTCTTAACTGCTTGCCGACCGCCCGCAGTCATATTACTGCGGGACGGTGGCACTGACTAGCGGGAGCACCTAGTTCTACGTCCTCCCTTTTTTGGCCACTAGGGGGCACGCGCGCAGTTGGCGGCCAACGTGCGCGCCCCCCGCACGCCCCCGAATCCCACACGCGTGCCCGGCGGGTACGATCGCCACCGGGCACCCGCGATTGCTTGTTACAGAGCAGGGAACCGGAGGTATGTGTGTAAACACATACCTCTCGTTCCTGTCAGCGGGGGAAACGCTGATTTTCTGTTCATACAATGTATGAACAGAAGATCAGTGATTTCCCTTAGTAAGGCCACCCCCCCATACAGTTAGAACACAAATAGGAACACACTTCCCTGCCCCCTAGTGTTAACCCCTTCACTGCCAATGGCATTTTTATAGTAATCCAATGCATTTTTATAGCATTGATCGCTATAAAAATGCCAATGGTCCCAAAAATTTGTCAAAAGTGTCCGATGTGTCCGCCATAATATCGCAGTACCGAAAAAAACGCTGATCGCCGCCATTACTAGTAAAAAAAAAATATTAATAAAAATGCCATAAAACGACCCCCTTTTTTGTAAACGCTATAAATTTTGCGCTAACCAATCAATAAACGCTAATTTAGATTTTTTTTTTTACGAAAAATATGTAGAAGAATACGTATCGGCCTAAACTGAGGAAAAAAAATGTTTTTTTTATATCTTTTTTGGGGATATTTATTATAGCAAAATGTAAAAAATATTGAATTTTTTTCAAAATAGTCGCTCTATTTTTGTTTATAGCACAAAAAATAAAAACCGCAGAGATGATCAAATACCACCAAAAGAAAGATCTATTTGTGGGGAAAAAAGGACGCCAATTTTGTTTGGGAGCCACGTCGCACGACCGCGCAATTGTCAGTTAAATCGACGCAGTGCCGAATCACAAAAAGTGCTCTGGTCTTTGGACAGCAATATGGTCCGGGGCTAAAGTGGTTAAACCCAATAATCACAAATTTGTGGGGACAGTCTTCCATCCCCTGAATGCATGTAATATAAGGGGTAATCTTTCAACCAAGAAACCACTAAGTAGGGGGCATTTTTTTTACCCACTGACAAACAATTTAAGCAACATTCCAATTGACTAATAATGTAAGAGACATTTGTCCACCCAATGACCCCTAATGTAAGGAGGAATCCTTCAATCCACCAACCACCAATGTATACAAGTATTCTTCCTCCAACTGGCCAACAATGTAAAAGGGCATTCTGCCACCTACTGATCACTAATGTAAAGGATATTTTTTTTTTTTTCCGTTCTCATTGAAGACTGACCACCAATGTTAGGGGCAGTCTTCTTTCCACTAACCATCAATGTAAAGGGGCAGAGAATAGGCTTTAACATTCCACTAAGGGGTTTCTTTGGTTGAAGATTATTATTAGTCTTACAACAAATAATTTTTTACAGTTTCCAACTGCCACAAGCTGGCACTTGACAATGGAGTTAAATGGGCCTGAAAAAATTACTGTGTTAGAATCCACTGTAAATAAGAAAAATGGATGGCTAATTGGTTTCTAAGCAAATTGTCTCTAATTTGTGTGTCTGTCATGTAAATGTGATGGGGAAATTGTACTGTAAGCTTCATATTTTGATGTAAATGGTTCTTTATACTCTTAAAGCACTGCAAAATGTGTAGAAATTATAATAATATGCATGCGTGAACTAAATAAATAAGCCACTGTGATGAATGAACACAAAATTGCTAAATGTTTCTATTTTTTACAGGGGCTGCTGTTTTTTCTCACATCTCTGTTAATGGTCTGCATCATAAGGTATGTGATGTTCCACTAATCAAAAATAGCATTTCTTTGTGACTTTTTCCCCCTAAAAGTACATTAACCACTTAAGACCCGGACCATTATGCAGGTTAAGGATCTTGCCCCTTTTTGCGATTCGGCACTGCGTCGATTTAACTGACAATTGCGCAGTTGTGCGACGTGGCTCCCAAACAAAATTAGCGTCCTTTTTTTCCCACAAATAGAGTTTTCTTTTGGTGGTATTTGATCACCTCTGCGGGTTTTTATTTGTTGCGCTATAAACAAAAATAGAGCGACAATTTTGAAAAAAATGCAATATTTTTTACTTTTTGCTATAATAAATATCCCCCCAAAAACATATATACATTTTTTTCCTCAGTTTAGGCCGATACGTATTCTTCTACCTATTTTGGTAAAAAAAATCGCAATAAGAGTTTATCGATTGGTTTGCGCAAAATTTATAGCGTTTACAAAATAGGGGATAGTTTTATTGCATTTTTATTATTATTTTTTTTTACTACTAATGGCGCCGATCAGCGATTTTTTTCGTGACTGCGACATTATGGCGGACACTTCGGACAATTTTGACACATTTTTGGGACCATTGTCATTTTCACAGCAAAAAATGCATTTAAATTGCATTGTTTATTGTGAAAATGACAGTTGCAGTTTGGGAGTTAACCACAGGGAGCGCTGTAGGATTTAGGGTTCACCTAGTTTGTGTTTACAACTGTAGGGGGGTGTGGCTGTAGGTCTGACATCATCGATCGAGTCTCCCTATAAAAGGGATCACTCGATCGATGCAGCCGCCACAGTGAAGCACGGGGAAGCCGTGTTTACATACGGCTCTCCCTGTTCTTCAGCTCCGGGGATCGATCGCGAGCGGGTGGCTAGAAACGAATAGCCGCGCCCTCGTCCCGGATCGCTCCCCGCGGGTTTCCGACCGCCGCATGTAGCGCGGGGGGGGGGGGTCCCCGATCGGACCCCTGACCCGCGCAAAGGCAGGGATGTATATATACGTCCATCTGCCTTAACGTGCCCTTCTGTGAACGTATATCTACATGCGGCGGTCGGGAAGTGGTTAAACAGTGATCAGTGCTAAAAATATGCACTGTCACTGTACTAATGACACTGGATAGGAAGAAGTTAAACTTTTCGGGGGCGATCAAAGGATTAATTGTGTGCCTAGCCAGTCTTTGTGTTTACTATTTGTGATGCTTTTACTAGGAGAAGACATAGATTCTAGTCCCTGCTTTGCCTTTCCCCCTGTCAGAAGCGGGATCTGCCTTGTTTACATCAGATCTCAGTTCTGCATAGTTTACCGATCAGCGGGTGTTGAAGGACATTAAGTACCTGACCAACGCTGTATTCTGGCCTAGGCCAACAAGGCCCAGGCCTAGGGCAGCACTTTGCAAGGGGGCAGCTTGGAAAGAGGATGTAACGGAATGGCCCGTGACAGACTGAGATATTCCTATGTCTAGGGTCACCTTATGTCCACTAGGGCCATAGGGTGACAAAGAATCATAATTCATTCATTACAGAAGATGGGACATTAATAATAATTCATGTTGGCAGGATGTCTTCAAATATCAAAAGCTGTTAGCTATTCAATCAGGGCACACATGCTTTTGAAAGGTGTTAATTCAGGTCTACAAGACCAGAGTGAGTCATACCTTTGTATAATATGCTATTGAAATATCTTAAGGTGTTGGCTATTCACGGTAAAGACATTCCGTTGAAGGTGTTGATTGCACCCACTCTCACAAGACTCTGCCATTGTGTGATAAAGCTGTCTAGAGAACTTATTCAACTAGATGTCTGTGTTATTATTCAAGGTTAATTGAACCCTATTGATGATACGGTGCCGTCATGTCTAGCTATCAATTAAAGAATTATCCTCAGTGAGTGAATAGGGGGGTGGAGATTGCATTGTCCTGTGATAAACTGCATTATGCTTGAGACTGTATAAAAAGCTGAGAAAAATACCAATAAATTGTCAAATCTTTGGAAGCAAGAACGGAGCTCTGTCTCGTCTTATTCTGGTAAAGGATATAGATCGTGTATGCAATATTGTCGGAGTGTGTCAGATAAGCGTGTCGTGGATGGATGGAAGATCGTAAGCGGTGGTGACCGTTACAGAGTCCCCGTCGGCTTGCACTACACTGTCAGTGTAGCTCCAGTCTTATGGGGTGGACTGGACTGAGAGGAAAATTATGCATGTCCACTAATCAGTGGAATGTATTGTAGGTCCGCCCTAACCAAACCGTTCCATTTTCTATGGCCCCACATCTGAAGCAGGACCCAGAATGGTCTGGTACGGTTCTATTTTATGGCACACTATCATAATGGAAACACCCAAAATAGCATACGGTACCGAACCGATCCGCTCAGTAGAAACGAGGCATATGTCTAGCGCCGCCATAAAGCGGCCACACTGCTTCCAGTATGCGGGCAACAGGCATTCCTGGGGGGGGGGGGCGCTGCTTCTAATTTTGACTGCCCTATCATCCTGGACCACAAACCTTCCACACTGGACTATATGTTTTCTGCTGCACCATTGGCATGGTTATATCTTCTTAGTCCCCTCAATATCAGAAATTTGTAGAACTATAGGCAACACTTTTTTTTTTCATTTTGGATAGAGAAAGGGAGGGTTATTGCCCCTGTCAGTTTATTTTTTTACCTTCCCTGTCCCATTGTAGAGATTTCCCTTCACTTCCTGCCCCATAGCCAAACAGGAAGTGAGAGGAAATCTATGCAAATTAAGAGAATCCATCCCCCCAGACCCTCAGAACTAGTGTCCCCACTCCAAAATTTCAGGGCGAGTCTTAAACAGAACAGGATGTAACCTTGACAGGAAGGGGTGGGTCATATTTAAATTAGGGGGTGCACGAGTTTAGTCAGGCCTAGGGCAGCACAAAACCTAAATACACCACTGTGCCTGACACCCACAGATCAACTTCTGCTGTGAATTTGCACAGCAGAAATGGCCTGATGGCGTGCGCACACCCCCTGCAGGTGGAAGTCCAGAATCACATATATATACATGATCCAGCGCACAGCTGCCACCCTGTAGCAGTAAAACTGCCTTAGGGCAGTCGCTAAAGGGTTAAACGCATAATTAAAATCCCTATTCATTTTGGATAAGCATTTTATTTGCAAACGATATTATATAACAAACCAAGCTGAATAATAAACAATAAGAAAACAATGTTAGCAATGACAAATATGGAATTTTGATTAAATAGCAAAACGATTTCTGCAGCAAGGCCTGTGAGACAACAAATGAAAATAGATCACATCTGTTTTATTCCGTGTTTCCTTCACTCGGAGTGAACTTGTGACAGCAATGGTGTTTCTGGGGATGTTTAGTCATAAACGATACAGCTAATTAGTCAGAATATATTTTTCTGTTTATTATTGGCATGTTAGCATTAACTCTAATTAGAAAGTATTAAGCCTGCTAATGATAATTAGTGTTGTTTTTGCAATGGCAGGCTGTTTAGAGGCATAAAACAGCAATGTCAGTGTCAGCGTGTCAGAAAGTTATTTTATAAGAAAATGTTCAGTAACATATGTTAGGTTTTTCTCTTGAGTACACTCAGCTGGCATAGCATGGTACATAATCAGCGTGTGATAATATATAAAGTTTACATTGCTATAAATATATAACCCTAGAAAATATATGGGCAAATCACCAAAACGTATTAGGATTTATAAAAGAACTATGACCATCAACCAAACGATAAAAAATAAATTAAAACCTGCACCCCCAAAACACGAAACCCATGGTTAATCCAGAGGAAGGCAAAAAAAATAAAAAATATTATGAAGCATGATCCAGCTTGTTCCAGCATGCAAAAAAAATGCTTATATTCCACCAGGGCTTATTCATTCTTATGTACTTTTCTTCTGATGCATTTTTTTTTTTTTAAATCAATGGATGGTATCACAACGCACATCAACACACAACGACATGTGTTAATGTATGTTGTCCTATGTTTTTAACATGTGTTGCAATGCGCTTTCTATTGATTGTTAACGTGCATCATTTTTTTTTCTATTGAAAAGCCTATGGCGTGCAAAACACACCCAAAAACTCCACCCGGTGCTAAAAAAAATGTGCACACACATAAAGAGGTGCGATAAAAACATGCAGACGGGTGCTTACGTCAATTGGTCCTCCATAAAGAAGGACCCAACCCTGATCCCCCGGGGCGTTAGGCTCCCGACAGGGACTGAGGTACTCACATGGTCCAAGCAGCCGAAGCCGACACGGACCCCATTCCTTGGAGGGTCTGCCGAAAACAGAACCCTCCCTGTACTAGATGGGGCCCCCCGAAGGGAGACCCCATGAAAGCAGGCAAACTAAGCCAAAAGGCCATGTCCACCCACTCCCAAGACTTTGAGGGCTGGCGAGAGAACCGACACCCTACTAATCACACTATGACAAGCGTGACACCAGGGGCGGACTGACCATTGGGACTCTCGGGCACTGCCGTGGGCCCCATGCCACTAGGGGGCCCCATCAGGGTTGCCAGGCTCAATAAAACCAGGGACAGTATGTAAAAATCAGTGTTTTTTGTGTCCTGATATGTCTGAAACCAACATGCTTTTGATGTGAAAATCCCAAGATTTTAGCTCCTCTGCACTGCCTCCTGGCGTGGTGACCATCTGTAAGCCCGGGACCCCATAATCTTCTATTGCCCGGGGGCCCCATGAGTTGTCAGTCCACCCCTGCGTGACACCAAACAAAAATAAACATAAATTTGACAGACAAGGGGTAAAATAAAAAGAAAGTGGGGGAGAAGAAAGATGAGGAGAGTGAAAAAGTGACCATAGTGCAGTACGATGGCCGGCCCTCTGGCCAGGAATCAAAAATTCCTCTGGTCCTAGCCAAAAGGCCCGGCCCTAGGGCAGGTGTAAAAAAGGTGGTATGGTTATGTGACCAAAGTGCCAAAAAGCAAAAGTGCCGGTAAAAACACTAGTGCAATTACGGCACCCCTTGACTGCCACTCCGGGGCACATCACCATAGGCTTTTCAACTGACCCTGACCCACAGCCCGGACAGTCACAGCCCCCTTCCCTACCAGGAAGGAACGAGAGCTCCGGAAGCTCAGGGAGGGAGAGAATATGTCACCCCCCTTCGCCTCTTTCTCCCTACCTAATTATACCTGAGAGGTACTAGCCAAAATTCTGACCCCCCCTTAACAGTAGGGTGAGATCGATGTTCCCTCTTGAGAAACTGGCAGGTTAGGAACTGCATTAAATCCAGACCAGAAGACCAGGGGCCCAGCCCTCCAGTTTCGACCGCATGCCTCTCCGTCCAAATCCGAAGGCCTCCGCCTCCACGCCAGCAGGTTTAGCATCTGCCAACCGCCATCCCTTTCCACCTCGCCGTGTACTCAGGATGGTTAGCATAGCACCACCTACTGGCAACTGATAAGAACAGATACTACACTTGATCTTAGCCAAAAGGCTGAGAAGCGATTGTTAACGTGCATCATTATGTATATCAAAGCATGTTGATGTAGATTGTGATGTGCTGAAATGTGCCATGAAGTATTGATGTATGTAAGCCTGAGTCTTAACAAGTTTTGGTGAGTTTCTACGACTTTCAATTGAAACCACATCAAAGAAAAATCCCTCCCTGTGACCAGGCCTTTAGGCAATTGGAAATGTTCTGGTTCAATATCAAACAGTATTGTTAATAATTCAATATTAATAGTCATTTATATTTTTTTGTAATTAGGAACACATGAAGCCCTTTTGAACAATCTGTTTATCTGTAGAATTAGCTTCTGTGAAAGTCTATTCCAAATGTTCACAGGTTTTTCCATTTGTGAGGGCTGAATCCTCTTTTTCTCTATTGGCACAAATAGTGCCCCATGTAATTTTACATAATGTAAATACTTTTGCACCAAGTTTACCATATTGGCCATTTATGTAGGTAAAAATGGCAAACATTTAGTCACTTTAGTCACTTCTTACCATGGAGGATACATTCAGTTCACTTAAAGAGGTGTTCCAAAGTTTCAAATTCTGCAGCTGCTGACTTTTGATATTAGGACACTTACCTGTCCATCGATCCCGCAATGTCAGCACCCCACACCCACTGTCGAATGCTGCCTCCACCATTCGTAGTAAGGGAAACCGACAGTAAAGCCTTTCAGCTTCACAGCCGGTTCCCTACTGTGCAGGCGTGAAGCGTGCTGCGCTTTCTAACTGGCCTGGCGGTGGAGGAAGAAGGAGGGGGGGCAGAGGTTGCCGCGGCACAGTCTCCCGAAAGTGGGTGATGGGTACCTGTCAAAAACAGGTACCCGCTCTCCCCTCCCCCCAAAAGGTGCCAAATGTGTCACCGGAGGGGGAAGGAGGCAGATAAGCTGAGCTTCCACTTTTGGGTGGAACTCAGCTTTAATATTCTTATAGCTTGAGTCTGCCATGTTCCTTTAGTTTAGTTGCCCTTATTTGCAGTCCCTCCAGTTTCTCAACATCCTTTTTTTGAGAACTGGTGCTCAGAACTATAAAAACAGTATCATTATAACCCATAATTTGAGATTTGTTAAGCGGACCTTGCACTCCAGTGGCAAGGTCCTCTTATATTAAGCCCAGGTTCACACTGGGTACGATTTGGTTCGATTTGAGATGCGATTTCACATGTGGAGTTTCTACGGCTACGCCGACATAACTAGCATATGCGGGCGTATAATTGTGTTCAATTATACGCTGGCCGCTGAGTGGCGCTTCTGACGATTAGCCGCGCTGAATATGCAAATGAGCTAGATACGCCAATTCCCGAACGTAATTGCGCCCGGTCGTCGTATTTTACGTCGTTTGCGTAAGCGTAAAGTTACCCCTGCTATATGAGCGGTAACTTTGCGCAGGTGAGGCGTACGCAATGTTAAGTATGGACGTCGATTTTTACGTCGTCTACGTAAATCGTTCGCGAATAGAGATTTGCGTAAGTTATGTTCACGTCGAAACCAATGTATTTGCGGCGTAATTTGGAGCATGCGCACTGGGACACGTCCACGGACGGCGCATGCGCAGTTAAAAAAAACGTCAAAAACGTGGGGTCACGATTCTTTTACGTAAAACACGCCCACCTCATCCACATTTGAATTACTCGGGCTTACGCCGGGCCATTTATGCTACGCCGCCGTAACTTAGGGCGCAAGTGCTTTGAGAATACGGCACTTGTGTCCAGAGTTGCGGCGGCATAGCGTAAATAGGATACGCTACGCCCCGCTCGTACTTACGCCGCCGTACGAGGATCTAGCCCCATGTCTCTACAGTACCATTCCCGGGATATACACTGTTCAACACTGGGATTGCCATGGATCCTGCCAAAGTACCGCTTATCCATCATTGGGCCCAGCCTAAAGATATAAAAGCAGTGCTTTGCCTTATGGGAAAGGGAGCTGCTTTAGGTGATGAACACAGAAGCCAGCTATAGTGCCTGACCATCTGTGCTAGGGTTAAGTATGATGCTAACACAGTGGATGAACATGCATGTGAGGGAAGAAAAATTAGATACTTACTTCACCACTGGCCTCTTTCGGTGATGCCTAAGTGAAGGTAATGTCCTTCCTCTTTCCAGATCAGGTCTTGGAGAATCTTTAGAGAAGACAATTCGAGATTTTCCTAGCTTGTGACGGAAAATATTGATTATATGAAGACAGGAGGCGAGTATCTTATGCATTAATCTTTCTTTATTAATGCTCACAGCAGAAACAAAACTGATCAGTATTCACGCTTTTCTAAAAATAACATGAAACAGAAAAGCTGAAACTTGAAAACTAGAAAGAAACTACGTTTCCCAGCAGTCCTTGGGTCTGTGACCCCTCACTCTGGCCTCTGCATATAAGGACTGCTCCTCCCCTTCCTATTCCTCTTTCTTCATGCGAACTTCCAAACGAATTGAAAATGATTCACCAGTCTCTGGGTCCCCCAACTCCGGGGACTTCGGCTGGCCGGCCTTTTCTGAATCCCAGACATTCCGTTGTACGCGGGGTAACATTCGTCCCAACGGGGACCAACCGACAGCTTCTACGGCCAACCGGGCCTTTGGAAACGAAACCATGTTAGAAGGAACGTGTCTTCGACCTTCCTGAACGCAGTCGAATGTGTTCAGTATCCTGTAAGAGAGTAGAAGGAACCATAATAGGGTAGGGTAGGGAGGGAAGATACTCGCCTCCTGTCTTCATATAATCAATATTTTCCGTCACAAGCTAGGAAAATCTCGAATTATACCTCAGACAGGAGGCTCATATCTTATGCAAGTTCAAAGCTAGCATTTCTTACAGAAAATGAAGACAATATACATCAGATTACCCCAAAGCGGCCATAGACACATGTGTTTCCGGTCTGAAGTAAAAGGAGCGGAAAACGGTCTCCGAGGACCAGTCCGCCGCCAGTAGAAGATCTGACAGAGATCCCCCGGCCGAGACCACCTTAGTAGCCATTGCACTTCTAGTGGAGTGTGCGCCGAATTTAGTGGTATCTATACCCGCCATGTCCATAGTCGACCTGACCCAGCGCGCTAGAGTGGCAGAAGTCACCGGGCGATGAGGTTGGACGTAGGAAACCAATAATTGGGGCGAAGATGGAGAACGAAGTTCGGCGGTACGCGTTTCATAGACCTGCAGGCACTTGACGACACATAAGCGCGGACGATCCGAAAAGAAAGGATAGAATACCGACTGAATGCCGGTCTTGGTCCTACGCACGACCGAGAACCTAACTCCTAGGGGCGAAAATTGTCGCCTGGAAATATCCAGTGCTCTAACATCTGAAACCCTTTTGACCGAGATAAGACAGAGGAGGATCGTAAGTTTGTACGTGAGATGTTTGAGAGACAAGTCCTCATTGTCATCCCACGTGGATAGCATGTCTAGGACCCTGGATACGTCCCAGGTTGATAGGTATTTGGGACGAGGAGGTCGTTTAAACTTGATACCTCTCATTAGTTTGCAAATGAGAGGGTGTCTACCCACCGGCAAGGCATCCACAGGGTGATGGTAAGCCGAAATAGCTGATCGATACACGTTAATGGAGCTGTACGCTCTACCGGTATCAAAAGCCTCCGCCAGGAAGTTCACTATAAGTGCTACAGGGGTATGTATCGGATCAGCCTGTCGTTGACTACACCAACGCACCCAGATTCCCCAGGCTGACCTATACGCCGATCGAGTCCCGGGGGCCCAGGGCGAGAAGCTCTCTAGCTGACTGTGAAAGGCCTCCGTCAGCGTCTGGCATCCTGAGACCAGGCAGGCTAGGAGGGTCAGAGAGCCGTCTGAAATTAGCGGGTGTATGTCTTTGGACGGGTGTGAAAGGAGGACTGGAAACGAGGGCAAGACCCTGGGAAGGTCGATGACCATTTCCAACAGAAGAGGAAACCACGGTTGTGTTGGCCACCAGGGCACAATCAACACCACCTTGGCTCCCTGGGTAGCGATCTGCAATAAGGTCCGGCATATCAGCTGGAATGGTGGAAACGCGTAATGCGTCCCCCCCCGTCCAGGATTGGCGGAAAGCATCCACCGCTGTTGCCGTTGGGTCCGGCCTCCAACTGAAGAATTGGGGCAACTGATGGTTGAGTCTGGAGGCGAACAAGTCTATGGACAGTGGTCCCCAGAGATGGATGATACTGATGAAGGTCGAGCGGTCTAGCCGCCACTCGCTGGAATCGGTAATGTATCTGGAGTTCCAGTCCGCCACGATATTGGAGGATCCCGGAATGTACTCCGCCATGGGGACGATATTCCTGGCCAGGCAGAAGTGCCATAATGCCTTGGCGATATCCGCCAAAATTTTGGACCTGGTGCCCCCCAAACGGTTGACGTATTGTACCGCTGAAATGTTGTCCATGCGTAGCAATACGCAACAGTTTGATCTCTTCGAGAGAAAACTCTGAACCGCGAAGAGGGCAGCTAGTAGCTCTAGGGCATTGATGTGTAGGAAGGATTCCCTGACTGACCAGATCCCTCCTGTTGAAATCTCTCCGAATCGAGCGCCCCACTTGCGTCGGATTCTAAGACGACGTCCGGATAGGAATTGAAGATTGTCTTGCCGTTCCAATCGACGGCATGACCGAGCCACCACTTCAGTTCCGTCCTGGCCTCTGCGGAGAGTGGAATCTCGTCTGCATAACGGAGACCTTGTCTCAGGTGAAGGATTTTGAGGCGTTGAAGGGCTCTGTAATGGAAAGGGGCCGGGAAGACGGCCTGTATGGATGCGGCCAGGAGGCCCACTATTCTGGCTAATACCCGTAAAGATAGGGATTGCTTGCACAGTACTGCTCTGATCTCTTTGCGGATCAGAGCAAGTTTTGCCTTGGGTAAACGCAAGACCGCCTGGTTGGTATCTACCAGGAAACCGAGAAACTCCATGCTCTGGGATGGTGCTAGAATAGACTTCTCCATGTTGATGAGGAAGCCTAGGTCCTGCAGGAGACGTACGGTCCAGCCTACGTGGGTCTGAGCCTGAGATTTTGAGTTCGCAATGATAAGGATATCGTCTAGGTAAATAATCAGACGAACGCCCCTGCTCCGCAACGCGGCTACCACGTGCTTGAGTAATTTGGTGAAGCACCATGGGGCCGATGACAGCCTGAACGGTAGGCATGTAAACTGCCACGTGCGATCCCACCATTTGAATCGGAGTAGGTGTTGTGACTCCGGATGTACGGGGACTGTGAGATATGCATCTTTTAAGTCCACCTTTGCCAGCCAATCCCCCGGGTGGAGGAGGTCTCGGAGGCAATGGATACCCTCCATCTTGAAGTGACGGTATGTGACGTTTTGATTCAGGGCCCGGAGATTTATCACGGGGCGGTAACCTCCCCCCTTCTTTTTGACTATAAAAAGACTGCTTATGAACCCCAGGGAGAGGGTCTACCTCGAGCACTGCTTGTTTGGAAATCAGTTCTCCCAACTCGTTGTCTATGAGTGCAATGTTCTGAACAGTGAAACGAATGGGGGGGAGGAATAATGCCCAGTTGAGGGCAGGACAACAGTTCTATCTGGAACCCTGTGACTGTGTTTATCACCCATGCGTCTGCCGTAATCGCAGACCAGGCGTGGATAAAAAACCGTAGTCTTCCCCCTACAGAGGTGGAAAAACTTGGAGTCAGAAGAGGACTTACCGGAGTATGGACGGGATCTGGGGTCACCTCTGCTCCCACGTCCTCTCCATGGTCTGCCACGTGGTGGAAAGAACGGTGCGGGTTGTGCCACCGTGGTATAGGAGGCAGGAGTCTGAGCGTAATGTTGCTGGGCGGGAGCCCTATTAAATGGTCTGGAGTAACCAGCTCGGCCGGCAGAGCGGCCCCTACCTCTGCCGGCCCTAGCAAAAACCTTTTGGTTGCCTGCCCTTTTGAGGGACGATTGAGCTTAGTCGAGACTATTGAATAGTCCAACGAATTTGTTAATGTCCCTAACAAGGGAGTCCCCAAATAGTAGGCCTTCAGCAGAAGGTCCCGGTTCGGTCTCCGCCAGGTGGGCCAGTTGTGGATCCAGGCGCATGAGGATGGAGCGTCTGCGCTCCGTGGAGCATGCCGTGTTGGCGTTACCTAAAAGGCATATGGCCCTCTGGGCCCACCCCCGAAGTTGTTGCACATCAACCTCTTGTGCTGAGGCAGCTGTTTGCTCAGACAAGTTAAGGATTTTTGTCAGTGGGCCCAACATGTCGAGGACCCGGTCCTGGATGCTCCTGAATGAGCGATCTATCCCCTTCTTGGGGAATTTCCCTGATTTGGCCAGGTACTTAGATAAGACGGGATCAATGTCTGGTGTACATGCCACCTTACTGGGTAGGGAAGGGCGTGGGCATTCCGCCCGCAATTTATTTCGGTTAGCTCTATCCAGCGATCTGCGGGTCCAGAGTTCCACGTATTGGGACACGTGGGGCAGGGGAGCCCAATCTCCCGACCGCGGGTGAGATATGGCATCTGGATGGAAGAGAGGTTCTCCCAGAGCGTCTGTGATTGTATTGCCCTGAATATCAGGTTTGGCGTCGTGTGGGATCGCCATTGACCCAGCACCCATATCATCATTGTCATCGTACTCGGACCCCGAGAATCCGGCTTCTGAGGACTCGTCAGACGAAATATCGTCTGAGTCGAGTACGTAGGAGTCCGGTTTGTTCCGCCTGGCGGATGTACGCCTCATGCATGACTCCCTGAGGCCCAGGGGTTGAAAGGGGTCCGGTGGGTGCGTGGGGTGGCAATCCGGGTGAGGGAGAGCCTTGTGCACATTGTTTGCTTCCCCTGCCGGGGAGTCCTCGATATGAGCCAAATGCTTCCTCTTTTGGGAGGATTTCCCTCTTTTTGCTAGAGGTTCTTCAATTACGGTGGGGGCAACCCTGGGGGTTTGTTGTGAACCCGAGGGTAACGCCACGGCTGCCATGGCAGCTTGCACAGACCTGACTACCTGGTCCTGAATTTGTGCAGCGTTAAGCATGCATGATGGCTCCAGAGGTACTTCAGGTCCCTTCAAGGGGACAGAGCGGTCCTCAGACATTGCCTTCTGGCAGTGCAGTTATAGAATGCTAAGTAACTGGGTGATGATAAATCACCACCTCAGATCCTGACCTATGGGAAGGAGGGGGCCTGCCAGAGAGAGGGGTACTACACCTGTTAGATGTTATATAAACGAACAATGTTCAGTAATAAGCACTAGGTTATAATAATAAGTTATAATAAGGTTACACAGGTTTTGTACAAGTAAAAGTAAAAGTAAAAGCAAAATTAAAACACCTCACAGATAACTAGCAGCAGTGCAATACTTATCTCTCTTGTGAGCAGAAAGAAAGAGGAATAGGAAGGGGAGGAGCAGTCCTTATATGCAGAGGCCAGAGTGAGGGGTCACAGACCCAAGGACTGCTGGGAAACGTAGTTTCTTTCTAGTTTTCAAGTTTCAGCTTTTCTGTTTCATGTTATTTTTAGAAAAGCGTGAATACTGATCAGTTTTGTTTCTGCTGTGAGCATTAATAAAGAAAGATTAATGCATAAGATATGAGCCTCCTGTCTGAGGTATAATCCTACATTATGCTGCATACATACAGTACATTCTCAAATATATACTGTATCTGGCTTCTTGTTGTTTTTTTTAAAAAACCTAATAAAAATGGATTCATTGTCAAAAGTTCTAACCCATCCTCATTATACTAAAAAAAATTCTGTGTCCCCTGAGATTCCTTCTAACTTCCTGTCCTGTACGGTCTTTGCAGGAACTCTATCTATGTCTTGGCGATCTATAAAGGAAACTCCATCACAGCAGATATTTCCAGTAATACTTTGATGCATGACTATGTCAAAACTATTCATATCATGAAACAGATTGACTCCACGTATAATCTAAATAACATCTAAGCTGGTATTTCTTTACAGGAAGCTCTTAAAGCCTCATGACAAACTGTTGCAAAGTTACTCCCCGTATTATTTATTTTCAGTGGCGAGACAGCAGTGAACTGCAAATGGAGCTCCTATGGACCATGGTCAGAATGTGATGGCTGCACCAAAAAACAGGTTTGCACCAAAAAACAGGAACTGTATTTTTAAAGAGGGGGTAAGTTAGTAGAAAAAAAAAAAAGATTTAGGAATCTCTGTAGTCAGGTAGAATTGTATAGGTTTGAGTGACACTTAAAGCGAAGGTCCACCCTAAAAAAATAAAAAAAATAATTACATAAACACGCTCTTTTACATTTGAAAAAAAAAATTTTACTTA
Source organism: Rana kukunoris (assembly GCA_029574335.1). Lineage (NCBI taxonomy): Eukaryota > Metazoa > Chordata > Amphibia > Anura > Ranidae > Rana > Rana kukunoris. The sequence continues at coordinate 65,253,368 of CM056049.1, forward strand.
CCCGAAATGACTGTTGCTAGGCAGTCTTCCTAATCTGCCACTTCCTAGACCGCGGCACTCTTCTTCCTCTCGTTGTCTTCTGGGGAATGGGACACGCTATCTTCTGGGAACTGTGTGTGTTCCAGAAGACGGTCACCCATTTACAAAGCGCTGTGCGACTCGCGCATGCACAGTAGGAAATGGGCAGTGAAGCCGCAAAGGCTCCACTGCCTGTTTCTCCTTTAGTGAGGATGGCGGCGCCGACACATGATCCGAAGGACCGATCTGCCTCAGGGGGTTGACTTTGCGGTAAGTGTCCTTATTAAAAGTCAGCAGCTACAGTGTTTGTAGCTGCTGACTTTAAAAAAATGTTTTTAAAAATTGTAGCTGGAACACCGCTTTAACTGCATGTATGAGCTAAAGTACATGACTCCTCATGTTGCAAAATGGATGCTTTTCGCTCTCTATCATTTCCTGGGAACACTGTGGGAATATTTAATCAGAGAAACCATTCTTCCACAAACAGGGATAGGTTATTTCGTAAAACTAGAAAACCACTCATCTAATGCATTTATTCTGAAGCCTGTGCAAACTAGACTTAAAGGCCCAGATTCAGAGAGAATTAGATTCTCGTAGCGTTTCCCAAATACACTATGCCGCCGTTTTTTACCTGGCTCTACGTGGAATCCAGGTAGATTTTGTCCAGTAAACGACAGCGGCGTAGTGTATTTCTCCCGTCGCAATCCATCTACGCGAGTAGGGGGCGTGAAGCATTTAAAATAGGCACGTTCCCGCGGCGATCGAACTGCGCATGCTCCGTTCGCAAATTTCCCGCCGTGCATTGCGCGAAATCACGTCGTTACGTCATTCGTTGTTTGAGTAGCGTCGTTTACGGACATTTCTATTCCCGAACGAGTTACGTAAAAAAAAAAAAAAAAAAAAATTGAATTCGACGCGGGAACGACGGCCATACTTAACATGGGCTACGCACCGTTAGACCAGCAAAAAGCTGGTCTAACAGTACGTAAAAAAAATAGACGTAAGCGATTGCGAAGACCGCTCGTATCTTCGTGGATCGCCGTAAAAACACATTTGCATATCCCGACGCATCAAAACGGCGCAAACTCCTCCCAGCGGCCGCAAAAATATCGCAGCGTAGATCCGAAGGCTTACGAAGACGTAAGCCTCTCGGATCGAAGCCCGAAGCCGCCGTATCATGGCGCGCAAAATTTGAAATTACTCCTGTCTAACACCAGTTAGACAGGCGTAATTGCTCTATGAATCTGGGCCAAAGTGATTTGTAACGATCACCTTGTAAAACAGCTTATTCTATTTAAAAGAGAAATGAAAGGCAAAACATTTTTGTATAGATATTAAAAAAATTGTAAATACCTTTTTCCCCTTTTTATAAGTGATCACATTCCCTCTGTTCTCAGCTGCATGAGAGCTGGGGGAGGAGAAGCAGCAGCACACTGAGTTTGCTAGTGAATGGCTGTGCAGAGGGGGGCGTGTCAGGACAAGTCTGATCATTGGAGGAGAGTACACTGAGTTTCCAGTAGAGCTAGAGAACTGACCATAATGCGCTCCCTTGCTTAGTGTGGTCAGGTTTTTTTCCTAGGAAAGCAAGGGGACTAGCAGCAACACCAGGAATTTCACATAAAGGAAGCAATACAAAGAGAACAGGATACTTTCATATACAAGTACATGGTACAGCAGACAGACACATATCAGGAATATGATGTGTTGAGGTAACAACCACTTTAGGTGCTATAGGGATATCAAAAAGCTAGAGTAATAACCATTTTGCATTATATCAAGGCTTGGGTTATTCAATAGTAACTTAAAGTGACACTAAACTCACATTCTTAAAATAAAATAAAATAAATGCAATGGTCCAGATTCTCAGCGGCGCTACGACGGAGTATCTCAGATACCCCGTCGTATCGCCGTTTTTTTTGCCTCGTATCTATGCGAGTGATGCTTAGCATCACTTTGGCATAGATACGCTTCAACATCCGACAAGTGTAATACCATTACACTTGCGGATCGTAGTTGTAATGACAACTCCGGCCACTAGGTGGCCTTTACGTTGTTTTTTTATTTGCATATGCAAATGAGGCTAGTACGCCGATTCCCGGTCGCTTTTACACCGCCCCGTCGTCGCGTACGTCGTTTTTGTCCGCGTAAGGTTACCCCTGCTTCTATGAGGAGTAATCTTACGAAGTTCCGTCGGATGCCGTCGGGTGCCGTCGGATGCCATGTTAAGTATGGCGTCGGGTCAGCGTCGGCTTTTTCCGTCGCTTACGTCGTTTTACTAACTCGTTCGCGAATAGGGCATTGCATAAGTGACGATCACGTCGTTTTGACGTCGGTTTCAACGACGCTTTCCGACGTGAGCTGGAGCATGCGCACTGGGCTTTTTCCCCGGCCGGCGCATTCGCAGTTCGTTCGACGCGGGGGCGCGCTTAATTTAAATACAAGCCGTCCCATTTGAATTACGCGGGCTTACGCTGGGCCATTTTCGCTACGCCAACGCAAACTACGGAGCAAATGGTTAGAGAATACGGCACTTGCTCTAGTAGGATGCGGCGGCGTAGTGTAAATGGCTTACGATACGCAAGCAAAATTCTATGAGAATCTGGCCCAATATGTCTAATTTAGGTATAAGAAGACTATACCTTCTATCGCTCACTTTGTTTCATCTCTTAAATACAGGATTTGTTTTTTTGCTGTTCTCAGACTTCCCAATCTAGGGTGGTTGCATTTATTCTCTATGCCCCCCTTTTCTGCTAGCCCCAAGAAGGACTACACATCTATCTGCAGACATATTCAGCAGTATGGGAATTGTAGTTCCCCTTTAATTAAAACAGGTTCACTCAGAATCTGGTTCAGCTGTGCATGGTAGCCAATCAGCTTGTTTAACCACTTCCTGCCCAGCCAATAGCAGAATGACGGCCATTAGTTTTGTTATCCTGACTGGGCGTCATATGACGTCCAGCAGGATAAAATGCCGGACACTCCAGCGGATGGTGTGCAGCGTGGTGATCATGGTGCTGTGTGTCAGTCTGACACACCCCCTCTGACGGAGGCCCCTTACCACGTGATAAGCTGTGACCAATCACAGCTGATCATCACATGAACCAGGAAGTGCCAGTAAACGGCGTTCCTCGGTTTGCCCTGAAAGGGAGTAATCGGAGTCCCTCCCTGTCAGAGGGAGGGGTGTATGTGCTGATAATCAGCACATGACCCCAGGCTTACAGTGGGCAATACCAGAGCCATTTTAAGAAGAGATCACTGTAAGTGTCTTGCTGCCCAGCCACTCAGGAGCGCCCACTTCATATGGCGCCCAGGGCACTTGCCATATCTGCCATACCCTGGATACGCCACTGCATTGATTATCAGCACAGCCCCCATCAGATGTGTCCATCAGATGTGTCCATCTGCTGCCAGTCTGTACCCCATCAAGAACACCTGTCAATGCCCGTAAAATAATTTTTCTAGGTCTGGAAACTGGCAAGTAAGTTAACAAATGTAAAAAAAAAAAAGTTTATGAGAAAGAATAAAGGTTAAAACAAAACATTTTTTTTTTATATACTTTCCTATCTAATTACTAATGTGAGCAGCAAAAGGATTAAAGATAGTCAATGTTGATTGAGAAAGTGAAGTTCCGCTTTAAGTAAATTCTAGCAGATACATTCTAACGCCCCTTCCACATGGGCACCTCCGCTTAACGCCTGCTCGCCGGGGGGGTAATCTCTGTGCAGAGTGGACACGGACACAGTCCCACTCTCTTCTATGGTGAAATCAAATGAAACTGGACCTGAATCTGTCCATTTCCATCAGTTCTGAACTGATCTACGGGACAGATGCAAAATAGGACCACTATCCGTCTGTTTTTGGTGGACAGGATCTAATGGAGGTTTGGTGATATCCAATCAGGTCCGCCTGAAAAACTGACAGGTGGACCCAATCAGAGAAACGCCTATGTGAAAGGACAATAATGCTGCGTACACACAATGTTCTATGTGAGCTTGTTGTTGGAAAATCCGACCGTGTGTATGCTCCATCGGACATTTGCTGTCAGAATTTCCGACAAGAAAAATTTGAGAACTGGTTCTTAAATTTTTCGACAAGAAAAGTTGTTGTGTACACAATTCAACGCACAAAAATTAGACGCATGCTCAGAATCAATTTGACGCATGCTTGGGATCATTGAACTTTTCTCGGCCGTCGTAGTGTTGTACGTCACCGCGTTCTTGACGTTTGGAATTTCCGACAACAATTGTGTGACCGTGTGTATGCCAGACAAGTTTGAGCCAACATTCCGTCGGAAAGAAATCCACAGTTTTGTTGTCGGAATGTCCAATCGTGTGTACCCGGTATTACAGTTCTTCTGTCTAGGGCTACAACGTTTTGTCACATGACTCTACCGTGTATATGGGGATACTGGCATCTACAATGTAAGAATTTAGCTGGTTGGACAAAAAAAAAGGAGCAGTTAGTAAAAATTAGATTATAACCATATATTTGGCTGGTATGTTATGTATCCTGGGATAGGTGAAAAGGAGACTTGTATGTCTAATATATACTACTAAAATTTCCAAGTCTGGTTGTTTCTTTGTTTATTTCTTGTGCAGACTCGTACACGTATAATTGAAGTTTACGCCCAGTTTGGAGGTATAGAGTGCAGTGGAAGCTCTTATGAAACCCGACCTTGTGTTCCCACCAGGGGCTGCCCTATAGAGGATGGATGTGGAGACAGATTTCGATGTTCATCAGGTAATTTTCTCTATTTTGATTACAAAACAGAAAATGCTGTGGCTTACATATGGTAAAGCAAGACAATCAGCATATAAATAACTAAGGCTGTAAGTTACATGAGTCCATGAGCAGGTTCCTTCTTGTAAAGCATTGTATTGTAAATGATTAAATTGTAAGCAACTAGTAAACCTTTTATGTGCTTCCTCAACTCCCTAATCATCCATGACAGTTCATGTGTCCAGTATAGGTATTATTGCTGCACTAGGTGGAACCATATGTTCCATCATACTTGAAAGCTCCTGGTATCTCTCAGGGCCGTTTGAAGGATTTTGGGGGCCCCAAGCAAAGTGGGGGCCCCCAAACACCCCCCCGCATGCAAAGCCTACGTTAGCGCTACATTATGTTTTACACCCATGTTCTTATGCCCCCCCCCAGTCCCTATGTTTTTCTATTCTCATGTCCCTTCTTCCCTGTAGGCTGCCGCTCTAGCATGGCCGAGCTCCTCTTCCTCCTGTCAGTCCAGTGTTCTATCATTATGGGTCCCCATTCCCCTATCAGAAAGTGCCTGGGCACTTCCTGTCAGTCCGGCTGGGAACAGGAAACGAAATCTCCTGTACCGTGCACGGTACCTGGCTGGATTGACAGGACTCCAGGAGGAAGGAAGAGGAGCTCTGCCACACTACAGCCTGGGAAGGGAAAGTTGGGGGCCCTAGGCCAGCCTGGGGCCCCAAGCAATTGTTTGTTTTGCCTGTCCTGTAGCGATGGGCCTGGTATCTCCCCAGGCTCCAGGTGAGCATATTAGGGTGCGAGTGGGGGGTTAAGTACTCTCCTAACTGCACCTTAAATATAACAAGAGGAGCCCTCTGATGTGGCCCACAACCTCCTGCTCTGGAATGGCTGGTTGGCAAGCCCAGATTGCAGGATGCCGACCTGCCATCCCAGAGCATTAGTGTTGTGATTGAAGCCAGCGGTAGACGAAGCAAGCGGCTTTTCAGAAAGTAGACCACACCTGCAGGATATAATAGATGGCTAAGGCAAAGTGCAGCTAACCGGTGGGAAAACCACAGGTACTCTGTGCCACACCCACAGTGTGGGTAGCCCGCAGACCATCAGTATAAAAGCAGCTATAGGCTCCTTTCACACGATTGGTCCGACCCAATCGGACCCTCTATTCACCTCTATGGAGCAGCAAATGTAAACAGACTTTTGTTCGTTTACACCTGCCTACCTCTTGACCGATCTGCTAAAAAAAAATCTGAAGTGGATCTGTCCCCTTCCATCTGAATGGATCAGAGGGCCCATAGAACAGATTGGGCTGTGTCTGTGTCTCCTTTGCATATGCAGACTAGACACAGACCTGTCACCTGCCCACTCTGTTCATTGTGGCCCACGACTGGTTACTACGGTGCTTAAGTGGCCCGTGGCCTTCAAAAGGTTGGGCACCCCTGTGCTAGAGGCCAACGTTGCCTTTTCTAGTTCTTGCTAGATGTTTGGAAAGCTTCAGGCTACACAGCCCACAAGTTACATAAATCCATCAACTTCTTCCTTCTTCTAAAGCAGTCTTATACTTTGTTCATACTTTACTGAAGGTATTGTAAGCAATTATAAACAGAAAAGTCAGTGCTTCTACCCATACACCACATAGATAGCAGAGCTCCCGGGTGCTCGATGCATAGTCGCTGGCTGAGTAGAGTAATGAGGAAAAGATGATCCGCATTCCAGTCGTTGCTCTTTAAAAAATCTATGTTTTTATTGACAAGCCACAGTGAAGAAACACAAATAAGAACAGTTGACACGTTTCAGCCTACAAGGCCTTAGGCATATGCCTAAGGCCTTGTATGCTGAAACGCGTCAACTGTTCCCATATGATTGGAAGAACCAGGTATCTTCCCAGGCTCCAGATTAGCAGATCAATGTGCAGGTGGAGTGCAGGGAAGGTAAGTACCCTCTTCGTATGGTACCTTCAGTATTCCAAACCTGTTACTTAGCTGAAACTCCTGTCAGGTGCTGGAGGCTGACATTGGCTTTTTTATTAATTTTTTTTTTGCTTTTAAACTGTATCTAAACTTAAAGACACACATGTTTTAATATTGCAAGTTAGTAGGCCTTAAATGTTGCTGCTTAGGACCTTAATTGGTGACGCTAGCAGTCAGAGGCAGCAGTCACTAAGATCAGGGGTCTCTAGACTTTCTAAACAAAGGGCCAGTTTATGGTTCTTCAGACTTTAGAGGGACTGGACAATGGGCAATTTTTGGTATTAAAAGAAGTAGTGCCCTGTCATTGGTGTTAGTGGGACTGTGGAAGGAATACTGCCTCATGGTTGGTTTCAGTGGGAGAAATTGTGTCCAATTATTGGTATCAGTGGGAGGAATGCTGCCTCATTGTTGGTATCAGTGGGAGGAATACTGCCACATTGTTGGTGTCAGTAGGAGAAATACTGCCTCATTGTTGGTGTCAGTGGGAGGAATAGTGCCACATCCAGCCTCCGGGCCGCAGTTTGGAAACCACTGGCTTAGATGATCTCCCACTGCACATATACAGCATATACATCTATGAGTCTCAAGTCCCAGGAACTGCACTGCTGGTTTTCAGAAATTCAAGAAATTCAAGACAAATAGTAAATCTTTAGGGCACTCTTTAGGCACAAATAACATTTTAAATGGTTCTTATAAAACAGAATTTGTTTATGTTCTTGTTTGAAGTCCACTTCCATTTTTTTTGGAGGCTGACTTTTTGTTAATGAATTGGGGAATAGTGGAGACACTTTCTGGTGTGAAGGGAATAAAAATGAAAGTATTCTATAATAATTTATGTAATATGTAATGCAATATTTATTGGATTTAAGGTCAGTGCATTAGCCAGTCTCTGGTATGCAATGGAGATCATGACTGTGAACAAGATAGCTCAGACGAAGCCAACTGTGATGTGCGTCACACTGTTTGCGATACTGACAAATATGCTCCAAACACAGAACTTACTGGAACAGGGTAAGGAAACCAAATGTATTTCTACTTTACATAGTTACATAGTTGCACGGTTACATAGTTGGTAAGGTTAAAAAAAAAGACACAAGTCCATCAAGACTTTATGACAATGTTTCCAATGGGTACCTTTAGGGAGATCAGATATCCCCCTTACATTCTGGCATTTAAAGTGATTGTAAATGATCACCACCTGGCTCAGCCATCTACAGCTCAAAAACGTCATGGTGGGCATGAGGCCATAGACCAACATGGAGAGCTGTTTTTAAGCTGCAAAAAACGCTCAGAAAAGTGGCTGTAAAAACGTCCATGGAAATGAAGCCTAAAATAGAATTAAATAGAACAAAATAGAATATAGTTGTCTACTGAATTTTCCAAATTCGGTCAAACTGAATCGAATTTGGAAAATTTTAATCGAATTTGAAAACGAATAAAAGAAACAAAGCGAAACAAATTCCCAAAACGTATTTAACTAAACAAAGTTATTTAAATAACAAATCAAAATGAAATTAAACAAATGTATTCATTCCGCACATGTCTACTTTATGTGCATTATGACAGCTTCCTTATGTTTATAATTGTGTACAAAACTTGTTTCAGATTTGATGTTGTCACACAAACACGCAAAACAGGCAGTGTGATTCACACAAAGAGTTTTGGTGGAAAGTGCCGGAAAGTCTACAGTGGTGATAACAGAGAATACTTCAGGCTAAGTGAGAATGTCCTCACTTACACATTTAAGGTAAGCCCATTGGGAAGTTATAATTTTTAGAAATAGCTAGCAAAATAAAAACTCTTAATAATACATTTTCCCCCAGAAAAACATGCTAAAAAGTTTTTTTTCCCCCACACACCCTAAGATGGGTATTTTAGACTTAAATCATGCATAAAATCCTTTTTATGTGGCACTAAAAGTCAGGGATCTCTCAGGATCCAGAGAGGTCTGCGGTGATGAGGTGATCACAAGAGGATCAGTGGAGACAGGGCCGATCCTAGGGTCACAGGAGACTGGGCGCAGAAATCTTTCTGGCGCCCCCACATGAGTGTGGTCATTTTACTAACTCCTCCAGTTTACAAATGTTTCTATGGCAATGACTCAACCACAGAAATACTCCCCCACGAAGGCTTTATTACCCTGGGATCCTTACATGATCTCTTAACAATAAACAAAATAAGAAAAAAAGTTGAAGAAGAGAAGCAGAGTACTTTATTGGGACCTGGAGGGGGGCCTCTCTGATGGACACAGAGAGGGCTTCTGTTAGAGAGTCTTAGAAAGACCCCCAGACATATTGCAGGCATGATACAGGAGATGGTCAAAGACTGCAGACATGATACAGGAGATGGTCAGAGACTGCAGATATGATACAGGAGATGGTCAGAGACTGCAGACATGATATAGGAGATGATCAGAGACTGCAGACATAGTGCAGGAGATGATCAGAGACTGCAGACATAGTGCAGGAGACGGTCAGAGACTGCAGACAGAGTACAGGAGACAGTCAGAGACTGCAGACATAGTACAGGAGATGATCAGAGACTGCAGACATAGTGCAGGAGACGGTCAGAGACTGCAGACATAGTACAGGAGACAGTCAGAGACTGCTGCAGACATGATATAGGAGAGGATTAGAGACTGCAGACAGGATATGGTCTTTTCAGACGCTTAAGCATTAAAAATAGCGCCTGAAAAAAGCCTCATCTGCAATCCTAGTGTGAGAGCCCGGGTGCTTTCACACAAGTAGCTTCTTTGAGGCACTTTCATGTGTGTATACACATCAGCGCCCCCACCTCTGCAGGCACCTGGGTGAAAAGCACCCTGCACACCCTGCCCTTTAAGTTTTGTATTATGTCTCTTCCTTGTATCTATTAAAAGTATTTTATTCTCATTTTGTATTTCTGTTACCTAATTTCACCTGTACCGCAATAGTCAAACTGTGCCCCCCTTTTCGTTTGGTTCTCTGGTTTGGGGACCTTAGACCCAATGTATCTATATCATACCTAGCTAACAGGTGGGAAGCCTCACTTAAGCATTCAAGAGAGGATCATTTTGGCAGAAAAAACACTAAACGCGCCCAAACACATCTAAGCACAAGCAGTGCTTAGCACTTGAGCATTTTTTTATTTCAATGTTACTTATAAATGAATGTTTTAGCCAATTAAAAAAATGAATGTGTCCCTGTTTACCGTTTCAGGTCCGTTTTCAGGCTGAATTTTGGGCTGAATTCGAACCTGAAACGGACCAAAAGATGCACAGCTATTTTGTGCTAAACGCACCGGACCCGCTGGTCAAAATCTCCTGCTATGGCGACTTTGATGCGGTGTGAACCTAGCCTAAGCGTGTGTTATGCCTAAACGCATTTAAGAAATCCCCAGTGTACATGAAGCCTTAAAGGATTTGTAAAGGAAATTTAGATTTTATTTTAATAGCTTCCTTTACCCTAATGCAGTGCTGTTTTCATGTCCTCATTGTTTGTTTTTGCTCTCAAGTTGCTGTAATTCTTCTCTGATCTCCACACTTCCTGGTTGTCTGTTTCCTGATGACCACAGTGCTGGGAGCTTTCTCTCTGCGGTCACTAACTTCAAGGAGGTGTGATTACTGTGTGTCTAGTTTCTAGTTTCGTTTTCCAAACCATCACTGCTCTATGGCTCTGTATGCTCTGTACAGCACAGAGGCAGGAAACAACATGCAAAAATGAAACTAGAAACTGCAGGTACATTATGATTGATTTTTATCTATTTTTATTGGTTAAAATGAATTAGTTACCTCCTTTAAAGGGGTTGTAAAGGTTTGGCTTTTATTTTCTAAAATGGTTCCTTTAAGCTAGTGCATTGTTGGTTCGCTTACCTTTACCTTTTTGTGCCTCATTTTGTATTTTGTAACTCTTCTTTTTGTTGATCTTTGACAGGTGGAAGCAAAAAATGATTTTTCTCATGACTTTTATGACAGCAGCTGGTCCTATGTAAAAACGACTGAGTCCCATACAACATCTAACTATGGATATAAAGCAGATCACTCATCTAGCTTTACCTATTCAAAAGAAAAGGTAACAAACCATCAATATGAACTGCTGATGCATTTGATATCTTAATGTGGCTTTGTATCTGTTTTTTCACCTTCCTAACTACATGTTGGTATAGTACATTTCAGAAAAATAAGAAAGGGTCCACTTTATTACGTAAAGTAGAAACAAAGGCATAAATATTTTGTTCAATTTGGGTAGTGCAAGGGATGGTTATAACCCCAGTAATTTTTTTGCCATCTGTGTCCCTCTGGGAAGATTTTCCTTAACTTCCTGTCCCATAGCTGAAACAGGAAGTGAGAGGAAATCTCTTGAGGGAATCCCTGGTTGTCGCCTGGGTCACCAGGACTAGTGTCCCCATTGGAAGATTTCCCTCCACTCTTGTGCTGGGGACAACTCAAAATTCTTCTCCACTCTACCCAAAACTAGCAAAAAAATCTTTAGGCCTTTCACCCAGGTGTTCCGATTTCTTCATGTGTTCAGTCACTTTTCTTGTTGTAAAATCAGATAAAAAATAAAGAGCCCCTCCCGTATGTGGCCTGGTATGGTTTAGGAGCAGGGAAGGGTTCGTTGTGGATTTGGGGGGGGGGCTACACCATTTTTTTTACAGTGTGGGGTTCCCCTTAAAATCCTCACACATTTTCAATGGGCCTGGTATGGACAAGGGGGCGGGGGACCCCCTCGCACTTTTTTTCACACTTTTACATTTAAAGTAACCCTTGAACGGCCCCCTACTGCAAGCGATACATGCTTGTCTTAGCTATACTTCCTTGCTCCTGCAGGCTTCCTCCCAGCTGCATTATCGGTCCCATGAAGTCGTTTCTGTTCCCCAGCCCATCGATCGTAGGCAGTCTGGCGTCATCATGTGTAATGTAGGACAAGTAGTCCATCATTGTAAGTGAAGACAAAGTTTTAAAACTTGCTTTAAAATCTTTTCAACGGACACCTGTTCGTCGGACCAAAACGATGGTTACTACACAAAAGCATCGGACCAAAAACTAGCGCATGCTCAGAATCAAGTCGACGCATGCTTGGAAGCATTGAACTTCGTTTTTTCAGCACGTCGTTGTGTTCTACGTCACCGCATTCTGGCCTGATCGGATTTTTGGCCCGATGGTGTGTACGCACTTAAGACCATCAGACCACTTCAGCGTGGTCCGATAAAAAACGGTCCGTCGGACCGTTCTCATCTGACCGGTCTGATCGTGTGTACGTGGCCTCAGAGTTCTGAAGAGAGTGCCAGCTGCCGGGAAAGCGAGGAATAAGGTAAGTATGGTTGCTTCTCTGTGCCCCTAGATAATCTGAACATTTAACCTTATTAGTGCCGAGGGAGCCCTACTGCAAGGGTAGTTTGTTCGCAGAGTTCAGCTTGAAAGTAGAACTATAGGCAAAACTGTTTTATTTTTAAATGTTTTCATTTTTGACAGAGCAAGGGGGGGCAGAGTTTATAACCCTTGTAAGGTTTATTTTTGCCATTCCTGTCCCATTGGAGAGATTTACCTTAATTTCCTGTCCAAACAGGAAGTGGGAGGAAATACCTGCAAATCAAGAGAATTTTTTGGGAACCCCCAGGTCACCAGGACTAGTGTCCCCATTGGAACATTTTTACATTTCTGGAGCAACTCAACATTTTCACTTTCAATAATATTGCAAAAACAGGACAAATAGGGAGGATGAATCTTCCCAATGGGGACAGAGGCAGTTATAAAATCTGACAAGTGTTCTAACCCATATCCACTGTATCCAAAAAATAAACAAATAAGTTTTGCCTTTAGTTATACTTTAAATATTTTTTCTGAGATGGACTGATTGTCGTTGGGATGTTTTGCTATAGATATATATATATATATAGAGCAGAATAAACATCTGCAGGAGAGCCTCTCTGAAGGTCTGAAACAAAGCCATAGTTCTACAATTCTTACTTCCATTGCAAAAACACCTACCCTTGGCAGCCAGTCACATAATCAAATGCCTAGGTCTTGACCGCTGCAAAGGTTAGGGGTCAGAGTTCTCACTGACAGATTTTCCTTTTAGCAGATGTCATAGGACCCAATTCCTAGGTATTTGACCATGTGATCAGCTACTGTGAGATCCCCAATCTGACCAAAGGTCATTGGAACCTAAACCAATTTTGCATTGTGTCAGTTAATTTGACATTTATTCTATGCCTATCTCAATACGTTTGCATTGTTTCGTAAGAGCATATACGTTTTTTTATAAGGTACACTGTTTTAATTTACAGTATTTCCTGCTTATGTCATTAGTGGCTGCCATCTTTGCTACAGGAGGTAGTGATTAAAAACATCAATAATGGCCACCTCAGGCTAGGCCATGGAGACCATTGCTCCCAGTGGCGGTGCATCCATAAGGGCGCACGGACGCCGCCCCCTCTCAAGCCTCCCCCCCTATGACCAATGGATAGATTCATGCATGAATTACAGCGGGGGGGTATTTTTTTGAAGCACCTGATTAGAGCCATAGGCACTAATAGGCATCAAAAAAGGTAAACAGCGAGCGCCAGGTTGGGCGCTCGCAGTTCACTCAGCTGATCATTAGGAAAGCAAAGGAATATTCGCTTTCCTAACATTGAACCGCCTCTCCGTCAATCAGGTGCTCAGGTCTCTTACCTGTCACCTGATTGGCTGAAACGAAAGGCGCTATTATTGGATGCCTATCAGGTGTCCAATTGTAGGAGAGGAAGGGAGGTGCGGGCGGTAGAAGACATTGAGGAATAGAATGGAGGACACCGGACACCGCTCTATGGGGGGCACAGTGGCAGCATTCGATTGGCACAGTGGCAGCATTCAATTGGCACTGTGGCAGCATTTGGGGCAAAGTGGAAGTATTTTGGGCACAGTGGCAGCATTTGGGGCACAGTGGCAGAATTTGATGGGCACAGTGGCAGCATTTGGTGCAAAGTGGCTGCGTTTGATGGGCACAGTGGCTGCGTTTGATGGACACAGTGGCAGCATTTGATGGGCACAGTGGCAGCGTTTGATGGGCACAGTGGCAGCATCTGATGGGCACAGTGGCTGCAATTAAGGGGCACAGTAGCTGTGTTTGATGGGCACAGTGGCTGCGTTTGGAGGGTGGCTGCGTTTGGAGGGCACAGTGGCTGCATTTGGAGGGCACTGCGTTTGGAGGGCACAGTGGCTACGTTTGGAGGGCACTGAGTTTGGAGGGCACAGTGGCTGCGTTTGATGGGCACAGTGAGGCTGCAATTGATGTTTTTTTTTTCAGTTTGTTTGCGCCCCCCCAAAAAATTTGGAGCACAATATTTGTTATAATTTTATTCATACTTATTCTCTACAGAGTTACCAGCTCCTAGTTATCAGGAATTCTGTAGAAGTGGCCCAGTTCATCAATAACAATCCAGAATTTTTAACCCTTGCTGAACCGTTTTGGAAAGAACTTTTCAACCTCCCCTCAGTGTATGAATACAGCGCTTACAGAAAATTCATAGGAGATTATGGAACACATTTTCTGCAGTCTGGATCTTTGGGAGGAGAATATGAATTTAGATTCTACATGGAGACTGAAAAAATGAAACAAAATGGTAAAGTTTCATTTACATTACTATTCATAATAAAGTTAGGGAGGTCAGAGTAAAGTTAGGCTACTTTATTACTGTTAGGGGTCAGTAACTCAGACGTATGGTACTAGCATACATATTGCCCTTACTACATGTTTCCTTTCAAGAAGCGGTCGCCTTTCGGACCTCACGGACCACTAAAATCACAATTCTGAATTTTACATGCCGTATACACACAAAGCACCAGCTCACTACCCCCCTCCCCCTGGACCATACTGCTGCTTTATACACACAATGCTTCAGTTCTCTGACCCCCACTCCCTGGATCCCACTGCTGCCTTATACACACAATGCTCCGTCTCTCTGCCCCCCTCCCCCTGGATCACACTACTACCTTATACACACAATGCTCCGTCTCTCTGCCCCCCTCCCCCTGGATCACACTACTACCTTATACACACAATGCTCCGTCTCTCTGCCCCCCTCCCCCTGGATCATACTACTACCTTATACACACAATGCTCCAGCTCTCTGCCCACCTCCCCCTGGATCATACTGCTGCCTTTACACACAATGCTCCACCTCAAATTCCCCCACCCCCTCCCCTGCACTCTTCATCATACTGCTGCCTTACACAGACTCATCATTGGATCTCACCTCCTTATCCAGCCATGCGCTCGAGCTCCATGCTCTCTTTTACAGTTTGTGATCAGCGCTGCCAATAGAAGTCCCCTCCTTCACTACCTACTAGAAGCAGGAACTTCAGAGGAGGCAATGGTATGCATCAACTGTATTGACAGCCAGCGCACATTGAGAACAACACTTGGAACAAAATTGTGTGGTAAACATTCGCCACAATATTGATTTGCGACTTAACCCCTGGGAACCACCAAATTTGTCTCGTGGACCATCAGTGGTCAATATTGGTGATCTCTCCCAGCATGCAGAGAGAAATATGTTTATGTCCTATTATCAAGTGCTGATCTAATGAAGTTGCTGAGTGTTCAATAACAGTGAAAGAAAGAGTCACAAAATTCCTAATCATATTCAGGATAACAAGACCCAAGGGATAAAGATGAATGAAACAGAGTTTTAATTGCCCTTAACTTTTTGTGACAATCTGGAGATCTTGTCAAAATTTTGCAAAAAAGGAGTCAAAGTTTAAGGCACTATGAAGGTGTTTTTTGGTAGTCATTAGGGTAAAATGTGCTCTAAATGGTTTATGAGGGTTATGGAAGCTTCTTTGAACAAACCTGGACCTGTTCTTGTGCCAAAACTAAAACCAAAACCTGAATATTTTTTTTTTTTTTTTTTAACAAAAAAAAACAAAAACGATAACAACAAGTAATGCAACTTAATCAACAGTGCCCAAATTATAAAAAAAAAAAAAAAACACACACAAAAAAAATTAAAGACACACTAATGCAAAGAAAAAAAACATGCGTTTTTTTAAAGAGCCAAATTACTTACTAATTCCTGTTAAGGAAGGTGTATCTAATAGAGTGAGGAAACGATTACAATGGGTGTATAGGAGGGCAGAGGGTTTAGAACAGGATTTTTCAACTAGGGTTCCATGGAACCTTAGGGTTCCTCCAGAGGTTACTAGGGGTTCCTTGAGCAAGGAGCAATTTATGCCTCTCAGATAAGTTCCTATTGACACCATTGATTTTTTAGCTACCCGTAAGGTAAAATAATTCTTCCCAATGACTGCAAATGTAAGGAGCATTCTTCCCACTGACCATCACACTAATATAATAACCGTATATGCGTTGTAGATATAGTCCAGCTTCTGTTGAACGAGCGTGCTGGACCAGCCCCCGATCAGCGCTCTCAGCCAATGGCTTCAGATTGTTAGTACAGCGGCTCCGACCTGAGCTGTCAGTTTTTTCTCCCCGCCCAACCCACTAGTAGTGTATACCAGGATTTAGTTGAAACAGAAAGGGAAGTCAAGGACTAAAGCCTGATCACAACAGGGAAGTAACAGGATATTCAGGGTATATAGACGACACTGTCACCATGCTAAAAAAAATAAAAAAATTCAGTAAGAGAATTCTGCAATTTAAAAAACACATGGACCTACAGAGAAATGCTTGGACACACACATAAGCAACTTATGCCACTGCTGCACATACCCGCACAAAAGTAACATTTTAGGTTCTTCCAATGATATTTCCAGGTCTGTTACAACTCCTATTCAGACATTTAGCAATGAAAGGCATATGTATAAGCACTTTCTTCCACGTTCCTAGTACAGGATGAACACAAAAATATTGAGAGAGGTAAAATTACACACCCAGGTGCATTATTGCGCATAATTAATACATGTATATCACAATACTCAAGGTGTGGAGGGGTTATTGTCATCCACAAAAGACCTAGAACTGTTTCTGTTTTCTTTGTCTGATTTCATTTTTTTTCTCCTCTGTGTTTCCTTTTACCCTAGGTGTGACAATTAGTGATATGACTAAATGCACTTCATCCAAAGGAGGATTTTTATTCTTTAGTTATTCCACATCAGAGTGCAAAAAGACAAGTGAAGTGATAAAATCTTCATCTGGTATGTATTTGTAGCAACACATGGATTGGAGTTCTCATTTTTTATATGCACATGAAACGCCTGTTTTTTTTTGGGCAGAAATTTATCATAATTATCTAGCACAGAGATAACATTCTTTCACAACAGCACTTTTTCTAATGATATTGGCGTTTAATAATCACGGAATGTTTAGTGTCAGCAGTTCTCCCCACTCACTTCTGCGGGCGGCAGAAGGGGGTCCCACCCGGTGGCTGCCCTGAACACAGAAAGAGGAACTGAACAAAGTAGTTTGTCACTTCCGTTTCCACCCCTTTGTTTACCTGGCCACCAGCGGCCAGAAAAGCAGCCGATTAGCCCGATCTGTGTCTGATCGGCTGCATGGGAGAGGAGAGATTTAGAGGAGATGCCAGAGGAGAGATTTAGGGTCTGAAAGACCCCAAACCTATCCATAAAGAGGACCTGTCACAGCCCATGCTGTCACAAGAGATGTCCCATCCATTGTGATAGCAATAAAGTTAGTACAAGAAAAAGTATAAAATATATATATATATATTGTATAAAAAAAATTAAATAATAAAAAAAAGTCAGCAGCTACAAATCCTGGAGCTGCTGACTTTTAATAAAAGGACACTCATCTGTCCAGGGGTCCCGCTCCATGCTCACCCAAATTGCTTTTTTGATGGTCTTCGGGTCTCCAGCATTGGCATGTTTACTGTGGGCAGCTGGCTGTGATTTATTGTGGCTTCACAGTCGGCTGCCCACTGTCCTTTGTGAATGGTCCAGCAGCCTTCTGGGCCCTGAGATGCATCCCAGAAGGTTGCACACAGGGAGAGAACTTCTGGTGGATCACTGTGGTGATCCAACTGGAAGTGAGAGTGGGGTACCAATCAAAAGCAGGACCCCCACCCCCCAAAAGTGCCAAAATTAGAAGAGGAAGGCATAGAGTGGAACTGCCTCTTTAGGGTGAAGTTCTGTTTTAAGGTTAAACCACCCATCCAAACATTACCAACAATCTTACTTTTTTTGGCACCATTAAAGAAACTTTGATGGTGTGACAAAATTGCAACATTCCCCACAAGTCCCCATCCTCTTCCCATACTTAAATTCCACAAGCGTATGCGCCACATAGCATAGCCATACACACTGCTACCAAGAGGACGAGTTGGCCAAATTGTTCACCTCTCTGTCTTTTCTCCCTTACTTATACCCACCTGTTTAGAGTTACAGAGGAGGACTAGTGCTAGAATTATTGCTCTTGCTCCAACGTTTGCAGCGATACCTTACTTGTGCATGTATATGCATGAACAACTTACGTATTAATTTCCTTTTGTGCACAGGCACAGAGGAATGGGGGAGCGTTACATTTTTTTGTTACTTATTTTATTTTTTATTTCTATCATCCCCTGTAAGGCCACGTACACACGAGGAGACATATCTGATGAAAACGGTCCGACAGACCGATTTCATCGAAAATGTCTCCTGGAGATTTTGGTCTGATGTGTGTACACACGATTAAACCAAAATCTTCGCGGACGGAGAGCGCGGTGACGTGGCGGTGACGTTGACGCCGCCACGTCACCGAACCAGGAAGTAAAATACTTCCACACATGCGTCAAATCCGTTCAGCGCATGCAGGGGATTTATGTCCGCTGGTTAGGCGTACTAACCAGCGGACATGTCGGACAGACGGGTTTCCAGCAGACAATTTTTAAAGCATGCTTTAAAACTTTTGTCTGCTGGAAACCTGTCTGCTAGCCCGTACACACAATCGAATCTGTCCGCTGAAACTGGTCTGCGGACCAGTTTCAGCAGATAAATTTGATCGTGTGTACGCGGCCATATAGAAATACGGGATGACAGGTCCTCTTTATGGAGAGATCTTTATGGATAGGTTCAGATGGCAAGAGAGCAGTGCCATAGGATCATGTAAACTGAATTGTAATGTTGAAGCTGGCTATACACCAGTAGAATTGTGTTTGAAAATGTTCATTTACAGAACATCTGTGCATTTTTGTAATCATTAGTGGGGTGAAATTAACTGTTGTTTTTGACTGTAATGATGAGAAAATTTGAAGAAGCAGCATGGAATTTTTCTCCGGATCGTTTGGGAAATTCCATTAATTATAAAATCAAATGTTAAAAGCAAACAAAATTTTGTAACGCCCATTCATCACATTTCTGATTGATTTATTAAATGTACAGAGGAGGTTTTTCACCCAGCCATTTGTATGAAAATCTACCAGTGTATGGCCAGCTCTATGCTTGATTCACAGTTCAGCAGTTGTTGACTTGTCTGACAAGACCCTAAATTCTAATTTTTGGTTTATTAGAAAAAAAAAACACTCTTCTTCTTTGCTGTACTGTATTCCATCACACAGCATGCATTGACGCAATGACACTCAAGTGAATCGATATTGTTTCTTGTTATTTGAAGGTTCCAGTGACCAAGAAGTTCGTGGTCAAGCAGTTGTGAAAGGTGGGGAGCCAAAATTTATTGGTGGCCTGGCATTTTTCTCCATGAACAATCCCGCAGACAATCAAAAGCGCTATGCTCTCTGGGCCGGCTCTGTAACAAATCTTCCAACTGTTATTAAGTATAAGGTCAGTACCATTTGTATGCATTACCTCTCAACTTAACGCACTGCTCATACTAAGACATCATCTTTTACTGAACCAGCGGGAAGATCATCATTTAAGAAGCTCAGGCAACATCATTTTTCAGAATAAGTGTTATGGGTGAAACGTAAAGATACAGTAACTATTGATGTATGGTAATTTTTAAAGGATGGGAAACATTGATAAATAACTTGTGGCTAGATTAGGTAAATTAAATATTTATCGAGAGATCAAGAGACTCAGGAGCGATGAATTACAAGAATAAATGACGAGGCAAGGAAAAAATGAGTATGAGCGTGAGCAGGAGAGAATAAATTCAAAAGTGCTGATGATTGATGATGAATGAAAAAGGAGTGTGTATGACTTTAGAGTAATAAACAATTTAAATTCTTCTAACACCATCAGAAACTACTGCTTTGGACAGCTTTATTACAAAATTGTTCATTGTGAGCAGTACAAGTTTGCAAACTTTAAATGTTCATAGGCATTCTGTACCAGGTCTTCTGCTTGTAGTTCCAGACCAGAGTGATCAACACAGATCCAGTACCTGTACAAACTTTGGTACTGCTCAAGTTCCCATAGTCCACAACAGTATTATTAATAGTATATGGCACCCTTTTTCTGTGGTGACTTAAAGTGCTTCATCGGCTGTTGGAACAAATGGTGAGGTAGCCATCTTGGGCACGCTCAATAAAATATTATACTATAGCTAATTTCAGACTGGAGCCACTTAGTATCAGCATGTCTCAGGCCGCGTACACACGAGGGGATATGTCCGCTGAAAATGGTCCGATGGACCGTTTCAGCAGACATCTCCGCTCGTGTGTATGGGCTAGCGGACAGATTTCTCCACCCGACAGATTTCAAAGCATGCTTTGAAATCTATCCGGTGGGAATCTGTCCGCCCGACATGTCTGCTGGTTAGTACACTTACCAGCAGACATGTCGTCCCCCACCGCCGCCGCGCCGCTGCCGAATGGATTCGGCGCATGCGCGGAAGTGTTTTACTTCCTGGTGCGGTGACGTGGCGGTGACGCGGCGGCGTCAACGTCACCGCCGCGTCACCACTACGTCACCGCGCCGTCCGGCGGCGGGGAATTTGATCCGATGGTGTGTACACGCCATCGGATCAAACTCCCGATCGGACATATCCGATGGAAATGGTCCGCGGACCGTTTTCATCGGATATATCCGATCGTGTGTACGCCGCCTTATGGTGTGGGAGGTGTATGCTCCATCAGACTTTTGCTGTCGGAATTTCCGCCAACAAAAGATTGAGAGCAGGTTCTCTATTTTTCCGAAAAAGTTCCTATTGGAAAATCCACTCATCTGTATGCAATTCCCACACGCAAAAATACACGCATGCTCAGAATCAAGCAGAAGAGCCTAACTGCCTATTGGACTTCATCGATCTTGGCTCGTCCTACGTCTTGTACGTCACAGCGTTCTTGACGGTCGGAATTTCCGACAAGATTTGTGTGACCGTGGGTATGCAACATTTCTTGTAGGAATTTCTGATCGTGTGTACGCGGCATTACTTGGCAGTTGTAGACCTCTACATACTAACCAGTCCCTAAAGATAAAAATAGTAAGAAACTTATTGATAAGAATCCAGGGCCCTTTCACACGTACGGACAAATAGTCAGTTTTTTACAAGTCCGTTTACGGACTTGTAATGCATCCCTATGGGATTGTGGACGTTAGCGGATGATGCATCCGCTAACGTCCGCAAAGATCCGTGTCCGCAAAGATCAGTTTTTTTCGGATGGAAGAAAACCCTATTTTTCTTCCGTCTGGCGGATCGGATGAATTCATGCGATTCCCCATAGGGGAGAGCGGAGGAAAGACAGGGCGGAACAGTGTGCGGGGACCGCCATGTCCGCCGACAGCTCAGAGGGGATTTACGGATCCCCGATGAGCCGACGGACACACACGGGGCGGATCAAAAACGGTCCGCTCCATGTGAAAGAGTCCTTAGGGTGCTTTTTTAGGACCGAGTACAAGTTACGATACTTTTTTCATGTACTCGAAGATACCGAGTACCGATACTTTTTTAAACATTGCAGCCATGTGTCCCCAAATGCAGGCATGTCTCCCCCCCATATGCAGCCTTTTCCCCCCCCAAGTGCAGCCATGTCTCCCCCCCATATGCAGCCACGTCTCCCCCCCCCATATGCAGCCATGTCTCCCCCCCCAAATGCAGCCATGTCTCCCCCATATGCAGCCATGTCTCCCCCCATATGCAGCCTTGTCTCCCCCCATGTGCAGCCATGTCCCCCCCCCATGTGCAGCCATGTCCCCCCCCCATATGCAGCCATGTCTCCCCCCATATGCAGCCATGTCTCCCCCCCCCCCATATGCAGCCATGTCTCCCCCCCATATGCAGCCATGTCTCCCCCCCCAAATGCAGCCATGTCTCCCCCCATATGCAGCCATGTCTTCCCCCCATATGCAATCCTGGGACAGGTGATCTGTCTATCAAAGTGCCCAACAAGGGGGAGGGGCCATGATGATGCGCGGCGGGGAACATGCAGCTATTCAAATGAAAGCTGTTATGTTCCCTGGCTTAAGCGCCAAACAGCTAGACGGCGGCAGGGGCAGCAGCTCTCCTACAGTGTGATGTTATACATACCTGGGGACTGCTCTGCTCTCCGCTCTCTCTCTCTGACTTCTTCTCTGCCTCCTCTCCGACTTCTTCTCTGCCTCCTCTCCGCCTCCACTCCGCCTTCCTCCCTGCCCCCTCAGTCTCCTCTCTGATCGGTTCCCGCCCGCTCTCCGCCCCCTCTCCACCCGCTCTCTGCCCTCTCTCCGCCCCCACTCAGAAAAAAAAGAGTATCCGGATTAGGCATGGGGAGCATTTGCGCGAGTACAAGTACTCGTGCAAATGCTCAGTATCGGTCCCGATACCGATACTAGTATCGGTATCGGGACAACCCTAGTTATAGTAAATCAACCTCACTGTTGGCTCAGTTTACACTGAAGCAACCTGTTAGGGCAACTTAGCCGTCTGCAAAGTCGTGTTCCATGCAGTGCAATGATACCGTTCTAATTGGAGGGACTCAAGTCGCTCCCGTACCTTTTGGGGCGACTTCAGAGGAACTTGCATTGACTTCTATTACTGAAGTCGCGCTGTATAGGAAGGCTTCAGAGTCGGCGACTTTGAAGCCGCCCCAGTGTGAACTGGCAAGAAAAGAGACAGCAATGGCACCTGGGATTTTTGATGTGAAGATCCTCTTAGACTAGCTCAAATTGGTATACCAAGAGTCATGTGTAAAGGATGCTCTGGTATTTCCTATTTTATGAAAATATAGCTAACTAAGTAGGCAGTAGGGTTGACCAGTAGGGTAGGGCAGCATATAAAACTAGTTTGAAGCTAGATAGGAATCCACTAACCACTTTGGAGTGAAGATATAAATGTTCTTTTTATGAGCTTTGTCCACTGTTGAGACCAGCAGTGTTTATCCTTAGTTCTCCCAAGGATAAAAAAATAATTACTTGGAAGCCTTTGGTTCTTTGGGAAATGCTGGAGTGGACAGCCCAGGCCTGTGCCATAATTATTACAAATGCCTTTCATAATTATGGGTGACAAACATGAGCCATATATAGCTGAGAGTGCGGAGGGATATTAAACATCAAAATAAATCATGTTTTCAAGTTAAACATCATAAACGATTACATTTGGCACAAATTTTTTCCTTAAAATATTATGCCCACATATTTTATTAAATGACAAGATAATAAAAATAACATAATTTAGACACCAATTCTTAACCCCTTCCATACAGGGCATTTTCACCCCCTTCCTGCCCAGACCAATTTTTAGTTTTCAGCGCTGTTGCACTTTGAATGACAATTGCGCGGTCAGGCAACACTGTACCCAAATTAAATCATTATGTTTTTTTCCCCACACAAATAGAGCTTTCGTTTGGTGGTATTTGATCATCTCTGCGGTTTTTATTTTTTGCGCTATAAACAAAAGAAGAGCGACAATTTAAAAAAAAACACAATATTTTTTCCTTTTTATTTAATACATCTTACAATATTAAAAAAAAAAAAAAAAAAATTTTCCCCTCAGTTTAGAACGATACGTATTCTACGTATTTTTGGTAAAAAAAAAAACGCAATAATCGTATATTGATTGGTTTGCGCAAAAGTTATAGTGTCTACAAAATAGGTGATAGATTTATGGCATTTTTATTTGATTTTTTTTACTAGTAATGGCGGGGATCTGCGTTTTTTTTTTTTGTGACCGTGACGTTGCGGAGGACATATCGGACACTTTTGACACGTTTTTGGGACCGTTCACATTTACACAACGATTAGTGCTATAAAACTGCACTGCTTACTGTGTAAATGTGACTGGCAGGGAAGGGGTTAACACTAGGGGGCGCTGAAGGGGTTAAATGTGTCCTAAAGTATGTTCTAACTGTAGGGGGAGGGGGACTCACAGGGGGAGGAGATCGATGTGTGTTCCTCTGTACTGGGAACACACATCAGTCTCCTCACCGCTGACAGGAGGTGGATCTGTGTGTTTACACACACAGATCCACACTCCTGACGTGATTGCCGGAAATCGCGGGTGCCCGGCGGCAATCACGGCCGTCGGGCACGCGCGCGGGATCGCGAGTGGTGCCGGCGGCGCGCGCGCGCGCGCGCCTAGAACGCCGTGAAGACAGGACGTTGTGCAACGTCCAGTCTCATCGGCGAGGGGATCACCATGACGTGATTCCCCTATGGGCTGGTAAAGAAGGGGTTAAATGCATACATGATTTCTAATACAGCTACTAAATTCAGGTCATTGACAGCGCCACCCAATATCATGTTCCATTGTAAACCCATATTGGCCACCAGCCATTCACAACCAGTTTGGTGGGTATACATCAGTAATTTTTTCTGGACTGGTGTAAGAATAAACACATTTTATCTACATCATGTACTTTCAATACAATGGGGTTGATTTTTTAAAACTTGAAAGTGCAAAATCTGGTGCAGCTCTGCAAAGTAACCAAACAGCTTCTAGGTTTTATTGCCAAAGCTAAATTGAACAAGCTGAAGGTAGAAGCTGATTGGCTACCGTGCACAGCTGCATAAGATTTTGCACTCTCCGGTTTTAGTAAATCAACTCCAATTTATTAAGATCAGTATTAATGATATCAATATATGGATGAAGACATGTAAGTTTGTGAAATAATGGTCTCAGTTATTCCCATCAGTCATTTTACAGCATTGTTGCCCTGGAATAATCCTTAATGATTAGTTCCTTCATGAACACCCATAACCATACATATTTGTGACCCTTAAATTTGTTCTTCAGCCTATTTTTTTTTTTTTTTTAAAGTCAGCAGCTACAAATCTTGGAGCTGCTGACTTTTAATAAAAGGACACTCATCTGTCCAGGGGTCCGGCCCCATGCTCACCCAAATATTTTTGTGTAACCGGTCTTTGGGTCTCCGGCACTGGCATGTTTACTGTGGGCAGCTGGCTGTGATTTATTGTGGCTTCACAGTCAGCCGCCCACTGCCCTTTGTGAATGGTCCCGCATCCTTCTGGGCCCTGTGATGCGTCCCAGAAGGTTGCAGGCGGGGAGAGAACTTCCGGTGGATCACTATGGCGATCCAACTGGAAGTGAGAGCGGGTACCAGACAAAACCAGGATCCCACTTCCACACCCCCAAAAAAGAAAAGTGCCAAAATTAGAAGAGGAAGGCATAGAGTGGAACTGCCTCTTTAGAGTGAAGTTCTGTTTTATTTCATTTAAACCACCCATCCAAACACTACAAATGAACTTACTTTTTTGGCATCATCAAAGAAACTTTAATGGTGTGACAAAATTGCAACATGCCCCACAAGTCCCCCAGCCTCTTACCATACTTCAATTCCACAAGCATATGCACCACATAGCAGAGCTTTACACACTGCTACCAAGAGGGCGAGTTGGCCAAATTGCTCCCCTCTCTGTCTTTTCTCCCTTAGTTATACCCACCTCCTCTTTGCTTCCTTAAAATATTCCCCACCCATCCATGCTTTACCCTTTTCCTACCTTCCAGCCCACCCTGTGATATGCCCTTTCCCCTATGTGCTCAGGGCAGTCCTTTATCTGCACATGACAATGGTCCAGGGCTGGACTGGAACAAAAATTTGGCCCTGGACTTCAACCAGACCGGCCCACTTTAATTCAATAAAATGCTGCCCCCCTCCCCACGAAAAATCATGCCCACCAAAAGGCCCCTACATCCATCATTGTAGATCATGAGAGGGGAATGAGCTTGAGCGAGTGAGGGTCTGGGGCGCTGCCAGGGCATTAAAAAAAAGTCCTCCAAGCAGCTTCTTTGGGGTGGTGGAGGAGCGGTGTATAAACCGCTACTGCCCATTTAAATGAATAGTCACTGCTGCATGGGCCAGCAGCGCTACACAGGCGCATTTAACCTTGAATTTGGCTGCTAGCGGGGTTTCAAAGCGCCTGCTAGACACAGAATAGTGCAACTAAAACAACAGTAAAGTGCTGCTAAAACTAGCAGTGTTTTACCGTCAATGCCTGCCCCAGTGTGAAAGCAACCTAAGAGTCAGGGAGTGAATGAGACAGAAGGGGGGGGAGCTGAGAGACAGAAGGGGGGGGGAGCTGAGAGACAGAAGGGGGTGGAGCTGAGAGACAGAGGGGGGGAGCTGAGAGACAGAGAGAGGGGGGGGGGAGATGAGAGACAGATGGGGGGTTTGAGAGATAGTGGGGGCTAAAAGAGGGGGGGACTGAGAGACAGAGGGGGGGGACTGAGAGAGTCTCAGTTTAAAAATAAAATATATATTTTTTTTAAAACGGCCCACTGAGCCATCGGCCACCGGGAAACTCCCTGTAGTCCCTATGGCCAGTCCATCCCTGCAATGGTCTCATATATTCATTGTGTTTTCTCATTCCCTTTCTGCTGAACTATTTCCAGAGTAAATTATTTATGTAGTCAATGAGTTTTTTGTTTTTAATGTGAGAACAGTGGAGTCAGGAACAGTTGAGACAATGGGAGATATTTTAAGCCATACACCATGACACGTGCTTTCATTTCAGCAAGCGGCATATGACAGTACCATTTATCATGCCTTACATAGCCAGACATTTCAACACCTTTTGCATTTGGGAATATTGGAGACAAAAAGTAATTAGGGATCTGACAGAAATAGTGATGACCTTTCTGTGTGATCAATGATATTGCTTGAAATATGTTTATCAATGTTATTATCATTCCATTCACATCTCTTGCCCTCGCTTGCTTGTCTTGTTGAGCCCGATGTAATCTGTGAATGGTTTAGGCCAGACAATGATTTTTAGTGACTTGATTTAGTTACCCTTGCCTCAGTTAAAGGGAAACTGAATAACAGTGTCAGTGAGCACACCATTCAGGTTATCACTTTGCAGTTTTACTACAAAGAACTTGTTAATGTACCATTCACCTTTGTATGTGCTTTCAGTGTCATAGTTTTATGCCATTTTTCTATATACGAAATTGAAACCATTCCCTCTAGTCTAGTGGCTATCTTTATATTAGTTTGTGTGATCAGCATCTTTGCTGAAAGGTTCCAAGATTAGACATGTGTAATTTTGTTTTGTTCCGAATATAAATATGGTTATTCAGAGATTTGGATGTATCTGAATCTCTGAATGAAATAGTAACACATTTTGTTGACATTGATTAAATTTTGTTTCATATATTCATTTTCTCATTTTTGGAATGATTTGAATTCTGAATGTTTGAAAAATGGCTGGATATTAAGGAGTGGGCCGGGAAGACGGCGCTGCTTCCTTAACAACTAATGACTTATCAGCTATCAGCGGACTTCCCCACTGACAGCTGAAATGTAAACAAAAGAATGTTGGCAATGAAAAACTTTTTAAGGGTAAAAAATAAACAGCGTGGGGTCTCCCCCAAAATCCATACTAGACGCTTATTCGAGCTGGCCAGGAAAGGGGGGGAGGAGCGGGTGCTCCCCCCGAACCATACCAGGCCACATGCCCTCAACATGGTTTGGGGCTTTTGCAGAGCCCCCTACCCTAAAGCACCTTGTCCCCAAGGTGGACAAGGGTCTCTTCCCCACAAATCTGCCCGGTGGTTGTCGGGGTCTGCAGGCAGACAGGCTTATCGGAATCTGGAATTTGGAAGCCCCCAGATCCTGGCCACCCCAATGTGAATGAGTATGGGGTACATTGTACCCCTACCCATTCATTTAAAAAGTGTAAAAAGTGAATAAAGACACTACACAAGGTTTTGACAATTCCTTTATTAAAAAAATAAAAAAAAATAATGTCCCCCGAAGTAGATTCAACGTCAATCATGAAGCCCGCCGCACTGCCGGACTGGAAAAAATAAAAAAGGAAAAAACCTCAGGTGTCGTCGAAGGCTCCCACCAACTGCTTGCTCGCGCCATCTGACAGTTCTTAAATAACTAATGAGCGGACTCACCTGATGATTTAATCGGGTGGCCCCACCTTCTTGTGACATCATCAACCCAGCATGCCCCGGTCAGTGAGGTCGCAATGGGGCAAGGGGGGACCGAGTGGCTATTAAAGAACTGTCAGACCTCCCAGCCTGCTCCTTAACAACCAACTATTATTCACACAGAGTTCAAATCGGTTGATCTTTTTTCAACCGATCTGAATTCAAATATGAAAATTTGGATATTGTTAGAAAATTATTAAACAAAAGAAGAAACTACAGCAAGCAGTACTAGTGTGACTGCAGTCAATGGAAGCCTGTAGAGAGCTCGTATTTATAGTAATGCAATGTGCACTCCGTGAGTCTCACTGGGCAAAACCTTTCCATGTTAGGTTTACAGGCTCTGGAGTACAAAACTTTTCCCAGAAGGCTTATTCCGTAATTGATTTTCTAACAGTAGCTGATTAGCAATTATGCAGAGTGCACTCCCTGACCAACAGATGGCCGGCCACAAGATGTAGCAAGTTCTCTATAATAAAATAAGATCATTAAATATGACATGATAAGCGTTCAAGTGTAAAATCCATGTCAATTAAATCAGTCATGCCAGTGGACCACATGTTTAAATTCTAGGCTGTTAACCACTTAAGACTCGGACCAATACGCTGGCAAATGACCGAAGGGGTTTTTGCGATTCGGCACTGCGTCGCTTTAACAGACAATTGCGCGGTCGTGCGACGTGGCTCCCAAACAAAATTTGCATCCTTTTTTTCCCACAAATAGAGCTTTCTTTTGGTGGTATTTGATCGCCTCTGCGATTTATATTTTTTGCGCTATATACAAAAATAGAGCGACATTTTTGAAAAAAAATCAATATTTTTTACTTTTTGTTATAATAAAAAACCAATAAACTAAATTTTAGTCAAACATTTAGGCCAACATTTATTTAGCCACATGTCTTTAGTAAAAAAAAAAAAATCGCATTAAAAAAAAATTTAGCTACCTAGCGGGAACAGCGACACTAATACAGCGATCAGAAAAATGATCGCTTAGTGATGCTGGCAATAGGGAGTGAAAGGGTTAACTAGGGCAGTGATCAAGGGGTTAAAACTTTATTGGGGGGGGTGGGGGGGCTACCCTGACATTAACACTGACTGACTGTCACACTGTCTGTCACACTGACACTAAATACAGTAATCATACATGTATGATTACTGCATTCAGTGACACTGTGGCAGGGGGGAGGGGGGGGGGGGGGGGGGGCGATCGCGGGGGTTAAATGTGTTTGTGTCTGTGTGTAAGTGTGCTGTTGGTGCAGACTTACTTGTTGTGTTGTGATCTCTCCTCAGCGGCGCTTGAAACAAACGCCGAGGGAGAGATCACGTCGCTTCCTCCTTCCTGTGTTTACACAGGAGGAGGAAGTGACAGGGCGGGCGGGCGCGCGCATTGGCTGGGAGCGATCCGGAGGGGGCGGGTGAAAACGGATAGCCGCCCCCACTTGTCGGATCGCTCCTGCAGCCGCGCGGACCGCCGCATGTACGGGGGGGGGGGTCCGATCGGACCCCCGATCCCCCCCAAGGCACCAACGTATATATACGTTGATGTGCCTGTCGGTGCCATTCTGCCGACGTAAATGTACATGCGGCGGTACTTAAGTGGTTAACATACACACAAGCTTGTGCACCTGACCATTACATCAATATGAACATTTGTGCTAGGTAACCATGTGCTAATATATGAATGAAAACAATATTAGGGGAGCCGCACTCAAAACATCTGAATAGACAGTACTGAATGTAAACTAAAAATGTATATACTGCGTGCCCTTAAAAATGCATATAACAAAGTGAAGAAATCCAAACACAGAAGTCATTGGTAACAACCAATACAGTGAAAAAATTTGACAAGGCACCTCCTTAACTGCTTCAGCCCTGGGAGATTTTACCCCCTTCCTGACCAGAGAACTTTTTACAATTTGGCACTATGTCACTTTAACCACTTCCCGCCCGGCCAATAGCCGATTTACGGCCGGGAAGTGGTTATGAAATCGTGACTAGCCGTTCTCAAACGGCTTAGCACGATTTCAATGCCGCGTGCGCCCGTAGGGGCGCGCAGCGCGGCGATCGGTGATGCGGGGTGTCAGTCTGACACCCTGCACCTCCGATCTCGGTAACGAGTCTCCGGCGGAGCCTCATTACCACGTGATCAGCCGTGTCCAATCACAGGTGATCACGATGTAAACAGGAAGAGCCGCCGACGGCTCTTCCTCACTCGCGTCTGACAGACGCGAGTACAGGAGAGCCGATCAGCGGCTCTCCTGACAGGGGGGGTTCGCGCTGATTGTTTATCAGCGCAGCCCCCCCCTCGGATCGACACACGGACCACCAGGGAGTGCCCACACTAGACCACCAGGGTACTTACAAAAAAAAAAAAAAAAAAGGACAAAAAAAAAAAAGGGCAGTAAAAAAAAAAAAAATGCCAATCAGTGCCCACACATGGGCACTGATTGGCAACAGGTGATCCATCAGTGCCACCCCTCAGTGATCATCAGTGCCACCCCAGTGTCTGTCAGTGCCAATCCATGCCCAGTGCCCACCTATCAGTGCCCACCTGTGCCACCTATCAGTGCCCACCTGTGCCACCTATCAGTGCCCACCTGTGCCACCTATCAGTGCCCACCTGTGCCGCCTATGAGTGCCCACCTGTGCCGCCTATGAGTGCCCACCTGTGCCGCCTATGAGTGCCTTGTGCCGCCCATGAGTGCCCATCAGTGCCGCCCATGAGTGCCCATCAGTGCCGCCCATGAGTGCCCATCAGTGCCCCATACCAGCGCCGCCTATCAGTGCCCATCAGTGCTACCTAATCGGTGCCCATCAGAACTACCTCATCAGTGCCCATCAGTGCCACCTCATCGGTGCCCATCAGTGGCACCATATCAGTGCCCGTAATTGAAAGAGAAAACATACTCATTTACAAAAAAATTAACAGAAAAAAATAAAAACGTATTTTTTTTTCAAAATCTTCGCTCTATTTTTAGTTGTTGCGCAAAAAAAAAAAAACGCAGAGGTGATCAAATACCACCAAAAGAAAGCTCTATTTGTGGGGAAAAAAGGACGCCAATTTTGTTTGGGTGCAGTGTAGCATGACCGCGCAATTGTCATTCAAATTGCGACAGTGCTGAAAGCTGAAAATTGGCTTGGGCGGGAAGGTGCGTAAGTGCCTGGTATGGAAGTGGTTAACTGACAATTGCGCGGTCGTGCGACGCTGTACCCAAACAAAATTTGCGTCCTTTTTTCCCCACAAATAGAGCTTTCTTTTGGTGGTATTTGATCACCTCTGGGGTTTTTATTTGTTGCACTATAAACAAAAGAAGAGCGCAATTGCCCGCCAGCACTCACATCGGCTCTGGGGGGGCGCACGTCCATAGTAGCCACAGGGAGAAGCGACGTAACATAACGTTGTTTTGCCCAGCCGAGCCATGTTACCTCAGTAAAACTGCGGCGGCTCATTGGCAAGTGGTTAAACAAGGCAGTGACAATTCTAACATAAAAAGTTCAACACCAGTTGATATTTTTTGTGAGCAGTATTCAATTGTGCCATTTTCAGTAATCCCCCCATCAAAGCAAATCCAAGACTCTTACCAAAAACCCTAGACATCCAAATATCAAGGTCATAAGTGCATATGTATCATATGTATCATCTAAGAATTCCAGGCATTTTTAGGGCCCTTTTACACGGGGCTGTTCGTGTGCAGGCTCCGCTTTAGCTCAGTGGGGGTCGCTCCGACGATCCCCGCTGAACAGGCAGATGACAGGTCTGTCTCTGCACACTGTGCAGTGACCAACCTGCCAGAGCGTCGCTCTCCAGTTATCATCCGATCCGCCAGATGAAAGGAAAAGTAGGGTTTTCCTCCATCACACTTTGGCGGATCAGATGTCAGCAGGCATGTCACCGCTGACATCCGTGGCTCCATAGAGGAGCACAGAGCACCCGTTCAGGTCCACCTAAAAAACTGACAGCCCTAAGGCCGCGTACACACGACCAAATAAATCCGTTCAAATCGGTCTGACAGACCGATTTGTTCGGATTTGTCTGCTGGGCTATTTTGGTTTGATCGCTGTACACACGATCAAACCAAAATCCCCGCCGACAGACAGCGCGGTGACGTGGCGGTGACGTTGATGCCGCCACGTCACCGCACCAGGAAGTAAAACACTTCCGCGCATGCGTCAAATCCATTCGTACTAACCATCAGACATGTCGGACGGACGGGTTCCCAGCAGACAGATTTTAAAGCATGGTTTAAAATCTGTCTGCTGGCAAAGTCTGTCTGTCCGCCCGTACACACGATCGAATTTGTCTGCTGAAATGGTTGGCAGACCGTTTCCAGCAGATTGATTCGATCGTGTGTACGCGGCCTAAGGCTTTCCACAGGATTTTGGAGTTTGTCTGTGGAAATGTGTTCCATTTTAGCCAAAAGAACATTTGTCTTGACCTGGCCCAAAATTAGCATCACAATTCACCCTAGGTACAATAGTCATCCTACCACTCCTAAAATGTTTTTTTTTTTTTTTTTTAACCCTAATGCATTCTGCATATTAAAGTGGTTGTAAACGATCACCTTTAAAACAACCCATTCAGTTTGAAATAGAAATCAAAGGCAAAAAATATGTGTCTAATTGAAAAGAAACCCATTATAAATACCTTTTTTTTCCCTTTTTTAAAAGTGATCACATTTTCTCTGTTCTCAGCTGCATAAGAGCTAAAAGGACAGGCAGCAGGACACTGAGCTTCCCAGTGAATGGCTGTGCAGCTGGGGCATATCAGGACAGTTCTGATCATTGGAGGAGAGCAGGCTAAATTCCCAGCACAGCTAGAGAACTGACCTTGCTGTTTTCTCCTCCTTAGTGAGTTTTTAATAGGAAAGCAGAGGAACTGACAGGAACACCAGGGATTTCACACTAAGGAAGCAATACAAAGAGAACAGGAGACCTTTTCATACAAGTACAATGTACAGCAGGCACATTTCAGGATTGTGAAATATATAACGCTTTAAGACAAAAAAACTTCCAATGTCTGTACCTCTCCCCCATCCCTAAACACTAAGGCCGCGTACACACGACCGAGAAACTCGTTGGGCTAAACCCATCGTTCTGCCCAACGAGGTTCTCGGCCAGCCGTCGAGTTCGTCGACCAGGCTGTCGAAAAAGGCGTCGAGCCATTAGTCCGGATGGCCCGTCGAGGAAATAGAGAACCTGCTCTCTATTTTGGCTCGACGCCTCGCTCGTCAGTTTGCTCGGTGAAAACGTACACACGATCGAGCTTCTCGGCAGAATATGGATTCTGGATTCTGCCGAGAAACTCGGTCGTGTGTACAGGGCCTTACCTGTTGCCACTGTCAATCAAGCACTGTCCCCAGCAGCAGTTCCCCTCGCTTCCTGCATTCGTAGGTATCAGAACCTGGATCACCTGCTGGTGGTACTGTGCTTCGCAGAGCAGAAGGTTGCAGTTCCAGTGTCCACCAGTGGGTGTCTCCCAGCAGCCAGCAGATTCCAGTAATCAGTTTCCACCTGATGCTGGCTGATGGGAGGGTATTTAGGTCCTCCCCTATTAGTGCCTCTGACTTCAGTGTTTTGCCTGCTGCCAGATACTGCTAGCCGTTATCCTGTTTCTGCTCCTGCCCTGTATCCTGTACCCAGTACCCTGCTGCCTTCTACCTGCTCTCCCTTGTTCCCTTTCCCAGTTTTGGTTCCCCCCTTCCCATCAGCTCCCTGCACCTTCAGGTTCCCCTGCGTTTCTTTGTTCCCCATTTTGTATATGTAGCACTACCCCCGAAGGAGCTGCTGGTTTGATTTGGGGGGTATGTTACCTCTATTTTCTCCGCTGTCTAGGGTACTAAATGAGAGCTGTAAGAAAGCTGCAGGTATCTTTTTCTGTGCTTTACTACCCAACGGGGTAAAAATGGTAAAAGTAGTAGTAGGTGAGAAGATAGAAGAAGTGGTAGGTAATGGATTCAGGCGTATAACTGGGTTTTCGGAAACAGTCCTGCTTCCAACGACAACTTGCATCACCACTCTAGCCAGAGTGGGTATAGTGCATCTGGATAGGCCAGACCTTCCCAAAGGTGGAGATATTTATCGGTCCAAAATCCTTCTCAACACTGGATTAAAGCAGAAGTAAACCCATCGATTTAACAGTTTAAAAAAGCAGTTAAATTTCCGGCATGCCGGGATTGCCAACTGTCACATTGGTTGTGCTCCCAACCAAACTGTCAAACCATCCAATGGCTGGTGTCATAACTGATCACATGTGCAGCACCATGGATGTTGAAGATTAAACATAGGCCAAGATGGCAGCTTCCTTGGCTGAAAATGATAGAAGGGTTTACTTCCACTTTAAGCACCCGGATCTCCCTTGAACAGCTTCAGTAATTTTGGGACTGATAGGCGACCATCACTCAGCCTCTCAGAAAAGATGTGTCCTGCGATAAAACAGTAGGCCTCTCTTGAGATACCAGCCTCGTGCTTGGTATTTCCCGAGACAGGTTCTTCATTGGTTGGCTTCCTCCCTCGGTACGGACAGCACAGGACCACTCTGTATATTGCAGACCCAGTCTACCAACTGAGCCTACAAAGTAGATTATTTGCTCCGGACCAACGCGGTCCCGGAGCCAGGAACACTTGAACACACACCCGGCCAGGAGGGCCACACGCGGAGTGGTGGGACGACTGCCCAGGTGGATGGCAGCGGCGATGACCCCGAACCAATGGGGTCCGCCCCCTAAGTACCGCTCCCAGCATGCACAGCGAGGCAATCAACCCTCCTGATTGGCTGCCGAGGAGAAATATCCACACTACACTGCTGCCACCTGTCGGTCTGGGTGGGACCAACTCCCCAGACAATGACAGTGTACTACACACACACAGTACAGCCAAAGCTGGAACAGAGGTCCTAAATTTGGCCAAATAAACACCGTCAGAGGCAACTAACTCTCTGAACCCCTCTAAATTTACAGCAGCACTGGCTATGAAAGTAGCCAGGCGCTACATATATATTGTATACAGTATAGTCAGTTAGTTATGATCTCTGTTTGTTAGTTATCAGTCAGATAATCTGTCTCTGGGATTTTGGTTCACTTACATTTTTTTGTTTGCTGTGTGCTGGTGTTTAGGTGGCTTTTGTTTCACTGTAAGTAAATCTCACAATGCATACGCAGTCTGGTCCCAGTTTCCTGAGTAGGGATGAGCCGAACACTTCCGCGTTCGGTTCACACCAGAACGTTCGAACAGACCGCCCGTTCGTGCGAACATTTAGAACCCCATTGAAGTCTATGGGACTCGAACATTCGAATTCAAAAGTGCTCATTTTAAAGCCCAATATTCAAGCTATTGTTGGAAAATGTTCTTGAGAACCCGGTTCTTGCCCCAGGGAACATGTATCAATGGAAAAAAGTTTTAAAAACGGTTGTTTTTTCAGGAGCAGGACTCCTGAAAAAATGACCGTTTTTAAAACTTTTTTCCATTGATACATGTTCCCTCGGGCAAGACCCGGGTTCTCAAAGACGTTTTCACAGACAAACTATAGATATGCTCCAGGAGCAGTGATTTTAATGATGCTTAAATAAAAAAAAAAAAGAAAAATCCCTTTAAATATTGTACCTGCTGGGTGTCTATAGTATGCCTGTGAAAATGTCTTTAAATAGCACAATCACCTGCCTGCCAGTAAATTAGGAAGAACTGATCTAGCTAAGCTATACAGTGTATAAATATATGTACAACACCTGGGATGTATATATATCCTCTACACACTGTAAATTAATCTAAACTGACTAGCCTGCCTGCCTGCTCTATCTAGCTATATAAAAAGACTATCTCTCTGTATCTCTGACTGATCTCAGTTCAGCGCTGGAACACACTACACGAGGCTGCCCAGCAGGCGGCCTTAAATAGTGTGGGGCGTGTGCTAAAGCCCTGAGCCATAATTGGCCAAAGCCACCCTGGCTTTGGCCAATTATGGCTCTCCGTTTTTTGCGCGCTGTGCCAAGCATGCAGGGTCATAATGCATGTTTGGCCAATCATCAGCGCGCAATGCCGCAGTGAATTATGGGCCGTTGCACATCACTCGAATTTGGCGCAAACGACCTGTTTTGTTCGAATTTCGTCGAACGTACGAACAGACAATGTTCATGTCGAACATATGTTCGAATCGATCGCAGAGCTCATCCCTATTCCTGAGTGTAGCCACACAGATCTGGCCATCCCTACTGTTGATACCTGACAACGGGAGTAGACCATTTCCCAAAGGTCCTGGGACTTTAAATGAGCCACTTCACATATAAAAATTTTAATAGATGCACATAACTGTTATAATTAATTGTTCCATAAATTACCACAATTGAAGAAACCAGTTAAAAATAGTAATGAGCTGATTTATAATATGTATTGGATAAATATGGTAGCAATATAAATTCATTCAAAGTCATAAAGACATTTTAACATATGCAGTACAAATATTGATGCATGGTAGTATGTCATATTGTATCCAAGAGCTCATTGCATCCAGTAGCTCGATGAGTTTCGTGGCTCATGACCACTCTTCAGGAGTAGATGCAAGATACATGTCTATAAAATAAATGAATAACAAAATAATATCATATAATTCAATGAATAGCTCCACAGATGTAACAAATAACCCTAATATCTTCAAATCAGCCCCAAGTACAATCAAAAAATACACATGTGCAAATGAGGTGAAACAAATGTCAATGTAAAAAAGAGAGTGAGACAAATAATTCCGCAGTAGCACACTAAATTAATCTACAAATCTCCCAAATATTAGCATTGTGAAAGGATCAACATCAAACACCCATACATACCGAAAAGTGTCTATATAGCATATCCAAAAAAATATAAAAAATAGATATATGCTCCATATGCAAATTAATATGGTAATACAGTCCATACAGGAAAATATCACCTTATTAGATGTTATTGAAGAGCCCCTTGTACATGCCAATCTCCATCCAGATTAATAAAGACACCTTCCACATGTGGGGATAGAAATTGAGACAGAGCCTCCCATAGTGTAAAAAACACCTTATAGTGGAGTTCCACCCAGAAATTGAACTTCTGCTTTTTGGATTTCTCCCCCCCCCCCCCCCGGTGTCACAGGAGGAAGCAGATACTAAGTAATATTTGCTCCCACTCCCAGGATTTATCATACTGGAAAACGCACTATATTGTCAAAAGTATTGTGACACCTGTATTTACACGCACATAAACTTTAATGGCATCCCAGTCTTAGTCCGTAGGGTTCAATATTGAGTTGGCCCACCCTTTGCAGCTATAACAGCTTCAACTCTGCTTCAAAGCTGTCCACAAGGTTTAAGAGTGTGTCTATGGGAATGTTTGACCATTCTTCCAAGAGCGCATTTGTGAGTTCAGGCACTGATGTTGGGTGAGAAGGCCTGGCTCGTAAAAAATATATAGGTAGATGGCGCACGACTTAAAGAATGCAATCAAAAGAATTAGTAATATAATTAACAATTAGTAGATCATAAGGTCCATGTCAATATCAAAGAAAATAATTAATAATAAATGACCATATAATGATAGTCCAAATAAATGACCATACAAAAAATGGTCAAAATAAAAAGTCCCAAAAGTTCAATGTTTAGTCCAGTAACACTAGTGGCAGCACAGTCCTGAAGCAGAAGCAGACTCTGAAAAATATATGTAGACAAGAAGGACATGCGCCAAACTAAGTGTAGTAAATTAGGGTTTTAATAAGGTAAAATAGTAGTAAACAGTAGATTGGCTACTCACAAAACAATAGAGAGCAAGGGCACATCAGGGGTTAACGGCTGGTCAAGGGTCACAACGATCGTTTACAGCTGCAGGCAGGCTGACTTGGCCAAGTCATGGGAGATATGGAGACCCATCCTGGGGAAGCCTGGAAAAAGCAGCAGGGGATCCAAAAGCTGTATTTCCTGGATAGGAGGCGCTATGCGTTCCAGCATGAAGCGCAGTCTGTCGCCGTACGACCGGAAGTGACGTCGAACCTCGGGCCAGCCAATGGGATGACGCGTTTCTCAGCATCCGCTGGTTCATCAGATCCAAAACGTCCAATAGGAGCGGACGTACTATATATGCAGGGGATTATCGTGATTGGTCAGCAGGGCTTAGTAAACAAGTGCACACAGGAAGTGCTGGGAAATACTGACATAGATAGTAAAAGACACTAGAATTATATATATATATAAAAGCAAAATGCAGAAAAATAGAATATATATAAAAAATGTTAAAGATAAAATATATAATTATAAAGAGGTAAATAAATGAATGAATATATATATATATATATATATATATATATATAAAAAGAACACACATATATATATAAAGAGATTTATGACAACATTTAAAAAAATTATTCAAAAAATTCCTAGAAAAATTACTAAAAAATATATATATATATATTAAAAAACATGCACATATATATATATAACATATGCTAAAAAACATATGCTAAAAAACATATATATATACTAAACATACACACTAAAAAATACAATAAAGTGCCATAGTCACAGAGACCTAATATAAGATGAAATAATATAGTATAATATAATAAATAATAATCAAGCACATAAATTCGATATGTATGTATATAGGAGATATAAAGTCACCGTACGCATATGCGCAAAGCAAACATAACTATGTGCGTATGGGTGACTACAGGTGACACATCCACAGACCAGGGTAATATATACACATATATACATGTAGCTGGGGTGTAATACACATACACACACATATGTATATACATAAAAATGTTAAATTAAAAAATCAGTTTGGACAGTAATATGCGGGGGGAAATAATATAATATAAAGCTGATGCACAAACAAGGCAATCCTGTATAGTCATGAGTGTGCAGCAACATATGTATTTTCTGAAAGAAATTATGTACGAAAAAAATTATTATTATACTATGTATATGTGTATACATACAAATGCATGTGTAATCGCATGCACACATGCATACCCATACACATAGTGCGGTGCAAGGAAGTATATCGTCAGTCACCAAAAATAATAAAGACAATAATACAGGAAAAAATGATTATAAAAGTCATAACAGCAAAAGGGTAATTATAAAAATGGATCATTAAGAAAAAAGTCTAAAGAAAAAAGTCTTAGATAATATTGTTTGTTTCTATTTCCTCATTGAGTCCATGTGGCGTCATCGTATTGAGGGAATAGATCCAGAAGGTTTCTTGTCTGCATAGTCGTTGAAATCTCTCGACTGCAGTAGGGGTTTCAGGAATGGCCTCAATAACCCAAACCTGTAAAAGGGAAATGTCCCCATGATGGTGAATAGCAAAGTGTCGTGCGATACTAGATTTGGGGTCACCAGCATGAACTGCACGTCGGTGCTCCCCAAATCTAGTACGAAGGGCTCTAATCGTCCTACCCACATAAAGGAGTCCGCAAGGGCAAGAAATACAGTAAATGACATATGTCGTCGAGCAATTATAGAACGAACTCAGATTGTAAGTCTTGTTGTTGGCTGTAAAATTCTTTTTACCATGTTTAACATAAGAACAAGTTAAACATTTGGCCTTTTTGCATTGAAACATCCCTACTAAGGGTATAAGGGTTAGTTGTTTAAGCCTATGAAGTTTAGTGTTAGCATTGGACTTTATTTTGCTAGGGGCTATCTTGCTCTTGATATTTGGGGCCCTACGGTACGCAAATTTTGGCTGGATAGTGATAGATGAAGACAAGAGGGGGTCCTGAGTTAGGATAGACCAATGTTTTTTAATGATATTTTCCATTTTTTTATGTTTAGCATGGTACTGGGTAATGAACCTGGTGGTGGGGGCCTGTTCAATTTTCTTAGATATAGGTGGGGAATTGGAATCATACATAATGCAAGCAGACTCAACAAGGTTCGGAGGATAGCCTTTGACAATAAATTTCTCTTTAAGATTGACACTCAAAGATTTGTAATCCTCCAATCTAGTACAATTCCGTCTAAGTCGATGGAATTGACTTTTCGGAACATTATTGATCCATTTGGGGTGGTGACAACTAGAATGATGGAGGTAAGAATTCACGGCTGTAGGTTTAGTAAAATTCTTGGCACTGATAGTATTCCGGTCATGGAACAGTTCAAGGTCTAAATAACATATAGACTCAGGATCACTAGCTGAAGTGAAGGTCAAGCCAAAAGGGTTGTTGTTGCAGTAGGCTACAAAGTTGGTGATAGAATCAATGGAACCATCCCAGATCATGATTATGTCATCTATATATCGGCCAAAAAAAACGATATGTGCAGAAAATGGGTTGTTCTTGTCTATATAAATGGCTTCCCAACGACCCATAGTAAGGTTGGCATAGCTGGGTGCAAAATTAGCACCCATCGCTGTGCCTTGCTTTTGTAGGTAAAATTCATCATCGAACAGGAAGTAATTATGTTCGAGACAAAAGCGAGTAGACAGCAAGATGAATTCTATCTGAAGTGTGTTTAAACTAGGGTCTGCATTAGGCCTCGTTCACACATGGATCCGTTCAGGTCCGTCTGTCAGTTTTTCAGGCGGACCTGAACGGGCGCTCCATGCACCCCTATGGAGCGTCGGATGTCAGCGGAGACATGTCCGCTGACATCCGACCTGATCCGATCCGCTAAAAACAAACGTATGGGGCTCACGTCCCCATCCGTCCATGCGGATCGGATCGGGAAAGATCTGATGAAAACGGACATGCTGTCCGTTTTCATCAGATCGCTCCATAGAGGACAGCGGGACTCGACAAGCTCCTCCCCGCTCAGTGAGCAGAGAGGAGCTTGTCATCCGTCGGCTCAGCGGAGATCTGCGGACTGATCTCCCGCTGAGCTGGCAGACACAGGCGGACTCCGTCGGAACTGACTGCGACGGAGTCGGCTATGTGTGAATGAAGCCTTAAGGAAATGTGAGACAGCCTCAAGTCCCACCGAGTGTGGTATAGAGGTGTAGAGCGAGCAAACATCAAGAGATAACCAATGGTAAGAAGGTTCCCATGAATAGGGAGATAGCAAGTCAATAAGATGAGTACCATCCCGAATATAGGATGGGAGAGCTTGGGCAAGCGGTTGTAAAAAATGGTCAATATAGAGAGAAAAACTGGTGGTGATGCTATCCATCGAGGCGACAATCGGGCGACCTGGTGGATTATTAACATCCTTATGTATTTTAGGCAAATGATATAGGTAGGGGACTTGAAAAAAGGGTTTTAAAAAGAAAGCAGCCTCCAATTTGTTCAGGGTGCCAACAGCAAGGGCCTCCCGAACAATATTAGATGACTCAATAGTGAATTTAGGCAGAGGATCGTATTTAAGTTTCTCATAAGTATTTTCATCTGCGAGTAATCGTCTGGCTTCAGACATATAGTCAATCTTGTCCTGTATAACTATTCCCCCTCCCTTATCTGCAGATCTGATGATGATCTCAGGATTAGTGCTAAGGGATTTTAGAGCTGAATATTCCGAAGATGTAAGATTACTATGAAACCTGGTGGTCTTGGAGTCTGTTTTACAGAGGTCCGTAAGCTCTTTGAAAACCACCTGATAGAAGGTGGAAAGGTAGGGGCCTTTGGATTGTGCAGGGAAAAAAATAGACTTGGGTCTAAAAGACGTATGGACTGTAGACCGAGGAGACTCAGTGTATTGAGACCATACTAACAAATTCTCCTCTTCTTCATCTGCGTTCCATAGATCACAAAGATCTTGGATAACCAAACGGTTTCTGGAAAAAGGCTACTCAGACGAATTTTTGGCTACTACTCTAGCTGGTGTTCATGGAGTTAATAGAAGTGACCTACTGACTGTGGGGACAAATAAGGCTAAAGACAATAAATTCCGTAACCCTTTCATCACGAATTACTCTTGCCAACATGCAAACATCAAACATATAGTGGACAAACATTGGCACATTCTGAAAAGTGACAAGATTTTGGGAGGTATCCTGCCAGATAAGCCACAGGTCGTTTTCAGGGGGGCACCTTCCCTAAAGGATAAATTAGCCCCTAATATCCTGAATCCACCTAGTATGGATTCCAAATTTTTACCTGGCCTAACAGGGTATTACAAATGTGGCAAGTGTCAGGTCTGTTCTCTCAATGGCTTGAAGTGTAGAAGAACCACTACTTTTAGTTCTTCGTGTACTTCAAAAAGCTACACTATCAGACCCTTCATTACATGTTCCACAACAGGGGTGGTCTATATGCTCCAGTGCCCTTGTGGGCTACAATATGTGGGCCGTACTAAACGTCCTTTACAAGTTCGCTTGAATGAACACATCAACAATATTCGCTTAGGGTACACTAAACATTCTGTATCTAAACACTATTTGACTGCACATCATAAAAATCCCAAAAATACAATTTTTGTAGGGA
This sequence comes from Rana kukunoris, assembly GCA_029574335.1. Taxonomy (NCBI): domain Eukaryota; kingdom Metazoa; phylum Chordata; class Amphibia; order Anura; family Ranidae; genus Rana; species Rana kukunoris. Next base: position 65,295,642 of record CM056049.1, read on the forward strand.
TAGATAAATTTAGTCCCCACTGGAGAGGCAGCCATTTGGTGCGAACCATTTCCAGGTTGGAGATGTCCTGGGTCCATAAATTAAAATGTTATACGCCACATGGCCTAAATATAGAAGTGGACGTAAACTGCTTTTTAGCCAATTCATAATTGATAAAATCAATGATACCCTTTTTCTATATTTTCTTAATAATGATATCAATTTTTTGAGCTCTTCTTTATATATAAGTGTTATCTTGTATATAAATGCTAATGTTTATGTTTTCTGGTAGGATGCGAGCTCGATGTGGTGTCTAGCCAGCTATATACATATAATTTTATAATCGTTAGATTCATTTAAGATATATCTATATAAATTTTTTTGTTTTTTTGTGATGCCCGAGTATATTGGTGCCGTACATACGGGTAAATCAATACATATTCATCAATAAATATTTTACAATTTTTATTACTAGTTTACATTTATATTTTTCTATCAATCAACGCAGATCATACCAAAGTGATTGGTTGTGTGGTACGTATTTTTATTTTTATTTATATTTTTTTTCTTTTTATACTCAGAGTCACGTGATACGCATTACTGTCGTAGTGCGTTTTCACTTTTCCACACCATTACTTATGGGATTGGTGTTATAAATTTGTATGTTGTTTTAATAATCAACATTTTTTAATTATTAACAAGTGATTGAGTAAAGAGAAAATTTGTATGGAATGGAATATTTCTCCTCTTTTTCATACATTTTTTTCTTATTTTGCTTTATTTGTAACCCAAACGGTCAGTCTATTCGGTCATATTGGTTCCCTTACTTGGCCTAGGTCATACATTATAGCCAATGGGTTTTTCCAATAACCAAGATGTCCGCTATACGATCGGATGTTCTCACCACATCGAGGCTGCATCCGATGCTTTGTATGTATTTATGCGGTGATCCAGGACGCCGCCTGTTATCCCGTGACCAAGTCCTCTCGTGACGAAACGTAGGGAGGCGGCGTCCTGACGTCACCGCGCTTTTCTCTACCCGGATACGGGCTGTGTGTTCTAAGCCGGCCGGCTTGTTTTAAACGCTCTACAAATTCAACTAGATTGTAAGTGCATCTCTGTTTACTTTTGCTTTTATATTAAATAAGGATTTACACTATGTGAGCCCCTTATTTTTTATGTACACTTGGATCGATCGTTTTGGGAGTGCTATTCACCTATAAGGAAACCTATAAGGAAACTGAACATCCCAGTCATCCTCGATCTCAGTCTCTTACTACGCTCTATATGATCTCCTCTAACCAGGGATCATTTTCATCTGGTAAGAGTATATATACCATTGTGGTGGAGGTTCTTATCTCTCTGGCACTGCGTTAGTGTGAAATTGCTTTGCACCTGGTGGAGATTGTCTTCAATTTGTTTTGGTGGATTGTGTTTTCTGTGATTTTCATCTACCTGAATACATCATTCACGGACTTCATCTAATCAACAGTCACTTGAATATATTGTCTTATGGACTCTATTTCATTTATATTTTTAGCGCGATCTTGTTTTCTTTTTTACTAAAGATCTTGGATAGCCTGAAGGTCTGCAGTTGTATCTAAGGCAAATGGGATATCACATTGCACCATGGACTCAATAAGAGCAGATGAATTTTTCATATTAAAATGTCTTTTTAATGTGAGATTACGAATACATTTATTGAGATCTTTAAACATGGTAAAAGAGTTTGGGTGTATTGTGGGAGCGAAATTGAGGCCTTTCGCTAAAAGTGAGAGTTCCTGTGCACCTAGTTTAAGAGAGGATAAGTTATAAATCCTCACAGTTTCCGCAACTTTTCGGGGCGCGGAGAGTGAGGATTTATCTTTCTTTTTCCCCCTGCCTCCTCTCGTACCTCTTCTATGTGTTTTCTTTTTGTTTGTGTTTTGGAGGGTAGAGGTTTTGGAAGGGGGACCTGTGATAAAAAAGAGTCGGGAATGGTGGTAGATGGTCCTCCAGAAGGGACTGGTGCAGTATCAGCAGGCACTACATCCGGCACACTATCATCAATACTAGAGGGTACATTCATAACAGGAATAGTTGAATGTATTGTATGATGGGAGGATTCCATCAAAGGAATGGGGTCGTGAGGCACACTAGTGTCAGTATAAGAGGCACTAGTGGAATATGTAGGTATGTGGGTGGAAGATGTTCTCATCCCAGATTGGGTGGTGGATGTGTCAATAAGGTGTTGAATGGACGTCGGTCTCAAAATCAGACAGATGAGTGGTACAGGAGTGGGATGGGACAGAGCTTTTTTCCAATTGAACACTCTACTATGTGTGTAATCATTTAGGTCTCTCCTAAATTTGTGTAATTTATTCTCAATGAGAGAGTCTTCACTTTTTGAACCATAAAATAGGTAGGGAGGAATGAGTGGAATAAAAATCAGAAATGTTGTCTAAGATTTTTTGTCGTAACATAAGAAAACTTTCGTTTCGATGCTTGATGAGGATTTGTATCCATTTCTGGGTACAAAATTCTGCTATCCCTTCCCACTCAATACAAGCATCAGGGTTCAAAAAAGAACAACCCTTAAGAACCCGAAGTCCTCTGGGCGAAATTTTAGAAGAAAAATATTGCTTCAAAAAGAAACAATCCCACCATTGTTGATTGGCTGAGATGGTGAGGTCCTCTATACGCTTCATTCTAGTACATGTATCTTTATACTTAGTATCAGACCACGTCCTAGAATGAACAAGGGGGCTAAAGAAGTTAGTTGGAAATAGTGTATAGAGTTCATCCAGAAGATCAAATTTATTTTGCTCAATCAACTCAATAATGTCCATATTAGAGAGGGGTGTGCACTATACTTAATAAGCGTAGTGGAGACCAAATCACTATAAGTCAGATGTATAAGAATTTACATATATCTCGCTCACATATAAATGTGTATAAGAATTAATATGACAATGAACCATAAATAGTAATAGATTAGGAAGAAGGAATAAATAAATAAATCAATTAATAAATGACTGAGCACTCATAAATCTGCAGCACATCAACAAGCTTCAAGGAAATTGCAGTAAAAAATATATAGGTAGATGGCGCACGACTTAAAGAATGCAATCAAAAGAATTAGTAATATAATTAACAATTAGTAGATCATAAGGTCCATGTCAATATCAAAGAAAATAATTAATAATAAATGACCATATAATGATGGTCAAAATAAAAAGTCCCAAAAGTTCAATGTTTAGTCCAGTAACACTAGTGGCAGCACAGTCCTGAAGCAGAAGCAGACTCTGAAAAATATATGTAGACAAGAAGGACATGCGCCAAACTAAGTGTAGTAAATTAGGGTTTTAATAAGGTAAAATAGTAGTAAACAGTAGATTGGCTACTCACAAAACAATAGAGAGCAAGGGCACATCAGGGGTTAACGGCTGGTCAAGGGTCACAACGATCGTTTACAGCTGCAGGCAGGCTGACTTGGCCAAGTCATGGGAGATATGGAGACCCATCCTGGGGAAGCCTGGAAAAAGCAGCAGGGGATCCAAAAGCTGTATTTCCTGGATAGGAGGCGCTATGCGTTCCAGCATGAAGCGCAGTCTGTCGCCGTACGACCGGAAGTGACGTCGAACCTCGGGCCAGCCAATGGGATGACGCGTTTCTCAGCATCCGCTGGTTCATCAGATCCAAAACGTCCAATAGGAGCGGACGTACTATATATGCAGGGGATTATCGTGATTGGTCAGCGGGGCTTAGTAAACAAGTGCACACAGGAAGTGCTGGGAAATACTGACATAGATAGTAAAAGACACTAGAATTATATATATATATAAAAGCAAAATGCAGAAAAATAGAATATATATAAAAAATGTTAAAGATAAAATATATAATTATAAAGAGGTAAATAAATGAATGAATATATATATATATATATATATATATATATATATATATAAAAAGAACACACATATATATATAAAGAGATTTATGACAACATTTAAAAAAATTATTCAAAAAATTCCTAGAAAAATTACTAAAAAATATATATATATATATATTAAAAAACATGCACATATATATATATAACATATGCTAAAAAACATATGCTAAAAAACATATATATATACTAAACATACACACTAAAAAATACAATAAAGTGCCATAGTCACAGAGACCTAATATAAGATGAAATAATATAGTATAATATAATAAATAATAATCAAGCACATAAATTCGATATGTATGTATATAGGAGATATAAAGTCACCGTACGCATATGCGCAAAACAAACATAACTATGTGCGTATGGGTGACTACAGGTGACACATCCACAGACCAGGGTAATATATACACATATATACATGTAGCTGGGGTGTAATACACATACACACACATATGTATATACATAAAAATGTTAAATTAAAAAATCAGTTTGGACAGTAATATGCGGGGGGAAATAATATAATATAAAGCTGATGCACAAACAAGGCAATCCTGTATAGTCATGAGTGTGCAGCAACATATGTATTTTCTGAAAGAAATTATGTACGAAAAAAATTATTATTATACTATGTATATGTGTATACATACAAATGCATGTGTAATCGCATGCACACATGCATACCCATACACATAGTGCGGTGCAAGGAAGTATATCGTCAGTCACCAAAAATAATAAAGACAATAATACAGGAAAAAATGATTATAAAAGTCATAACAGCAAAAGGGTAATTATAAAAATGGATCATTAAGAAAAAAGTCTAAAGAAAAAAGTCTTAGATAATATTGTTTGTTTCTATTTCCTCATTGAGTCCATGTGGCGTCATCGTATTGAGGGAATAGATCCAGAAGGTTTCTTGTCTGCATAGTCGTTGAAATCTCTCGACTGCAGTAGGGGTTTCAGGAATGGCCTCAATAACCCAAACCTGTAAAAGGGAAATGTCCCCATGATGGTGAATAGCAAAGTGTCGTGCGATACTAGATTTGGGGTCACCAGCATGAACTGCACGTCGGTGCTCCCCAAATCTAGTACGAAGGGCTCTAATCGTCCTACCCACATAAAGGAGTCCGCAAGGGCAAGAAATACAGTAAATGACATATGTCGTCGAGCAATTATAGAACGAACTCAGATTGTAAGTCTTGTTGTTGGCTGTAAAATTCTTTTTACCATGTTTAACATAAGAACAAGTTAAACATTTGGCCTTTTTGCATTGAAACATCCCTACTAAGGGTATAAGGGTTAGTTGTTTAAGCCTATGAAGTCTCCCATCTAATTCATCCCAAAGGTGTTCTATCGTGTTAAGGTCAAGACTCTGTGCAGGTCAGTCAAGTTCCTCCACCCCAAACTCTCTCATCCATGTCTTTATATCTTATATCTGCTGTGACTTTGCCTTCACTAGCTGGAAAGTTGTTCTAAAATGTGTCAGCTTGTATTTTGGCGCATCTGTCTTGACATATGGTGCTGATGAGTTCATCTGTGGAAGGCAGATATGATTGTCAGCTTCCTTCTTAAGGACAATCACAACAATGTGAGATGCTGCAAGGTAATGGATTTCTTGGTTAATCATTAAAAATAAAAATAGCAGCAAATCCTTAAAGAAGTTGCGTAGGCAAAATGTAAAAACAATCTCAGTACAATGCAGAGAGCTACTCACTGTCCATCGCTAACTAAAGAAGTAAAACAAAGGCTGAAAGTGTAATGAGATTTTTTTTTTCCTCTGTGTAAATTAATTTCTAATTGTGCTTATTAATTTCTATCTGCACATATAACTAACATGTTGAAAATATTCACGTACATTTTTTTACAGCAAAGTGACCCTATCTCAACCAACATCCCCCTGTATAAGAACACATTGGGAGGGATACCGAAACTGGTGCAGCTGTGCATTGTAACCAATCAGCTTCTAATTTCAGCTTGTTCATTTAAGCTTTGTCAAAACCTAAAAGCTGATCATTTACTATGCACCGCCGCACCAGATTATGTGTGTGCGCCAGTTTAAGAAAAACTCCCCCATTGAATACTTTTTATTATATCTGGCAACGGGTCCATTCTTTGCTGTCTTGCATAGCGATGGGCAGGGCCGATCAGCCCTATAGGCTCACTATGCAAGCTGCTTAGGGCCCTGCAAAGCTGCGGAGGGCCCCCCAAATGACTAGGGACCCTGCCTGGTGAGAAGTCATTTTCGGCCCCTAACCCCGCTTCTCAACTCGCTGGCTGCATGGGAGAAGAGATAATAAGTCAGCATCCCCTGCTTCTCACTTTAATGTAAGATGTAATTTCCGACAGCAGAACACCCCCTTCCCCCACTTCTCAGCTTTAATGTGACATGTCATTGTCGGCAGCGCCCCCCCCCCACTTCTCAACTTTAATATGACATGTGATTTTGCTTAGGGCCCCAGGGAGGTCAGGATCGGCACTGGCGATGGGGATTATTTCTATTCCTTATGTTTGTTAGATAGCATGTCCTCTGCTAGGCACTGTGGTTTCTCTCACTGGGCAGCACCACCGAATCCCCAGGAAAGCGCCGCTGCAGCGGCTCTTTGCGGATGATTTTAACCCTTTTTTGGCCTCTAGCAGGGCTTAAAACCCCCCTAGCAGCCGAAAAGTGCTGCAAAAAAAGGTGCGCCCAATGTGTGAAAGTAGCCCGAGACAATTGTGTGCCTCCAACCTTATGGCAACAGTTTGGGGAAGGCCCTTTTCCCTTCCTGCATGACTGTGCACCAGTGCCCAAAGCCAGCTTCATAAAGACATGGTTTGATGGGTTTGTGATGTGGAGCAACTGAAGTGGTTTATACAGACCTCTGCATTGGGATGAATTGGAACACCAGTTGTGAGGCACATATCCCCATCCAACATCAGTATCTGACCTCACAAATGCTCTTTTAGCTGAAAAGGCACAGAGTCAGATTCCTAGAGATAAATCCCGAAATCTTGTAGAAAGGGTAGGGTGTGATAGCTATAACAGAATTGGGACGAGGGGCTCCATATTAATATCCATGGTTTTAGAATGGAATGTCCGGCAAACTCATATAGGAGTGATGGTCAGGTGTGCTTAAACCATTAGAAGGTGTACATACATTGCATGAAACATTGCTGATGTTAATGCACACCGTTCATCAAAGTGTATCTATAGTCTATTTTCTATCCTTGTGTAGCGTCACCTCCGAAAGGGCCGCTGGTTTGATGATGGGACTCACATGTTGAAGTTACCCTTGCTTGGCCCACACAAACTCAAAAAGGTGCGGAAGTGGCTGCAAAGAGCTAAAACAGAAATGTCCTCTTACTGTTTCTCTTGATTTCAATAGTTTCAGGGTATCATTTGCACAAGGGCCCTCCCCATTCTAACTGACTGAACCCAAACCCCTCCTGAAAGTTTATCACACAAGAGTCCTTATGGTTCCGGAGGAGTAAGGGGGAAAAAAAAACTTGGAGAACGTTCACATCACACTGAATGGGGGGGGCATACTTGTCCGTAACTTCCCAGAATTAGCACATGCAGGGGTTTAGAGCTCGGCAACAGGCGTCCGACCCGGATGGCATGTCCCCGGTTGAGGAAGAGAAAAAAAGAACAAAACTCACCACACAGACACACCCCTCACAGCAAACACACGGCTCCTGACTCACTAGGTCTCTCCCGAACAGGACGCGGTCTCCTCCTGTTTCTCCTGGAGCCCCAAAGTCCTCCAAAACCCTGTTGCTCAGGGAACTGGGGCTCAAACAGGTGGTCAGGCAGATCGTTTCCATCCGATTGTAAGCCGCCCGACCAAAACTCTAGGTCGGAAGAAATCCTTCGCTTCGGCCGGGAGATAATTCAGAGCACAAACCCCCAACCATGTCCGCAGGGGATCCTCAAAGTTCCTGTATAGCGGCCCAATCAATCTGGCCAGCAGGCTGTTCCTCACTGGTAATTTCTTTCATAGTATCAGCCCGCACGTTCACCGTGTGGGCCGTGTGGTTGCGGACATTCGCCATTCCGCTCGATGGACTCACCTCCAGGGAAAGGACAGACAAGGTAGTCAGTGGCAGGGCCACGGTGGACGAGGCATGTGCAACAGTACCACTCGAGATCTCCGACTCCTTGGGTGGCCCAACCATCGGCACAACCTCAAACAAAGGGGCCCGACATCGCTGGCACCGGGCAAAAGGCAGGAAACAAACAGCCAGCCCCTCACATTTAGGACAGGTGAGCCCCATCATCTCCTCTCTTTCTGAGGACAGCAACACAAACTGTCCCCTCGCGGACAGTCGGATACCCGTGTCCGTCACGGGCATTTCCCAACCTTCTCAGCCTCGACAAACAGCCTCGGGCTTGACATAGGACGCCTTAGGGTAGATGAGGTCTTTGAGTTGACGGACATCTTCAATTGCAATCTGTCCTCTCTCAAAGAAATGTTGGTTCTGCCCTCCAGGCGCGCAGATGGGCATGACTTCACTCACTTGGCGCGAAATCCTCAATGCACATCTCACGCAGGGGAAGGCGACTCCTCCCCCTTCACAGAACTTGTCCGGACACGTTGCAGGCGCGTGTGAAACCACACGCACGCCCCAGCTCAGCGAGACGGGAACAGCTCCCAGCTCTCCGGACAGTCCAACACTCACTAGACACTCACTTCTGGTTGCCAAGGGCAACAGCCGGATCCCGGACGAGCCCCCACGTGTAGCGTCACCCCCATAAGGGCCGATGGTTTGATGATGGGACCGGCATGTTGAAGTTACCCTTGCTTGGTCTAGGGATGCACCAGAACACTTTGCAATAACTTGAATGTCCAGACAGGCAATAAAGATTTTCTTATGCTTTAATTCCATGCCAACATAGCCAAACATCAACTCGATGAAGAAGGACAGGTTGATGAATAAGAGATAGAGATTCTTGATGTCAGGCCTGGATAAGCACACAGCGCAACTCAGTCGCAGACAGCGCCAATTCACACGCGTCACCGTCACAACGCAGGCTAGGAGGAACGGGTCTTTCTCTCTCTGACCCGGCTCTAGGCCTCTGCCACAGGCCAATGTAATCTGAATAATTTGTCAGCACCCAAACAGAGCAAATCCTCCCAGCTATTTTTCCGTGCGTCCGGCACCATGCGACAGCCAAAAGTACCTGTCTATGGCTCTAGTACCGGATCCTCCCGGTGACATTCAGGAGCCCAGCCATCTACTGGGGCCCCCCTCAGATTCGTCTCCGACCGAGACTCAGCAAGGCCAAGACATTGGCCAGATGGGCCACGCCGACGGGGTCCCTGGGTGCGCACACCCTAAAGGTGGATGCCGCACCCCGACTCCAGGTCCCCGTGCAGGGAACGCCAAAAGAACCCAGAACACCTGACCTTTCTTCCAGATATACCCATCCCCAGCATGCCCAGCAAGAGGAAAACTCTCCCATTGGCTGCTGGGGAAGACTCAATCTTCCGGGAATCCCTCTAGCTCTCACTGCCGGCCAAGGATGCAGTCCGAGCCAGGGGACCTTCCCAGAATAAGACAGGCCAGTAACTCAACAATTGCGATTGAGAGCAAAGTAACTCTCCCAATCAACAATATTCTTTTTAAAGCGCAATACCCGCGCCAAACGCAAGGGGGTGCTACACTTGCAAAGTGTGGTCTACCTCTCTGTCTGTAATGTCCCTCAGTGCCCCTTCAGTTCGCTTAGTTTTAAATCAGACAGGCGGCATTGCCTCCTACTGTGCTCTGATGACACCAGTTTGGTTGTCACTTCAGTGTTCTCTTCCCAATATCTGACTACATGTCTGATCCACATTGGATGATAACTTGGATAGCTTAAAACATATATTGCCTGTTTCTCATTTTTTTCTTTTACATAGGGATCAGTGGGAAACAAAGTTTACCAGCAGTTCGATTTAATGCTGAAGTGTTGATGTACAAAGATTGAAGTAAAGCATTTCAATAGTAAATATATATATATATATATATATATATATATATGGACTACTTAAGCGTTCCACTAGAGAGGGTTTTTTATAATTTATTTATGAATGTATAGATTTAATTTAAACGATAAGGATATATTGGGGTAAACTGATTAGTTATTTAAATGATAAGGATATTGGGGTAACATTATGAATTCTGACCATATACTGTAGATGCAGTATGCCACATTTTAAGAGTTCTCAGAATTGGTAAATCCCAATGAGCCATTGCAAAGAATGTATTTCCATTTTTTTTTTTAAGCTTACTCCCTTGTACGAACTGGTAAAAGAAGTGCCTTGTGCATCCGTCAAACGAATCTATTTAAAACGAGCAATTGAGCAATACATTGGAGAAGCACATTCATGCCGCTGCAAGCCATGTAAGAACAATGGACAACCAGTCGTCAACGGAAGAAAGTGTGAATGTTACTGTAAGCCGAACACCTATGGAAATGCCTGTGAATATGGGACCCTGGCAGAAGAAAGCCCAGGTATGAAAATTATAGTGTATAGTCAGTTTATGTCTGTAGCTCATTCTTCTTCTAGTGGTTGTGTGTATGGGTGGCCATAGAAAAGCCTAAATCTCCACAAGAACCATGGACAGAAAAATACGAGGCCATCCTAAAGCCTCGTACACACGGTCATGGGCGTCCGCTCCATAGGGCAACGGGGGTCGTTTGCCCCCCCCTAGGATCGTAGGAGAAGACACTTGAAACAGTGAGAGCAGGACGGGCTTGGTAGTGCAGCAGCGATGAGACATGCTGACAGCGCAGGGAGAGCTCAGGTGGACTGACCCATATGCACAATGCTGTGTGTCTCACTCTGTTAAATTGTAACATCCCAGTAAGTACAACCACCCCCCTTCCACAGAAATGGAAGAGGCTGCAACTGTTCTGCCCCCTCCCTCCCTCCCCTCTGTTCCTGTGTACCATCATCCATGCTCTGTGCACAGCCTGTGTGCTGCTCTAAAAGGAGTGTGTGGGCGGGAACATTTAAACAAGTAGCTGATAGCTAAAGAGCCGACTAAACTACTAGTGTGAACATCCTGGGAACATCAAGCGAGTTATCAGTGTTGTCACTGTGTACTCTGCCCTCTCTCTCCCAAATCTTTCACTTCCTGTCTTGTCCTCCAGCAGTCTTTCATTAACCCTATGCTATGCCTTTAGCCAGGATTTTCACTTGTGTGATCATAGACATTGCATGTGATTTGCACCGCATTGCTGTGCAAATCACATGGGATGTCTGTGCGATGCAAATTCAGCCATAAAAACTGTATGGCTGAAATGGCATTTGCACCATAACTGTGCAGGACCTTTTTTTTGGAGTGGATGGGTGTTTACACCTATGCAATCCAATTCCTGCACCATTTCAAAGTTCTCACTGCAATCTGCAAACCGATATGGGGGTGTCATTAATTTTACATTGACACCCGTATCAGTTTGCAAAGGGCAGAGTGAGCGGCCGACAAGCAACATGCAATGCAGGAATCGCATATATGTGAACTAGGACTCAAGTGGGTTTACACTGATGCAGTGCTGGTGTATACACAGATTTCCTGCATTTATCTCCATTTTCACCAAAGTCCCACAGACTTCTATTAGATTACACATTTTTTTAACATTTTCTGAAAGTGCACCAAATGTTCTCTATACTGAATCTTTGGTGTGCTTTCAGAAAACGCAGTTAAATTACACAAGCTAATAGAATTAGGGATTAAATGCAAAAAAACTGCATATACACTGCGACAAACTCCAGTACACCAGTGTGAACCCAAAGGCTTCAGGATGCTGTGTAATGTAAAGGGGGCCAGAGGTGCAGGGTGCTGTGTAATGTAAAGGGGGCCAGAGGTGCAGGGTGCTGTGTAATGTAAAGGGGGCCAGAGGTGCAGGGTGCTGTGTAATGTAAAGGAGTCCAGAGAGGGGGTACACAGTAGTGACAAAGAGATTTTGAAAGATGCAGGGGGCACAGTCGGGTGTTTTTACATTTTAACGTGGGGGGGCACGTTTTTAACCCCCTGCTAGCGGTCAAAGAAAGGGTTAAATGCGACTGTGTATCGCTGCTTCCGAAGCGCCCCCCCCCCTGAAAAAATTTCAGCGGACGCCCATGCACACGGTATGATTGTTGGCCAACCGAGCCTCTAATTTTTGTTAAAGGGGAGTGTGCCAGGATCTTGTCTTGCATACTAACGGTACACAATTGTTGTGCCACAAACACGAATATCTAGCGCTGCTGTTCACCCCTGTTGTTCCTATCACTGCTAGATGTCGGTTTCCTGTGGCACTGTTTACAAATCAGTGTTTTAAATGTTAAAATAAACCTGAGATATGGAGGCTGCCATTGCCAACCTCCTGAAAATTCTTGTCTGCTACTCTGGCACTCTGTTTTTAATGCTTTGTGAGCTACTGACCCTTATCAAGTATGAAGATCAGGAGTGTCGTTGTCTTACCTGCATACGTTTGGGTTAGGGTTGCCACCTTTTCTTCAAGCCAAACCCAAACACTTTAGCGGTGCACGGCATGGCACCCCAACCGCGGTGAGATTTTGCAGCGATTGTCACGCGACAAATCGCGGCAAAATCACATAAACAGAATTGTGTGATGCCTCTCATCTAAAATAAGTTTTGCTTTGTGATTGGGGTGCCATTATCCCCATCCCCATCTATCCACAAATCATCTTCCCCTACCAGCACAAATCCTCCTGCCTCCAATACCCCCATGGAAGCCAACAGGGGGTATCATGGGGCCCCAACCCACATGGGGGCAATTACAGAGGAGGGGTGCAAATACAGAGATAGGGGGCAATTAGAGGAGGGGGGTAATTACAGAGGAGGGGTGCAAATAGAGGAGGGGGTGCAAATACAAAGTAGGTTGGACAATTACAGAGGAGGGTGATGCAAACACAGAGGAGGAGGGGGCAAACACAGAGGAGGAGGGGGGCAAACACAGAGGAGGGGGGGGGGCAAACACAGAGGAGGAGGGGGGGGGCAAACACAGAGGAGGAGGGGGGCAAACACAGAGGAGGAGGGGGGCAAACACAGAGGAGGAGGGTAATTACAGAGGGGGTGCAAATACAAAGTAGGGGGGACAATAACAGAGGAGGGGGGTGCAAATAGATGAGGGGAGTGCAAATACAGAGGAGACGGGGCAAATACAGAGGAGGAGGAGGTGCAAATACAGAGGCGGAGGGGGTGCAACTACAGAGGAGGAGGGGGCAAATACAGAAAAGGGGGTGCAAATACAGAGGGGACAGGGCAAACACAGAAGAGGGGGGGTGCAAATACAGAGGAGACAGGGGAAACACAGAAGAGGGGGGTGCAAACACAGAGAAGACAGGGGCAAACACAGAAGAGGGGTGGTACAAATACAGAGGAGACGGCCAATCACAGAAAAGGGGGGGTGCAAATACAGAGGAGAAGGGCCAAACACAGAAGAGGGGGGTGCATATATAGAGGAGACATGGCAAACACAGAAGAGGGGGGGTGCAAATACAGAGGAGACCGGGGCAAACACAGAAAAGGGGGGGTGCAAATACAGAGGAGACGGGGGCAAACACAGAAAAGGGGGTGCAAATATAGAGGAGATGGGGCAAATACAGAAGAGGGGGGTGCAAATACAGAGGAGATGGGGCAAACACAGAAGAGGGGGGGTGCAAATACAGAGGAGACGGGGGCAAACACAGAAAAGGGGGTGCAAATATAGAGGAGAAGGGGGTAAACATAGAAAAAGGGGGTGCAAATACAGAGGAGAAGTGGGCAAACACAGAAGAGGGGGGTGCAAATACAGAGGAGACAGGGGCAAACACAGAAGAGGAGGGGGGTGCAAATACAGAGGAGACAGGGGCAAACACAGAGGAGAAGGGGGGACAAACACAGAGGAGGAGGGGGGCGAACAGAGGAGTCAAAACATAAGGCAGAGAGAGAGGTAACAGCTGCTGGTGCAGAAGTTTTTAATAAAAATAAATGCTTCAAAACAATCCACTCACTCTTCATGTTAGACTAAGGTGACCAGATTTTTTTAATGAAATCCGGGGACATCTTTTTTTTTACTAGTAATGGCGGAAATTAGCAGCTCTGCCCATCACCGCCGCCCGCCTCACAGCCTTTCAAGTCTTACCCTCTGGGCCCTTGGAACTACTGGGTGGGGAGCGGAGGAAGATAACTCCACTGGGGAAGGCAAGGAGATAAGCAGGCAGGCAGCTAGCCGGGACTTAGACCGCGTAAACACGAGGAGACATGTCCGATGAAAACGGTCCGCGGACAGAGAACGCGGTAACGTGGCGGTTACGTGACGCCGCGACGTGCGCAAACAAGGAAGTACAATGCTTCCACACATGCGTCGAATCAATTCGACGCATGCGGGGGATTTCGGTCCGCTCCAAGCCAGAACATGCGGAGCTGGATGGTCATGCGCCCGAAACTGAAGAAATGTTCCCTCCGCTCCGACCAGCACATGATCATCAGAAAGGGGCACAGATAATGGAAAACACACCCCTCTAAGCTAGTAGGAGAGGCGGGGTTTGTAATTCAGATTTTTTTTTTATTCTGCACTGTCTTTGAAATTGCCCCAGCCCCTGTTTAAATCCAATCCGGGGACAAAACCGGGGACAGACTTGGTCTGGGGACAGTGTCCTCAATCCGGGGACTGTCCCCTGAAACCGGGGATGTCTGGTCACCCTATGTTAGACAGTCAGAGCTGTAGTAGGCATGCCAGTCTGTGAAGTCGGCTGTCCCATTCTCCCCCCTGACACACGCTGCTGTTTCACTGAATCACTGGAGGAAACAGAGAGCCGCGGGAAACTCATGTGAACTGTCAGCCTCTGATGATGGATGCTCCGGAACGCTCTGATTGGTCACAGCAATCCCAGGCTGACAGCTCACTGCAGTTTCCCGTGGTTCTGTATCCTTGGCTTCCTCCGGCGATTCAGTGATACAGCAGCGTGAATCGAAGGGGAGAATTGTTACAGCAGACTTCACGGACTGATATGTCTACAGCTCTAAATGAAGAGTCAGTGGATTGTTTTTAAGCATATATTTTATTAAAAACTTCCGTACCAACTGCTTCCTGTCGCTTCTCTCTCCCTTATGTTTAAATTGCTCTGTAACTGCTTCCCCCGCCTGCCGCTCAGACCCCCCTGCTGTCCGGGTCCTCCTGTGTGTCGGGGCTTGTAAAAGGAGGCACTGTGGTACCCCCTGTCAGCTGGAAATGGTGTCCGGGTGTGAGGCAGAGGGAAACCCGGGCACAGCCTCCTAAACCCGTACTGTCCGCATCAAAAACGGACAGGTGGCAACCCTAGTTTGGGTTAGTGACTAAACAATTGTTGCCCCCCCATCCCCTTCAGGAAATATTTCCTTTAGGAATTAAATTTTTTTTTTTACTGAGATAGGATACAACGGCCACATGGTATCCTAGGACATTATGATACTGTGGTGTTGATTTATTTCCTAAAGGCAAAAAGACTGCGCACTTTGCAAAGTGGGTGGGGACGAGCGGGGGGCCCGCTTTCATCTTTAGCTCTTTTACGAGCGGGCCCACCCAGGCTTCTTCGACGTCTTCTGCGGGGGGGGTCTCGGTTTTCACTGCTGTCTGGTTCTCTTCTGCCGGGGGCCCCCCGCTCTCTTCATTAGCACTTTTACAACCGGAGGGCCCCGGGCTTCTGTCGCCTTCTGCCTTCTTCTTCTTCTCTTCTTCGATGTTGACACGTCGCTTCCTCCCGCTGTAACGCCGTGTTCACTGCTCGCACCGATTTTTTATAGGCCTCTTATGACGTCACAGTCCCATAATGCTCCAGGTGGTGACGATATAAGGGGGTGGGGTCACTGGGTGATATCCGCCCCCTTATGTCATCACCACCCAGAGCATGATGGGACTGTGACATCATAAGAGGCCTATATAAATCGGTGCGAGCCACGCACCCAGCATTACAGCGGGAGGAATCGATGTGTCAACATCGAAGAAGAAGAGAAGAGAAGAAGAAGGCAGAAGGCGACAGAAGCCCGGGCCCCCCCACCCGTAACAGAGCTTAAGAAGAGAGCGGGGGCCCCTGGCAGAAGAGAACCAGACCCCCCCTGGCAGAAGACGTCGAAAAGGCCTGGGGCCCCCGCTCGTAAAAGAGCTTAAAAGAAGAAAGCCGGGGCAGAACGCCCCCCCAGAGCTGACTAATAAATTACTCGAAAAACCCTGTGTAGTGTGGGGGGCCGGGATCTGGGGGCCCCCTTATTATTAAAGGGGGCTCCCAGATTCTGATAAGTTCCCTGCCCGCAGACCCCGACAACCAACGGCCAGGGTTGTCTGGGAAGAGGCCCTGTCCTCATCAACAAAGCACCTACCTCCCAATGTTGAGGGCATGCGGCCTGGCACAGTTAAGGAGGGGGGCGGGCTCAGATACGGGTCTGGTGTGGATTTTGGGGGATCTCCACGCCGTTTTTTTGGCGTACGGGGGTTCCCCTTAAAATCCATAGCAAACCAAAGGGCCTGGTATGCTATTGGAGGGGGAACCCATGCCGTTTTTTTATTTGAAATTTGCCGTGGAGTTCCCCCTCAAGATTCATACCAGACACAGTGCTTGGTGTTGGCAGGGATCCAAGTCGGATCCCCGTTCAATATCGTGCTATGGCTAAATGCAACCGCAGCTAATCGCACTGTACAAATGCAGCTGACCACTGTGCCTGGAGTCTTGAATTCCAGCAAAACATAAAAATGCCTTTATCTGCGGCAAAACAGCTGACCGTGTGAAAGGTGCCTAAGATTCAGTGTTCTTGAAAGGATGGTAACCAAGTAAGTAAGTAAGTTGTATGTGAAACCAGTTTAAACACACAATTAAACTTAATAAGTATGAGGCATCTTACTCTTCATTTTTGTATATCTCACTCAACATCTTATGATTGAAGGAGTTGTTCATGGTAGCTGGAGCTGCTGGTCATCCTGGAACCTCTGTCGTGGAACCTCGGGAAGAAGAGTCCGCAACCGGGTCTGTAACAATCCAGCACCCAGCGGAGGAGGGAAGAGCTGTATTGGAGACTCGATAGAAAGCCAAAAGTGTGAGGAGGATGAGCTGGAGCACTTACGGTTAGTTATATATGTTATTCTTTGTTTGTCATCTCAGAAGAACACTGGTACCTGCCATTTTCTAACCTTTCCAAAACGTAATCGGTTAGCATTGCTACAGTTATGTTAAAGTAGAATGGGGCAAAATTGAACGGGTAAGTTTACCTTTTCACAAACAATGAAAAAGTGACCTAAACACTGTACACCCTAACACCCCCCACCGCTCCACTTACCTCTATTTACCTCAATGATTATTAGCTTTCACTGCCCACTTAGCTGGTGCAGGGATCCAGGGATTTTAAAGCTGCGGTCTTCTTCCGGGACAGATCAGAACGATTCTGATTGGTCATGTGCCTGCATGTGACTGCTTTGACCAATCAGAATCACTCTAATCCATCCTGGAAGATGAGGGAAGAAGAGTGTGGCTTTAAAATCCTCAGAACCCTACAACCAGCTAAGTGGGCGGTGAAAGCTAATCATCCACAGAGGTAGGTGCAGTGATGACTGGGCAGAAAGTGTCTACGATGACTGGGCAGAAAGTGTCTACAACAGCGGTGCCCAAACTTTTGTAGGGCAATGGCCACTTAAGAGACTTGGTAACTGGTCGCGGGCCACAATGAGTGGAGTGGGTGGATGGCAGCCCTCTCAGCTCTATAGAGCCCACTCTTCTCTCAGCACACCAAACTCCCAGGTAATTGAAGTCTATGGCTCAGGGCAGGTAACCCACAGGTGCATTTCTATGTACCTGTGGATCAATTTGAAAGCAGCCCAGTAACCACTGCAGAACAGATATACCCATATATACACTGTGATTTTAGTAATAAAAACTTACCTTTAATATTCTATTCTATTCTATTTTATTCCATCCCAGAGCAGGAGGTCATGGCCCCCCGAGCCACTGGTTGGGCACACCTGGTCTACGATGTTAGTTCAGTTCTTCTCTTTTTGGGTGGAGGTGAGCTTATTAATCAAGACAGCATATTCCTTAAAAATATAGGGCCAGATTCTCGTAGTTGAATTTTTTTTCGGCGTATCCCATTTACGCTATGCCTCCGCACTTTTTACGGGCAAGTGCTGTATTCTCAAAGCACTTGCTCCGTAATTTGCGGCGGCGTATCGTAAATGGGCCAGCGTAAGGCCGCGTAATTCAAAGTAGGAAGGAGGTGGGCGTGCTGTACTTAAATTAAGCGTGCCCCTGCGCCGAACGAACTGCGCATGCACCGGACGTAAACGTAGCCCACTACGCATGCTCCATAGTACGCCGCAAATACATTGATTTTGACGTCAACGTAATTAACGCACAGCCCTATTCGTGACGAGTTACGTAAATGATGGAAAAACCCGACGTCCATACTTAACATGGCGTACGCCGGACCTACGCAAGGTTATCCCTCATATTACGCTTACGCAAACTACGTTAACTACGACGACGGCACGCAAATACGTTCGGGAATCGGCGTATCAGGTTCATTTGCATATTCGACGCAGAAATCGACGGGAACGCCACCTGGCGGCCAAGTGTAACATTGCAACTTAGATCCGACGGTGTAAGTGACTTACGCCAGTCGGATCTACGCCAAATCTATGCGTAACTGATTTTAAGAATCAGTCGCATAGATAGGAGGGCTCAAACAGAGATACGACGGTGTTTCTGGAGATACACCGTCGTATCTCTTCTGAGAATCTGGCCCATACTCTTTATAAGTAAATAACTAAAAACGAAGTGATTGTATACAATCACCTTGTAAAATAATCAATTTAATTTAAAAAATACATTTATGTAGATATACAAAAACATTCTAAATACCTTTTTTTCCTTTTTTATAAATGATCACATTCCCTCTGTTCTCAGCTGCATAAAAGTTGGGGGAGGAGAAGCAATAATACACTGATCTTTCCAGGCTGTGCTTGGGGGTGGGGGGGGGGGGGGGGGGGGTTTGGTCTAGTCATTGGAGGAGAACAGGCTGAGTTCCCAGCATAGCTAGAGAACTGACCACAGTGTGTTCTCCTGCCTAGTGTGATCAGTTTTTAATAGGAAAGCAGAGGGACTGGCAGGAACAGCAGGGACTTCCCATAAAGGAAGCAATACAAAAAGAACAGTACATGGTACATGGTACATATCCGGGATATAAAATATACTCTTCAATAGTAATATGTTTACTACCAAATGACAGGTCCACTTAAATTTTATCGAGGAATTCAAGATGAAAGGTAGATTTTTTGGAGTACTGCTTAGACACAATTACCATTAATGACATAGCAAGTCTTCACTTTTTGATTCCAGGTCCACTAACAGATTCCCTTCAGCGATAATTGTTAGCACCAGCCGTCGCTGTGTGCATGTTATATGTCACATTAAAATATATACCTAGGTTCACCTTCTTCATTGCCCTGCCCAATGGATGTGTATTGAATGAATGATGTACTTGCCAAAAAAGTGTAAAAAAATAAAGCAATACAAATGTGTTAATAACGGAAACATGCCTAAAATCTGATTACAGCTCTCAGATGATCAGCCTGCATCTGCCATGTGCTAATATTTGTTCTTTCCAAATGTCATCTCCTTGATAAAACGCTCACCTGTTCTGACAACTGTCATTGTCACTTTGTCAGCAAATGGACGCTGACTTTTATCATCTGCAAAATTAGGAGCTTGCTTATTACCGATGAGTATTAGGCAAATTTATACAAAGGTCACTTGTTCTCTGTCTGCCAACCTAGCCTTTGGCGCTGAATATTTTATTCTTGGATGAATTAGCATTTTCTTTTTGTTCAAAAAGTATTGAATGGTATTTCTTAACATAATTTTAGTTATATTAGGAAACACTTTTATAACAAAAGTCTGTCAGTTCATAGGGAACATTGGGGTTTAGCCAAAATTTGTTTCACTGTGAAATGATCGATTTTAGCTTTTGTGGAAATGTCACCATTGTTAACCTCAAATTTTATCATGTAGGCTGTTAAGCACAATTTGCTTAAAATACCCACATTTCCTATCAAAGCCATGTGATCTTAATGTCTTTACTGACATGGTGATGCAGTTCTCAGAGATAAAGATTTGGTGAAGCAAAAACTACCAGGGTCATAAAGGTCGCACTTACGGCTGGGCCCTGGTGCTCCGCCAGTGAGGTTGCTAGCCGCAGGGCTCTGAGCTGAGAGCGTCTCTTTCATACAGCCCGGAGCCTGCACTGACAGTTCCCACTCCCTCCTCCCTCACACAAATGGGAGAGGAGAGAGCTAATCTCCTCCATCTGCCCCTCTCCTCCTGTATGCACCACAGGAAGTTTTTAAAGCTAAGCAGCTGAATTTGATCATTTAGCTGCTGGGCTTTACACTTCCTGCAGTGCAAATGGAAATAGAGAAGGAGCAGATCAGCTCTCTCCTCTCACATCCGTGCGAGGGAGGATGGAGGGGGAACTGTCAGTGCAGGCTCTGGGCCATATTAAAGAGTTGCTCTCAGCTCAAAGCCCTGTTGGGTAGGCACTGATAAGCAGCACCAATAGGCAGCACTGATGGGCAGCACTGTTGGGCTGCACTGATAGGTGGCATTGATGAGCACTGATAGGCAGGAATCAGTCCATCCAGTAAGATTTACACAGCTCTGCCATACAATACAGCCAGGTGATTGACACTTACTGTTAATTAACTCCTTTATGACTGTCCAACACATACAAGGTGGCAAAAGGGAGGGCTCCAACACCAGCATGTCACACATATCCATCACTAGGTGGCCAATGATTATGTGCTGAGAGGGAGTTCACTACGCACTCTTCAGGGCAAAGATGAGCTGTGGCAGACAGGTCTCAGTTTGGGCTACGGACCAGTAGCTGGTAGAATGGCTGATTCTTCCAACCCCCGGGCAATCCAAATTGTTTAAAGCAGGGGTCTCCAAACATTCTAAACTAAGGGCCGGTTTGTTGTCCTTCAGACTCCTGAAGGGCCAGACTTTGGCCAGCGGGAGTGGAAATTTTCCTGGCATAAGTGGGAGTAAACATCTGGTATTAGGCTGAGGAATAGTGCCCCATTAGTGGTATCAGTGGGAGAAATGGAGCCCCATTGTCGGTGTCAGATGGCAGAATAGTGTCTCGTATCATTGGGAGGGATAGTGCCCCAAGGGCCGGATAAAGGCAAGCAAAGGGCCACATCTGGCCCTTGGGCCGCAGTTTGGAGACCACTGGTTTAAAGGGTCGCTGGAGCAGGTGGGAGGGGGTAAAGGAACACAGTGATGTCCTCTTAGCGAGTCCAACCAATTGACTAGAAAGAACAGCACCAGCCTGAGAAGTTCAGTCTTCTACTCTACTCTTTTCATCTATCAGCATGTTCTTTTTCAGCACATTCTCACGTAGCACACATGATTGGCTCCCGGTCCTGACTCTTTTTTCCATAGTATGAGGTCTGCTGCACAGTAAACAGTGAACTGCAAAAGCCGGATAGGACATAAATACTATGGGCCAGATTCAGAAAGAAAGGTACGCCAGAATTGTGCTAAGATACGAGCGGCGCTTACGCCGTTGTATCTTAGTTGCATATTTACGCTGGCCGCTAGATGGCACTTCCGTAGATTTACGTGTCGAATATGCAAATTAGGTAGATACGCTGATTCATGAACGTAGTTCTGGCCGGCGTATCTATTTGCGTCGTTTACGTAAGGCGTCAGACCGGCGTAAAGTTACCCCTGCTATATGAGGCGCAGGCAATGTTAAGTATGGACGTCGGGACAGCGTCGTATTGTACGTCGTTTACGTCGTTTGCGTAAGCCGATTCAGAATGGGGTTGGCGTAAGTTACGTTCACGTCGATATCAATGACTATTTGCGACATGATTTTGAGCATGCGCACTGGGATACGTCCACGGCCGGCAAATGCGCAGTTCGTTCGGTGCGTCATTTACGTCGGGTCACGATTAGTTTACATACAACACGCCCACTACCAGCCTACTTGGAGTTACGCGCGGTTACGCCGGCCCATTTACGCTACGCCACCGCAACTTACGGAGAAAGTGCTTTGTGAATACAGCACTTGCCTGTCTAAGTTGCGGAGGTGTAACGTAAATAGGATACGCTACGCCCGCACAAAGATACGCTCTCCATCCTGAATCTGGCCCTATATATATATATATATATATATACATATATATGTATATATATATATATACATATATATGTATATATTTCCATACAAGACATTTTGTAATTTAAAAATTCCCTTTCCATTTTAATCTGCAAGTGTTCTGTACACAGTTGGCTGAACTGTGCGGCAGGGGAGTCTGAAAAGATAAGCGCACCGCTGGGGAAGGGGTGGAAGTTGCATGACACTCTTATTTTTTTCTGGATGGGCTTAGAATATAGTGACTTTAAGAAAATAAATGTTAGCGCTGGCATAATGTTATATAATAATACAATACTGCTACTTCTACTATTACTACTACTAACAGTAATAAATTGTAAAAGTAATTAATCATAATGAATTGAATGGTAACTGTGTGTAATACAGTCATTATACTTAATGTGTTTTCACTTTTCTGCAGAACTGTAGAGCCTCACTGCTTTGACATCAACATTTTACCTACTGACTTCTGCCCTCCTCCCCCTACTCTGTGGAATGGTTATATCTTGGTAAGTATAGCTGTTTGTGTACTTTTAGGGCTCGCTCACATGGGTGACCAGTGGCGGTAAAAATAGGCCCCTTATGCTGTGTAGCACCCTCTCTCTACCTTTAAGTAGGTGCTAGAGTAGTGAACTTTTGTGTATACTGCCAGTGCAGGTACATTTAGGCAGGCCTGGGTTTAGTGTAGAAGCAGGTGACTGATATGTGCCTAAGCTCTTGGGCACCTTCTCTGTTTCCAGGACGAAGGTTCTGGAAAAGGGGCAGGGCAGAAAGCTTGAGTGACATGGGGTGTATGTGGGTGCCCTGACCAATCCCCAACTAGGATTGGCAGGGGGCAGGCCTCCTATATATACACATAGTCAGCCTGCTGTGTGAGGAGTTGTCGGGTGGAAGAACTGAACAATGGAGTGTTTGACTGTCGTGGTCTGAGGGTAAATGGCGATATTTGGGCTGAAATTATTCTCAGTCCGAACTGCTCGCCCAACACTAGTGGGAATGCCCAGGGCCCGCCTACAGCCCAGAGCACCGAGGGGAAGAAATAAGTGCTACCTGGATAGTGAGGGATAAGGTAATCAAAGCTGCTCTTTAATGGCACCCTGGAAAAATGTTGCATTTAATCCATGCAGTGCAAGGGTAGTGCTGAATTTTCCCTGAAATACAGCTTTAAACTCCTAGCACTCAAATCACGAGAAAGCAATGACTGAGCCTCAATATTCCTTCTATCTGGTTCTCTCCACAGGATGAGGACAATTCGCACTATGTTGGCAAACGTATTGTGTACACGTGTAATAGTGGTTACACACTGGAGGGTGAGGCTTTTGCTGAATGTAAAGAAGACCTCCAGTGGCATGTTGGTGCCATGAAATGCCAAAGTAAGTAGATATACTTTACTTTCTACATGAAAAGTTATTTTTCTTCACTGGCCAAGGCATTGTAATCACTGTTTTAACTTGATGTATTTAGCGTTCAAAAAAATATTACACACAGATATGTAAGTTCACAAGGGTGACTGGTAACATCTAGCTGCCTAACCAAGTCCTAATAAGACAGTTCTGCCGGGTGAAAATGATTATTATTATCTGAACGTTGCAGAATAATTGCCATGTATTACTATAGGCTTCTTGAGACTCCCTACAGCCTCTGCATATACTGTACAAAAATGCATCAGGTAGCAATGAATTGTTGGCAATAGTGGATGCAAGTCATAATGGCACCGTCCTTTCCTGTGTGCTCATTACCACATTTATATTATGAGACTGCTGCTGAACTATAAGTTAGGAAACCTAAGAAAAAAATCTTAACACTTTTTTTTTAAGTTGTGAGATGAGTATGAAATTGTTTAAACCCACATTGTTTCCTGTCTGTGTGCCACTGGGGTCCCAGAGTCACAAGAAATCAAATAGTGGCTGGCTCAGGGCTGCTGTTAGAAATTATGGGGCCCCGTACAGCCTATCTGGCAGACTCCGCCCTCCCACTCCCCCAATATTTCATAACAATATTTTCACTAAAAATACACAAAAATTATTAGCTAATACAAACCTAACAAAGAACCTGGTGAATTAGTCCTCAATGTCACGGTCCCGCTTAAAATCACTTATAACCGCTATTACTAGTAAAATAATAATTATCTCCTATTTTGTAGACTTGATAGTTTTTGCGCAAACCAATCAATATACGCTTATTGGGATTTTTTTTACCAAAAATATGTAGACGAACACATGTTGGCCTAAATTGATGAAGACATTTTTTTTTCAATTTCTGGATATGTATTAAAGTATAAAATATACCGTATTTTTCGCCATATAAGACGCTCCGGCATATAAGATGCACCCAATTTTAAAGGAGGAAAATGTAGAAAAAAAAGATTCTGAACCAAATACTGTAGTAAAATATTTCCCCCCACTAGTCATCACCATCACACCACCCCCACATTAGTAACAGCCAGTGACATTGCCCACACATTAGTAATAGCCAGTAACATTGCCCCCAAATAGTAATAATAGCCAGTAACATTGCCCCCACATAGTAATAACAGCAAGTAACATTGCCCCCACATTAGTAATAGCAGCCAGTAACATTGCCCCCACATAGTAATAACAGCCAGTAACATTGCCCCCACATAGTAATAACAGCCAGTAACATTGCCCCCACATTAGTAATAGCAGCCAGTAACATTGCCCCCACATTAGTAATAACAGCCAGTAACATTGCCCCCACATTAGTAATAGCAGCCAGTAACATTGCCCCCACATAGTAATAACAGCCAGTAACATTGCCCCCACATTAATAATAGCAGCCAGTAACATTGCCCCCAAATAGTAATTATAGCCAGTAACATTGCCCCCACATAGTAATTATAGCCAGTAACATTGCCCCCACAACTCACTGTTGTTGCAGATGCATGGCCAGAACGCGGCGCGCGCTCTGCTAGGGATAAACAGATCCACGAGCAGAGCAGTGATGATGTCAGCGCGCCGGGTGTACTAAGATGGCCGACCGCTCCTGAGCTAGGCCAAAGCCGCGGTCTTTCCTAAGGCCGCGGCGGCGGTGCGCTCCGCGTAACGTGGATCGGTCAGGCGAAACCGTGTATTCAGTTTTGGGGAAGAAAAAGTGCGTCATATAAGGCGAAAAATACGGTAGTTTTGTTTTCAAAATGGTCAGTCTTTTTTGTTCACAGCACAAAAAATAAAAACCTCAGAATAGATCAAATACCACCAAAAGAAAGCTTTATTTCTGAGAAAAAAAGGACATATTATTATAATACATTTTTATACATAATTTATATAGCGCCAACAGTTTACGCAGCACTTTACAATGTAGAGGGGGGACAGCACAATTACAGTACAGTTCAATTCAAAAGGTTCAAGAGGGCCCTGCTTGTGGAGCTTACATTCTAAAGGGAGGGGTGGTTGTACAAAAAGTAATAGCTGCAGAGAATAATTTTATGGGAGACATCATTTTGATTTGGGTACAGTGTTGCACGACCGCGCAATTGTCAGTTAGGGTAATGCAGTGCCGTATCACAAAAAATGGCCTTGTCAGGAAGTGAGTAAAATCTTCCAGGGCAGAAGTGGTTGATATGGATTTCTAAGGACTGCATGTCCCATGATGCCCCCTGAAAGCATACCTCACAACTTTTTGAGATGGGAGCGAGGAACACTTATTTGAATAAGTATGCAGGTATAGGACATCCCCCGCCACGTCCCATAAAAATTAGTTCAATGCAAAAAAAAAAAGGTAAACCCCACAAGTGCTTTTTTTCACACTATTGTTCCTTTATCCTGAAATTTACAAATGCAGCAATTTAGAAAATGGATGAAAGGTTTAGCACTGGCAAACATTCTTTGAAAGATAAATATTGCATTTTATATATGACTATATAGATTAGACCAAAATGAGGGACTAATGATGAAAAAAGAGGGGAGAGAGGGACTGTGTTGCAAGTCAGAGACAGTCCCTCGAAATCACGGACAGTTGGGAGCTATCCTGAAACCTCTTCCCTCAGAAACCCATAAGTTCGGAAGGCAGGCTCAGTGAAATGTGTGTCACAGTATTGCATAGTCACTACATATCACAGAATTCATGGAAGTAAATGTGTGGGGATCTTTACAAGGTAAGTTTACAAACTTCAAGATCATTCAGATTAAAAGGAAGGAGAAGGCTAGAGTTAATTGAAATGCAATGTGGAAATTAATATATGATTTGAAATGACCATGAATACACTTTTAGGGCCCTCTTTTATCTGTCTAAACTATTTTCAACATTATAACTTTATTTAAAATCATTTTTTACAGGACTTGCGTGTTCTTTGCCTCAGCTTCCAATTGGCATGGCGGTTGCCCCGGGGAAGAGTTCCTACCAAGTCGGAGATAAAATAAAACTCTCATGCCAACAAGGCCTGAATTTAGAAGGTCCAGGAATCGCTTCATGCAGTTCAAGCCTCACCTGGAATCCTGATATAAGAGACATCCAGTGCACAAGAAAAGGTTAGGTGTGATGCAACCTATAATTGGAGTAGTTTGGCCTGACATTCCTTCATTAGTCTACATTTTAGGTTATGACCAGAAACTGTTTGAGAGTGACAGGTGTCCCGAAAGCTGCACACCAAGTCAAAGCCTACTGTGTGATAGTGAATGGCAGTCTCCCCGCCAGGCAACGCCCTCACACTGTACCATTGTCCGGAACGTAGACAAGCTCCCTTCCCAGCCAGCCCTCACACTGGTGGACACATTCCCATGAAGCCTGAGTGGCTCGCATACATATCTTGGTTACCAGATAAAGTTTTCTACATGCTAGTGAACACAACTTTGAAAAATGTTAATATGGTAATGTAATCATGTAAACAGTGTTCCACTGTGATAGGGCTACAGTTGTTTAAGCACATCCAAAAAGTAACAATTCTGGTCCCGTCTAATGAGCTGGGACAATTCCTAGCTTCCTCAATCTCCAGTTCTGTTACTGCTCTCCTGATATTGTAAGGTTGGTCCTACTGCACTATTTGCATTAGGAAATAAAATAAAAATCCAGCAGTAAGAATGGGTCACCCTCATAACTGTCTTGGAAGTTGTACAGACCTGAGAGTTAAAGTGTATGCTCAGCGGAAAAAAAAAAAAAAAAATCCTAGTCTTTTAGAGAGTGGGCAAAGATTAGCACTCTTGTCAGATTTTTACTATCAGGGACTTCTTTAGATTTTCCCTCACTTTCTGGTGTTAAAGAAAAACCCAACTGTATCTGAGCGTCACAAACTGAAAACACTATTTAATTCATTGTTAATATTTAAAGCAAACTCACCCATCCATCCATGTCTCCATGCTTTATTGAGTTGAGAAATCACTTTGAAAAAAAACCATCTAGCAATTCTATCTTGAGTAAGGGCAGATGGTTCTTGCAGCATTTACTTCCTGGAATCCATCTGCTCAGGTATGCAGGCAGGAGGGTGTGCTCAGCTGAGAGGCCCCTTCTGCCCTCCTCCAGATGGAAGAAACAAAGGCCCATGAAGGCTCCTGGAATGTAAGACATAATTTTGGCCTCTGGGTTTATGGGCTTGGACGATATATGAATGGACGAGCCGGTGATGATGTCACTGTGTATGTACACGGGAGTTACTGTTTACGGCACAGCTTTGAAGAAACGGCACGGGTATGCCACTCCTTCAGAGCGCATGTGTCAGTGACGTCACCGGCTGCATCTATAGTAAATATCTCCTAGATATTTACACTACCTGTAGGCAAGCCTTATAAGCCTTATTATAGGTAAACATCTTAGGCCGCGTACACACGACCGAGGAACTCGTCGGGCGAAACTGTCGTTTTCCTCGTCGAGTTCCTTGTTCGGCTGTCGAGGAACTCGACGAGACAATTTTCTCCATTCCCATCGAGGAAAAAGAGAACATGCTCTCTTTTTGGCTCGTCGAGTTTCTCAACAGTTTCCTCGTCGAAAAATGTACACACGACCGGTTTCCTCGGCAAAACACGTCTCCCAACAAGTTTCTTGCTGGATTCTGCCGAGGAAACCGGTCGTGTGTACGAGGCCATACAAGGGAGTTTACGCCAACTTGAACAGAGGAGATTGTGTGAGGCGGGATCTCTTTCCTTATTAAACTATAACACTGCTAGGGGTGCTGGAGCCTTTGCAGCAATATTTTTTTTACAATAAAGTGTAAAGCAAGTGAATAAAAGGTGACTGATTTGAGCACCCCTGGCAGTGTTCTAGTTTTTCTCAATACCTGTCATTGTCACTTTTCTTGGATCGCTTGACATGCATATAAATGTGAAGACAAATAGAAAAACATAAAATAAATAAATAAAAAGTGGCATTTGTTGATAACCTTTATATGGCATTATATTTCTACTCCTGCAGCCACCCAAAAACCAGATGAAACAAAATGCAAGCCATGGGAAAAAGTCCAGGAATCTAAGTGCATTTGTAAAATGCCAGCTGATTGCGGGTAAGATTACAAACTTTTCTGGGACTAAATACCAGCCTTGTGATATCCTTCCTATTAATCACAAGCCTCGTTTTTAGAAGCCTGGCCAGTGAAATGCTAGCCAGGTGGTAATCCTAAATGCAGCTAATATATCTATACAATATGTACATTCCATCCAGGTGGATAGTTTGTCATCTTTATTTAGCTTTAAATACTTTGTCCAAGGCCGACACCTAACAGGAGGGTAATGCCCTGTACACATGATCGGTTTTTCCATCGGGATAAACTCGGAATTCTATTCAAGCTTTCTTGCATACACACTGTCATGCCAAATTCCGGCAGTCCAAAACGCGGTGATGTACATCACTACGACAAGCTGAGAAAAATTCAATGCTTCTGAGCAAGCGTCAACTTGATTCTGAGCATGCATGTTTTTTTCTCCGTCAAAGTTCCACACAGACAAACAGAATTTCCTATAGGATTTTTTTCCATTCGAAAAAAAGAGAACATGTTCTCTTTCTAAACTCTGATGGAAAAAAAAGTCCGATGGGGCACACACACGGTCGGAATATCCGATGAAAAAAATTCCATCTGACTTTTTCCATCAGAAATTCCGATTATGTGTACGAGGCATTAGAGGTAAGAGGTCAGTCTCTCATTGTATCTGGGGTTGATTTACTAAAACTGGAGCGTGCAAAATTTGGTGAAGCTTCTAACTTCAGCTTGTTCAATTAAGCTTTGACAAATAAACCTGGAAGCTGATCAGTTACTATACAGAGCTGCACCAGATTTTGCGCTCTCCAGTTTTAGTAAATCATCCCAAAGTCTACTTTGTCAAAATGCAACATTACACTTAAAAAAAATAAAACACTAAGGCCGCGTACACGAGTAAACAAATCCGATCAAATCGGTCTGACAGACCGTTTTGATCGGATTTGTCTGCTGGGATGTATTGGTTTGATCGTGTACATGAGATCAAACCAAAATCCCCGCCGGCAGACAGTGCGGTGACGTGGCGGTGACGTTGACGCCGCCACATCACCGAACCAGGAAGTAAAATACTTCCACACATGCGTTGTATCCATTCGACGCATGTCTGGACAGATATGCTTTAAAATTTGTCTGCTGGAAAAACCTGTCTGCTCGCCCGTACACACGATCGAATTTGTCTGCTGAAACGGTCCTTCGGACCGGTTTCAGCAGATAAATTCGATCGTGTGTACGCGGCCTTATAAGTCTGACAATTTGGAAATGTCTACTCCCAGATGGCTTATACTACTCCCAGATGGCTTATACAATATATTTGCCTCCCTCCTTATTCTCCTTCTGGCACACACTTTCAGTTCCATCGATGCAGTTCAATCCCCCTCCCCACCCCAAATGCTAGCTGCTGGCTTGGATCAGGTACAATAGGGGTCAATAGGCTTTCCAGTAGGTTTGTGTAGTTGAATAGAGGAGTGAGGGGACTGTGAAAAAATAAATGCTTGTCTCCAGAATTTCTCCAGAGCTCTCACATCCTCTGGAAAATCGCTACCTCAACCTGTCCGGCTATCCCCTACTCTTGCTACCTTCAGGCGATCCCTGAAAACTCATCTCTTCAGGGAGGCCTATCACGTCTCCAACTAATCTTTTACCCGTGAAGAGCCGAGTCCTAGTCTGGCTATTTTCGGAAGGCGTGACGCGCCATAGCCGCGCCATAGCCGCGCCATAGCCGCACGTCAATCATGTAGGAACGCCTATTCCCCGCGGTAGAAAGAAACTAGAATTAGCGAATAAACTGTAAGTACAGCGATAAAAAAAAGACAACAGCATACTGTAGGTGACGACAGTATGCTGGATGGGATGGCACATACATGTTTTTTAGGGTGAACCCCCACTTTAATCCGCTTGTATTTTATTGTATTATAACTGTATTGTCTCCCTTTTATATTGTAAAGTACTGCATAAATTGTTGGCACTATATAAATCCTGTATAATAATAATAATAATAACGAGGTTCCATTCCATCGATGCAGTACACCCCGCTTTACCCCAAATTCTAGCTGCTGGCTGGCTGGCCTGGCAAAAATCCTTCTCTCTGTAGCCACCCTTAACCTACATTACTTCTAAATCCTTTCCAAAACCCTAGCCAGCCATATCTCCCCTTCATTACTGCACTTAACACATAAGAAACAGGTGGGTTTGATGTCATGGAACACTTAAAACAAGCCATTCAAAAGAATACTTATATTCAAGAGATCAAACATAATTTGTTCCATCACAAAATATCTCTCTACACAGATGAACTGTCCCTCTATATTCAACAACATCCCCATTAGCCTACCTTTGATCTTCACTGAGTGTTAAAGATTCGGCAAACTCAGTCATTTCAAAGTAAACATATAAAAAATGGAAGTCTTAAAACTCTCTCTCCTGTCACAATCCCTTGCTCTTTTAAAAAAATAATATAAGATTGAAAGCATTACAAAGATTTGCAAAGAATTCAGCTCCTGGCGTACAGAAAATAAACTTTGGTTCAACAGAAAAAATATCCTAAAAATTCACACTCTTATCTAAATGTTTATACATATTTTAGACAATACCCATCAATCCACCCAAAACCTTCCTTTGCATCTTAAAGTGGATGTAAACACAATTTTTTTTGTTGTTTTTTTTATGTCACAATGTAGAGTATAAGATTTCCTATCATCTGTGTCCAGTCTTGCCACACAGAGTTAATCCAGCGCTGAGTAATCCTCTTTTAATGTTTAGTGCAAATTAACAGAATTCCAGATAAAAACTTGCCAAATTATAAAGTCCGTTTCTCTGTTTTTGCTTTCAGTAACAGGTTATTTACAAATCTAGCCTGGATATGTTTATCATAACAAGAGGTGATCCAAAGTTCATTGTATATTACTAGGATGTGTTATGTGGGGGAGGGGTGGATTTCTCACTTTTTCTACCTCATGTTATGATTAAGGATGAGCTTCGGCGTGTTCGCATGGAACACGTGCAGAGCCTGCCAGGAAGTGTGCACGGCTCTGCGCTAATCACAGCCAGGGAGACATTTCCCGATCTCTGCAGCCGAGCATCGGGACAATGTCTCCCCGGCTGTGATTAGCGCAGCGCCGCGCTGTCTTCCTGGCGGGCTCTGCGAACACGCCAAAGCTCATCCCTAGTTATGATAAACATAACATAACATATGATAAACATGTCCAAGCTAGATATGTAAATAACATGTCACTCAAAGCAAGAAGAGAGAAAACTGACTTTTTATTTAGGCAGGTTTTTATCTGGAAGGCTGTTCATTTTCACTGAACATTAAAAGAGGATTTCTCAGATCTGGATTAACTCTGTGTGGCAAGACTGGGCACAGATGATAGGAAATCTTATACTCTACATTGTGACATAAAAAAAAAGAATATATTTTTTTGGGTTTACATCCACTTTAACTACTTGCCGACCGCCCGCCGTCATATTACTGCGGGACGGTGGCACTGTTTCGCGAGAGCACGTAGCTCTACGTCCTCTCTTTTTCGGGTACTAGGGGGCGCGCGTGTCGCTGACGTGCGCGCCCCCGCATGCCCCCGAGTTCCGTGCGCGTGGCCGCCGGGTACGATCGCCGCCGGGCACACGTGATCGCTCGTTACAGAGCGGGGAACGGGAGCTTTGTGTGTAAACACAAAGCTCTCGTTCCTGTCAGTGGGGGAAACGCTGATTTTCTGCTCATACAATGTATGAACAGAAGATCAGTGATTTCCCCCAGTGAGGCCACCCCCCCATACAGTTAGAACACAAATAGGAACACACTTAACCCCTTCCCTGCCCCCTAGTGTTAACCCCTTCACTGCCAATGGCATTTTTATAGTAATACAATGCATTTTTATAGCATTGATCGCTATAAAAATGCCAATGGTCCCAAAAATGTGTCAAAAGTGTCCGATGTGTCCGCCATAATATCGCAGTACCGAAAAAAAACGCTGATCGCCGCCATTACTAGTAAAAAAATAATAATAATAAAAATGCCATAAAACTACCCCCTTTTTTGTAAACGCTATACATTTTGCGCTAACCAATCAATAAACGCTAATTGCGATTTTTTTTAACGAAAAATATGTAGAAGAATACGTATCGGCCTAAACTGAGGAAAAAAAGGTTTTTTTATATCTTTTTTGGGGATATTTATTATAGCAAAATGTAAAAAATATTGAATTATTTTCAAAATAGTCACTCTATTTTTGTTTATAGCGCAAAAAATAAAAACCGCAGAGATGATCAAATACCACCAAAAGAAAGCTCTATTTGTGGGGAAAAAAGGACGCCAATTTTGTTTGGGAGCCACGTCGCACGACCGCGTAATTGTCAGTTAAAGCGACGCAGTGCCGAATCACAAAAACTGCTCTAGTCTTTGGACAGCAATATGGTCCGGGGCTAAAGTGGTTAAGATCGCTGCCCATCAAATTTATCTGAAACTTTTTTCATCTCAATTATATCATAAACTTCTCGGAAAATATACTGTATATTAATCTTGAGTGAGATACCGGTTTTCTACTTACTGTTAGGCTGACAATGAGTTTGCGGCCAGGTCATTCAATGCTGCAGTATGGGTCATGCTTGCTGCCTTAGACATTAGCTAGTGTGACCTTCCATAAAACTGGGACTTGTTGAACTTAAATTTTAACACCATGACATTGATGACGACTGGAATTGTGTGACATTTATGCATTATCTGTTTGCTTTTCAGCTCCTCTCTTAATATATGCGCCATAGATGGTCGAAACAGCAGGAACATTGCACTCACAGTCTGTAAAATGCATGCACTGGAATGCCTGGGGCGGAAATACACGCTGACCACAGATGATAACTGCAATTTTCCCAAAACAGATAAGTCATGTGGCTCATGCCACCTATGGGAAACCTGCTCTGGTGAGAATTTCCTATTTTTTGCACTTTGTACGGAAGCAAAAACAGCAATCTACAAAAAGATAATAAACAAAAAAAAAATACAACAAGACACAAGAAAAAATATCTCCAAAGTCAGGAAAAGATTTAACTTTGATATTCATTACTGGATTAGCTGTCCCCATTGTGGGATATCCCCTCTACTTCTGTGACAACTCTAAAAAGTTAGGTTTACGCTTATGGCGCGTACACATGATCGGTTTTCCTGTCGGAAAAACCTTGGATGGTTTTTCTGACGGAATTCCACTCAAGCTTGTCTTGCCTACACACGGTCACACCAAATTCCGCCCGTCAAGAACACGGTGACATAGAACTTTTACGACGAGCCAAGATCAATGAAGATCAATAGACAGTTCGGCTCTTCTGCTTGATTCTGAGCATGCATGTTTTTTTGCACGTCGGAATTCCATACATACAAACATTTTTTTCCGCTTGGATTTTTTTTTCGTTGGGAAAATAGAGAACCTGCTCTCAAACTTTTGCTGATGAAATTTCGACAGAAAAAGTCAAATGGAGCATACACAGTCGGAATTCCCATCCAAAATATCACATCTGACTTTTTCCGACGGGAAAACCGATCGTGTGTACGCGGCATTACTTTCTTTTGTGTGACAGCAGTCACCAGTAAAGTGAATTGCCTCAGTGGGGACATATCGTAGCTATAAAAACCTGGCAGAAAAAAATATTTTCTGATCTAAAGCACATTTTGTCTAAAGTTCCACTTTAAACCTCGAAGTGCTGATCTTGCGTTTGCACATTGGATCAGCACTGAGAGCAACATATAACATTGCATTTCCTTGTGAAAAAAAAGTCCCTTGAATCTTGTTGCACATCAATTTATTAGTTACAGTTAATAAAAAAAAAAAAAATTCAGATACATTTTCTATAATGTACTGTAAAAATTCAGATCTTTGACTAAAATACTGTTTATCGATATGGAATTTACAATATACAAGAGGTTTTATGAATGGCAAAGCCTTAAAAATGATAAAAAAAAAACAAGAAATAAGTGACTTTTCCTCTGTATAAATAGGTCTATATATATCAACCTTATGCTGAGATTTTATTTTTGTTTTTAGATATGATCGAACAAGACATTACGTCTCATGTTAAAGGACAACTATCACAAAATAGCACACCCTCTAATCATATATGCATTGTGCCCAGCTCTAGCCATTTCTAAATGTAGAAATATTCCTTTCTGAAATTTAAACCTGTGTCAGTACTTGTGTCCAAGTCCTCTTAGGTGTCAGCGTTTTATGAAATTGACAGAGAGAGAAAATTAAATATGCAGCTGCACAGTGCATTCTAAGCCCTGATTGGGCAATGCTTTGCCCAATCAGGGCATAGTGAATAGTTGGTTGTTAAGGAGTGGGCCAGGTAGCTGGCCACTGAGTCTTTAACAACGGATGAGTCATCAGCTGTCAATGGTTTACCCACTGACAGCTGAATGAAAAAAAAAACATTGCAGGTAATAGAACAATGTGAAAAAAAAATGGTGTGGGGTTCCCCCAAACCATACCAGCAGGTTCTATAGATAGTACAGATGTGCCATTTTAAATATAGTGTCTGGGGTCCCCTTAGTCTGCCTGTAAAGTGGCACATCTGTACTGTGAATAGAACCTGCTGCAGCAAAACTGATATTTATAAAGTAAAAAAAATATATATTTATATTTCCACCACACAGGGCGGTGCAACTAGGTGATGTTGCCAGGTGGCTTTCCCCTTACCTATTTAAGAACTGTCAGTGCCTGGGAGGCATGTGGCCTAGTATTGTTCAGGAGGGGACCCCCCCCCCCTTTCCTGACCTGCCAGCCGGATGCTCGGATAAGGGTCTGGTATAGATTTGGGGGGATCCAATGCTGTTTTTTTAAAATAAATTGGCGTGGGATTCCCCTTAAAATCCACACCAGACCAAAGGGGCCTAATATGGATTGGAGGGGGGGGGGGGTCCTCACACTGTTTTTTTTTTTACATTTTTGTATTTCTGGCAATTGTATTGTTTTTTTTCCCGCAATTTAAATGTCATTCATTTTATTTTATATATGTCATCATTGCTGCAGCATGTTCTATACACATTACAGATGTGCCACTTTACAGGCAGACTAAGGAGTCCCCCCATGCACTATATTTAAAAAATTGTATTTTTATTGTTTTATTTTGAGCATCATTAAAATCACTGCTCCTGTAAAAACAATGGCCTAGATTCACAAAGCGATTACGCCTGTGTAAATGTTGTTAGACAGGAGTAATTTCGATTTACGAGCGTTTTTACGCTAGTCGAAATCCTCAAACCATGAAAAGACACCTGCGTGCTAAATTTCGACTTTATTACGTGTTAGTACGCCTTCAGATCTACGCTGCCTGAAAATTGCGGCCACTGGGCGGACTTCCTGTTGTTTTTCACCTTCATGGTATGCTAATGAGCTTTTGCCTGGAATCCACAAAATTTCGCTCTTCAAACGCAATCTCTTACGGCACCTTTAGTCATCTTTTTTTTCCGTTTCACTATACCAGCTTTTTGCTGGTCTAATATTAGACAGCCCATGTTAAGTATGGCCGTCGTTCCCGCGTCGAATTTCAACGTTTTTCGATTTCTTTTATTATTTTTAACGTAAGTCGTCCGGGAATAGGAATGTTCGTAAACGCCGCTACTCAAACAACGAATGACGTCACGACGTGATTTCGCGCAATGCACGGCGGGAAATTCCTGAACAGAGCATGCGCAGTTCGATCGTCGCGGGGACGCGCTTAATTTAAATGCTTCACGCCCCCTACTCACGTATTTCGATTGCGCGGCGGAAAAAAAATACGATACAATAGCGTACGCGCAAAAAAACTACCTGAATTCGGCGTAGAGTCTGGTGATAGACGGCAGCGTAGCGTATTTCGATTACGCAGCGGAAGATTACATCTATGTGAATCTGCCCCAATCTTTTTAAAAAGAAAAATTGTTGCATTGATAAATGTCCCCCAGAGCAGAACCTGGACCCCCATACTCTTTTTATGGCAAATAAAGTGCATATAAGCCTTCAAAATGGGGATTTTGGCCCAACTCTATTATTGGGTAGTAAATATGCCTGCCTGTATTCATGTACACGGTATGAAACAATGGTTGTGGATACCTGACCATCACGCCTATATGAGCTTGTTGGACATCCTATTCCAAAACCATGGGCTTTAATATAGAGTTCATAAAAAAGATAGAAGATACCCTGTTCCAAATAGTTAAAGAAAACTAGAAATAAGCTGCCACCTTACTAAGTGTGACCTACTTGTCTAAACAAAATCAATAAACAAGGGGCTATATGCACATACTGTACATCAAACACAAAAGCCTATGTGTCAAATAATCAATAGATAACTCATAAACAAACATATATTGTCATAAAAATATTATAAAAATCCAATATCATACTGCTTATAGTGGAAAAGTCCTTTTTATATGCCACAACACATGAAAAAGGCAAACAATGTTTTAGCAAAATGGTAACTGGATAGCTTCCTGATGACTTCAGAGAGATGAAATGCGTAAGGGCAGGTAATTCCGGTCATTGGTTTCAGTATGTCACATCTGGTGTGGAAGATCAAGTCTTTGGAATGAATGTTGGCTCAATTAGCGAGCAGAGACATTACATGCTTTCTTTTATATACAAGCTGGATAATTTGGTGCTGAGCTGGGGCACTTATAAATGTGAGAGCAATATTGATATGTTATATTGTTTGGTGATTTTTGCATAAGATAAATACTACACTATGAGATCTTCTTTTGTGGTTCCTATATGTTGATGGTGCATTGAGGAGATTTAAGTGGGCATGTGTGTCACCAAAAACTGATGGTAAAGAGGAACTCTGACCTATGAGAAGAGAGAAATCCTGGTTTATGAATAAAGCGCTTATTGACCTTCTTAGTGATAAGAGGTGAAAGAGGTCTGGTGAGTGAGCATTGTTTTCCCTTGTCACGTGGTGTGGACGCATGACAATGGAGGATTAGATTTCATATGTGGCACTATGTTATAATAAGGACTTTTTTTTTAACTATAAGCAGTCTGATATTGGACTTTGTAATGAGATTATATGTAACACTTTGCACATTTATTTATGAGTTATATATTGTCTATTTGACATAAAGGTTTTTGTGTTTGATGTATGTATTTTTTTTTTTAACTATAACAATGTTTTCGGGGCTTTGGAAGCCTTCAGTCTTCTGGTGAGACTTTCTACAAAGATTTGGAGGGTGTCTGTGGCAATCTGTAAAAAATATTTCTGAAATCATGTACCAATGTTGGATGAGAAGACCAGGTTCACAGTTGGCATTCATCTTAAAAGTATCGTTAAGTACAGAACTGTACAGACACACAATGTCATAAGCTTATGGGGCTGACACAGCCATGCAGGGACAGAAAAGAGCCTCTAAGTTGTTGGCACAGGGTTTGGAGTGCTTAAAGGAGAAGTGCGGCCAAAGCTTGTTTGGCTGAGCTTCTCCTATGGATCACAATTCGTTTTGCACTCCTGTGATCCATTTTCAGCAGATATCGGGCTAAGGTCCGCGAGCTGATGAGAGCCTGAGATGGCCGTTCCCCACCCCTCCACAGCCCAGCGCTCCAGTGAGAAAAGAGGGGGCAAAGCAGAGAACTGTGACTGGCAGTCAACAGCTTTCTGCTAGGGGAGCTCTGAAAACTGAGTGATTGGCGGTGTTCGATCGCTTGGTTCTCAGTGCAGGTAAGTATGATGGGGGAAAAGAAAAATCCTTTACTACTTTTTTAATTTTCAAAATCATCTGTGTATGCTGTATTATTAACAGTACCCTTAACTAGAAGAAACATTTGGAGAGGTGTCCCCATACCATGGGCTATATAGTGTAAGGAGGAGTGTGGCTTGGGGGGGTTCCTAAAACATTTCCCATTAAACAACCCTTTGCAAAATTTCTGTACATTTGCACAGTTTTTTTTTGTTAATATTTTTTCATCTTGTAGGACTGGAAATCTATTGTTCAGTCTAGTTTACATTGTGTTAATTCACCCTTCTCCCTGTGTGTCCAGATGAAACAAAAACATGTGTCTGCAGAAAAGCTGGGAGCTGCCATGATCAAGGAATCAGCATTTGTGTCCTAGTGAACGGCAGAGAGCAAACTCTGAGTGAATGTGACGCTGGAATCCTCAGATGCCAAGGGCAGGATGTGGAAGTTGTCAGCACGAGTCCCTGTGATGAGTAGAGGAATCTCAGTACTGTGTCACTGCGTTTTTGTCCTGCTAGAGAAAACGTCAAAGCAACTCAGCACTTCAGCCGCTCTACGGTTCCTTCATGCCTACAAATGCCATTGAATTATGATATTGCTAATATGAAATGTAACATCAAATTCAAGCTGACAGGTCTTGTGTTTGTGTTTTGTAAAACAAATGAGTTTTTTGTACCAGCTAAAAATAAAACCCTTCCTTTAGTATTCGGCTTTTCCCTAAATAATAAACACAGAGCGTTCTTTTTCTAGTCTCCAGCATCGTCAGAATGGCTGATTTCCATTTCCAGCAATATATTTTTAAGAGATAACTTTACACTATGAAATCTGTACTTTGGCACATTGCCTGGCATGCGTTTTCACTGGTTGTCTATCAAACAACAGGTATGAGAGACTGGAGAGTGTGGGCCAAGTTGGTATTTGTATATTAAAGCAGTTTGGGTTTTGGGCCTCCTGAGGTGCTCTAGAACTGCCTTTTTCAACCATTGTGCATGCCTAAAAATCACCCAAAAATTGCATACAAGCCGGCGTGTGGATGAAGCCTACCTTTTAATTACACAAAGTCACAGCTTTTCATTGTGCATCATTAGAACCTTCTAGTTGCCGGCATCCTAATGACCAATGGCATCATCAGTTGATAAGGAGGATCTCAGTTGCCTGCATATCATCCTTGTTTGACCCTCTTGTGACCCTCTCCATCAGCGTTGGGGTCACATTAACTGAGTGATGGAAAAGAACTGAGGGAGAAGAGAAACATGGGAATACTAGTCTGTACCAGTTTTGCAAAAGTGCGTTTGATTTGGAAGAATAAATCACCTCTAACATTGGGTGTCCTACGTGTATTGATAATGCTGCATTATGTAAAACAGAATAGTTTTTACATTTTAGAATGGGGTGCCTCAAAATTGTCCATAATTTGTAAAGGGTGTCTTGACTGTAAAAAGTAGGGTTGCACTGATACTAATATTAGTATCGGTATCAGTGCCAATCTTGAGCATTTGTACGAGTGCTTGTACTCGTGGAAATGCTCCGATGCTTGACCCGATACCTGGGCAGTCAAGAGTTATCGGTATAGTGGTGGGGGGAGTTACAAGCACCAATCTCTCTGTATAGAGTTCAATAAGCAGCTGAAATCTATACAGGGAGATCGGTGCTTCTAACTCCCCCCACCACTATACCGATAACTCTGACTGTCCCTTGTGTCCTTCTCCATGTCCTTCTTCTGTCCCCCTTTCTGTGCTCCTCTGGTCCTCCTCCAGTCCCCCTCCGTGTCCTCTGTGCTCCTTCGGTCCCCCTCCATGTCCTCCGTGTTCCTCTGGTCCCCCTCCATGTTCTCCATGCTCCTCTGGTCCCCCTCCATGTCTTTCGTGCTCCTCTAGTTCCCCTCCATGTCCTCCATGCTCCTCTGGTCCCCCTCCATGTCCTCTGTGCTCCTCCGGTTCCCCTCTGACCTCCTCCAGTCACCACCCTGTCTCGGATCTGTCAGGATGGAGAGCGGAGGAAGGAGCTGGCAAATCTATCTACTGGCTTCTTTCTTCTCTGAATGCACAGAGTCAAGGATCACTGACTGTCATTCATAACTGAGCATCGTAAACTGTGTTTACGATGTCTCAGTTTATAAATGAGCAGGAGCTGCTGTCTCCTGTCCATTCATTTTTAGTGCAGCTGAGGCTGCAGAGAAAGGGACTGGGGAATCTCTGACCTTAGTCCCTTTCTCTGTCGCAAAAGGGAAATGTCAGGGGTCTGTTTGGACCCCTGATATCTCACCAAAGCCCCAACAGGGCTGATAAAAAAAATGATGATAATAATATAAAAAAATTGTAATAAATATAAAAGGTAAAGTTGTAAAAAAAAAAGAAGAAAAATCACTTACACCATCCACTCTCTGATTGGACACGATGGAAATAGTGATGTCACAGCCCTGCCACTCCATCTCTTCCGGACAGAAAATACTTTGCAAAATGCAAGCTGTTCTCTGAATGTCGCCCGTACGGAGGAAGCAACCTCCTGTGTTTACAGGGTGGTTACTTGGCACGGGACCTGGAATCTAGAAGAAGCAGTGCCTACTACAATGATTTCCATCTTCCACAGGGAGGCCTCGGGTATAGTACATACTGTACATACTGCTGGACCAAGGTACCTATGTAAAATCTGCCATGCCTAAACTTTAGCTTTAAGTGATCCTGTCCCTCTTCCCTTTTTCTTGGTATTCAATCTAGGAAACCCAGGAACATCTGACAGAATTGTTTAGGTTAATTGAATACAATGTGCAAAATATCAATGTTTTGATTTACTGACCTGAGATAAATTTGTAGAATAGGGTTTCCGATATTTGATCTGATTGTCAGGCAGCTAGCATTTACGGAAGGAGACCAGAATTGGCAGACCCTTATTTCTGCCATGAGAGGACTTCTTCTGAAGTCATGAAAATCAATAAAGTGAATAGATTTCCAATGTGTTCCTACTAAGTTTTTTCTCCTCTGGTTTAGCATATAAGGGTCTTCTCTATTGAATTCTACCGTTGCTTTATGTATACAGTATAGACTATCTCAGTTTCGGTCTCATTAATAGTGTTGCTCACGAATATTCGCATTGCGAATATTCGCTACGAATATTGCATATTCGAGTATTCGCGAATAATGCGAATATCGCGGCGAATATTCGCTATTTCGAATATTCGTATTTTTTCATTTTTTTTTTAGAACAGATCACATCCTAGAGATCCCCATCGACGTGTAAAGTGGGAGCATTGCTGGTATGATTAGAGACCTTGGGCCGAGTAGCTGCAGCGCTCCTTTTATATTCCCGAAAAATCGCAATGCGATTATTCGGCAGCCATAGCGATATCGCGCGATTATTGAGCCTTGTATTGTAATATATCACGAATATTCTGAGCCAATCAGAGTGCTCCATTCCGCATTTCTCGAAATTTCGCAATTATTTTATATTGTAATATATCACGAATATTCTGAGCCAATCAGAGTGCTCCATTCCGCATTTCTCGAAATTTCGCAATTATTTTATATTGTAATATATCACGAATATTCTGAACCAATCAGAGTGCTCCATTCCGCATTTCTCGAAATTTCGCAATTATTTTATATTGTAATATATCACGAATATTCTGAGCCAATCAGAGTGCTCCTTCCGCATTTCTCGAATATTCGCAATTATTGTGTATTGTAATATATCACGAATATTCTGAGCCAATCAGAGTGCTCCTTCCGCATTTGCCGAATATTCGCAATTATTGTGTATTGTAATATATCACGAATATTCTGAGCCAATCAGAGTGCTCCATTCCGCATTTCTCGAATATTCGCAATTATTTTATATTGTAATATATCACGAATATTCTGAGCCAATCAGAGTGCTCCATTCCGCATTTCTCGAATATTCGCATTCGCAATCGCAATTCGCAATTCGCATTCGCATTCGCGATAGCGAAAATTCGCAATGATTTCATTTCCAAAATATATCACGAATATTCGTATTTAGCGAATATATCTCGAATATTCGACTATATATTCGTGATATATCGCGAAATCGAATATGGCATATTCTGCTCAACACTACTCATTAAGCAGTCATTCAATTCAAGGAAGCCTTAAAACTGTTTATTCCAACACAACAGTATTAATATTTCAGTATTTTATGCATCTCTAGCAGTCAAAGTCTTGTCATATGTTACTGCTGGAAAGACCACAAATATGACATCAACTATTCAATATACCAACCTTCATAAACAGACTACCAAAAAATTGTATGGTTTGTCTATTGCCTTTGGATGAGTAGAGGGTACGAATTAGAAATGTAATTAAATTGGGCCAGACCTTAAAAAGTGAAGATCTAGTATCTTATACAGAACATAAAGGAATGTTAACGTGTTACTAAACCAGGGGTCGACAATATCCGGGCGCGACCGTAAATTGTGAACTGGCGCCCGCGGCGGCTGGTAATTGAGGCCGTGGCTTTGCAGCCTATAAGTCTGCGAAGCTGCGGCCTCAATTACGTGCCGCCGCGGGCCCACCGCGATCGAGCGGCGGGGGAGGTGGGGGAGCACGGAGGCACAGGATCCTGTGTCTCCGTGCGCCCCCACCTCCCTCGCCGCGCGATCGTGGCAGGTCCGCGATGGCCGGTAATTGAGGCCCCGGCTTTGCGGCCTTGTGAAGTCCCAAGCTCTTCCTTCTGTGAGATGGCGCCATCTGGTGGTGGCCGTTGACATTACAAGTTAAACAGCAATTCTAATGTCATTTTTCACTATTTTAACTGCCCTCTCCTTCCCTATAATTAGAACCCCCAAACATTATATATACTTTTTATTCTAACACCCTAGAGAATATAATGGCGATCGTTGCAATACTTTGTGTCACGCCGTATTTGCGCAGCGGTCTTACAAGCGCACTTTTTTGTGAAAAAAAAAAATAATTAAAAAATAAAACAGTAAAGTTATCCCAATTTTTTTTTAGATTGTGAAAGATAAAGTTACATTGAGTAAATTGATACCCAACATGTCACGCTTCAAAATTGCGTCCGCTCGTGGAATGGCGTCAAACTTTTACCCTTTAAAATCTCCATAGGTGAAGTTTAAAAAAATCTACAAGTTGCACGTTTTGAGTTACAGAGGAGGTCTAGAGCTAGAATTATTGCTCTCGCTCTAACGATCGCGGCGATACCTCACTTGTGGTTTGAATACCGTTTACATATGCGGGCGCTACTCACGTATGTGTTCGCTTCTGCGCGGGAGCTCGTCGGGACGGGGCGCGTTTTCTGGCTCCTAACTTTTTTAGCTGGCTCCTAGAATTCCAAGCAAATTTGTCAAGCCCTGTACTAAACCCAGGGCCCTGCATTCACTATATCTGGTCTCCCACAGTACACAGAACATGGAATTGCAATTATTATAGTAAATATAAACTGATAAATACCCTTTCTCATCAGCAGTATATAACAGTCTTGTGACTTCTATCAGTGTCTGGTTAAAGCTGTAGGAGGAGTTTTCATTCTACTGTGACTGTCCTATGAGTTTGCAGGGCCTTTGACCCTCAGTCTGGACAGTGTTGATTGGCCCTGTGCTGATCATATGCACCCTCCCAAGAAAAAAAAAAACTCTCTAGCAATACACATCAAACGGAGCACTTGCATAGTGACTCCAAGGCTCTGTACTATTAGGAGATGGATTGGGGACTGTGAAAGAAGGGGAGGATCAGATAAGACAAGACCAAAAAGCCTTTTTACACAATGCGCAGGATTACCCCCTTAGGTTCACAGTGTAACAAGCATGCTTTACTGCATATACAGACTGATTTTACTGTTGTGGGTTTAGTAACACATTAATTGTGCCTAAGCGATGCACTGAAATATCTAATTTATGTCTTGAATTTCTCCTAAACAATTGAAGTGCACTTTGTGTGCCTAGGTGTTCCTGTGTCTGGAACCTCAGAGCTGTATAGCCGCAGTGTTAGATCATCTAAGGCACTGCTATCTATGGCTAATATTTCCACTAGATGTGAGATTTAGTGATGTCACTATTTTTATTTCACCTGTTCTTGCTGGATAAAAAGCTGCAGTGCTTTCACGTCTCACCTTCTTCCTTATCTGTTTAATGTATCTGTGCTTTCTAAACCCTCTGCTGCTTGAATATTGTGCTTTTAGTCACCAGATGAGTTATCTCACGTGAACGCACTGGTCCCGCGTTTTTTTTGCAGCTTAGCCATCAACAGCTCAAAAACGTCATGGTGGGCATGAGGCCATAGACTAACATGGACAGGCGTTTTAAAGCTGCAAAAAACGTTCAGAAAAGTGGCTGCAAAAACGCCAGTGGAAATGAGCCCTTCATGTGAGACCTTTGGATGTGATTGCCCGTGCTGGTCAATCACATCCAAAGGTCTCACATTAAGGGCTCATTTCCACTGGCGTTTTTGCAGCCACTTTTCTGAGCGTTTTTTGCAGCTTTAAAACGCC
Organism: Rana kukunoris; assembly: GCA_029574335.1. Taxonomy (NCBI): domain Eukaryota; kingdom Metazoa; phylum Chordata; class Amphibia; order Anura; family Ranidae; genus Rana; species Rana kukunoris. The sequence goes on from CM056049.1 coordinate 65,340,249, forward strand.
TGTCCATGTTAGTCTATGGCCTCATGCCCACCATGACGTTTTTGAGCTGTTGATGGCTAAGCTGCAAAAAAAACGCGGGACCAGTGCGTTCTGAAGCTCCAGCAATACAGCTGTAAAAACGCTCAAAAATGCGGCCGCGGCGTTTTTAAAGCTCCAATCCAAAAAAAAAAAAAAATGTTTTTATTTTTTTTCTAAAATAAACATGGACAGGCGTTTTTAACCACTTCCCGCCCGGCCAATAGCCGATTTACGGCAGGGAAGTGGTTATGAAATCGTGACTAGACGTTCTCAAACGTCTAGCACGATTTAATGCCGCACGCGCCCGTGCGGGCGCGCAGCGCGGCGATCGGTGATGCGGGGTGTCAGTCTGACACCCTGCACCTCCGATCTCGGTAACGAGTCTCCGGCGGAGCCTCGTTACCACGTGATCAGCCGTGTCCAATCACGGCTGATCACGATGTAAACAGGAAGAGCCGCCGACGGCTCTTCCTCACTCGCGTCTGACAGACGCGAGTACAGGAGAGCCGATCAGCGGCTCTCCTGACAGGGGGGGTTCGCGCTGATTGTTTATCAGCGCAGCCCCCCCTCGGATCGCCACACTAGACCACCAGGAAAAAAAAAAAAATACAAAAAAAAGACACAAAAAAATGACAAAAAAAAAAAAAAAAAAAGACAAAAAAAAAAAAAGACAACAAAAAAAAGGGGTGGCAGTAAAAAAAAATGATGCCAATCAGTGCCCACACATGGGCACTGATTGGCAACATTGATCCATCAGTGCCACCCCTCAGTGATCATCAGTGCCACCCCAGTGTCTGTCAGTGCCACCCCACAGTGCCAATCCATGCCCAGTGCCCACCTACCAGTGCCCACCTGTGCCACCTATCAGTGCCCACCTGTGCCGCCTATCAGTGCCCACCTGTGCCGCCTATCAGTGCCCACCTGTGCCGCCTATCAGTGCCCACCTGTGCCGCCTATGAGTGCCCACCTGTGCCGCCTATGAGTGCCCATCTGTGCTGCCTATGAGTGCCCAGTGCTGCCTATGAGTGCCCATCAGTGCCGCCCATGAGTGCCCATCAGTGCCGCCCATGAGTGCCCATCAGTGCCCAATACCAGCGCCGCCTATCAGTGCCCATCAGTGCTACCTAATCGGTGCCCATCAGAACTACCTCATCGGTGCCCATCAGTGCCACCTCATCGGTGCCCATCAGTGCCACCATATCAGTGCCCATAATTGAAAGAGAAAACATACTCATTTACAAAAAAAATAACAGAAAAAAATAAAAACTTTATTTTTTTTTCAAAATCTTCGCTCTATTTTTAGTTGTTGCACAAAAAAAAAAAACCGCAGAGGTGATCAAATACCACCAAAAGAAAGCTCTATTTGTGGGGAAAAAAGGACGCCAATTTTGTTTGGGTGCAGTGTAGCATGACCGCGCAATTGTCATTCAAATTGCGACAGTGCTGAAAGCTGAAAATTGGCTTGGGCGGGAAGGTGCGTAAGTGCCTGGTATGGAAGTGGTTAAGCTGTAAAAAACGCTCAGAAAAGTGGCTGTAAAAACGCCAGTGGAAATGAAGCCTAACAATTGGAAACTAATCAACATGGCTCCCAGTCATGTCATCAGAAGGAACAGCCAGCTTCTGTCAGACCGCCTGGCCTGCCATACACACGCCAAACGTAGGCCATTTTTTCTTGAACTGGCCAATGGAAAATCATGGTGATTCCTCCACTGGCGTTTTTACAGCCACTTTTCTGAGTGTTTTTTACAGCTTAAAAACGCCTGTCCATGTTTATTTTAGAAAAACATTTTTTTTTTTTGGAGCTGGAGCTTTAAAACGCTGCGGCCGCGTTTTTGAGCGTTTGTGCGCGTTTTTGAGCGTTTTTTAATGTCTGGCGTTTTTACAGCTCTATTGCTGGAGCTTCAGAACGCACTGGTCCCGCGTTTTTTTTGCAGCTTAGCCATCTACAGCTCAAAAACGTCATGGTGGGCATGAGGCCATAGACTAAGGGCTCTTTCACACGTACGCTCCGTTTTTCGGTCCGCTCCGTGTGTCCGTCGGCTCAGCGGGGGGTCTCCGCTGAGCTGTCAGGCAGACAGGGAGCGGTCCCCGCACACTGTGCAGGGACCGCCCTGTCTCTCCTCCGCTATCCCCTATGGGGAATCGGATGGAAACGGACCGTCTGTCCGTTTGCATCCGATCCGTTTGGCCGGACGGAAGAAAAATAGGACATTCTTCCGTCCGAAAAAACGGATGCGGATCTGGCGGACGTTAGCGGATGCATCATCCGCTAACGGATCCGCTCCCATAGGGAAGCATTGAGGTCCGTTACCGGACGTCCAAAATACGGACAAACGGAACGGACGTGTGAAAGAGCCCTAACATGAACAGGCGTTTTTAAGCTGCAAAAAACGCTCAGAAAAGTGGCTGTAAAAACGCCAGTGGAAATGAGCCCTAAACATCCCGGCCACAGCTGTCACTGTGCATCTGAGTGTGTAAGATTTTTTTTTAAAGTTGGTTGGTGGGATCAGGGTAGGGTTGCCACCTCATCCCTTTAAAACAGAACACATATGAATTACACAGGTTCTGTGGCTGATTATGGTGGTAATTAAACTCACTTTGTGCCTAATCTGCATTAGCCTGAGCCTCAGAACCTGTGCACTTCATATGTGTTCTGTTTTAAAGGGATGAGGTGGCAACCCTAGATCAGGGTGATGGGGAGGAATATTTGCCCAGAGAAGGACTTTAACCACTTAGTGACCGCCCCACTGCGGCAGGATGGCCGCTCTGTGACAGATCAGGTACCTAGTACGTGATCTGAGACTTCCAGGTCTAGGGCACATGCGCGCCGCAGGCGACCTGCTCTCACAGTGGGAACTAATTAGCGGGTCCGGTGGGCTCGATGTCGGCCGGGACCCGCAGATCATTTTGGAGATTAGCAGAACGGTGGTCTGTCTATGTAAACAAGGCAAATCATCGTTCTTTGAGTAGGGAAGGTATAGATCAGGGATATGCAATTAGCGGACCTGGAGCTGTTGCAAAACTACAAGTCCCATCATGCCTCTGACTCTGGGTGTCATGCTTGTGGCTGTCAGAGTTTTGCTATGCCTCATGGGAATCATAGTTCTGCAACAGCTGGAGGTCCGCTAATTGCTTATCCCCGGTATAGATCCTGTGTTTCTGCTAAGCAGGAACATGGATCTCTGCCTTTTTACAGTACAAGAACATCCCCCACACAGTTAGCAAGCACTCCCTAGGAACACATTTAAACCTTTGATCGCCCCTGATTTTAACCCCTTCCATGACAGCGTCATTAGTACAGTGACAGTGCATATTTTTCACTGTATTAGTGTCACCGGTCACCAATTTTTTTTTTAAAAAGTGTCAAAAGTGTAACATAGTGTCTGATTTGTCCGTCGCAATTATGCAGTCCCGCTATAAGTCACTGATCGCTGCCATTACCAGTAAAAATTAAATAAATTAAAATTCCATAAAAATAGCGCATAGTTTGTAGACGCTATAACTTTTGTGTAAACCAATCAATATAAGCTTATTGTAAAAAAAAAATACCAAAAATATGTAGCAGAATTAATGTATTGGCCTAAATTATAACAGAAAGTAACAAATATATTTTTTCAAAACTGTCTGTCTTTTTTTGTTCATAAAAACCGCAGAGGTGATCAAATACAGTAAAACCTTTGTTTGAGAGTAACTTGGTTTGTGAGCGTTTTGCAAGATGAGCAAAATGTTTTAATAAATGTTGCCTTGATATACAAGCGATGTCTTGATATTATGCCGCGTACACACGGTCGTTTTTTGCGATGAAAAAAAACAACGTTTTTTAAAACGTCATTTAAATTGATCGTGTGTGGGCAAAACGTTGTTTTTTGTCTTCAAAAAAACGACCAAAAAAAAATTCCAACATGCTTGAATTTTTTGTGTCGTTTTTCAAAATGTCGTTTTTTGTTTCACAAAAAGTCACCGTGTGTAGCAAAAACGTCGTTCACAACGACGTTTTTCAACCCGCGCATGCCCAAAAGCTAGTTATGAAGCGAGCTTCAATGGAAGAGAGTGGTGAACGTAACCTCGCTTTTTGTGAAAAAACGATGGTGTGTATGCAATATTGTCTTTGAAAAGTGACGTTTCAAAAACGTCGTTTTTTACTTCACAGAAAACGTCGTTTTATTTTTCATCGCAAAAAACGACCGTGTGTACGCGGCATAAGAGTAGCGTCATGTCACGGCTGAGTATAAAAAAGAAGAGAGGAGCCTCTAACGCCGCGTACACACGATCAGTTCATCTGATAAAAATGGTCTGATGGACCGTTTTCATCAGACGAACCGATCGTGTGTGGGCCCCATCGGTTTTTTATTCATCGGTGAAAATACTAGGAACTTGTTTTAAAATTATCCGATGGTTAAAAAAATGATAGAAAAAGCGATCGTCTGTGGGTACGCCCATCGGTTAAAAATCCACGCATGCTCAGAATCAAGTCGACGCATGCTCGGAAGCATTATACTTCATTTTTCTCTGCACGTTGTTGTGTTTTACGTCACCGCGTTCTGACACAATCGTTTTTTTTTAACTGATGGTGTGTAGGCACGACTAATGAAAGTCAGCTTCATCGGATATCTGATGAAAAAAATCCATCAGACCGTTTTCATCGGATGAACTGATCGTGTGTACAGGGCATAAGTGTAGCAATATGATTACATTTAATGAAGGTACAACATTTAGCAATGTATTGCTACACTAGAGTTACCTCTCTTCTCTTTTATAACCTAGTAAAAAATGGTTTGATATACAAGTGCTTTGGATTACAAGCATGTTTCTGGAACAAATTATGCTCGCAAACCAAGGTTTTACTGTACAATCAAAGGAACGCTCTATTTGTGGGAAAAAAACTACATACATTTTATTTGGATACAGTGTTGCACAACTGCACAATTGTGGGTAAAAGAAACGTAGTGCCGTATCACAAAAATTGGCCTGGTAAGGAAGGGGGTAAACCTTTCCCTACCGAGTCATTGTAAAATGACATCGGCAGGAACCCTTCCTCCTTCAGAGTGGACATCATATGACGTCCTTGCATTCGCGGGCGGCTAGGGGGCTATTCCCTATATTGTAGATGCTAGAACTTTTGCGCAAACCGATCAAATACGCTTACTGCAATTTTTTTTTTACCAAAAATATTATGTAGAAGAATATGTATCGGTCTAAACTGAGGAAAAAAATAGTTAAAAAAATAAAGTATGATATTTATTAAATCAAAAAGTAAAAGATAACTGCATTTCTATGTCATTATATTTTGTTACATTGATATCAAAAACTTCTACTAATACAGCATTTCAGCGTATAATAACATATTGTAAATTACAGGTTTAGCATACATATATTTTCTAATGCCGCGTACACACGATCACTTTATGTGATGAAAAAAAACAACGTTTTCTGTGAAGTAAAAAACAACGTTTTTGAAACTTCAATTTTCAAAAACGATGTTGCCTACACACCATCATTTTTTTCACAATGCTCTAGCAAAGCGAGGTTACGTTCACCACTCTTTTCCATTGAAGCTCTCTTCATAACTAGCTTCTGGGCATGCGCAGGTTGAAAAACTGCGTTTTAAACAAAGTTTTTTGCTACACACGGTGACTTTTATTGAAACAAAAAACGACGTTTTGAAAAACAACACAAAAAATTGAAGCATGCTTCAATTTTTTTTTGTCGTTTTTTACAAGACATAAAACAACGTTTTCCCCTACACACGGTCAATGAAATTGAAGTTTTTAAAAATGTAATTTTTTTTCATCACATAAAGTGATCGTGTGTAATGCCGCGTACACACGGTCGTTTTTTGCGATTAAAAAAAAACGACGTTTTTTAAAACGTCATTTAAATTGATCGTGTGTGGGCAAAACGTCGTTTTTTGTTTCACAAAAAGTCACCGTGTGTAGCAAAAACGTCTTTTAAAACGACGTTTTTCAACCCGCGCATGCCCAGAAGCTAGTTATGAAGCGAGCTTCAATGGAAAAGTGTGGTGAACGTAACCTCGTTTTTTGTGAAAAAAACGATGGTGTGTATGCAACATCGTCTTTGAAAGTGACGTTTCAAAAACGTCGTTTTTTACTTCACAAAAAACGTCGTTTTTTTTCATCGCAAAAAACGACCGTGTGTACGCGGCATAAGACTCTGTAATAATGGAAAGTTAGATTTACTGTGTCCTAGGACTAAAAAGCAGAACAAAATAATAATATAATAAGTAAAAGTAATATTTACTGATCTTTGGAGTGAGAAGCTGGATGTATCAACAGATGGCATGGATAATGCACACTCATTACTTCTATTGAATAAAAAATAGTTATAAAGTGTGACTGGCTTAACACAAGCTGTTTCAAGCTAAAAAGCCGCTAATGTGTATTATTAATCTCAATATAGAACATTTTTATCCTTTTCCGCAAGGCTTTAATTTTTTTTTTATAAATAATGTTCCCGAGCTTGTCTGCATTAAAAAACACGGTTACAAATCAGATAAAACAATTGGATTTTGTACTTTCAGTGAAAAGACAAGCGTGATTTAAAGTGAAAAAGTCTGAATGTTATCATTGCTGGTTATCAGCATGAATACACCCAGTTTCTCCCTGCTCTGCCATTTAAGTTAGAAAAAATCATTTTGGATAAGGAAAAGACTGCAATAATAATTTAAAGAGACCCTGTCACTTTGCCTAGTCAGCAAAGCCCATTCCCCAGTCCACTTTGCCTTCAGAGCAGCGCTGTCCTGCTGCTCTTTCCTCTGGTGCGTCCATAGAGGGAGCGCAGGAGCGCCGCCTCTCTCTCCTGCACCACTCTATCACCAATAGATAGATTCATGCAGTGAATAAATCTATCTATTGTTTCCGCTGCCGCCCCCTATTCAGGTGCCCACCCCTTGTTGGGCGCCGTGCATCTGAATTACAGCGACGGGCTCTAATAGGCATCCACTGGGTCGTGTTGAAGTCGTGTTGAAGTGCCCCAGAAAGAGAGACCAAGTCTTTAAAGTACAGCTAACCACGCCGAGGGGTGACATTGTTTGGTTACCTAACCATCGGTTTTATCAGTGAAGAGAATTTAGCCCGATTGCTGACCTTAGGGAAAGTTACGGACAAGTATGCCCTCCCCAATTTTTCGTTTGACTGTCTCCCGTTTTTTCTTTTTTTTTTTTTTCTGTCCTTCCAGAACCACATAAACTTTGTGCAGAACTCTTGGGAAAGGGGGCAGGGTTTAGTCAGTTAGAATAGGGGACTTTGTACAAACCGTTTGCTGCAGTACCAGCGCACTGACCACTAGGGGCAGTGAGCTGCACCAGGACTTTACAGAGAAAGAAATTTTTTTTTTCATACATATCTGTTGAGTTCTGCTATTTTGATTTCTTGCATAACCAGAGTATTTCTTCCACAGCACTTGCAAGTTTTGAGGCTCCAGTGGAGGGAAGGAGGCTTTGCGCTCAGGCTTGAGCCCACAGCCTCAAATCCTGAACTGAGAGATTATGTGAAAATGTTATACACTTGAATGTTTTTTTCAGGGTTTTTTTTTTCCTCCCCAATCTTTTTGTTTTGGACCCACCTATCATCAACACTGCGGAGAATGGGCAGCTAGATGATAGGGCTGTGTATGTTGAATGTCATTTATTGTATTGTAATTTACTGTGTGCATCCTGTCCTTTTCCTCTTTTCTGTCAGGTTGGTGTCAGGCCAGCATTCATGTTTGAATGCTTTGGACACTGAGGACAGTGTCAATTCAGGAGGGGGGGAGTATGTAGCGCCCCCTTACTGTCAGTATAGGCACTACACTAAGGTTAGTTGGAATAGGAGAGCAATGTTGCTCCTATTCGTGATTTATTTAAATTATGGCCTCTGTCGCTCCAGAAAGGTCTCCTGGGCCAGACTGCATTCTAGGGATGTAGTATCATCCCCGGCCACCAGGTAGCGCCAGCGGGGTTTCTGGCAGAGCAAGTCTTTCTCAGCAGCCAATTCGAGGAGTTCCTCCCTCGCAGGGCATTCTGGGGAGGAGTATATCTGTGACAGGTGTCATGTGTTCTAAAAAACTTTGCGGGGTCCCGGTGCTGGGTGCGGTATCCACCTTCAGGGTGTGCGCACCTATGGGCCCCGTCGGCGTGGCCCTCCTGGCCAAGCTTGCAGGCTTCATCAAACCTCAACCGGAGGCGAAAGAGGACCCCAGTGATCCACTGGGTTCCAGGTGCTATTGAAACGGATCTCAGGCTGAGTGCCGATCTGGCGACTGGGAGTTACAGGTACGCACTACTGTCTCCCGGTGACCCGGGCTGGAGTCCATTGGAAGGATTCGCCCTAATCATCCATCACATATTGATGCTATCAAGGGCTGGATTGCCCATCCACATCCAGGCCTGACACTGCAAGTTCACCCCTTTACTCTCATTAACCTTTTTCTTCCTAACTGAAGTTGATGTTGGCTGTGTTGGCCTGGAAATAAAGCCTTGGAAAATGTTATTGAATGCCTGGACCTCCGCTCACTGCTTTGTTTCCTGCACCACACTCCTAGACAACGAAAGAGTTGTGTTACGTGCCGGACCCAACAAATCAACCAGCGGCTCCTCGGGGGGTAGCGCTACATATATATATATATATATATATATATATATATTGTAGTAGTCTGGTACCCCAGGGGTGTGGTGACCCAGGGTTCTCAACCGGTCAGGTTGAGGGGCTCCAGGGTATTTGCAGTTTACAGAGGAAACTGGCGTTTCAGTTCCCTCGATTTTTAATAAAGTCCACTTTGGGACCTGGAGCCCGGGGATTTCGTAGAGATCCGGGTGGGAAGAAATCCCCAGTCCTGGGTTCAGGTTTGAAGCTGATCAGCACACTGATTGGTCAGGTGTGTGTGGGCCTGATAGGAGACTCAGGACCAGAATTCTGGGACCCACCCATTAAAAGGAGTCCAGGCTTGGAAGGGAGAGTGCAGGTGTGCACTGAATAAGCTGGAGAGTGCAGGCTGCACTGTAATACCCAGAGACCTGAGTCTGAGGTGGCTGACAGGAGTCGGGAGGGCTTCATGTGGGAGCCTGAGCAGTGGTGCTACTCCTAAAGAGAGCCATGTGGCTCAGTATTTCCTTTTGCACGTGTAAGCCAGGAGGCTGAAGGTACCATTCTGTATGGACAGTGAAAACCCCTGTGTGGGAGACCTATGTTTGGATTTTTGTTTATTTTTGCCTTTTGAATAAAAGTGGGCCAACAAGCCCTTAAACATAGTTCCGGACTGGCGTGAATCACTCAAACGCTTATACCACGAGAGTTAATAACCCCCAACTTTACAATATATATATATATATATATATATATATATATATATATATATATATACATACACAAGAGTGCAGAGTTGCTGCACTTAAAAATCGTCTTTTATTTTTCACGTTTTCTCAAGAAGGTTATTCCGTTTTAGGCTTACATGCTCACACCCTTCCTCAGATTAGTCAGAACACATCTATATATATATTGATAGTTCCTGATACTCCACTGTAACATCATTGTGGCCTCTGATAGTCTCTTATAAAACCAATAACCTGGAGCAGTCCCTATCTTAATTTATCTTAATATCTTAATTAGTCAGGGGTAATGGGACTATGCAAAGAATAGGGCAAACAATTGAGCCCATGAGATTTTGTCTTGGGCCTCTTTTAAATGACCCTAATATATCAAGGGGAGAGAGTTAAAGTGGGGTAAAGGTATGGTGGGCTCACCCATGAGATCTTTTCCCTCAAACTACATAAAATGGCCTAAGTGAATATACCTAATAAGGGGGCATAATTAAGGCTGGGTTCACACTAAAGATCACAGCAGGAGCCAAATGTTGGGCTGAATTCAGATCTAAAATGGACAAAAGACACAAAGGACTCCTGTGCAACTCACACTGGAGCCGCAGCAGAGATGTGTGAACCGGCTCCATAGAGAGCTGGTCACAATCTGCTTTGCGAATTGGATGCGGTAAAACTCCACATCCAATTCGCATAGGTGTGAACCCAGCCTAAATGTGGGGTAAAAGATTGGGGACCCACCCATTAAAAATTTGCCTTAGGCCCATTTAAACTTGCCCTGGCATAGATACATAATATGCCACATGAGGGATTGGAAGCATGGTAACAGATTTCAATGCCCACCCATGAGATGTTTTCCTTATTTCTACTTAAAATGACCCTAGAAAAGATATCTAATATGACAGGAGCCATGGACAGAAAGTGGGGTAAAGGACTGATGGCCCAACAAGGGGGTAGGGATTAGAATTTGAGGCAAACGATAACTGACTATGGTGCAAAATTTGTGATGAAATCTTCTCTCTACCGGTATCTCCCCAGTTAAGACCCTTTGTCAACACATACAATTGACTCTCTCCTTATTCAAATCTGTTACTATAAACAATGTTGCTAAACTCCTTTCTAACCCCCACCTAACCATCTGTCCCTGGACCCTATTCCCTCTCAAGTCACCCTCTGACTCTATCATACACTCTCTAACCCACATCTTCAATCTCTTCCTCTCTTTTGGCATCTTCCCCAATGCTCTAAAACACGCATTGGTCACCCCCATAAAAAAATGCCATCCTTGGACCCTACCAATCTTAACAATCTACGCCCTATCTCCCTGCTCTCCTTTTTTCTAAAGTCCTTAAATGCCTGGTTTACAACCAACTGAGTGACCACCTCACAAAGAATAACCTTCTTCATCCCCTTCAATCTGGATTTCGTCAGGCCGTGTACACACGACCGAGGTTCTCGCTGGAAACCAGCGAGAACCTCGCTGGAAGCTGCATTCCAGCGAGGACCTCGGCCGTGTGTACGCTCTCGGCGAGTTTCCCGTCGGGAAGCCCGTCGAGCAGAAATAGAGAGCACGCTCTCTATTTGCTCGACGGCCCGCCTGGATGAATGGCTGGTTGCCATTCCCGACGGGCAGGTCACCGATTTCGACGGCCGGCAGAGAACCTCGACGGGCGGAACGATGTGTTCTGCCCGTCGAGGTTCTCTGCCGTGTGTACACGGCCTCAGGCTTGAAGGGTTTAGACATGGTGTGGTTTTGTTGCTTTGTTGAGGGTTTCTTTAAGAGCCATATGGCTCAGGACACTGTGGAGATGCTTTTCTGTTTTGCCACTTATGTATGATGTCAGGTGAAAATAATTGCTATTCTATAATATCATGGAATGTTCAAGAGCTAACTTTTAAGTTCAAACGAGCATTAATGTTCCAATATGTAAGAAAATATAATCCACAGTTGATTCTTCTTCAGGAGACACATCTAGTGGGAGGGAAATTAACGACTTTAAATAAACATGGATTGAAAAAGCACATCATGCTACCTATTCCTCCTATGCAAGGGCGTTAGTGCTAATAAATAAATATTCTTCTGGTTTAATAGAGAGGGTATATACAGATGTACAGGAGAAATATGTTATTTTAGTATATATGGTGGGGCAAAATAGATATGTCATAGCTTAGCAGCATCTATATTTCACCCCCTTCCTCTGTAGAAATATTAAACGTAATACTAGAGAAAATCATCCAACATTCCCCAGCAAAAATATTATTTATTGGATATTTCAATTCTATTTTATCCCAGAGTTAGATAGACCGAAACCTCCAAAGCAGTATATAAATGGGCACAGGGGTAATCAAAATTTGGAAATGGAGAAATCCCCCCCCTCAAAAAATAGTACTGTATATTACTGTTTTTCCACTTCCTATAAAACCTCATCTCAATTAGATTTAGCTTTTGCAGATCTGGCATTGGCGGCAGACATTGTGGAAGCTACATATTTACCAAGTGGTCTTTTAGACCACTCTCCTTTGTTTTTGTCAATACGTACCCCCACCTTGAAAAATGGATCACTGTGGCGATTGGCTCCCCAGTGGGTGCAGTACCCAGAGATAGTGGAAAAAAATTCATCAATGTTATTGGAATATTGGAAAAACAGTGCTGGATCATCTTTGTTGGATATTGTTTGGGATGCTTTTAAAGCATATGTGCAATATATCTCAATTATTGCGGCCGGTAATAAGAAACAGAAGGCTAAAATACAGGTATTACAAACACAGACAGTATTACAGAATGAAAGGTATAGTCTAGATCCTAGTATAATTAATTTTGATATAATGATGGCTGCACAAAGGGATTTACATATGATATGATGGAAATAACTAGGCTATAACTATATAAAAATAGGCAGAAAATCTTTGCGCAAGGGGATAAAAGTGGGAGATTTTTGCCAAAGTTGGCGCAACAGGAACATCAGGTTACACTTATACCAGAAATTAGGACCCCAGAAAGAGAAACGGTAGTTGATCCTGAGGGGATTTTGGAGACTTTTAAGAGGTACTGTGGGACTTTATACACCTCTTCTCTGCCCTTCGACTAGCGCCGGAGGGAGATGTTGGACCTTCTGGACCGGATAGCCCTCGGGTGGTTGTCGGATAGGGAGAGAGAGACATTAGTTAGCCTGATTACAAGTAAGGAGATCTTGAAGTTTATACATACTTTTCCGAGGGGAAAGGCCCCAAGCCCTGATGGAATTCCTGTGTTATTTTATATAAAGTACCATGACTTTTTAGCCCCCAAATTAGTGGAAATATTTACAAGTGGGTTATTGAAAGGAGATCTTCCAGATTCAAAGGGACAGGCACATATAGACCTTATACATAATGAAATGAAGGATCCAAAACTAAGCACTTCATATAGGCCAATAGCATTACTGAATATAGACAATAAAATACTGACTAAAATAATAACATTGAGAATACAACCCTATTTAAAAGCCATTATAGATTCAGATCAGATGGGATTTATGCCTCAGAAAACGACAGATATACTAATATATATGCCCACCATGTTAACGAGGGATCCAGAACTGTGGCTTCTTTGGATATAGAGAAGGCCTCTGATACTATCAAATGGCCCTTTCTATGGGAAATAATTAGAAGGATGGGATTTTCATTAGTGTTTATTAACTGGATACAAACAATGTATAATAAACCCATGTCAGCGGTTAAGTTGGGAGAAAAGCTGCAACTTTTTTTCAGCTATTTAGAGGAACGATGCCCTCTCCAGCCCTCTTTGCTATAGCAATTGTGCAGGTGGCAGAGGCTCTTCGGACTTCCCCAGATATTCGGAGACTGCAGGTGGGGGGCTGGAGGAGAGGGTATCCCTATATGCAGACGATATGCTGCTATTCCTGGAAGACGCTGGTCCATCGCTACACGGAGCTCTAGAATTACTAAATACATTTTCACTATTTACAGGGCATAAGGTAGATTGAGGTAAATCCCTACTGTTTGCTATTGAGCTAGGAGCACAGGATACGGCAGTTTCAAACTTGCCACTGCAATGAGTAGCAGAACTTAAATACCTCTGTATAATAATCTTACGACATGCTGGAGATTTTCTTATGTTAAATCTAAATCCAGTAGTACAGAAATTTAAAAAGAAAATTGAGGGTATGGGAAGCCCTGACCTTGTGATTGCAAGGCCACATACATTTAATAAAGATGAAGATCCTTCGTAAATGTTTATATTTGTTTACAAACTCACCACAATGGTTACCAAAATCGTTTTTTTTTTTATATAATTACATTAAAGTATTTTTTTCTTAATTTCTATGGAAAAATAAATTACCTAGAACTAACTAGACAAGGCAACTTTAATATATTTTAAAATGCTGTGGGAGCCATGGCTGAATAGAATGGGATGCCCATCCTAAGTAGAGGAGAGGAACCTAGTTAGGTGGATGGGGAGAAGTTTGCATGCAAGAGCGAGGTAACAGTGAGGGAGGTAGAAACACCCGAGAGACAACATGGTGCTAATTAGATAAAAAGGTATTAAGGGAAAGGACAGGGAAAGAAAAAAAAGGAAAAGCGGTAATTATAGTAAAGTGTGCGTATATGAGTATAAATAAGAAGGGTGGGGGGGGGGGATAAGGGCAAAAGGCGTACAATAAAGGTCACAAAGTACGGGTTTTGTACACAAGAATGTATGTCATGTAAACTGTGTTATGCCTTTGGAATGCAGAAAATAAATAAAGAATACTTGAATTTAAAAAAAAAAAATTAAATTGGCAACACTTAGGCCACGTACACACGCTCAAACTTATCCGATGAAAACGGTCCGACGGACCGTTTTCATCGGATATGTCTGCTGGGCTGTTTTGGTCTGATGGTTGTACACACCATCAAACCAAAATCTTTGCCGGCAGACAGCGCGGTGACGTGGCGGTGACATTGACGCCGCCACGTCACTGAACCATGAAGTAAAATACTTCCAGGCATGCGTTGAATCCATTCGACGCATGTGTGGACAGATATGTCCGCTGGTTAGTGTACTAAACAGCGGACATGTCGGACAGACGGGTTTCCAGCAGACAAGTTTTAAAGCATGCTTTAAAACTTGTCTGCTGGAAAAAACTGTCTGCTCGCCCGTACACACGATCGGATTTGACGATCACGATCACGTCCAACGGACCGTTTCAGCAGATAAATTTCGATCGTGTGTACACGGCCTAATGCATCCTTTGGCACAAGGGGGACTGGCCTTATTTTATAAATATTATTTAGAAGCACAGCTGGTAGCGGCAGGTGGATAGTTAAACCCAGATAAACATAACCCTGATACAATGTTAGAGGGCCGCAGTGGTACACTCTACTGAAGCACTTCAGGCACTGCTGTTTCGAGCATTGAAATCTGTTTACGATCTTTACGAAAGGTATGGAGAACTGGTCTAGTGGGGGAAAACACTTTAAGGATTTTTTTTCTCCAAACACCCCGCTGTGGAGAAATCCTCAGTTGCCCCAAGTAGACTCTACCCAAGATCCAGGAGCTTAGACCAAATTTAAGGTCAAAAAGCGATCCCAGGTAGTGCAGGGAGAAACAATGATATCATTTGCAGGAATGATGGAACACTGGAATATTCCATGAAGTTATGTGTTTAGATATTTATCCAGCTTGCCCATGCTTTTTCTTCCCAATTTCCTCAAGGCCTCCCACAATTCGCAGAATCAGGATTAGAACAAATTACTAGAAGGAGACTTACTTAGAAGGAGACTTACTTAGTGAAAACTGCATGGTTAGATATAAGTAAGTTAGGTGCATGTTGGATGAGAGATGTCCCAAAATTAGAGAAGGAGAATTGGGAGGACATATGGGGATTTCCTCTCGAGATACTAGTGTCACTAGGAGATAAACGTATACAATTTAAGATAACACATAGAATATATTAAATACCTCATAGATTATATAGAATGTGCCCATCAAACTCCCAGAATTGTTGGAGATGTGGGTATATTCCAGGAGATTTCATTCATATATTTTGGCCCTGCCCTGCGATAGTAGCATTTTGGAGAGAGGCTATAGGGATATTCCCTACAGTTACATCAGTTGATTTTGAACAGGATGCAGAGATCTGTCTTTTGGAACTGGTAGGAAATAATATCTCCACTAAAGAGAACGCAAATGAGTCTGCTGCTTTTCTATGCGAGAAAGGCAATAGTACTGAATTGGAAAAAAAACAGAAGCTCCCTCACTAGCCTTTTGGAAATATTTAGTGAATGATAATTTGCCATTATATAGGGAAACATATTGTAATAGAGGATATGAGGAAAAATATAAAAGAGTCTGGGCAAGCTGGATAGAAGAACCGATAACGGCCTCTGGGCAACCTAAGGAGTGAACAGCTGGAATAGTAAGTAAAAAGTAATGAGATGTTGGATAGGAAAGTGAAGGGATACAACAAAGGGGGAGAATTAATGTTTTTATTGGTTGTAATTCATTTTAATAAAAATTATTGAAAGCTCCTGCGAGAGTGGATAAGTTGAAGATTGAAAGTATATGTTTTATGTTTATTTATTTTTCTATTGGAAAATTCATGAAGAGATTTTTTTTTTTATATTATAGGTTGTAAAGAAAGGCAACAGGGAGACTGGACACATGTACAATAAGGACTGTATTTATTGTTTATTTCATTTTCTTTTGATTTATCTGCACATATTGATTGGTTGTGTAATATACAGTTATGACACAAAATAAGGTACACCACACATTGGGAGTAGTATAAGTAGTGATTTAATGACTAGCACAGCACTATTTGTTATTTGATATTTGCTTATGGTGGCAATACTCGCTTCAACATTTTTATTCAATAAATATTTGATCAAAATGATTGAATCTGCAAACAATTGAAAAGCCATAACTTCCCTTCCAATGGATTCAGACTCAAAATCATTGGATCAACTGAGTTGATTGGCCAGGAAAAATTATAATTTTGCATAGATCGAAAGCACTGAGATACCTTGCTCATAAATATGATCGTATTTCGATCAATCTGATTATGACATTGCATTGTGGAAAAAAAAGATGTGATCGATAACGTACATTCGTAAGTCACGATTATATCTTAGCTCTTGATACAATTGCACTTTCCTATAAAGCCTCATACACACGATCAGATTTTCCGACAACAAATGTGTGATGGCAGGGTTTTGTCGGAAAACCCGACTGTTTGTCTGCTCCATCGGACAATTGTTGATGGATTTTCTGACAACAAACGTTGGATAGCATGCTTTAAAATTGTCCGACAACAAACGTGTGATGTCGGATTATTCAGTCGGAAAAAATCCAAAGTACAAACACGCAGTGGTGTATTTAGGTTTTGTGTTGCCCTAGGCCTGACTAAACTTGTGCACCCCCTAATTTAAATATGACCCACCCCTTCCTGTCCAGGCTACACCCCCATTTTCCAGTGGGGGCACTAGTTCCGAGGACCTTGAGGGGGGAGTAAGGTCCCTTAATTTCCAGGGATTTACTCTCTCTTCCTGTTTTGCTCTGGAGCCCATCAACTGACTTTCTGACAGTTTTTAGCCTCCCGACATGAAATCTGTCTTTCTCTAGCTGAGAACTCAGGTGAGAGGTCCACTGTTATGATTGGACAGTCAAAACTAGAAGCAATGCAAAGCCCCCCTTCCCCACAGTTGTGGAACACCAGCCACCCACACAACAACTTATTGGTTGGGGTCTGCCATCCTAGCCTCCTCTATGGTTATGGGCTGCCCCCCCGATGGTGGCCCTACCAGTATTTTTATACCAGCAGTAGTGTGGCTGCTTTATGGGGGCACTAGACCAATATGCCTCCCGGGCCCAGTCCGCCCCAAGACTGGGGCCACACTAAAAAAGTGTAGCGCAAGCCACGGGGACTCTTTTTGTGCTGCCCCCCTGCAAAGTGCTGCCCTAGGCCTGGGCCTTGTCGGCCTAGGCCAAGATACAGCTTTGCAAACACGCATTCTCAGAAGCAATGCTAGCCATAGCACACCATTAGCAGAAGTTGCCCAAAGGGTGGCGCTAAAGAACTCAAACCACGTAGTTTGTATTTGTTGGCCGAGAACATTTTGCCGTCTGTATGCAGAACAAGTTCACGGCCAACGTCCTTCGGACAAAATTCCATGGTTTTGTCTGAAGGAAATCCGATCATGTGTATAAGGATTAAAGGATCACTAAAGGAATTTTTTTTTTTTAGCTAAATAGCTTCCTTTACCTTAATGCAGTACTGGTTTCATGTCCTTATTGTTCGTTTTTGCTTTGAAGTTACTGTAATCCTGCTCTGTTCTCCACACTTCCTGCTTGTCTGTTTCCTTATAACCACAGTGCTGGGAGCTTTCTCACGGTGGTCTAAGCTGTCATTACTGTGTGTCTAAAACTTCCCAGAACCAATCAGATTCATTTTAAAAACAAAACACTGCCCTGGATTTGTTTGTTTTTGTTCTGTGTGTCTATTTCTACTTCACAGAAACATGAAGCCAGTTCAAAAGTGAAACTAACCTGCAGGCACATTATATGATTGATTTTTATCTATTTTTAATCATTTTGAAAAGGAATCAGTTAACTTTTATGTCTCTATACCCTGTAAACAGTCATTTCAGCAAAAAAATGTTTTTCCTTTAGTGACCCTTTAAGAAGCATATCGGTCAAATGTGTTGTAAACTATAGAATGATTAGACAGAGGTTAATCATTTATCGAAGCGAGAATGGCCACCATTAAAAAAATTTGAATCCCATCAACCGAAAGTATTGTTTCTCAGAAAGGATGACAGGTTTTCTGTAACTGTTCTGGAATAATATTTATTGGTCATCTTAGGTAGAAATAGTGCTCTGTAAATTTTTCTTTAATATCATTACTCATAAGATGTTGTCTTAGGCCTCCCACATACAAGACATATACAAGTATTTACTGGTTACTGAGTACATGCACCATTGTGAGCTACTTCAACTTTCAGCTTTGAGCACTTAATGGCTCCCAGTCCACATAGGTTGACAGTTTTCTTCCTCCCAGAAGAACCGGTCTTGATGCAGAACAGCTGTTCATTATTTTCAGGGCACTGATACGGGAACAGGCAAAAGCACTGCGAGTCTGCCAAGAAGAAATGAGATTGATTAGAAGTTGTTCAACGATAGCAGAGGAACGATGAAGCACTGTAATAAGTCATGTTTAAATATCTGTCTTAACAAACTGGGAATATTCCAGAAATATACACCTCATGAGAAATTAAATGCATCTGTCTGAATAATAAAATATTATGATGAGATTACATAAAGCGGTGGTCCTCAGCCAGTGGCTTGGGAGTCACATGCATCCTTCAGCTACCTTTAATTCTGATCCCATTTGCTCTCAACATCTGCTCCATGGCATCTGCTGCATTGGATTATAAACTTTCAATAAGTATGAAATCAAGCAGAAGTTAATTTAATTAACCACTTCAGACCCGCGCTATTGACAGAATACGTCAACAGCACGGACCTGAGGCGCCAACTTGACGTCTTTGGACGTGATTTGTGTGCATTACCCGCGCGCGCCACTGGGTGGCGCGCAGAGGGTAAACACTGTCCCGCCGCATCGCTGGGGATCCGATGCATGTAGCTGGCGGCCGCGATGTCCGTCGGGTACATGCGATCGGCGGGAAACCGAACAGATGACAGCAGGGACGTGGAGCTCTGTGTGTAAACACAGAGCTCCACGTGCTGTCAGCGGAGAGGAGACCGATCTGTTTCTCTTTACATAAAGGACACAGCATCGGTCACCTCCCCCAGTCACCCCCCTCCCCCCACACAGTTAGAACACACCCAGGCAATACATTTAACCCCTTCCTCACCCCCTAGTGTTAACATCTTCCCTGCCAGTCACATTTATACAGCAATTAGTGCATTTTTATAACACTGATCGCTGTATAAATGTGAATGGTCCCAAATTTGTGTCAAAAGTGTCCGATATGTCCGCCGCAATATCGCAGTCGCAATAAAAATCGCAGATCGCCGCCATTACTAGTAAAAAAAATAATAATAAAAAAAATCATAATTCTGTTCCCCATTTTGTAGGCGCTATAACTTTTGCGCAAACCAGTCGCTTATTGCGATTTTTAATTTTTTTTTTCAAAAATACGTCGAAAAATACGTATCGGCCTTAATTGTGAATTTTTTTTTTATTTTTTTTAAAAAAAGGGATATTTATTATAGCAACAAGTAAAAAATATATATATATTTTTTTAAATTGTCGCTCTTTTTTTGTTTATAGTGCAAAAAATAAAAACCGCAGAGGTGATCAAATACCACCAAAATAAAGCTCTATTTGTGGGGAAAAAAGGACGCCAATTTTGTTTGGGAGCCACGTCGCACGACCACGCAAATGTCAGTTAAAGCGACGCAGTGCCGGAAGCTGAAATTTTGCCTGGTGACAGAGGGGGTTTATGTGCCCAGTAATGAAGTGGTTAAAGACTTAACAGTAATAATAACTTCAATGTTTTGAGGGCTGTGTTTTTACATTTAGAGTAGCTCACCACTGCCTTTTACGTTGAAATGTTGCTAATGACATGACAAATGGATAACACAACTTCAACAGAAATAATATAGAAATGAGATTGTAGAAGCATATACAAAATACCACTTTCAGATGTCAATAATTGTATATCATTTCATTAATTGGCCATGAAAAACTGGACACCTAGATACTCAACTTTTCCTAAATCAAAAAATTACAGTATTGTCAGACCTCTTAAATGAAAAGCTAATGTGTATGACTTCATTATCTACAGTAATAGAATATAATTAGTGATTAATTGTAATGTAAAAGTTTATGGACACCTGACCATCGTGCCTATATGAGCTTGTTTATTATCCATCCAATCAAATCCTATAGACATACCAATTGGGCATTAAAGGGGTTGTAAAGGTTTGTTTTTTTTATTTTCGAAATAGGTTCCTTTAAGCTAATGCATTGTTGGTTCACTTACCCTTTCCTTCAATTTCCCTTCTAAATGTTTTTTTTTCTTTGTCTGAATTTCTCACTTCTTGTTTCTCCTCAGTAAGCTTACCCCCATCATCTGGCAAGGGGTTAGTCAGCCAGATCAGCTTACAGAGGAGGAACAGGAAGTGAGAAATTCAGACAAAGGAAACAGAGAAAAAAACATTTAGAAGGGAAATTGAAGGAAAAGCTAAGTGAACCAACAATGCACTAGCATAAAGGAACCGATTTAGAAAGTAAAAAACTAACCTTTACAACCCCTTAAACGTGGAATTAACCTGCACTACCAGTCCAAGGTTTTTGCCAAGCTCTGCATACTTGTACGTTATGAAAAACTTCCCTGCCAAAGCATCCCTTTCCAACACTACAATGCTTGCCATGTCCCTCATTACTCTGCCACATTAACATCTTTACCCAATATTTTTTTGGGTTTGACCTTTTCAATCATCTTGATTGGGTAGCCCATAATGACATAACCACTGTGTGTATACTGTGTATATTTTTTTAAATTACAGGTACTTATATAGCACCCTCAATTTTACGCAGCACTTTACATGCTGTATGTTTGTAAAACATCTCAGCCCCTTGCACATGCTGGGATCATATACTAAGGCTGCGTACACACGATCGGACCGGTCCAATGAGAATGGTCCGACGGACCGTTTTCATCGGGTCAGCGCTGAAGTGGTCTGATGTGCGTACACACTATGGGCCAGATTCAGGAAAGGTTACGCTGGCGGATCGAGTGATCCGCCAGCCTAACTGTGGCTTTGAGCCGGCGTTTCTGTTTTCTGTAACCAGAAAACAAGAAACGCCGGGTTGAAGTTCCGATGCGAGCAGCGTAACTGAGTTTCGCCATCGCATCGTTACTTCAACTTAAAAATGGCGCCGGGGGCGTTCCCGCCGATTTCCGCTCAAAAAATATGTTAATGAGCGGAAATCGGCAATTCACGATCGAAATCCGGCGCGACGCAATGACGATACGACGTTTCCGGACGGGATACGCGGCGCATAGATATACCTACATGGGGTTGGAGTATCCTATGTTAGGTATAGGCGTCGTCATCGCGTCGGAAAAAAAAAAAAAAACGTCGCTTGCGTAAAACGGTCATGAATGGGAATGTGACGTCATTGACGTTCATTCACAGATTTTGGAGCATGCGCACGGGGATGTTTTGACACTCGACGCATGCGCAGTACGTTGGCGGCGGGATCGCGCGTAGTTAGCATACTACACGCCCCGTACCCGCGACATTTGAATTCCGCCGGCTCATTTGTGATGCGCTGCCGCAACTTTAGGAGCAAGTGCTTCGTGAATGACAGCACTTGCTCCTAAAATTTCGGCAGCGCAACGCAAATCAGAAGCGTTACTCCAGAGCAAAGATGCTCTGGAATACGTGAATCTGGCCCTATCAGTCTAAAATCCGATAGGGTCAACGTAGAACACAACGACGTGCTGAAAAAATGAAGTTCAATGCTTCCAAGCATGCGTCGAATTGATTCTGAGCATGCGCAGGTTTTTGGCCCGATGCTTTTGGGTACTAACCATCGTTTTGGTCCGATGGTCAGGCGTCCATCGGACCGATTTTAAAGCAAGTTTTAAAACTTTGGTCCGATGGACGACGGTCCGATGGGCCGTACACATGATCGATTTGGTCCGATCGTGCGTACGCCGCCTAAGATTTACATGCACAGTGTACATTAAAAAAAAACATTGCTGGGAGGCAGGTAAGATGTCAGCAATGTTTGGTAAATGGAGTTTGATATGGAGTTGTCCCCACTTTGAAGGTAATATGGCCTCCACCTGGTGTATCAGAGAAGAGGGGCCATTGGTAAATATGAAAAGCTATGGGCCCCGTGGCTTGATGTTCCAGGTCTTGCCCCGATAGATCTTGTGTGGGATCGTCTATTCTAGAACTCTGATCATTTGGTTTCTGGCTGTCTATAATTGCCCACTGGGGGGGTGGTGAGAGAAGGCGATAGGGGATTCTGCAACGTGAAATGACATTTGGCGAAGTGTTGTGATGTGATATATGTGTGTCATTCATTGTGATCTCAGATGAGAATGTGCTCTGGAGTTTTGTTTGTTGTTCTCTGCATTTGCTCAATAAAACTTTTGTTTGAGAAAAAAAAAATATGGCCTCCACCCCTTTGGGGAAGCTTTCCACAAGATTTCGCAGTGTGTCTGCAGGAACTTATGTCTATTTAGACATAGGGACATTTGTGAAGTCACCTACTAATGCTGGATGAAAGACCCGGCTCACAAACAGAGTTCACATTGACCCTGAATGTGGGTTAAGGTCAAGTCTTCATGCAGGCCATTCAAGTTCCTCTACACTAAGCTCATAAAACCATTTCTTTAGGGACATGGTTTTGAACACAAGGGTGCATTCAAACTAAAAGGGCCTTCTCCAAATTGTTATTCCAAGGATAGAAGCTCACAATTGTCTAAAAATGTCTTTGTATGTTGTAACATTAACAGTATCCTTTACTGAAAATACCGGAACTCAGTTTGGATGGGTGTCCACAGAAGTCTTTTATAATGTAAATCTTAAAAAAATTATGTTTGAAAATGTTCTATAAAGCCGAAGTGTAGCCAAAACATTTGTTTCTTGATTTTGAATAAAGTGCTGAAGAGGTATAATCCCACTGAGGTTTCTATGGCCTCCTTGGGTCTGTAGAGTAGGGTGACCAGACATCCCCAGTTTCAGGGGACAGTCCCCTGATTGAGGACACTGTCCCCTGACCAAGTCTGTCCCCGGTTTTGTCCCCAGATTGGATTTAATCAGTGCAGAATTAAATTAAAAAAAAAATAGAATTACACACCCCTGCTCCGCCATGCCTACCAGCATAGGGGGGTTGTATTTTTCCCATTATCTGTGCCCCGGTCTGATGATCATGTGCTGTTCGGAGTGGAGGGAATATTTCTTCAGTTCCAGGCGCATGCCCATTCAGCTTCGCTCGCATGTTCTTCTGCCTTGGCTCAAATCCTAGCCAGCCACCTGCCTATCTCCTTGCCTTCCCTAGTGGAGTGATCTTCCTCCGCTTCCCATCCAGTAGTAGCCGAGGCCCGAAGAGTAAGACTTGAGAGGCTGTAAGGCGGGCGGCAACGGCGACGAGCAGAGAGAGTCGCTGATTGTTGCCATTACTAGTAAAGAAAAAATATGTCCCCGGATTTCATTTTAAAAATCTGGTCACCTTACTGTAGAGGAGATTTCAACTTCCTGTCTCTGTGACCACACTAGAGGTAAAGACAAACTCCCTGGCTACAGAAAGAACAACAAACCTGTCAGGAGTGTTCACCTTTCCCCACTCTGTCCAAAAAAATTGTCTGAAATTGTGCTTTAAAGTTTGGAATGATCTATCACAACTGTACCTGTACATCGCTCCCAGTCATAACAGAAGTCGTATCCGCAAGCCTCCCTCTTTTTACTGAGGCTAGACAATGATATTCTGTCTCGTATCCAGTTTAGGTTGACATTGTTGCATGGTCCATTATCTAGAATGTGAAGCCTCTTTCTCCCCAGACACTTCTCAGCTAGGAAACGGCAACCTGGCATAGTGACTTCACTATCACTATCTTGATCGTAAAGGCAGAGATCTTCTGAGTAGTGTCTAGACAAAGAAAATTTGGGTTAATAAGGCTTTGTGCACAATTACATTCAAACCTACAAGAGACATGTTATG
Organism: Rana kukunoris; assembly: GCA_029574335.1. Classification (NCBI taxonomy): domain Eukaryota; kingdom Metazoa; phylum Chordata; class Amphibia; order Anura; family Ranidae; genus Rana; species Rana kukunoris. The sequence continues at coordinate 65,364,267 of CM056049.1, forward strand.
TCCTGTTCCCGATTTACCCATTAAAAAAAAAAAATGGGTATCAACTGTTTCTTTAAATATCTTGTCCAACATAAATTCTTTAACATTTGGGAGTCTTTTACTCAAACCATACCAGATGACACCTAACAATCAATTAGACATGTGCACAACAAAAAAAATTGTTTCGTTTTGTCTGGTTTACGTAGATCCGTAAAGATTCGTAAGACGCAAGTTTTTATATTCGGACTAGTTAGTATTTTCGAAACAGTTTTATTTTCGTTGATACTGAATGATTCGTAATTCTGCCTAATTTACAGTATTTTCTTTGATTCGAGATTCGTAATTTTGTTAGATAATAATTTTCATTTATTCGGTACACTACTCGTAATTTAGTAATTGTAACTTTTGTGAGATTGCCTTTTCCATTGATTCGTAACATTGTTTTGTTTTCGTTGATTCGTGTCTACTACCTTGCTTTGAATGGATTCTTACTTTCGTAAATACATTGCGGTCATTCGCAATCTTGTATTTTAGTTTTGTTTTCAACACGCAGCTATAGCATCCTACCGTGCTTCGAATGCATTAGTACTTTTGTAAATACATTGCAGTCATTCGTAATGATTCGCAATCTTGTATGCTAGTTTCGTTTTCAACATGCGGCTATAGCCTCTGCCCCTGTACGCCATTTTGAGAGGGTGTACAGTGCACACACTGTCCCACAAAAGCATACAAAATTAAAGGGGTTGTACTGGATTTTTGTTTTTTCCTAAATAGCTTCCTTTACCTTAGTGCAGTCCTCCTTCATTTACCTCATCCTTCGATTTTGCTTTTAAATGTCCTTATTTCTTCTGAGAAATCCTCACTTCCTGTTCTTCTGTCTGTAACTCCACACAGTAATGCAAGGCTTTCTCCCTGGTGTAGAGAAAGCCCCTTGAGGAGGGAGGGGGCGAGCAGGCAAGTCAGGACACTCTCTACTTTGCAGATAGAGAAAGGAGCTGTGTGTTAGTGGGCATCCTGACACTCCGGCTCGCCCCCTCAAGAGGCGTTCTCCACACCAGAAAGAAAGCCTCGCATTACAGTGGTGAGCTACAGACAGAAGAACAGGAAGTGAGGATTTCTCAGAAAAAATAAGGACATTTAAAAGCAAAATGGAAGGATGAGGTAAGTGAAGGAGGACTGCACTAAGGTAAAGGAATCTATTTAGGGAAAAAAATGTTTTCCTTTACAACCCTTTTAAAGGAAATAAAGAATGATAATCCTTGCTTAATTTCTAATAAGTCCTGTACTTACTCCCAGCCCACTCCCTCAGTCACGAGACCTGACTCAGTCTCCTCCTGAACTGAATCTAAAAAGATTCAGGAATGCATTGTGACTCAGACACAATAGAGATAAGCCGATTGGCTAAGATATTAAGTAAAATACATCACTCACTACACTGGATTCAGGAATGATTGTGACTCAGACACAAAAGAGATAAGCTGATTGGCTACGATATTACGTAAGATACATCACTCACTACACTGCCCATTCGAAAGAAAGATTCGAGAACTCGAATTTACAGACAAAGAAACTAATTTACGAACATATGAATGAAAATTCAAACATACGAAATTACGAACATACATATTAAGATACACTTCCTTACACTGTCCATTCAAAAGAACGATTTGAGAACACGAACAAACTGAATTACGAACATACAAAGAAACAAAATTATGAACACATGAATGAAATATGAACACACGAAATTACGAACAGACAAATGAATGAAAATACAGAATGCAAATCATTCGTTATAGATGTCATTTTCGTTCTTTACTATTTCGGTGTTTCATATTTTCGTAAGTTTGTCCATTCGCATGTTCGTTATTTTGCTTATTCGTAATTTCGTAATTTTTGTATTTTGGTTCTTTTTTGAGCTATTCGGATGTTCGAATTGATCTGAATGTACAAATACTAACAAATTTGTATGAAAATCTATTAGTTACGAACGGAATCACACATGTCTACAATCAATAGCACAATGCTTTTGAAAGACCCAGTGGTATCAAACTAGAGGAATAGCTAAAGACCCTCCAACTGAAATCCCACTCCCACATACTTTGTGGCTTGTTGAAAGAGCCCCCCCCCCTTTTTAAATTGATAGACATAAAAATGTCCACCACCTATGCTCAGTGTTTAATACTAAGTCCTGGACTCTTTTTTTATTAGTTTAATCACATGCTGTACTGCTAAAGTAACTGTTGAACAATACTGCCTCTTCAGCCGAAGGTTGTGGCCACCCTTAGACCCTTTCACACTGAGGGCGTATTGCAGGCCCTATAACGTTAAAAATAGCGCCTGAAATCCACCTTTAAAAAGCTGCTCCATTGTCTCCAGTGTAGGGCTTACACACCGGAGTGTTGCGCTAGCAGGACGGTAGAAAAAGTCCTGCTAGCCGCATCTTTGGAGCAGTGAAGAAGCGGTGTGTATACCGCTCCTCCATCGCTGCTGCCCATTAAAAACAATGGGACAGCGTGCATTGTGGGCGGTTTTAACCCTTTCTCAGCCGCTAGCGGGATTTAAATGCACCTGCTAGTGGCCATAGAGCCGGCGGTAAAAATGGCGGCGTTTACCGCTGACGATATGGGTGGCTCAGTGAGAAAGGGGTCTTTAATGTTATATGCATTCTTGTTTAACCACTTGATACCCGCCCACCATCATATGACGTCCAAAACGGGGACCTGTTATCCCGGGTGGACGTCATATGACGTCCTAGGCTTTGCGGGGGGATTTCTCAATGATGCCTGTACCCAGAGGCATCGTTGAGATATCATTTTTTAGCGGCGACGATCCTGCGCACCGTAAGAATGATCATAGCGGCGATTCCGCCACTAGATCGTTCTTACAGGCGGCGGGAGGGGACATCCGGTGCTTCTCCGGGCTCTCCCGTCCCATCGGGGGCCCGGAGAGATGATCGCCGTCTGCCGGATGTTTGCCATAGAGATGACTGGTGACCAGATGGTCACCAGTCATCTCTATGACCGTCGGAGGCCCGGGCGCGATGTGATGACGTCACGCCCGGATCCCCGTAAGTAAACAAACCGCAATTGCATCTAGTTTGAATGAGATCTGTGTCTTATTGACCCCGCATCTCTCCTTAAAGAGGACCTGTCACACACATTTCCTATTACAAGGGATGTTTACATTCCTTGTAATAGGAATAAAACTCTAAACTGGTAACCTGTAAAAATGTTAAAGTGTCGCCTATGGAGATTTTTAAGTAACAAAGTTTGGCGCCATTCCATGAGTGTATGCAATTTTAAAGCATGACATGTTAGGTATCTATTTACTCGGCGTAACATCATCTTTCATATTTTACCAAAAAATTGGGCTAACGTTACTGTTTTGTTATTTTTTAATTTATGAAACCATTTTTTTTACAAAAAAAAGCTGCTTGAAAAATTATTGCGCAAATACGGTGCAAGATAAAAAGTTGCAATGACCGCAATTGTATTCCCTAGGGTGTCTGCTAAAAAAACATATATAATGTTTGGGGGTTCTGAGTCATTTTCTAGCAAAAGAATGATGATTTGTACATGTAGGAGAGAAGTGCCAGAATAGGCCCGGGAAGGAGGTGGGTTTTAAAGCCCGGTATTGAAGTGGTTAAAAAAAAAAAATGATTTAAAAAAAAATAAGGGCATTTTTTTTTTAACAGACCTAGGAGTTTGGACAATCTTTACCTCAAATTGATATTTTTGAGAAGTATAACATAGAAACAAAAATGATTTACTGGTGTTTAGGGTAATTCACTTGGCAATAAAACATCCCTATTATTTTTTATTATTAAATGAATAATATCTGAAAGGTTATAGTATTATGACCCCCCTGCCTAATACTATTTCTGATAACCTTCCAAGGTGTAAAGTAGAACATTCATTATGTGACACATACAACAAGGACATAAAAAAAACCTGATTGACCCTCTTGACATAAAACCTGCTTACCAATTAGGAACCCTTGTGATGGCCTGGGTCCGCCTGATTAATGTGCTCACTCTTTCCTCCTCACTCTTTCCTCCTTTTTTAGCCCCCCACCCTTCCATGTAGCTTCCTTCTTCCCAGTTTTTTGTTCTTCTTTTCATCTTTGCTTTCTTTCCTTTTCCTTCTCTCTGATATTGACCACTGGCTGGCTCTAAGCTGACGCCACTTTATTGACCATTATAAGTTTTAACTCTATGCCATTATAGTGACTGTTTTTGTACGTTGTCAACCTGTATACACCCATGCTCAGGTTTAACAATTTCTCTGCTGTATATTTCAACATTTTATTATCTGAACCTTATTATGTGACCCAATAACACTTCTGCTATACTATGGTGCTTGTTATTTTGTCAAAGTTGAAAACAATGTAGCGATCTCCCCGACCTCTAACGACCTGATGGCGACCCCCAGAGTCAGGGTAAGATGACATTCCTCCTCAGGGTGCAGGTTACTAGGCATGGTGGGTGTAGTGCAAGATGGAAAGATGGGCGCCAGTCACTTTTAAAAATGAACAAAGAGTTTTTTTTTCTTTTAACAGGAACAAGGGAGAAAAGGCACAGGACACACTTATGCAAATGCAATAGCGACTTGGCAGACAAAAATAGAACTAGGCAGACAGAAATACAGAAAAAGGGCCTTTAAGCTGATTGCAGCGATTTGTATTGGTAGCGGCTGTCTCCAGTAGTAACTTCACTCACAGTATCCCCCTGTAGTCACAGTCTCCCACTGGACTTCATGGACTCTCAGCTACCTTCTGGATCCCTTGAGCTAAACTCACAGCTACTCACTGTATTCTTCAAGCTTCACCCACGCTACCCGCTGGGCTCCTGGACTCACAGCTACCTGCTGGATCCCTCAGGCTTGACTCACAGCTACCCGCTGTACTTATCTCCAAGCTTTACTTACAGCTACCCGCTGTAATCCTTTAAGCTTTGTTCACAGCTACCCACTGTATTGCTGGATGAGTCTCTACTGAGTCTTTCCCACCGCCTATGGCTAGTGAAGCGTCTGCTCTGGTACTTCTTCAGAACTCCATTCCTTCTGCACTTGCCTCCGGCAACAGGAGTGGTTGTCCCTGTGGCAACTGCTTCTCCTTTACATACGGCAATGATTAGGCTCTTCTTAGGCCAAGCCTCTACACATGTGGTTAGTCCACAGGCTTCAGGCCTAACCCTCTGCTGCTGCTCCGCACAGATCCACCGGAACTGAACCCCGATCACCTGACTTCTTCCAAATAAATATCGTATCCCAGCATGCAAAGCGGCCAAAGGAAACTCCTGCTAATTGGCTGAGACAACCAATTTACTCGTCACCTGAATTCACTTTAATCCATCAGTGCCACCTATTGACGCTAAAAATACCTTTTGCCCACTCAGTACACTTCCATCTCATGAATGAAATGTCAGTTCTAGGTGTATGGCCACAGAGTGGATAATGAATTATAACTACACAGCACACTGTTCCACCAACTGCACAATGGCAGCAACATTTAGAACCCAGATAGATTTCTCTGGCGGGCAGGGCAGCAATCTGGAACATTTTCTTCTACACAGAAACAAGTTACTGATGGCCATATGCCACACCTGGCAGCCTGTTGTCCTAGCTTTTGACCTACATTGGCTATGCAGGAATCCTGTCATCTATCCATTGCTGTACAGTAAATGACAAAGGGTCCAGATATTTTTTTTGATCGAATCAGCATTTTTCTTAATATTTCAAATAGATTGAATCTTCTTTTTTTTTTCTCTATTTGGAAGTATTCTTCACAATGCGTTCTGGAGGATACCCGGAGTTTAGTACATTTTGTGTTCTTGTGGGCTTTTCTAAAGCGGAACGGTGCAATGGACAACGGGCTACAGAATCACCAGGGTGAAACATTGAAGTGTCGGGTTCATATATTTAGCTGTCACTGCCATATGTATTTCATGACATAATGTTCCATTATGATGGTATTTCACAAGTTAAAATATTCCTGGCAAGTTGTCATTATGGACAGAATACATACCTTAAAATATTTTTTTCTGCTCATGCTGGCTTTCTAAATTCTAAGTTGTAGCTAAGAAACTAAGAAAAGTGAACCTTTTCATTCCACAAACATGTCAACATAGTGGCATCTTCATAATCTGCCTTATCAGGTGTTTCAAAAGCAGCCCTGCTTTCACCAAACCATCAGCTTGAAAATGCTTAAAAGCCCTCATTGTCCATCTGCCACCCGTGCCGTTCCTTCAAAGCCTTATGCCGTAAACAACGGCTCCTGCGTGCATGCGCAGGAGTGATGTCATTGTGACTCTGGCCAGTCACAGAGCCGATAACCCATATAAGCAAGATGGGCGAAGATAGGAGCGTCTGCAGCTCTGAAATCTCGGCACTGGAAGAGCTTCATTTTAAGGTAAGTTTAACATAATGTGCTTGTATGCGATGCACATTAGCACATTATGACATTACTTTACAAGTTAAAAAAATAAAAAAATAAATAAAAAAACACCAGCGGTTTACAACCACTTTAAGCATTTGGGGGTTTAAATTATATATAGGGGTTGATTTATTAAAGGCAAATAGACTTTGCACTTGATAAAGTGCAATTGCACGCTGCAAGAGCAGTTGCTCCAGAGCTTAGTAAATGAGAAGATGCTCTGCTGACTGCCATCATCCAATCACGTGCCAGCAAACATGCTGTATTTTTTTTATTTTCCTTGCATACCATTGGGTATTCTTTGAAAAGTGAATCTTTACCGTATTTAGTAAGCTCTGGAGCAACTGCACTTGCAGAGTGCAAATGCACTTTGTGAAGTGCACCGTCTTTTTGCCTTTAGTAAATCAACCCCTATATACTGCAATGAAATTTGAAAGATGGTCTTATTTTTAATGTTTACAATCTAATATAAATTTAATTGGATTAAATTCAAAGCTATATATTTTGTACAACTATTTGTATTGTATTGTATTACCTTTCAAGTCCAGACTTTTTTTATTTATTTAACCACTTGCTTACTGGGCACTTAAACCCCCTCCTGCCCAGACCAATTTTCAGCTTTCAGCGGTGATGCATTTTGAATGACAATTGAGCGGTCATACAACACTGTACCCAAATTAAATTTTTATCATTTTTTTTCCCACAAATATAGCTTTCTTTTGGTGGTATTTGATCATCTGTGCGGTTTTATTTTTTGTTTAGAAAAAAAAAAAAAAAAAAATGAATTAAAAAAAAAGATTTTTTTTATATTTTGTTATATTTTGCAAACAGGTAATTTTTCTCCTTCATTGATGTACGCTGACAAGGCTGCACTGATAGGCACCGATAAGTCAGCACTGGTGGGCACTGATAGGTGGCACTGGTGGGCACTGTTAGACAGCACTGAAGGGCATTGATAGGTGGCACTGGTAGGCACTGAGAAGTGCCAGCATATCCTTTTATATATATATATATATATATATAAAGGATATGCTGTAAGATATAGCAGAGATTGAACACATTACCTACAATCCTCTTCTGGGGACATGCAGACACATTCAGAACCAACTTTCTTTTGACCGGGTTTACAGTTGTCTTGATTCACCTTTGGCAGCTCTGAATAAAACAACACACATTAACGTTATTAGTAAGACTGACACATAACATGCTCAAGATTGTCCTAAAAGGGGAATTTTGGTTTACCATTTTACAATACCATAACCGTGCCTGAACTGTGATTTTGTAACATGTGCTTTGCTATAGAAACTGGTCACAAATCTGGGCAATTCAAATTATGAATATGTTTAAATAAATTAAATATGATGAAATGAAATATGACTAAATGTACATGTAGTGCTTACCCTCCCCCATAAAGCCGATGATTTGTCCCAGGTTCTTTTTCCAGTATATACTACAGCAGCCAGGCACTCAGCAACATCCACTCTTCTGGCTCAGGCCGCGTACACACGATCGGTCAAAACTGATGAAAACTGACTGAAGGTCCGTTTCATCGGTCCAAACCGATTATGTGTGGGCCCCATGGGTCAGTTATCCTTCGGTTAAAAAAAAAGAGAACTTGCTTTAAAATGTAACCGATGGATGCCTAACCGATAGGTCAAAACCCATCATTAGTATGCAAAAGCATCGGTTAAAAAGCCACGCATGCAAAGAATCAAGTCGACACATGCTTGGAAGCATTGAACTTCATTTTTTTCAGCGCGTTGTTGCGTTTTACGTCACCGTGTTCTAAAACGATCTTTTTTTTAACCGATGGTGTGTAGGCACATCAGACCATCAGTCAGCTTCATCCCTTAGCAGATGGAAATGGTCCTTCTGACCGTTTTCATCAGGTGGACTGATTGTGTGTACGCGGCCTCAGTGAATAGTCTAGGACTTGTATTTTTTAAAGTTTATTTTTGTATAATTTCGATGGGGCACAGGGAGCTGTGGGATACTCCACAACGCTGAAAAACAGTGTTAGGACATTCTTCTCTCTACAACTACTTCTCAGAACAGCCACTTTAGCAATTTCTCTGGGAAAGACAGCACTGGGACACCATAACCATAAGCAGTGTTCCAGGACAGGCAAGCCTTAGTATTAGCACACCAGGAGCTAAGAGCAGCCACAGTCTCTCAGATCATGCACTTAGGTCTGTGCTCACAAGTTCTTGACAACTTGGATGCCTCCCTTCAGTGTCAGACAGACATGTCCTTAGTTTAGTTTCCAGACCAGATCCCTGGTAAACTCCCCTTCCTAGCTGCAAAGTATTCTAGCAGTATAGGCCCTCAGCTTTGTCACAGCTGGAACCTGGATGAAAGCAGGTAGAATATGTAGCTGGGCCACCCAGAAGGACAGCAGCCTGTCAGGCTGGGAAATTCTTCTCCTGGACAAGAACAGAGCAGTTCTAGGCTTTCTGTTAATTATGCTCACTCCCAGCCACCATCTGGGCACCCTCTTCCAGGGATTCGCGAGATGACATAAATATTCAGCTGCTGATTTGCTTCATCCAGTCCACTAATTTCTAGAACTATCCAGAAGACAGGGGAAGCAGTCACACCCACAACCAGTGAAACCCAGAGCAGATAGGAGCAATCACACACTGCTCCACTGAGTACAAAGGAGGGAAATAACTAAATTTACCTAACCAATCTAGCAACCTATTGTGGAGGGTGCTGCATAAAGAAAAAGTAGATCTTAGCAATAAAGGCACTATCTTGACTTTTCCTCTAAAAGTCAAGCTGGGCCACCCAGATGGGCAGTAGCACCTCAGGCTGGGAACTTCTCCTCCTGGACAAGAATAGGGCAGCTCTAGGCTTCCTGTTAATTATGCTCACTCCCAGCCACCATCTGGGCATCTTCCCCCAGGGATGGGCAAGATTACATAAATATTCAGCTGCTGATTTGCTTCATCCAGAACACTAATTTCTAGAACTATCCAGAAGACAGGGGAAGCAGTCACACCCACAACCAGTGAAACCCAGAGCAGATAAGAGCAATCACACACTGCTCCACTGAGAACAGAGGAGGAAAATAACTCAATTTGCCTAACCAATCTAGCAACCTTTGTCGAGGGTGCTACATAAAGAAAAAGTAGATCCAGAAATAAAGGCACTATCTTGACTTTTCCTCTAAAAGTCTTCACTTCTCATACCTTCCAAGTATCATGGTCAAGGATGCCGTCTATAAAAATAGGACCAATAAAAAGTTGATAGAAGCAGAAGAATGATAGCAGCAAGGGGGTGACAACACTCAACTTTTACTAGAAAGGTGAAGATTTGCATTTTAATTATTTTGGCATCCTATATCTTTGGACCCACTAATCATTTTGACATGTGGTTATCATTGAAGGGAATCTCTGCCTATGCATTTTCCATAAATGTTCAGTTTGAATTTCCCAGGTTTATGACTGCTTTACATTCTAATGTTACTGAGTTTATTAACCTCTGCTAAACTCTGTGTCGTTTTGATTTTCTGCCATTTAGGTCTATTCATAACATAGGCTATAGAGGTAGTTCTCAGCATTGCAGTAAATCAAGCTTTAGAAAACCTACATCTGTAGCCTACAGTTTCCGCCTACTAGCTGAAAATGGCAAAATGGCAAATGTAAAAATCCATATGCAATTTTTCCTATCTGCTTGACTAGAAATAATAAAGGTCAGACATGCCTTGGATGCACAGTTTAGAGAGAGGGCACTAGAGCGGAGTAAGGTGCCCTCTAAACAAAAGGTGGTCAACGCTGGGCCCTCAAAGTGGTTGATCTCTAACATGTATGAATATATAAGAAGGGCAGAAATATGTGGAGGTGAAGAGCTCTTGAGTAAGGGGAAATGGGAGGAGGATATTGGACAAATCTCCCCCCCCTTCCCTCCCCCTCCTTACCCACATTTTCACAACCACTTCATTATCATTCATTATCGTCTTGCAGTAATCACGTGTGTTACCCATCACCTTCTACACTCCACACCCCTCCCCCCCTCCCCTCATTGCCATAGGTTCGGTTCCTTTTACACTAATTTATATCCTCCTATATTTCCTTTATAAGACAACCAGGTCCTTCGATACTTGTGTCCTCAATTGGCCACCGGTTAGGATACTGTCTGGTCCCGCCTGCTATCTCCTATGGCGAGACCTGTCTAGGTGAGCACCTCAACTTGGGAATTCCCTTTGTGTATACTTTCTGTTTTTTAACTTATTATTGATGTATTGTTCACTTATCTCTAGATCTTCTCCTGATGAAGCGGTATTAATCCCGCAAAACTAGTTGAGAGCCTGTTACAAACCTCAACCCATCGTAGTGTCTTCCCCTTCCGGGGACTTCAGCTCTGATGTTGTCAGATGGTTGTCACATTTTAATTTTGTAATTTGTCTTGTCTATGTACTTAATAAAATTACCAACTGTTTTTTAAAATATTCTACTCTATTTTTATTTCTATATTTTTACCGCAATAGTCCCAACTGGCCCGTTTTCTCCCCCCTCCTTGGATCTTTGGCTTCGGGACCATGGATCCAAGTACTCTATATATTATATATTAGGGATGATGGTACTCTTTACTTTAACAATTATATATCTTATCTCTGAGGCTCCCATTTTTCTGAGGAGCAATGGAGTTGAATCTTGGAATTGGGGCCTACGGTCTCATTATCACCCACACAGATTGCATCCCACTTATTTCTGGTACATAGATCATATTATACTCATTTAAAAAAAAGGGAGGGATAGGGGTAAGATGCATTTTTGTATTGTTTAGCATAAGATGGAAAATAAATTTAATAAACAGTATCTGATTAAAAAAAGAAAATGGCAAATGTATAAGCCCATATGCAGTATTTCCTATCTGCTTGACTAGATTTTTATTTTTATTTTTTTATTATTATATTTCTTTACCAAAATACATAACAATGAAAATATACAAAACATATTACTGTACACTTTTTACCTTTTTCGCAGTTGAGTTCCCCCTGAATAGGTGGACTCCACTCATAGTTGCTTTCACATGTGTAGCGAGTTTCACCAGTGACAGAAAAGCCAGAAGGGCAGCTTAAATTAATCACTTCACCAACTTTATAATCTGACTTAAATCGGGATATTGAAACATCAAGAGTGGCTGCTGGTCTAGGACATGTTGTTCCTGAAAAACAACAAGTTTTGAAAATTATTAATAACTGATGAAAGGGTGCCTCTTGGTGTAAATGACAAGTCAGCTTGCAGTTGTACATGAAGGGGAGAGACACTCATGGGGGACAGTTTTCACCTTTATCAGTGTAGAAGAGAAAAACATACAGTATATGTTAAAGTGATAGTAAACCGCATCCAAAAAACAAATCGGCGCCGGGCAGTTTAACCGATTCCCGACCGACTCACGCAGGATTATATACTGCGGCAGAATAGCTCCCCTGGGCGAAATCCCGTACGGATACGTCCTTCTCTTTTTCGGCCACCAGAGGGCCGAACCCGATGCGCGTAGCCGGCAGGCACGATCGTGCATGAGCGCCAGCACGGGGATTTCCCTGTGCTGTCAGGGAAGAGGAAACATATAATTTCTTCTTACTAAGCAGGAAAAAATATATGTCTCCTCTCCTAGTCACTGCCATCCCCACACAGTTGGAACACACTGAAGGAACGCACAGTTAACCCCTTGATCGCCACCCCTAGTGTCTCCCTCCTTCTTTTCCACCCCCTTTCCCCACCCCTTTTCCCTAACCCTGCCATGCTATGGGTCCCATGGGGTTTATTCATTTTATGTCTAAACCTAGATATCCACGACCAAAAAAAAAACCCTTGAACCATTTGGGCTGCCCAGCTCCGTGCCTTATCAATTTATTCATTGGGTAAGTTATTATTATCCTTATGCACTACATACTTTATTGCTGAATTATATTACATGTTTTTATTGTATTATTCATTCTATAGATTGGCTTTCCTGATGAAGCGGTGTAATCCCGGGAAACTAGTCGAGACCTTGACCAATAGTTGCTATGTACAATTGTTTGTTTTGCAATTTTACCTATAATAAACTTTTTAATACAATCATGTTTATTGTGTTTTATCAGTACCGAGATAGTCCTTCTATTCAATTCTATTCAACTGGGTGGGTAGCTTTAGTTTTAGCCTTAGCAACTATTTCCCCCCCCCCCCCTCTTTTCCAATATGACAGTACCGCTAAAAATTGCAGATCACCAAAAAAAATAAATTATAATAAAAATTTTCGTAAATCTTTCCATAGTTTGTAGATGCTATAACCTTTGCGCAAAACCAATCAATGTAGGCTTATTGCATTTTTTTATACCAAGAATAGGTAGAAGAATACTGTATATGAATACTGTATATATCGACCTAAACTGATGAAGATTTTTTTATTTTTTATTTGGGGATATTTATTATAGCAAAAAGTAAAACATTTTTTTTTCAAAATTTTTGTTGTTGTTTATAGCGCAAAAAATAAAAACCGTAGAGGTGATCAAATACCCCCAACAGAAAGCTCTATTTGTGGGAAAAAATGGACAACATTTTGTTTGGGTACAGCATTGCATTTACAGTGCCTATAGATAAAAATCATACATGGGAGTTTACTCCCACTTTAAAAAAGAGGGGAATTGAGACATGTCTTTGAAGGTGTTTAATGCAGTATCTGATGTGTAAAGGAAAAAATAAAAAAGGACTGGTAGAACTGGGTACGCTTTTACACTGACCTGGCTGCACAAGTCCCTTGGCTGAGTGAGGCACTGCTTTGTTGCTGATGGAAATGCTTCAAATTGTCACTCACCAGAAACAATGTGCTCGTCCAGACAGCAAGGGAGCAATATATGATACCAAGTGAGTATTCATTCTGCTGTGTATTCTATTGCTGATGCATTGTCATTGGCGAGTCAGTGGTAAGTTGTTGCAATAGTATAACTACTCTGACGTTACCCTAAGTCCCCATTCACACCTGAGCACAGCGTTTTCAGGCAGAAAGTCGCGCAAATTTAGAGCGATCTTCCCACAATTTTTGCACGTTTTTGATCACGTTTTTTTTTTTACCGCATTTTGCCACAATTTTGTACAGGTCAAAAGGTCACAAATGTAAATAGCAGAAAAATGCCCAAATCTGCCTAAAAAAGTCCCAGAACTTGTTTGAACTTCAGATGTTTTGGAGCTTCTGGCTTTAGACGTTTTGGAGTGAAGATGTGAACCATCTCCATAGAGAATAATGTCGCGTACACACGATCACTTTTTGTGATGAAAAAAAAACAACGTTTTCAAAAACGAAATTTAATGGGCAAAACGTCATTTTATGTCTTCAAAAAAACAACCAAAAAAAAAATTCGAACATGCTTACATTTTTTGTGTCGTTTTTCAAAACTTTGTTTTTTGTGTCATAAAAAGTGATGGTGTGTGGGCAAAACGATGTTGAAAACAACGTTTTTAAACCCGCGCATGCTCAGAAGCAAGTTACGAGACGGAGTTTCAATGGAACAGAGTGCCGTCGAACGTGGTGTACGTAACCACGCTTTGCTAGAGCATTTTGGAAAAACAATGGTGTGTATGCAACGTCGTTTTGGAAAATGAAGTTTGAAAAACAACGTTTTGTTTCATCACATAAAACGTCGTTTTTTTTTCATCACAAAAAGTGATCGTGTGTACGCGGCATAATAGATTTTTTCCTCTCCAGCGTTTTGTAGCTTCAGGCTTCAAGCTACAAAATGCCCAGGTGTGAATGGGGTCTTAGTGCTCCTGTGCTATATTTATTGGTGTTAATGTGCCTTGACATGGTGCATGGTGACCGATGGGCACTGTAACGGAAGTTGATGGGCATAGTAGCGGCAATTGATGGGCACACTGGCAGCAATTGATGGGCACAGAAACGGCAATTGATGCGAACACTGGCAGCGATTTATGGGCACAGTGTCAGCAATTGATGGGCACAGTGTCAGCAATTGATGGGCACACTGGCAGCAATTGATGGGCACAGTAGCGGCAATTGATGGGCACAGTAGCGGCAATTGATGAGCACACTGGCAGCAATTGATGAGCACACTGGCAGCAATTGATGGGCACAGTGTTAGCAATTGATGGGTATAGTAGCTGCGTTTGATTGCACAGTGGCAACAATTTATGGATACAATTGCGGCAATTGATGGGCACAGTGGCTGCGCTTGATGGGCACAGTGGCTGCGTTTGATGAGCACAGTGGCTGCGTTTGATTAGCACAGTGGCTGCGTTTGATTAGCACAGTGGCTGCGTTTGATGGGCACAGTGGCTGCGTTTGATGGGCACAGTGGCTGCGTTTGATGGGCACAGTGGCTGCGTTTGATTAGCACAGTGGCTGCGTTTGATTAGCACAGTGGCTGCGTTTGATTAGCACAGTGGCTGCGTTTGATTAGCACAGTGGCTGCGTTTGATTAGCACAGTGGCTGCGTTTGATTAGCACAGTTGCTGCATTTGATTAGCACAGTGTCTGTGTTTTATTAGCACAGTTGCTGCGTTTGATTAGCACAGTGGCTGCGTTTGATTAGCACAGTGGCTGCATTTGATTAGCACAGTGGCAGCAATTGATGGGCCAGTAGCTGCATTTGATGGGCACAGTGACTGCAATTGATAGGTTTTTTTTTTCAGTTTGTTTGCGCCCCCCTAAAAATTTTGAGCACCAGCCGCCACTGCTCCACTGTCAAAACTGGCATGGGAGTTGCTGGGCTGGATCCTTATAGCATGCATTTTCTGTGAGCTCTTTCCTGATTGCTCCCAGAGTATTTTAAATCTAGTGGGATGACCAACACCCCCCCCCCCCCCTTTTGCTATATTTATTAGTGTTAAAGTGCCTTGATTGTGCTTCCTGGTAACAGTAGCTCTTTAATAGTTCAAAATGATATTTTTGTAACAAGTATGTTATCTATAGAATTGAAGTTTTTCCTGTATGGTGAGCCTCATTCACTTTTATACAAATCCATCCATTTTACTTTAGCTATAAACTGTAAGTCATGGATTAATGAAACGGCAGTAAAACATGTACAATGTAAGTCTTTCTACCCTGGTCTAAATTTCCATATAAATGAATACAATAAATCCTGGACAAGAGAATGAAGCACTTACTAACACACTTGACATGTTCCTGCTTCCATGTTCCATCTGGAAGACATCTCATGAATTGATACCCAGATAGTTCATAGCCAGAGAAGCACATTATTGCAATCTCCTCTGCAACTTTGTACCACCTCTTTTCATTCTGTCCAGAAAAAAATATTTAAATTCAATGTATGTATTTATTTTCTACATTAGTTACTTATTTATTATGCATTATATTATTATTAACATGTATTATTTTTTTATTAAATATTATTATTTTATTAACATTAAGGTAACATTTAAGGTCATCACAGAGGACAAGGGGGCACTTTTTATGTCTGGAAGAAAAGAGATTTCATCTCTAAATATGGAAGGGCTTTTTCACAGTAAGAGCTGTGAAAATATGGAATAGTCTCCCTCAAGAGCTGGTTCTGTCCAGCCCAGTAGATTAACAAAAAGTGTGGGATATCCCACGCTACCTTATAGGTAATGATATGTGGCTTGTCTTGTGATGGGTGGCTGCATACAACCTAATTGTGTTCCCACAATGTTAATCAAAAAATTAGAGTGTAAGTTGTTGCGCCTATTGCCTTAGTAGTGTCATCGCCAGAGCTGTATCCTGGCCTAGGCCAACAAGGCCCAGGCCTAGGGCAGCACCTTGCAGGGGGGCAGCATGAAAAGAGTCCCCGCCGGCTTGCGCTACACTGTTAGGAAAATTAGTCTAGTGCCCCCATAAAGCGGCCGTGCTGCTTCTAGTTTGTGGACAGCCGGCATTCCGCAACTGTGGGGGGGGGGGGGGGCGCTTCCAATTTTGACTGTTATGTCATCCTGGACCACAAACCTTCCTCACTGTGCTATATGTTTCTGCTGCACCATCTACTTAAAGTAGAACTATAGCAACACTTTTACCATCCCTGTCCCATTGTGAAGATTTCCCTTCACTTCCTGCTCCAGGAAGTAACAGGAAATCTAAGTAAATTAAGGGAATCTATTGCCCCCCCCCCCCCAGTGTCCTCACTCGAAAATTTCAGGGCGGGTCTTAAACACAGGGTGTGGCCGTGACAGGAAGGGGTGGGTTATATTTAAATTAGGGGGTGCACGAGTTTAGTCAGGCCTAGGGCAGCACAAAACCTAAATACACCTCTGGTCATCGCAGCCACAGAACATGCTGATTGGACACAGCGGGAGCTAATCAGCGGGTCCTCTGGCCACGATGGCCTTCGTGACCCGACGATCGTTCACAAGAGAGATGGATCAGTGGTGTAAACAAAGCACACCGCTGATCTGTCGGTGAGAAAAATTGAGAGATCTTGTTTAAGCTAAGCTGAATCATGATCTTTCCTTTCCTCCAGTGTAAATGGCAAAAAAAAGATTGATTCTCCTGCGCTCCGGTATTTCTTTCTTATGGGGTCATGCAATTCAATTACAAAGTATCTTCCAGGGTCTTGCAGCCCTCCTTAGAATCGTGGGAATCGGTGCGCCCTCCATTCTCTACGTCGGTGCGCCCTCCATTCTCTTTTCTAGGTCGGTGCGCCCTCCATTCTCTTCTTTTTTACTTTCCTCCAGTGTCACGCTTTCCCCTACAGTTTCCCAAGGAACACATTTAACCCCTTGATTACCCCCTAGTGTTAACAGCTTCCCTGCCAGTGCCATTTATACAGTGATCAGTGCATTTTTATAACACTGATCACTGTATTAGTGTCACTGGTCACCAAAAAGTGTCAGATTTGTCTGCCGCATTGTCGCAGTCCCACTAAAAATCGCAGATCGTCGCCATTTTTAGGAAACAATAAATACATAAATAAGTACAAGTCCCTAAATCTATCCCGTAGTTTGTAGACGCTATAACTTTTGTGCAAACCAATCAATAAATGCTTATTGGATTTTTTTTTACAAACATGTGTAGCAGAATACATATTGGCCTAAATTGATGAAGAAATTCGATTTTTTTTTTAATTGGGCATATGTATTATAGCAGAAAGTAAAAAATATTGTTTTTTTTTCAATATTGTCGGTCTTTTTTGTTTATAGCGCAAAAAATAAAAACCGCAGAGGTGATCAAATACCACCAAAAAAAGCTGTATTTGTGGGGAAAAAAAGGCATCAATTGTATTTGGGTACAGCATCGCACAGCCGTGCAATTTTCAGTTAAAGCGACGCAGTGCCGTATCTAAACATTTTTTAATGTATGCGATATTGATTAAACCATCGGAGAACTATCAGTTACCTTTTTTTGGCAAATGGGAAATAGATTTGGGGAGGACCTTTGAAGAAGCCCAAAAAAACAAAATGATACAAGCTATATTTGGGACAGCAACATGTACAAAAATACAGGAAACAAACTATAAAACTCTGGTAAACTTTTGACTGCCAAGAACGTGGTGACGTAAAAGACTACGACGAGCCGACAAAATTAAGTTCTATGCTTCTGAGCATGCGTCAAATTGTTTCCGAGGATGCGTGTTTTTTTTCCTGTGGGAAAAAGTCAGATGGAGCATACACACTGTTGGGATTCCTGATGAAAAGCTCTCATTGCAGTTCTTCAGTATGGGGCATATGTGTTGTGGTGTGCTAAAACACATGCTGGGGAAATGTACTAAAACAGGTGCAGCTGTGCACAGTAGCCAACCAATCAGCTTCTGGGTTTGAGCCCAGGTACACACTGACAGCAGGAATGGAATCGTGTGAATTCACCTGAACTCTCACAATTTCATTCGTGCATGTCAGTCCCGAATTCTGGGACGATTTCAGAGACATCTGTCCGGGTTGCTGCACACATGTCAATGGAAATCGCACCCCGAAATTGCAAAAGGTAGTATAGAAACTACTTTTTGAAATCGGTGCGGCGCCGCACCGATTAGGACGGTGCTTTTGGTGGCAATTGCCGCCGATTTGACATGCGATTTGACATGTCAAATTGCATGTCAAAATGCACCAATGTGAACCAGGGCTTATTGTCGCAGCTTAACCACTTAAGACCCGGACCAAAATGCAGGTAAAGGACCTTGCCTCTTTTTGCGATTCGGCACTGCGTCGTTTTAACTGACAATTGCGTGGTCGTGCGACTTGGCTCCCAAACAAAATTGGCGTCCTTTTTTCCCCCACAAATAGAGCTTTCTTTTGGTGGAATTTGATCACCTCTGCGTTTTTTTTTTGCGCTATAAACAAAAATAGAGCGACAATTTAAAAAAAAATGCAATATTTTTTACTTTTTGCTATAATAAATATCCCCCAAAAATATATAAAAAAACATTTTTTTTCCTCAGTTTAGGCCGATACATATTTCTTCTTCTACATATTTTTGGTAAAAAAAATCGCAATAAGCGTTTATCGGTTGGTTTTCGCAAAATTTATAGCGTTTACAAAATAAGGGATAGTTTTATTGCATTTTTGTTAATTTTCTTTTTTACTACTAATAACGGCGATCAGCGTTTTTTTCGTGACTTTAAATTGCATTGTTTACTATGGAAATTACAGTTGCAGTTTGGGAGTAAACCACAGGGGGCGCTGTGACATTGAGTGTTCCCTGTGTGTGTGTTTACAACTGTAGGGGGGGTGTGGCTGTAGGTGTGACATCATCGATCGCGTCCCCCTATAACAGGGATGACGCGATCGATGCTGCGGCCACAGAGAAGCACGGGGAAGCCGTGTTTACACGCGGCTCTCCCCGTTCTTCAGCTTCAAGGACGGATCGCCGCACTGCAGCGGCGATCGGGTCCGCCAGTCCCGCGGTCCCGGTCCTGGAGCTTCAGACCGGGTCACGGGAGCGCGCCTGCGCGACCCACGGCTGGGTACTAAAATCAACGTATATATACGTTGATGTGCCCAGCCGTGCCATTCTGCCGACGTATATGTGCAGTAGGTGGTCCTTAAGTGGTTAACTGAACAAGCTGAAGTTAGAAGCTGATTTCTTTCTGCACCAGATTCTGTGTGCACCCGTTTTAGTAAATCTCCCCCATGTTTTTGGGATCTGTTTTTCCCCAATGCATTGAGGTGCCTTTTAAAATGAATGGCAATAGAACATGCACCTCAACACACTGCATTACAACAAACCTTTTGCACCCTTCTGCTCTCTTAAATACACAATTGAAAGCATTTTGTTATATCTGTTTGATCAGTGCAAAAAAACAAACAAAAAAATACGTAATCTCTGTGTTGCCAGTACACAACAGGAAATTAGGAACCTTTTTGGCAGATCAACAGCTCTTTTCCTGTAATTCAGGTTTTTAAAGGAATAAAAAAATGGAACAATGTGCATGTAGAGCATATGTTTTCTTTAAATCTGCTTTGACATACACTTTAATTTTTCATGTTGTAAATGGGGACACGGCGGCAGTGTGTTCTTTGCCCTCCTACTTCTCATCACACAACGTTGGTAGGTATGCCTGCTGTGTTAAGGTATTGTCCACTTAAGGCTGGATTATAAAACTTCAATTTAGTTTACAAATCATCAATTTTAAATATAAAAAATGTGATTTTATTGTACGGATATATAATCTTACCACAAATAGTCCATTCTCTGGTGGCTCTGGCTTGGGACATCCACTGTCTGGATCTGGATGAGTTTGGTCCACTTCCTTTTTGTCCTCATCATCGTTAATGCACAGAGCTCCTCTAGATAAATAATAAAACACCTACTATTAAATATTAACCATAAAGTTTATCTATAGACAAAACTTTTTTAGTTCTAGATGTTGCTGACATTTATTGAATAAACCAACAAAACTATAAAAAACACTATTGTGCTACAACTGTACTTATTCCACCAACAACTCCTTAAAGTGGGTGTAAACTCCCTTGGTTGATATCTACCTATAGGTAAGCCTATAATAAGGCTTACCTATAGGTAGTGTAAACATCTCCTAAACAATATTAACTGTACATTCAGCCAGTAACATCATTGGCGCATGTGCTCTGAAGGAACGTGAACTGCGGCCCCCCGCACACATGCGCGGGAGTAACGTCATGGCAGCTGCTGCCAGTCAAACAGCTGGAGTCCACAAACCTGGAAAGAAGACGGGTGAAGATGGAATTGCCTGCAGCTCTGACATCTCGGCACAGAAGGGCTTTGTTTTAAGGTAAGTTTAACATAATTATTATGACATTACTTTGCAGGGTACAAAATAAAAATAAAAAAAACATCAGTGGTTTACTACCGCTTTAATCAAGAGCTGCTGCAGCCACCAAAATGTGTTCCCACATCAACCTAGATGGAAGCAAATAAAAAAAGTGTTTCTCTGCTCAAACCAAATCATCCTAAAAATATTTGTCTAATTAAAAGCCAATTTATATTCATGAAAATACTCATAAGTAGACATAACTAATAAATGCAAACAAAAACAATGTCTATCCCAATACTCATGTAATCATTGCAGCAAACACAACACAAATTTTCATCAGTGTCGTTAGTGTTAATATAACACCAGTGCAATAAATATACTATAAATGATGCGTAGATCACAATATATGAAGAAAAACAATCTTAATGCAATACAGTAAAAATCTAAAATATGTGTGCAACATAAAGGTCCATCAAACAGATAAATAAGTGGTACATGCAGGCTGTGTCATCGGGTGGCCCCACCCCTTAGGTGAAGAACTGTTTTTTGTTATCATGGTGGCAGTGGCGGCATTCATCGTGATTGATGTTGGATTTGCTTGGGGAGTGGGGCATTGTTTTTATTTTTGTTTTAATAAAGGAATTGTCAAAAACTGGCGGTGTTTTTATTGCATTTTAACATTTTTTTGATGAATGAGTAGGGGTATATAACCCATACTCGTTCACATGGGGGGGCCAGGATCTGAGGGCCAGGGTTGTGGGGCAGAGGCCCTTGTCCCCATCAACATGGGAACAATGTACTTTGGGGTGAATTTGGTATGTATTTTGGGGTACTTGGGGCCCGGTATGCTATGCAATGCAATCATATGGTCACAATGTCAGTATGTTACTGACAGCACCCCTGTCCCATTTGATTAGATGTAGCCAATCTCAGATCGCTAGGGATCACAGCTGTCGTAAATGTAACACATTCATGACAGTTAAAATCTTTGCTGTTACAATTATCTTTATTTGTAACAGCAAACAAAGTGTAAAAGAATAATAATCCCTGATCAACCCCCCAGAGTAGTACAGTGGTACTATGGTGACACTGAACTACTGTGATGAAAGTATGTAAAAAGTATTTTTTTTTTAAATGTCAAAAAGGAAAAAAAAAAAACGACGCTACATAACCTTCTCTGTTGACATGCCGATAAGGATGCGATCCAGGTGATGCTCCCTGTCCTATTTAATAATAAATATGATCACATCCCGATTGGCATGTCAACAGAGAAGGCTATGCATCATTACTGCTGCTTGGTGCTCAGCTGTCTACAACTAATAGTGCTGACCCTCCCTCGCATGCACCCATCAGCCCCATAATGTAGCACAGAGTCCTAATAGACTGCCACCGCTGCCATAGAGACAGAGATGCCAGATCAGTGCTGTCAATAGCAGGGGCAGGACAGCATGAGGAGGATGAGGACCCCCACAGTGGTGAAACGCAGAGGCTCTGCCACAAATGCGAGCTTTGCAACCCTGGTAGTTCTGCCACTGCATTGGACCCTTATATGGAGTTTCCTGGGGGGCTGGTGACATATATCTTGCTTTCTGACACCGTGGGGGGGGGGGGGGGGGCCACAAGATGGTAGGAAAGGACCCACTGCAGAACAAGTGAAAAGGGTTCTGCTGCGGAACTGTAATAAAGGGCTCTGCAACAGGACTAAAGAGCCACAGGACCGAGGGGGGGGGAGGTGGGCTGTCAGGGGGCCCTTCAAAGTTTCTTGAAGCGGGGCCCTGAAGGTTCTAGTTACGCCTCTGTTCTATCTCTTCCCCACCTGTAGCCTGTAAAGCAGATCACTGGTGCCATGCAGGTCTCAAGCAGATCTGCCAGTGTATCTGCTTCCCCATACATCCCATACGGGTAAGCAGATACAATCTGATAGGAAGCATGAATGAACTACCAAAAACTACATGCCAACAGCTGCAAAGGCTGCAGGACCTTGTAGATTTCCATGCATATAGCCCTGTCACTCAGTGACACTTGGACACATTTAAAAAAAAATTGTGACAGCTAGCGGGGAGGGAGAAGAACCCCGCTAGCTGTCACAGCGGGAACCGGGGAGGTGCGGGGGCTGGCCCGTTTGCAACATGTTACATGTTACACCTTGAAAATGGGTGTAACATGTTACGAAAGGTAAACTTATCCTTTTAAATTCTGTCACATTAAAAAAAGTATCATGGACAATACGCAACAGTGTTAAAACTAATATAAAGTTTTAGCAGGTGTTAGGCTTCAATTTATTTTCAGTGATAAAACAAAATTGCGCTTCCAGGAACAAAAGCTAACATACTGCTTTAAATTACCCAAACATTTCTGATCCTAACCAGTACATGCACTCGTCTTTCCAAACACTGAGCGGGCAAGAAGCCAAGCAAAAAGTAAGCAGAGGAACCAGATGTAGAAAGTTTAATCTTTATTCATGATCTCTAGCTGATGTTGGTCCAATACTTTCCAGAACATGCTGGAGGGTTCAGACTTCAGTCTATGGATTTTATTTATTTATGGATTTCAATATGAATCCTGCCTCATGTTGGCCCCCTGGGCATTTAAAACTCATAGAACTACCAAGTTCAGCTGCTATCCTATTGTTTTGTAGATTTAGATGATGTGAAAATGTGCGATGTGCGAGGTAAGTTAAACCCTGCTTAATACAGAGGAGAACACAAGATTAAAAGAAGAATCTACCAAATTTAAAATAAGACAAAATTTACAGTCTAGCCACACGATGCCTCTACTATATCTGTTAGGCCGCGTACACACGATGAGACATGTCCACTCAAACATGTCCAACGGACCGTTTGCAGCGGACTTGTCTAATCGGATTTTGGTTCGATGGCGTGTACACACCATCGGACGAAAATCCCCTCGGGCTGAGGACGCGGTGACATGGCGGTGAAGTTGACGCCGCCACGTCACCACTCCAGGAAGTAAAATACTTCCACGCATGCGTCGAATCCATTCGAAGCATGCACAGAGATTTCTGTCCGCTGGTTAGTGTACTAACCAGCGGACATATCCGACGGACATGTCTCCGGCGGACAAATTTCAAAGCATGCTTTAAATTTGTCCGCTTGGGAAAACTTGTCCGCTAGCCCGTACACACGATAGGAGATGTCTGCTGAAACAGTCCATCGGACCAGTTTCAGCAGATAAATTTGATCGTGTGTATGCGGCCTTAAAGAGCCAAACCAGGCAAAGTTAGTTTGTAAACTGTGCACAGGGCTGGGACAAGGAGGGGGGAAGGAGGGGAAGCTTCGCCGGGCACTGTGGGCCAGATCCACAAATAATTACGGCGGGGTATCTCCAGATACGCTGCCATCATTTCTAAATTGCTCCGGAATTAAGTCTCTTACGCCGTTGTATCTTAGTTGCATATTTACGCTGGACGCTAGGGGCGCTTCCATTGTTGTTCCACGTAAAATATGCAAATGAGGTAGTTATGCCGACCCACAAACGTACGTACGCCCGGCGCAGTGTTTTTACGTCGTTTGCGTAAGCGTAGGTCCGGCGTAAAGTTACCTCTGCTGTATAGAGGCGTACATAATGTTAAGTATGGACGTCAGGCCAGTGTCAAATTTTCCGTCGTTCACATTGTTTGCGTAAACCGTTTGCGAATAGGGATTTGCGGAAACTACGTTCACGTCGTTTTCATTGACGTTTTGTGACGTGATTTGGAGCATGCGCACTGGGATACGTCCAAGGCCGGCGCATGCGCAGTTAAAAAAAAAACTTAATTTACGTCGGGTTACGATTGATTTAAATAAAACACTCCCACCTCTTCTCCATTTGAATTGCGCGGGCTTACGCCGGCCCATTTGTGCTACGCCGCCGTAACTTAGGACACAAGTCCTTTGTGGATACGGAACTTGCCTTCCTAACGCATGGCGGTGTAGCGTAAAGACTATACGCTACGCCAACAGAAAGATAGAACGGGCTTTGTGGATCTGGCCCTGTGTTCTTATGTGGGAAGAAGAGTGCCACTGGACAAGCTGCACCCTCCTATACAGCTTGCAACTGGCTGCCAGAGACCAGGCTGGGATTGTACTGAGTGGACCACAGAAATCCTTCCCATGTGGAAAAGATGGAGAGCTGGAAGTGTTATTTAGTCCCGTCAACGCTGCTCCTCCAAAAATCCTTTTTTTTTTCATCGGATGAACTGATCGTGTGTACAGGGCATAAGTCCAACTCTGAATTTAGTCTGCCTGGTTGTAAAGTACCCAAATGATTTATCCAAGGCACCTCTCGTTTTATTAAAAGTAATTTCTTATCTCCTCTTCATATATTGCGGGGAATATGATCATTTACCACACATTTACATTGGGCCACAGTATGTCACTTGTCTAACAAAAAATGCCTAGGTATAGGAAATTGGACCAGTTTGTCTCAAATTTAATACTTATGTCTTTCAATCCTAACCTTAATATTTTGAGTAGTTTCCCCAACATATAAAAATCCACATGTCTTCCTTTTTTCATAGATTTGCACTGTATGCAGCTCAAACAGGGATAGGCGCCATTATTCCACGGCCCCAAAAAGGACAAAATTGGTCAGATCCGGAGTTTAATATATAGGAAAGGAAGGTCTTTATATAACCGCTTTGTGTAGATCTGAGAAATTTTGCAATTCTTTGATGAAAGGAAAACATTTTGCTCATCCACATTTTATGAGTTATGAATATAGAAATTAAGGTTTATTACACCTGCCAGCTTTCGTTTGTTGTTTATATCATCAACTGTCCATGTGGATTGTTATATGTCGGGGAAACTACACATAAAATTAAGGATAGGATTGCAAGACATAAGCATTCAATTTGAAAGAAACGGGTCCAATTACCTATACCTAGGCATTTTTTAGAGAAGTTGCATACTGTGAAATAACTTACATTTATGGTAATTGATAATATTCCCTGCAATAGATGAGGAGGAGATAGGGTATTATATTTAATAAAACTAGAGATGCATTTGATTAAATTGTTTGGGTATTTTACAGCCAGGCGGACTAAATTCAGATTTTGATTTACATTTTTTTTTTTTGATAAAACAGTAGAATAAACATGATGGAGTATTTTGCTATGTATAGGAAAGTTTTTATAATAGCTTTTCTGTATAAATGTATCTATTTATTTATGTATCATTATGTATCATTTTAGATATAAATTATTTATATTGTGCTTTTTGATAAGTGACATTTGGGAACCTTTTTTCATTTACTGATGGGAAAGTAATATAACTTATTAGCTTTCACTCCAAGAATTAAGATTTGACATGATTAATGTAATTAATGTATATACTCGAGTATAAGCTGACCCAAATATAAGCCGAGGCACCTAATTTTACCACAAAAAAATGAGAAAACTCATTGACTCGAGTATAAGCCTAGGGTTTCCATCTGCATGCCTCACTGTGCCTCACTTTGCCTCACTGTGCTCATGCCTAACTGTGCCCATGAATCACTGTGCCCATGCCTCACTGTGCCTTACTGTGTGCATGCCTCACTGTGTCCAACTTACGTTTACCATTGGAGTATATAGAAGGGGTTCCTGGCTTTGAAAAATCGGTGCTCCCCGACCGTCGGTCTCCCTGTGATAGATTGTTTTAAAAAAAATATCTATTTGATAAGTTGAGCTAATCCTTTTATTAGAACCACTAATATGTTTCTCGGTTTATATCCCTTTAAGTTTTTTATATATTCTTTTTTATACCTTTTTCTTTATATCTTCTTTTTTATATAAACATTATATATATATATACATGTATGAAATTACATTAGTGCTTTATTTTCCTTGATGTTACATAAGATATGTTTTATAGAAGATTATGAGCCATAGGAAAATGAAGGATGAAAGGACTGTGTTTCAAAGTCATTCATTCCTAATCCTGACACCCCCCTCTGTGAAGCATTCCAATAGAAGGAAGAAGGTTTCAAGAGAAAGCCAACAAACCAGCCCCCACATCCTGTCTGCCATCACTGAAGGAATGTTGGTCTTGTGACCAGGAGAAGTGTATGCTGGACTGTTTGTACTCTCTATGGCAGACCCTTGAAGAACTGAATAAGGATCTCTGTTTATGAACTTTAAACAAAGGACTAAACATGTGTTCTTGAGTGGGTGTAGATGAGGGCGTGAATAAGGGCGTATATGGGGGTGGGTTAATAGCTGGATGGGAGGGAAATGGGTGTGTACTTATTATGTGAACCTATCAACATGTCTGTGTCTTGTGATGTCATCTGACCATTAAAACTGAAGGGGCTGGCTGAATTCAGTCTCTTCTCTGCTGGCAATTATTCTGTCCATTTCTTTGGCTGCAGTAACCCACTACAAGCCCTCCTGAAATTGTGTCAGGAAATCTCTTTCACCCCAGACAGCAAACTTTGCACACTTGTAGACTTGATACATGTGTGCCAAGTTCAGGTGACCTACGCCCGGCCATTACCGGGTCCCCAAAAGTTACCAGAGAAATTACGTTTAACATGGGAGTCTATGGAAGGGGTGCCCAACTTTGAAAAACCGGTGCTCCCTGGCCATAAACTTTGCACACTTGCAGAGGAAGAGTGGGGCGATATATATATGTTAAGTTTGGGCCCCAAGGGACCTATGGCCGCTGGTACTGGGTCCCCAAAATCCAGGAGATTAGGCTCAAAAAGGTGCCTTAAAGCCTTACTAAAGGAAAAATTTTTATTGCTTTAAAATATAGTCTTTACACATATGTCAACGAAAAACATCATGAATATTGTTTAAAATATTGCTGTACCTGTTTAAACGGACATTCATTCTTTCTTCCATCTGTCCTGGCTTTTCTTTCCCCTGACTTCCTGGTTTTGCTGTGCGCGTTCTTGTTGTAAACATCACAGCCTAATGGGAACTACACTTCCCATTAGGCTTAGCGGTTCGCGCATGTGCAGAAGCGATTTTTTTATTTCCCAAGTGCGGATGAGAACGAGCAAAGTTCTCATGCACACTTTAGCAGCTCTCCGCCCAAACCACCCCCAGTATACACCCCTTCACGCCCCTCTGCCTATATGCATCAGGTTCTCCTCTCTCCTCCCAGTGCTTAGGGTTGCCAGCTGTACTGTTTTCTCCCAGACAGTCCGGTTTTTGAATGATCTGTACAGGTTTTTATTTTCTCCTGACCCGGACACATCATTCACACTGGACTGCTCAGGGAAAGGGAATGACATGTCTGCAAAATCATCAGATACACCGCGTCTCCCGTCCATGCAGAAGCCTGTCTCTCTCACTCACACACGCTGTCCCCTCCCCTCCCCCTTCTCCTTCAGCTCTGTACAAGAGGAGGGGAGGAGGAACACACGCTGATTTCAGGTCAGGGTAAACATTTCTATGCATTGTAGCTGGACAGGGAGAAGGGGGAGAGAGTGGCTGGGACTGATAAGGGGGAAACAAAAAGTATGTACACTTGGTGGAATGATTGGGGGGCTTAGGAGGATGTGTAAATACCCCCCATGGTATGAGAAAGGACATATGCCAGAAGTCTGTGTGGGATTCATTGGAAACCTGTTAGCCCCTTCTTCCCTTTCCAGAACTAGCCCCCCTCTGCCCCCAGCACCCTTCCAACAACCCCCCCCCCTTCCAGCACTATCCCCTCTGCCCCCAGCACCCTTCCAACAACCCCCCCCCTTCCAGCACTATCCCCTCTGCCCCCAGCACCCTTCCAACAACCCCCCCCTTCCAGCACTAGCCCCCCTCTGCCCCCAGCACCCTTCCAACAACCCCCCCCTTCCAGCACTAGCCCCCCTCTGCCCCCAGCACCCTTCCAACAACCCCCCCCCCTTCCAGCACTAGCCCCCCTCTGCCCCCAGCACCCTTCCAACAACCCCCCCCTTCCAGCACTATCCCCTCTGCCCCCAGCACCCTTCCAACAACCCCCCCCCTTCCAGCACTAGCCCCCCTCTGCCCCCAGCACCCTTCCAACAACCCCCCCCTTCCAGCACTAGCCCCCCTCTGCCCCCAGCACCCTTCCAACAACCCCCCCCCCCCTTCCAGCACTATCCCCTCTGCCCCCAGCACCCTTCCAACAACCACCCCCTTCCAGCACTAGCCCCCCTCTGCCCCCAGCACCCTTCCAACAACCCCCCCTTCCAGCACTAGCCCCCCTCTGCCCCCAGCACCCTTCCAGCAACCCCCCCCTTCCAGCACTAGCCCCCCTCTGCCCCCAGCACCCTTCCAACAACCCCCCCCTTCCAGCACTAGCCCCCCTCTGCCCCCAGCACCCTTCCAACAACCCCCCCCTTCCAGCACTAGCCCCCCTCTGCCCCCAGCACCCTTCCAACAACCCCCCCCCTTCCAGCACTAGCCCCCCTCTGCCCCCAGCACCCTTCCAACAACCCCCCCTTCCAGCACTAGCCCCCCTCTGCCCCCAGCACATTTCCAACAACCCCCCCCTTCCAGC
Source organism: Rana kukunoris (assembly GCA_029574335.1). Taxonomy (NCBI): domain Eukaryota; kingdom Metazoa; phylum Chordata; class Amphibia; order Anura; family Ranidae; genus Rana; species Rana kukunoris. The sequence continues at coordinate 65,393,271 of CM056049.1, forward strand.
ACTAGCCCCCCTCTGCCCCCAGCACATTTCCAACAACCCCCCCCTTCCATACATCCATCCATTCATCAAATCATTTTCGCTCTTATCAGTCTGACCTACATCCATCCATCCATCCATCAAATCCCTTTCACACGTATAAAACTGTCCTATATCCATTCATCCATTCATCAAATCCCTTTCACACGTATAAAACTGTCCTATATCCATTCATCCATTCATCAAATCCCTTTCACACGTATAAAACTGTCCTATATCCATTCATCCATTCATCAAATCCCTTTCACACGTATAAAACTGTCCTATATCCATTCATCCATTCATCAAATCCCTTTCACACGTATAAAACTGTCCTATATCCATCCATTCATCAAATCCCTCTCTCAGCTCAGTCTGACCTACATCCACACGTGCAAAAGTAATTTAATGAACGGATAGATGGACGTAGGTCAGACTGAGGTGAGAGAGAGATTTGATGAATGGATGGATGTAGATCAGACTGATAAAAGTGAAAGAGATTTGGTGAATGGATGGATGGATATGAGACAGTCTGATGCGTGCGAAAGGGATTTGATGAATGGATGGATGGATGGATAGAGGATACTGATACGTGTGAAAGGGATTTGATGAATGGATGGATAAATGTAGGACAAACTGATAACAGCTAAAATGATTTGATGAATGGACCGATGGATAGAGGAGAGTTTGATACGTGTGAAAGGGATTTGGTGAATGGATAGATGGATGTAGGTCTGAATGATAAGAGCGAAAGGGACTGGATGAATGGATGGATATTAGGACAGTCTGATACGTGTGAAAGGATTTGATGAACGGATCTGACTGTCCTATATCCATCCATCCATTCATAAATTCACTTTCACTGTTATCAGTCTGATCTACATACATCAAATGCCTTTCACACGTATCAAAGACTCCTCTATCCATCCATCCATTCATCAAATCCCTTTCGCTCTTATCAGTCTGACCTACATCAATCCATCCATTCATCAAATTTCTCTCTCACTTCAGTCTGACCTTCATCGATCCATTCATCAAATCCCTCTCTCAGCTCAGTATGATCTACATCCACACCTGCGAAAGTGATTTGATGAACGGATTGATGGACATAGGTCAGACTGATAAAAGGGAAAGGGATTTGATGAATGGATGGATGGATGTAGGTCAGACTGATAACAGCGAAATAGATTTGTTGAATGGACGGATGGATATAGGACAGTCTGATACGTGCGAAAGTGATTTGATGAACGGATCAGACTGTCCAATATCCATCCATCTATTCATCAAATCCCTTTCGCTCTTATCACTCTGACCTACATCAATCCATCCATTCATCAAATCCCTTTCGCTCTTATCACTCTGACCTACATCAATCCATCCATTCATCAAATCCCTTTCGCATGTATCAGAATGTCCTATATCCATCCATCCATTCATCAAATCCCTCTCTCAGCTCAGTCTGACCTACATCCACACGTGCGATAGTGATTTGATGAACGGATGGATGGATATAGGACAGTCTTATGCGTGCGAAAGAGATTTGATGAATGGATTGATGGATAGAGGACAGTTTAATACATGTGAAAGTGATTTGATGAATGTAGGACAAAATCATAACAGCCAAAGTGATTTGATGAATGGATGGATAAATAGAGGAGAGTTTAATACGCGCTAAAGGGATTTGATGGATGGATGGATGGAGGTCACAATGATTATAGCTAAAGGGAATGTAGGTCAGACTGATACGAGCTAAATAGATTTGATGAATGGATGGATGAATATAGGACATTCTGATACGTGCAAACGGGATTTGATGAACGGATCAGACTGTCCTATATCCATCCATCCATTCATCAATTCACTTTCACTGTTATCAGTCTGACCTACATCCATTCCTCAAATCCCTTTTGCATGTATCAAACTGTCCTCTATCCATCCATCCATTCATCAAATCAATTTCGCACGTTTGGATGTAGGTCAGACTGAGCTGAGAGAGGGATGGGATGAACGGATGGATGGATGGATCTAGGTCACACTGAGCTGAGAGAGGGATGGGATGAACGGATGGATGGATGGATGGATCTAGGTCACACTGAGCTGAGAGAGGGATGGGATGGATGGATGGATGGATCTAGGTCACACTGAGCTGAGAGAGGGATGGGATGAACGGATGGATGGATGGATGGATCTAGGTCACACTGAGCTGAGAGAGGGATGGGATGGATGGATGGATGGATCTAGGTCACACTGAGCTGAGAGAGGGATGGGATGAACGGATGGATCTAGGTCACACTGAGCTGAGAGAGGGATGGGATGAACGGATGGATGGATGGATGGATGTAGGTCACGCTGAGAGAGGGATGGGATGAACGGATGGATGGATCTAGGTCACACTGAGCTGAGAGAGGGATGGGATAAATGGATGGATGGATGGATTTAGGTCACACTGAGCTGAAAGAGGGATGGGATGAACGGATGGATGGATGGATTTAGGTCACACTGAGCTGAAAGAGGGATGGGATGAACGGATCTAGGTCTTATTGAGGTGAGAGAGGGATGGGATGGGATTAGGAGGCAGGGCCAGTGCTAGGCAATTTGGCGCCCTAGGCAAGACCAGCTGTGTGCGCCCCCCCAAATAAAGAAGAATGTCCCTCCTTGGTGTCACTGAAATAAAAAAGTCCCTACAACCCACCCCTGTCATCTCCATCCTCCCTGTCATCTCCATCCTCCCTGTCATCTCCCTTCAACCCACCCCTGTCATCTCCATCCTCCCTGTCATCTCCCTACAACCCACCCCTGTCATCTCCATCCTCCCTGTCATCTCCCTTCAACCCACCCCTGTCATCTCCATCCTCCGTCATCTCCCTTCAACCCACCCCTGTCATCTCCATCCCCCCTGTCATCTCCCTACAACCCACCCCTGTCATCTCCATCCTCCCTGTCATCTCCATCCTCCCTGTCATCTCCCTACAACCCACCCCTGTCATCTCCATCCTCCCTGTCATCTCCCTACAACCCACCCCTGTCATCTCCATCCTCCCTGTCATCTCCCTACAACCCACCCCTGTCATCTCCATCCTCCCTGTCATCTCCCTACAACCCACCCCTGTCATCTCCATCCTCCCTGTCATCTCCCTACAACACACCCCTGTCATCTCTATGCTCCCTGTCATCTCCATCCTCCCTGTCACTTCCCTACCACCCACCCCTGTCATCTCCATCCTCCCTGTCATCTCCCTACAACCCACCCCTGTCATCTCTATCCTCCCTGTCATCTCCATCCTCCCTGTCATCTCCATCCTCCCTGTCATCTCCATCCTCCCTGTCATCTCCCTACAACCCACCCCTGTCATCTCCATCCTCCCTGTCATCTCCCTACAACCCACCCCTGTCATCTCCATCCTCCCTGTCATCTCCCTACAACCCACCCCTGTCATCTCCATCCTCCCTGTCATCTCCCTACAACCCACCCCTGTCATCTCCATCCTCCCTGTCATCTCCCTACAACCCACCCCTGTCATCTCCATCCTCCCTGTCATCTCCCTACAACCCACCCCTGTCATCTCCCTACAACCCACCCCTGTCATCTCTATCCTCCCTGTCATCTTCATCCTCCCTGTCATCTCCATCCTCCCTGTCATCTCCCTACAACCCACACCTATCATCTCCATCCTCCCTGTCATCTCAGGGAGGATGGAGATGACAGGGAGGATAGAGATGACAGGGGTGGGTTGTAGGGAGATGAGAGGGAGGATGGAGATGACAGGGAGGATAGAGATGACAGGGGTGGGTTGTAGGGAGATGACAAGGAGGATAGAGATGACAGGGGTGGGTTGTAGGGAGATGACAGGGAGGATGGAGATGACAGGGGTGGGAGGGAGGATAGAGATGACAGGGGTGGGTTGTAGGGAGGATGGAGATGACAGGGGTGGGTTGTAGGGAGATGACAGGGAGGATAGAGATGACAGGGAGGATAGAGATGACAGGGAGGATAGAGATGACAGGGGTGGGTTGTAGGGAGATGACAGGGAGGATGGAGATGACAGGGGTGGGTTGTAGGGAGATGACAGGGAGGATGGAGATGACAGGGGTGGGTTGTAGGGATATGACAGGGAGGATGGAGATGACAGGGGTGGGTTGTAGTGAGATGACAGGGAGGATGGAGATGACAGGGGTGGGAGGGAGGATAGAGATGACAGGGAGGATGGAGATGACAGGGGTGGGTTGTAGGGAGATGACAGGGAGGATGGAGATGACAGGGGTGGGAGGGAGGATAGAGATGACAGGGAGGATGGAGATGACAGGGAGGATGGAGATGACAGGGGTGGGTTGTAGGGAGATGACAGGGAGGATAGAGATGACAGGGAGGATGGAGATGACAGGGGTGGGTTGTAGGGAGATGACAGGGAGGATGGAGATGACAGGGGTGGGTTGTAGGGAGATGACAGGGAGGATGGAGATGACAGGGAGGATGGAGATGACAGGGAGGATGGAGATGACAGGGGTGGGTTGTAGGGAGATGACAGGGAGGATGGAGATGACATGGGTGGGTTGTAGGGAGATGACAGGGAGGATGGAGATGACAGGGGTGGGTTGTAGGGAGATGACAGGGAGGATGGAGATGACAGGGGTGGGTTGTAGTGAGATGACAGGGAGGATGGAGATGACAGGGGTGGGAGGGAGGATAGAGATGACAGGATAGAGATGACAGGGAGGATGGAGATGACAGGGGTGGGAGGGAGGATAGAGATGACAGGGAGGATGGAGATGACAGGGAGGATGGAGATGACAGGGGTGGGTTGTAGGGAGATGACAGGGAGGATGGAGATGACAGGGGTGGGTTGTAGGGAGATGACAGGGAGGATGGAGATGACAGGGGTGGGTTGTAGGGAGATGACAGGGAGGATGGAGATGACAGGGAGGATGGAGATGACAGGGGTGGGTTGTAGGGAGATGACAGGGAGGATGGAGATGACAGGGGTGGGAGGGAGGATAGAGATGACAGGGAGGATGGAGATGACAGGGGTGGGTTGTAGGGAGATGACAGGGAGGATGGAGATGACAGGGGTGGGTTGTAGGGAGATGACAGGGAGGATGGAGATGACAGGGGTGGGAGGGAGGATAGAGATGACAGGGAGGATGGAGATGACAGGGGTGGGTTGTAGGGAGATGACAGGGAGGATGGAGATGACAGGGGTGGGAGGGAGGATAGAGATGACAGGGAGGATGGAGATGACAGGGGTGGGTTGTAGGGAGATGACAGGGAGGATGGAGATGACATGGGTGGGTTGTAGGGAGATGACAGGGAGGATGGAGATGACAGGGGTGGGTTGTAGGGAGATGACAGGGAGGATGGAGATGACAGGGGTGGGTTGTAGTGAGATGACAGGGAGGATGGAGATGACAGGGGTGGGAGGGAGGATAGAGATGACAGGATAGAGATGACAGGGAGGATGGAGATGACAGGGAGGATGGAGATGACAGGGGTGGGAGGGAGGATAGAGATGACAGGGAGGATGGAGATGACAGGGAGGATGGAGATGACAGGGGTGGGTTGTAGGGAGATGACAGGGAGGATGGAGATGACAGGGGTGGGTTGTAGGGAGATGACAGGGAGGATGGAGATGACAGGGGTGGGTTGTAGTGAGATGACAGGGAGGATGGAGATGACAGGGGTGGGAGGGAGGATAGAGATGACAGGATAGAGATGACAGGGAGGATGGAGATGACAGGGAGGATGGAGATGACAGGGGTGGGAGGGAGGATAGAGATGACAGGGAGGATGGAGATGACAGGGAGGATGGAGATGACAGGGGTGGGTTGTAGGGAGATGACAGGGAGGATGGAGATGACAGGGGTGGGAGGGAGGATAGAGATGACAGGGAGGATGGAGATGACAGGGAGGATGGAGATGACAGGGGTGGGTTGTAGGGAGATGACAGGGAGGATGGAGATGACAGGGGTGGGAGGGAGGATAGAGATGACAGGGAGGATGGAGATGACAGGGAGGATGGAGATGACAGGGGTGGGTTGTAGGGAGATGACAGGGAGGATGGAGATGACAGGGGTGGGTTGTAGGGAGATGACAGGGAGGATGGAGATGACAGGGGTGGGTTGTAGGGAGATGACAGGGAGGATGGAGATGACAGGGAGGATGGAGATGACAGGGGTGGGTTGTAGGGAGATGACAGGGAGGATGGAGATGACAGGGGTGGGAGGGAGGATAGAGATGACAGGGAGGATGGAGATGACAGGGGTGGGTTGTAGGGAGATGACAGGGAGGATGGAGATGACAGGGGTGGGTTGTAGGGAGATGACAGGGAGGATGGAGATGACAGGGGTGGGTTGTAGTGAGATGACAGGGAGGATGGAGATGACAGGGGTGGGAGGGAGGATAGAGATGACAGGATAGAGATGACAGGGAGGATGGAGATGACAGGGAGGATGGAGATGACAGGGGTGGGAGGGAGGATAGAGATGACAGGGAGGATGGAGATGACAGGGAGGATGGAGATGACAGGGGTGGGTTGTAGGGAGATGACAGGGAGGATGGAGATGACAGGGGTGGGTTGTAGGGAGATGACAGGGAGGATGGAGATGACAGGGGTGGGTTGTAGTGAGATGACAGGGAGGATGGAGATGACAGGGGTGGGAGGGAGGATAGAGATGACAGGATAGAGATGACAGGGAGGATGGAGATGACAGGGAGGATGGAGATGACAGGGGTGGGAGGGAGGATAGAGATGACAGGGAGGATGGAGATGACAGGGAGGATGGAGATGACAGGGGTGGGTTGTAGGGAGATGACAGGGAGGATGGAGATGACAGGGGTGGGAGGGAGGATAGAGATGACAGGGAGGATGGAGATGACAGGGAGGATGGAGATGACAGGGGTGGGTTGTAGGGAGATGACAGGGAGGATAGAGATGAGATGACAGGGGTGGGTTGTAGGAGATGGGGAGATGAGATGACAGGGGTGGGTTGTAGGGAGATGACAGGGAGGATGACAGAGATGAGATGACAGGGGTGGGTTGTAGGGAGATGACAGGGAGGATGGAGATGACAGGGAGGATGGAGATGACAGGGAGGATGGAGATGACAGGGGTGGGTGACAGGGGTGTTGTAGGGAGATGACAGGGAGGATGGAGATGACATGGGTGGGTTGTAGGGAGATGACAGGGAGGATGGAGATGACAGGGGTGGGTTGTAGGGAGATGACAGGGAGGATGGAGATGACAGGGGTGGGTTGTAGTGAGATGACAGGGAGGATGGAGATGACAGGGGTGGGAGGGAGGATAGAGATGACAGGATAGAGATGACAGGGAGGATGGAGATGACAGGGAGGATGGAGATGACAGGGGTGGGAGGGAGGATAGAGATGACAGGGAGGATGGAGATGACAGGGAGGATGGAGATGACAGGGGTGGGTTGTAGGGAGATGACAGGGAGGATGGAGATGACAGGGGTGGGTTGTAGGGAGATGACAGGGAGGATGGAGATGACAGGGGTGGGTTGTAGTGAGATGACAGGGAGGATGGAGATGACAGGGGTGGGAGGGAGGATAGAGATGACAGGATAGAGATGACAGGGAGGATGGAGATGACAGGGAGGATGGAGATGACAGGGGTGGGAGGGAGGATAGAGATGACAGGGAGGATGGAGATGACAGGGAGGATGGAGATGACAGGGGTGGGTTGTAGGGAGATGACAGGGAGGATGGAGATGACAGGGGTGGGTTGTAGGGAGATGACAGGGAGGATGGAGATGACAGGGGTGGGTTGTAGGGAGATGACAGGGAGGATGGAGATGACAGGGAGGATGGAGATGACAGGGGTGGGTTGTAGGGAGATGACAGGGAGGATGGAGATGACAGGGGTGGGAGGGAGGATAGAGATGACAGGGAGGATGGAGATGACAGGGGTGGGTTGTAGGGAGATGACAGGGAGGATGGAGATGACAGGGGTGGGTTGTAGGGAGATGACAGGGAGGATGGAGATGACAGGGGTGGGAGGGAGGATAGAGATGACAGGGAGGATGGAGATGACAGGGGTGGGTTGTAGGGAGATGACAGGGAGGATGGAGATGACAGGGGTGGGAGGGAGGATAGAGATGACAGGGAGGATGGAGATGACAGGGGTGGGTTGTAGGGAGATGACAGGGAGGATGGAGATGACATGGGTGGGTTGTAGGGAGATGACAGGGAGGATGGAGATGACAGGGGTGGGTTGTAGGGAGATGACAGGGAGGATGGAGATGACAGGGGTGGGTTGTAGTGAGATGACAGGGAGGATGGAGATGACAGGGGTGGGAGGGAGGATAGAGATGACAGGATAGAGATGACAGGGAGGATGGAGATGACAGGGAGGATGGAGATGACAGGGGTGGGAGGGAGGATAGAGATGACAGGGAGGATGGAGATGACAGGGGTGGGTTGTAGGGAGATGACAGGGAGGATGGAGATGACAGGGGTGGGAGGGAGGATAGAGATGACAGGGAGGATGGAGATGACAGGGGTGGGTTGTAGGGAGATGACAGGGAGGATGGAGATGACATGGGTGGGTTGTAGGGAGATGACAGGGAGGATGGAGATGACAGGGGTGGGTTGTAGGGAGATGACAGGGAGGATGGAGATGACAGGGGTGGGTTGTAGTGAGATGACAGGGAGGATGGAGATGACAGGGGTGGGAGGGAGGATAGAGATGACAGGATAGAGATGACAGGGAGGATGGAGATGACAGGGAGGATGGAGATGACAGGGGTGGGAGGGAGGATAGAGATGACAGGGAGGATGGAGATGACAGGGAGGATGGAGATGACAGGGGTGGGTTGTAGGGAGATGACAGGGAGGATGGAGATGACAGGGGTGGGTTGTAGGGAGATGACAGGGAGGATGGAGATGACAGGGGTGGGTTGTAGTGAGATGACAGGGAGGATGGAGATGACAGGGGTGGGAGGGAGGATAGAGATGACAGGATAGAGATGACAGGGAGGATGGAGATGACAGGGAGGATGGAGATGACAGGGGTGGGAGGGAGGATAGAGATGACAGGGAGGATGGAGATGACAGGGAGGATGGAGATGACAGGGGTGGGTTGTAGGGAGATGACAGGGAGGATGGAGATGACAGGGGTGGGAGGGAGGATAGAGATGACAGGGAGGATGGAGATGACAGGGAGGATGGAGATGACAGGGGTGGGTTGTAGGGAGATGACAGGGAGGATGGAGATGACAGGGGTGGGAGGGAGGATAGAGATGACAGGGAGGATGGAGATGACAGGGAGGATGGAGATGACAGGGGTGGGTTGTAGGGAGATGACAGGGAGGATGGAGATGACAGGGGTGGGTTGTAGGGAGATGACAGGGAGGATGGAGATGACAGGGGTGGGTTGTAGGGAGATGACAGGGAGGATGGAGATGACAGGGGTGGGTTGTAGGATGGAGATGAGATGACAGGGGGATGGGTGACAGGGGTGTTGTAGGGAGATGACAGGGAGGATGGAGATGACAGGGGTGGGAGGGAGGATAGAGATGACAGGGAGGATGGAGATGACAGGGGTGGGTTGTAGGGAGATGACAGGGAGGATGGAGATGACAGGGGTGGGTTGTAGGGAGATGACAGGGAGGATGGAGATGACAGGGGTGGGTTGTAGTGAGATGACAGGGAGGATGGAGATGACAGGGGTGGGAGGGAGGATAGAGATGACAGGATAGAGATGACAGGGAGGATGGAGATGACAGGGAGGATGGAGATGACAGGGGTGGGAGGGAGGATAGAGATGACAGGGAGGATGGAGATGACAGGGAGGATGGAGATGACAGGGGTGGGTTGTAGGGAGATGACAGGGAGGATGGAGATGACAGGGGTGGGTTGTAGGGAGATGACAGGGAGGATGGAGATGACAGGGGTGGGTTGTAGTGAGATGACAGGGAGGATGGAGATGACAGGGGTGGGAGGGAGGATAGAGATGACAGGATAGAGATGACAGGGAGGATGGAGATGACAGGGAGGATGGAGATGACAGGGGTGGGAGGGAGGATAGAGATGACAGGGAGGATGGAGATGACAGGGAGGATGGAGATGACAGGGGTGGGTTGTAGGGAGATGACAGGGAGGATGGAGATGACAGGGGTGGGAGGGAGGATAGAGATGACAGGGAGGATGGAGATGACAGGGAGGATGGAGATGACAGGGGTGGGTTGTAGGGAGATGACAGGGAGGATGGAGATGACAGGGGTGGGAGGGAGGATAGAGATGACAGGGAGGATGGAGATGACAGGGAGGATGGAGATGACAGGGGTGGGTTGTAGGGAGATGACAGGGAGGATGGAGATGACAGGGGTGGGTTGTAGGGAGATGACAGGGAGGATGGAGATGACAGGGGTGGGTTGTAGGGAGATGACAGGGAGGATGGAGATGACAGGGAGGATGGAGATGACAGGGGTGGGTTGTAGGGAGATGACAGGGAGGATGGAGATGACAGGGGTGGGAGGGAGGATAGAGATGACAGGGAGGATGGAGATGACAGGGGTGGGTTGTAGGGAGATGACAGGGAGGATGGAGATGACAGGGGTGGGTTGTAGGGAGATGACAGGGAGGATGGAGATGACAGGGGTGGGAGGGAGGATAGAGATGACAGGGAGGATGGAGATGACAGGGGTGGGTTGTAGGGAGATGACAGGGAGGATGGAGATGACAGGGGTGGGAGGGAGGATAGAGATGACAGGGAGGATGGAGATGACAGGGGTGGGTTGTAGGGAGATGACAGGGAGGATGGAGATGACAGGGGTGGGAGGGAGGATAGAGATGACAGGGAGGATGGAGATGACAGGGGTGGGTTGTAGGGAGATGACAGGGAGGATGGAGATGACAGGGGTGTGATAAAATGTATGACAGGCTTTAGAAGTACTGGTAGGGTGGTGGGATGCCAGGAACAGGGGGGTGACGAGTAGCATGATGATGACAGGGGACAGGAGGTCTGTGTGTGAGGTCACAGCAGGGATGTTCGGGGCACCCTCGATCAGGCAGTGACGTCACATGATGCTGTCAGTGTCGGGCAGCGAACTGTCATTCACAGTACCTCTCCGATGATCGCAGGCAGGTCTTCCAGACTTCCACACTACGGGCGGCCGTTCATCCGAGAGAGGGGGGTCAAGGAGCTGCTCAGCGGCGGCGGCAGTCATTATCCGCGCTCTGAACATGGTAGGAGATCCGCAGAGCGCGGGAAGAGGCGGCGGAGGGGGAGCACATGGATCCACCCACTGACTGGATCGAGGATTTGTTCAAGCTCCCAGCGCCTCCTTTCCCTCCACAGGGCTGCGCAGCGGTAAGGACTACTACTGTCAGTGTCACCAGTGGCTTTGGCTGCGCCTTAGGCAGCAGTGCGCTCTAAGCGGCTGCCTAATTCGCCTAGTGGTAGCCCTGTTAGGAGGCACATACATTATTGCATAGGGAGAAAAACTAGCAACATAAATTTAAATATAAGTTTTATATTGCAATGATATTGTATATGATGATTAAACAGAGTGAAAGATTTTAGCTTTTCTTTTGGCTTTTCTGCAACGTTTGTCCTCCTTCATCTGCTGCTTGGAAACTCAGTGTCTTTAGTGAAGTTTTCGTCTTAGCCAGGGGGGCGGGATCCAGACAGGGGAGAGCTTGCCTGAAAGCAAACTTTCAGATAGTGAGGAGGTGCTGGGGTGTTAGACACACCCACGATATCACAGCTCCTTGCAGTCTACACAGACGTACACAGCGTTCTCACGCAGAGCTGTAGTCTAATCAGAGGGAGCGAGCACGTTACTGACCACACGGAGAGGTTATCACTCTGTGAACATTTTCTTATCTACACAACCAGGAAGTGGGGAGAAATGACAAGACAGAACTCTAATTCAGAGGAAAAACGAACAAGCAGGAAATGAAAACAGCACTGCAATAAGGTAAAGGGAGTTATATAGCTGATAAAAAATTTTCCTTTAGTGACCCTTTAAGTATAAGCCGAGGGGGGCATGATAAACTTGGCTTATACTCGAGTATATACGGTATGTGTGGATGATTTAATTGGTTTCTTCTGAATTTTTGAAAATATTGCAACGATCGCCATTTTATTCTCTGGGGTCTCTGCTAAAAAAATATATATAATGTTTGGCTGTTATAAGTAACTTTCTAGCAAAAAGTACAAATTTAAACTTGCAAACAAAAAGTTACAGAAATGACCTCCTTAGAAAGTGGTTATATATATATTCAAGATTTTTTGTAATGAATTTGACTTGTTTCAGCCTAAGGAAGGGCGCTAATATGTCTAGCCAGAAACTGTAGCAGTTATGGAACTTGCTTAATTATTTTTTTTGTTATTATAGTTATTTAAATAAATCTGTGCAGCAATCCTGGACTATTTCTTCTATATAAAACGGCTGTGGGAGTAAAAAAATGTATTGCATGAATTACAACTGAAAAAGCACCCTCTTCCCTATTAAAGTTTTGTACTTTGAAGAAAGCAAGAAGATAAGACTACCTGGAGGCCAGGAACCTAGAATGATATGAGTGGCATAAATCTTTGTGTGTATTTTATGGAGGTTTAATGTTTTCTGTTGGGAGAAGGGTGACAATTTTACAAAGCAAAGGAAAAGTTGGATTTTAGTTCTGTAGTGAACTTATTGACTTACTGGTCTTCAAACAGAGAAATAGTGCATGGATCTTCGCCAGTCTCTGGGCCCTCGCATGGTTTGCCTCCATTCCTGGGAACAGGATTGTTACATTGCCTGGTTCTTCTTCTAACTCGTGAAGCATCACATGCACTCCATGATGACCAGCAGTTCCATGAACCGTCGGCTGCAACTGTAGGAATTAAAAGATAAGAATTAATCACTAAAGGTCAGTATCACAGGTTTAATGCATCTTATCTCACAAATGATCCAACTTAAGGGGTCATCTCAACAAACCACAAATGAATAATAATAAAAAATGATCGCGCACTGATTGAATAAAGAGGGAGCCAATCAGTGGGGGCTGTTGGATCCGATGTCCGCCGGCCGCCCGCGACTGTTCCCGAAAGAGGTAGAACGGCGATCTGCCTATATAAACAAGGCAGTTCGCCGTTCTGACAGGGGAGAAGATAGAGATCTTGTGTTCCTGCTAAGCAGGAACACAGATCCCTGTCTTCCCCCCGTCAGAGCATTCCTCACACAGTTAGCAAGCATCCCCTAGGGACACATTTAACTCTTTGATCACCCCTTTCCAACAGTGTCATTAGTACAGTGACAGTGAATATTTTTAAACACTGACCACTGTAATAGTGTCACTGGTCCCAAAAAAGCGTCAGTTAGGTGTCCGATTTGTTCGCCGCTATGTCACAGTCCCACTAAAAATCGGTGCTCTCCGACATTACTAATAGAAAATAAAAATAAAATAAAAATATCCCATAGTTTGTAGACATGATAACTTTTGCGCAAACCAATCAAATACACTTATTGGGAATTTTGTTTACCAAAAATATGTAGCAGAATAAATATTAGCCTAAATTGATGAAGAAATTCGATTTTTTTTTTCAAATATTGGATGGGTTTTATAGCAAAAAGTAAACAATATATTTTTTTTCTTCAAAATTTACGCTTTTTTTGTATATATAAAAAAAAAAAAAAAACGCAGAGGGGATCAAATACCACCAAAAGAAAGGAAGGGAAACATCCATTTTATTTGGGTACAGCGTCTCACAACCACGCAATTGTCCGTTAAATGAACGCAGTGCCTTATTGCAAAAAATGGCCTGGTCATTAACCACTTAATGACTGTCTAACGCTGATATCTTCTAGATTGTAAGCTCTTACGAGCAGGGCCCTCTGATCCCTCCTGTTTTGATTTGTATTGTAAATGTACTGTCTTCCCTGATGTAAAGCGCTGAGCAAATTGCTGGCGCTATATAAATCCTGTATAATAATAATAATATACATCGGCAGAAGTCCGAAGCTCCGTGACCGCGCCAGACCAAATCACCGCCGGTGTCCCGCGATCGGGTCACAGGAGCTAAAGAACGGGGAGAGGTGTGTGTAAACACACCTTCCCCGTTCTTCACTGTGGCAATGTCAGTGATCGTCTGTTCCCTGATATAGGGAATGACGATCACTGACATCACACGTCCAGCCCCGCCCCGCAACAGTTAGAAACACATATGAGGTCACACTTAACCCCTTCAGCACCCACTCCTAAACTGCAATTGTCATTTTCACAGTAATCAGTGCCTTTTTATAGCACTTTTCGCTGTGAAAATGACAATGGTCCCAAAAATGTATCAAAATTGTCTGATGTGTTCGCCATAATGTCGCAGTCATGAAAAAAATCGCTGATCGCCGCCATTAGTATTAAAAAAAAAAAAAGATTAATAAAAATGCATTAAAACTATCTCCTATTTTGTAAACGCTATAAATTTTGCGCAAACCAATCAATAAACTCTTATTGCGATTTTTTTACCAAAAATAGGTAGAAGAATACGTATCGGCCTAAACTGAGGAAAAATAATGTTTTTTTATATCTTTCTTGGGGATATTTATTATAGCAAAAAGTTTAAACAATTGCATTTTTTTCAAAAAATAAAAACCGCAGAGGTGATCAAATACCACCAAAAGAAAGCTCTATTTGTGGGGAAAAAAGCATGCCAATTTTGTTTGGGAGCCATGTCGCACGACCGCGCAATTGTCAGTTAAAGTGACGCAGTGGCGAATCGCAAAAACTGGCCAGGCATAATGGTCCGGGTCTTAAGTGGTTAAGGGGGTAAAATCTTCGGGGCTAAAATAGTTAAAGACAGTGGGCCAGATTCAGATACACTTAATATTGTGCTGCGTAATCGAAATACTCTACGCTGCCGTATATCACCAGGCTCTACACCGAATCCTGGTAGATTTTTGCCCATACGCTACGGCGGCGTAGTCTATTTCTCGCCGCGTAATCGAAATACGCGATTGGGGGGCGTGAAGCATTTAAATTTAGCGCGTCCCCGCGGCGATCGAACTGCGCATGCTCCGTTCAGAAATTTCCCGCCGTGCATTGCGCGAAATCACGTTGTTACGTCATTCGTTGTTTGAGTAGCGTCGTTTACGAACATTCCTATTCCCGGACGACTTACGTAAAAAATAATAAAAGACGTCGGAAAACGTAGAAATTCGACGCGGGAACGACGGCCATACTTAACATGGGCTGTCTAATATTAGACCAGCAAAAAGCTGGTATAGTGTTACGTAAAAAAAAGATGACTAAAGGTGCCGTAAGAGATTGCGATTGAAGATCGTAATTTCTGGGATCGCCGGCAAAAGCTCATTAGCATACCCCAACGCGGAAAACGACGGGAAGTCCACCCAGTGGCCGCAATTTTATTGCAGCGTAGATCCGAAGGCGTACGAACACGTAATCCAGTCGAATTGAAGCCCGCAGCCGTCTATTCATGGTTTGAGGTTTTCGACTAGCTAAAAAACGCGCGTAATTTGAAATTACTCCAGTCTAACACCAGTTAGACAGGCGTAATGGCTCTGTGAATCTGGCCCAGTCTGTTTTTTGGATCTAATATTAAAGGGGTTCTAAAGGTACAAGTTTTTTTACCTTCATGCATCCTATGCATGAAGGTAAAAAAACATCTAGCAGCACCGGCCCCCCCCGAGCCCCCGTTGTACTTACCTGACCGTTCGAATCTCCCGGGCGCGTCCACGTCGTCCTCTTCGGTTCCCAGCCTGGCCGTTGATTGGCTAGGCTGGGCGGATTGATAGCAGCGCAGCCATTGGCTAGCGCTGCTGTCAATCAGGGTGGATGACGCGGCGCGCTGGGGGGCGGAGCCGAGTGATACAGTCGGCGGCTATGGCCGCCGCTGTATCACGGGAGCGCGCTCGCAAAAGCTTTCCTCCATGCGAGCGCCCTCGCATGAAGAAGGAAAGCTTTTGCGAGGAGGAGCCCAGACAGCCGTCGAGGGACACCAGAAGACAGGTTTCTGGGCCACTCTGTGCAAAACGAACTGCACAGTGGAGGTAAGTATCACATGTTTGTTATTTTTTTTTTAAAAAATCCCTGACTTTAGTGACCCTTTAAGTTACACACAGACATTGATTGAAACTGTTTGAAATTAATTTGGGACTTTTTTATATTATTTTATTAAAAAAAATTGTGAGTGACTATATTTTACACAGAGCACTTTTTTGATTGAGGCCGGGTTCACGCTGATATGAATTGGATGTGGCGTTCTCCGCATTCAATTCGCAAGACAGGAGACTGTGCTCGGCGTAGCGGATTGCACAGTGGTCCTGTGCATCTTTGGCTCCATTTCAGGTCTGAATTCAGTTAAAAATTCAGGCCTGATTCGTTCCTAAAACGGAGAACACGGAAGCATCAGACCCCTGCTGTGAGGCAGGGCTGGACTGAGACCAAAATGTTGCCCTGGACTTCATCCAGACCGGCCCCCTTTAAGTTTGCAAACAAGCACAAAAACAGTATATAAACTATATGCAATTGTGCAAAAAAACATAAGTAGCATAACACAAGGAGTCATCACGCACCTCTTTTATTATTTCACTTATTCTCCTCTGTATTTTTCTCATCCTTCTCACATCACTGCATGAAGTGGAGGGCGAGCCACGCAGCCATTACTTTGACAGGCTGTGGCTGAAACTTGCGCACTATGCCATCGGCCCACCGGGAAACTCCCTGTAGTCCCAATGGCTAGTACATGCCTGTTGTGAGCCGCATCTACACTAAGTGTGAACTCAGCCTTAGATGTCACTATATATGAAATAGATTTTTAAACATAATTTTTTTTTTTTTTTTACTTATGTATATAGAACTGCAGCACTTTTACAGATATTTATGTAGATTATGCACTAGGATTTTTACATATGGGATCACGTTTCTCACAGCGTTGTCATTTCACAGATATAAATGATAAAATAGCCTTTCATCTCATTAGCTTCTATAGACCATAAATATTGCAGAGTATTTACCACCACCTACTCGAATTGTAATCCGGTGCCTTTTTCTCACAGCTGTCCCCGTATGTACCAGGCTGACAAACACACAGACACTCTGTATCCACTAACACCGTTCTGGCATTATTAGGGCACGGGATACACTTGCATGGATCAAACCTTTCCAGATACTCATTAAAAGCCTTCAGCAGATTGCGACGTTTTGTCACTGCACATGGAAATCCAGCAATTAAATCCACGATGGGCATCAACTGTAAGAATCATTAAAATTTTGGGAATTTACAAATTTGTAAACAAATAGTAACATCTATACAAACGAAACAAATGGAAACATTATTAAATACAATTTGAATAGACATGTGCACTGGCGAAAAATGTGTTTTCATTTTATTTTTATTTTTTTGTTTGTTTCTTTGGGTCATTTGTTATGATCGCAATTCGTAAATTCTAAAATTCATAAATTCTAAAATCCAAAAAAAGAAGGAAAATGAAAAAGAACGAAAATTCGAAATAATAATTAATAAACCAATAATAGCCAACTATTAAATTACAGGTATTGGAATTTCCTTTCAAATATGGCTGTTAGTGAACGAATTTACAAATTTATTACCAAAATATTGAATGCCGCACTAAACAAATGGAACTAATTAATAATAAATAATAATAATAAAACGTTTTTATTTTTTATTATTGTTATTTATTATTAATAATGCATTATGGTCGATTTGTTTAGATACGGCATTCGTTATTTCGGATAATTTGTAACTTCGGATAAATTAGTATACGTTACATTGACTAACAGACAAATTTTAAAGGAAATTGCAATACCCATAGTTAATAGTTTGTTCTTATTTCAGATTTATGAATTTTCGGGATTTCAAATTTCGGATTTACGAATTTCCAAATTCTCACATTTACGAATATTCAGAAAAATTTGCTAAAAATTAGGATGAGAAAAGTGAAAAGGGAAACTGCCGCTCCAGGTGAGTGCACTCAGCGATCAGTGTCCTCTCAGAAGCGTGGGTGCAGGCAATGCATACAGCGAAGACTGGATAAAATTAACGAATTTGTCGAAAGTCGTTAAAAAATGAATTTGGAACAAAATGAATTGCACGTGTGTAAATTTAAATTAAATTGAAAGAAAAGAGTAAACGTACAATACTAATAGTATCTTTGGCCTCACGCACAAGGATGCTTAGCAGCTGCTGTGTGCTGAAGCGTAAGCTCTCTGGTGTTTTCTGGAACTGAATGGAGCTGAATGTGCCGCAAACAGCTTCCTATACAAGGGAATGGCTGTGCACGGCCATGTTTGGGTAAAGGCCGATGGTTTATGCATGTGCACGATGCATGACGCACGTACAGTGCTTCTCTCACTTTCATCTTCAGGGAGAAGTGCTATGTGTGTACATGTGGGAAAGTACTGATGGTCTCTCTGCAGAGGTCTGTCATGCCCTCTGCTCTGTCAGTACCACAACTCTCCAATCAACAGGGAGTATGACATTTTCTGATTTCAATTCTATAGGTATGACTCAAAAGGGAGGTGTTGGGCCTCTGCTGATAGACTACTGCTTCCACACAGAGATAAAGCAACCTTTTCCACAACATTCTGACAGGGGGCAGAATTATTTAAAGAAGACGAACTGTAAGACTTTCACGTCTTTTAAATTGAGACAACAGGACATTACTTACCTATTTTTTAATCTGCCCGGTGTGGTCACGTGACCCAGCAGATCTGATCCCTCTGTGTTACTGAGCAGCTGGTGCAGGGGAGCTGATTCTTGGGCATTCCCCAGGTTTTGTTGTTATCTGTTTTAGCCTTCCAATGCCACTTACTGTGATTGCCAGCTATAGATGAGGGCAGTGGACACATTTTTGTTTCACCTGTGGTGCTTATATTGGTCCAGCAATGCACCAACACCTTTGCAGCCATTGTGCTACATGCTGGGTGTTTGGCGTGCTCCTGTACCTTTAAGGAGGGGTGGCTCCCCTTCAGTCCACCTGCCCTCATCTATCCATTAGAATGCATGTGCCTCCACTGTAGGGAGGCTCATTGTTTAGTGTTAGGTAAGTACACAGATCTTTTTTTTACAGGGCATGCTAGATAGGCAGGAGGAGAGGAGAGAGGGAACCTTTTTTTTTATAAATAATTAGAGTTAGCCTTTACTAACACTTTAAGGTTGCTATATTTTTTCATAGAAGGAACAAAATATAAATCTGCCTTAAATAGGCTTGATGCGAAACTCAATCCTCCATAAAATTACTCTTATGAGCATTCATAAGTTTTAAATTGAACAGTCAAAGTTGTAATTTTATAAATAAGATGATATGTCTAAAAAAAAAAAAAAAAAAAAGGGATCATTATTGCTTGAAAAGTGATTAAAAAAAAAAAATATATATATATATATATATATATATATATATATATATATATATATATATATATATATATATGTAGCGCCCCTGTACTTCCAAGTACGGACGCTATTCAAATTTAGATGGGGATGAGAGACTTATTCAGCTCTCATCCATGTGATTTATGCTAGTTTAGTGCTGTGCTGTGCTGTTGTTTCATTCTGTGTTCCAACGATACCTTTCCATCTTGGAACGACAAGTGGCAGCAGTGGAGGCCAGTGAGAGCACCTTTTTGCAAGCAGCCAAGCAGGAGGTTTTCCCTCGTGGGGCATGCTGGGGGAGGGTACTTCTTGAGGGCGCCATCCTGGCGTCGGGAGTTTGAGGTTGAATCCGGGTGTGGCACTCACATTTAGGGTGTGCGCACATCACGTGCCTCGGCATAATGGCCTTCTAGGCCGGGGAGCACGTGCTACGCAGAGTTCCTGACTCTGGGCCCTCATGGCCGGAGCAACTAAAGCTGCAGAGGGGCCCCAGTGACTTACTGGGTCCCCACTTTATAAGAAGATCCCAAACGAGTTGTGCTGTTTGGTAGGCAGTCAGTCTGAGGAGAGCCCTGAGGCAGGCGATCCAATAGGGCCCAGACAAGCCATCGGGGATCGAGGTGACCGGACACTGGGAGTTTGTTTGTGGCAACCTGTCAGTCGGTCACCTATATCAAGAACTATCTGAAGACAATTCAGACAATTGCTTACTGAGAAGGAATCGCTCCATCAAGTCGCATTCCAGAACAAGGAAATGTGGCAGAGGTACCACTATTTTCATTTGAGCCAAGTCTGTGGCAGAGGCTTGCTTTCCTTCTCAGGGTTCCGAGTGATACCCTGGCTGCCAGTTCTGTGAGAGAGACTGTCCGGGTACACTACACCCACTCCGGCTAGAATGGCGATGTATCAAAAGGGTGTCATTGAAAAAAAAAAGGTGTCATTGAAGCAGGACTGCTTCTGCATAACTGAGGCCTGAATCTGCAACTTCTTCTTTCACCACTTTTCCTGTATTCACCTGAAGTTACCTGTTGCCGTGTTGGCGCAGGAATAAAAGCACAGAAAACGACATCTTGCTGTTTGGACATTCTCTTACTGCTCACATCATCTACTTTCATCATACCCCTAGACATGCTACAAAGGTAACATGCCGATCCCAAATCTAACCAGCGGCTCCTGCGGGGGGAGCGCTACATATATATATACAGGGATGTATTCTGGCCTAGGCCGACAAGGCCCAGGCCTAGGGCGGCACTTTGCGGGGGGCGGCAGAGGGCCAATCACAAGACTCTGGGGGGGCATCATGGGAAATAGGGCCCCAGTGTGTCCATAGACACTAAGCTACAGCCCCCAGCATGCAAGCACTCTGCTGGAGGGAGGGGGTGTTAGAAGAGGCGCAAAAGAGAATACTGTGCTTGAGAAACCAGAGAGGGAGCCACACTGTACCCCGCACCACCAGAGAGCCGCGCTGTACCCCACGCCGTGCTGTACCCTGCGCCACCAGAGAGCCGTGCTGTACCCCGCGCCACCAGAGAGGGAGCCACACTGTACCCGTGCCACCAGAGAGAGAGCCACGCTGTACCCGCGCTACCAGAGAGGGAGCCACGCTGTACCCGCGCCACCAGAGAGGGAGCCACGCTGTACCCGCGCCACCAGAGAGGGAGCCACGCTGTACCCGTGCCACCAGAGAGGGAGCCACTCTGTACCCGCGCCACCAGAGAGGAAGCCACGCTGTACCCGCGCCACCAGAGAGGTAGCCACGCTGTTACCCAGGGCTTGGCAAATCCTGGTTGCCATGGCGACTAGAAATAGCGTCCTGGCGAGTGGGGTCTTGGCCAGGAAGGTAGACATGGGCAAAAAAAAAATTGTTCCATAGGAGCAGCGTTCTGAGGACTAGGCCGAAGCTGCGGCCTCGTCTAAAACATCCTGTCCACAGCTCGCGGTGATCCTGGAAAAAGGCCGCGAGTGGCATCTGTCCTCTGTCCGTCTCCCACAGCATCCCTCTGTCCGTCTCCCACAGCGTCCCTCTGTCCGTCTTCCATGGCGTCCCTCTGTCCGTCTCCCACGGCGTCCCTCTGTCCGTCTCCCACGGCGACCCTCTGTCCGTCACCCACGGCGTCCAAAGAAAAAAAGATAGATACAGATAGAAAGAAGGGAAGAAAGGAAGATAAAGAAAGATAAAAGATAGAAAGAAATAAGGGGAGGAAGGAAGATAGATAGATATAGATAGATAAAAAGGAAGGAGGGAAGGAAGATAAAGAAAGAAAGAAAGGTAGATACAGATAGAAAGAAAGAAGGGAAGGAAGATAGATAAATAGATATAGATAGATAGAAAGGAAGGAAGATGGATAAAGAAAGAATGGATAATATAGATAGAAAGAAAGAAAGAAAGAAGGGAAGGAAGATAGATAAATAGATAGATAGATAGATAGATAGATAGATAGATAGATAGATAGATAGATAGATAGATAGATAGATAGATAGATAGATAGATAGATAGAGAAAGAAAGATAGATAAAGATAGAAAGCAAGAAGGGAAGATAGATAAAGATAGATAGAAATAAAGAAGGGAAGGAAGATGGATAAATAAATAAAGATATATAAATATAGAAAGAAGGGAAGGAAGATAGATAGATAGATAGATAGATAGATAGATAGATAGATAGATAGATAGATAGATAGATAGATAGGAAGATATATAAAGAAAGAAAGAAAGAAAGATAGATAAAGATAGAAAGAAAGAAGGAAAGGAAGGAAGATAGATAGATAGATAGATAGATAGATAGATGGATAGATAGATATAGATAGACAGGAAGGAAGATGGATAAAGAAAGAATGAATAATATAGAAAGAAAGAAGGGAAGGAAGATAGATAGATAGATAGATAGATAGATAGATAGATAGATAGATAGATAGAGATATAAATCAAGAAGGGAAGATAGATAGATAGATAGATAGATAGATAGATAGATAGATGGATAGATAGAGAAAGGAATATAAAGATAGAAAGAAAGAAGGGAAGGAAGGAAGATAGATAAAGATAGAAAAAAGAAGAGAAGGAAGGAAGATAGGTAGATAGATCTAGATAGATAGATAAAAATAGATAGATAGATAGATAGATAGATAGATATATAGATAGATAGATAGATAGAAAGGAAGGAAGATAGATAAAGATAGAAAGAAAGAAGATAGATAGATAGAGAGTGGCAGTGCATCTATAGAGGGCGCCGGAGCGCCGCTCCCTCTGGCTCAGCCGCCCCCTCTGGCTCAGCCGCGACAATGGGCACATTGGCATCAATGGGCACACTGGCATCAATGGGCACACTGGCATCAATGGGCACAGTGGCGACAATGGGAACAGTGGCAACAATTAAAGGGCACAGTGGCATCAATTGGCACAGTGGCGACAATTAAAGGGCACAGTGGCTGCGTTTGATGTCATGGCACAGTGGCTGCGTTTGATGGCATGGCACAGTGGTGACAATTGATGGCACTGTGGCTGTGTTTGATGGCATGGCACAGTGGTGACAATTGGTGGCACAGTGGCTGTGTTTGATGGCATGGCACATCGGCTGCGTTTGATGGCATTGCACAGTGGTGACAATTGATGGCACAGTGGCTGCATTTGATGGCATGGCACAGTGGCTGCGTTTGATGGCATGGCACAGTGATGACAATTGATGGCCCAGTAGCAGCATTTGATGGGCCCAGTGGCTGCATTAGATGGGCACAGTGAGGTTTGATAGCCGCCGGGGGCCGTTCGTGGGCCGCGAGGGTCGTTCGCGGGCCGCAACCGGCCCGCGGGCCGCCGCGGCCCACCGAGCATTTGCCCGGTATGCCCTATGGCCAGTCCGGGCCTGACCCTGCCTGTTAGGGACAGTACTAATGTTAGAGAAAGATTCCAGCATTGGGTTGCAATTCTTCTCAGCACCTTCCCGAGTCCTCAACAGACACTGTAAATGTCCAGCTGGAAACGCTGCTTTCACATTACTGGAATCTCCTATTAATCTTCATTCAATAGAACACCTTTGGGATGTGGTGGAATGGGAAATTTGCATCATGGATGTGCAGTCAACAAATCTACAGCAACTGGGTGATGCTATCATGTCAATAAGGACCAAAATCTCTGAGGAATGTTCCAAAACCGAAAATTTGTGGTGAGTGGTACCTTGAAGCATGAATACTGCACAAACATTTATCAATATTTTTTTCACTGTTAAGAAATTTGAAAGTAAACAGATGGCACATAGCTACAGTAGAAGCCCCTCTGACTCTCACCTCAAAATCCACTACAACTGGGTTGTCGACTACAGATGCTTTCCACTCATCATAGCCATGATTGTCAGGGTTGGGACCGTCTTTCTCATAACCCAGCTTAGCTGAAAATTTAGCTGTGCCGCCTTTGACAAAGGAGATCGATTTCTCGGATGACTCCAGAACTGATCCTAAAAATGGTGAAAAGATTTGCAGTGTAATTTAACAGGTTTATAATATTAGAAAAATACATATACAGTGGAACCTCGTATTGCATCATAAGAGGGACCTTAAATCGTCCTCTGATGAAGTTTGAATGCTTATGCAACTCTTCAGCAGCAGTCCCTGGGGGCAATATTGAAGCTTTATGCAATGCTAAGAGAGATGACCTACAGAGAAAGCCCCCCCTTTCCCCTTGACCAGGCTTGAGAACAAGCTCTGAGGCGCCGTACACACGGCCGAGGTTCTCGCTGAAAATCAGCGAGAACCTCGCTGGAATGCACATTCCAGCGAGTACCTCGGCCGTGTGTACGGTCTCAGCGAGCTTCCCGTCGGGAAGCCCGTCGAGCCGAAATAGAGAGCATGTTCTCTATTTCCTCGATGGCCCGCCTGGAAGAATGGCTGGTTGCCATTCCCGACGGGCGGGTCGCCGAATTCGACGGCCGGGAGAGAACCTCGACGGGCGGAACGATGTGTTCTGCCCGTCGAGGTTCTCTGCCGTGTGTACGGCGCCTTAGAAGGCAGCTATTGGAAGATGAATGAACTAATTTCCTAAGGTATATGTTCTAATGCACTCTCTATCCCTGTAAAATCATTATTATTGAAAATCGTCTTCCGATACCTGCTGGAGATGCCACCAATAATTGTGTGAGCTAGCTCTATATCTGGTGGAGCTGAACAATTTTCTTTTTTCCATTCAATATTCCAGATATATAATGAAATGTAATTAACAAATGTAACCACTTGCTTACTGGGCACATATACGCCCTTCCTGAAAATTGCGTGGTCGTGCGACGTGGCTCCCAAACAAAATTGGCATAGTTTTTTCCCCACAAATAGAGCTTTCTTTTGATGGTACGTCAATCGTTTGATTGATTACCTCTGCAGTTTTTATTTTTTGCACTATAAACAAAAAAAGCGTCAATTTTGAAAAAAGAAGATACGCTGCGTAACTTCTAGGATGCGCCGGCGTATCTGTTTTCTGTATTCAGAAAGCAAGATACACCGTAATTTTGCTAAGATCCGACCGGCGTAAGTTGCATATTTAAGCTGGCCGCTAGGTGGTGCTTCCGTCGAATTACGCATCAAATATGCAAATGAGCTAGATACGCCGATTCACAAACGTACTTGCGCCCGGTCGCATTGTTTTTTCGTCGTTTGTGTAATAAGCGTATGTCCAGCGAAAAGTTACCCCTGCTATATGAGGCGTACGCAATGTTAAGTATGGACCTCGGGACATCGTTGAATTTTCCGTCGTTTCCGTTGTTTGCATAAAACGTTCGCGAATAGGGCTTTGCGTAAGTTACGTTCACGTCGAAACCAATGAGTATTGGTTATTACGTCATTTACGTGGGGTCATACTTGATTACCATACAACACGCCCACTCCAAGCCTACTTTGAATTACGCGGGCTTACGCCGGCCAATTTACGCTACGCCGCCGTAACTTAGGACGCAAGTGCTTTGTGAATACGGCACTTGCCTCTCTAATTTGCGGCGGCATAGCGTAAAGAGGATACGCTATGCCCACACAAAGATACGCCTCTGTACGTGAATCTACCCCAATGTTTTTTACTTTTTGCTATATCAAATATTAGGCTGATACGTATTCTTATACATATTTTTGGTTGTAAAAAAAATCACAATAAGTGTATAGTGATTGGTTCGCACAAATGTTATAGCGGCTACAAAATAGGGGATAGAATTATGACATTTTTTTTATTTCTATTTTTTGTCAGGACTGCGATATTATGGCGGACACTTTTGACAAATTTTTAGGACCATTCACATTTATACAGGGAACAGTGCTATAAATATGCACTGATTACTGTATAAATGTGAATGTGTTCCCTGGGAGTGATTCTTACTGTGGGGGGAGGGGACTGACTGGGGGAGGTGATTGATCTGTGTCCCTAAATACAAAGGACACAGCATCCGTCTTCTCTCCCTGACAGGACTGGGATCTCTGTGTTTACACACAGAGATCCACGTCCTTGGCTGTTTAACGGGCGATCGCAGGCAGCTGGCGGACATCGCGCCGCCAGGTACGCGCATCGGCATCTCAGTGATGCGCCGTGGCCGGAAGAGCCAAGGCCGTAAAAAGACGGCCTCCTGGACCTGTAGAGCCAACTTGTGGCCATCATTTGACCATGGCCCAGGTCTCAAGAAGTTAAAAGGCACACCAGAACTAGCTTTACACTCCGTGCTCCCGGACTGTGTAATCCATAAAAAGGAAATCTCTTGAGACACTGTCTAGTTAGTAGCAACTTGCACCACAATATCCAGACACTGTTGTCTGCCTGAGCTGCAATAATGAATGACTTCATGCATATAGAGCCCAATAGCAGGTGATTCATTTTCAGATCCTTCCAGGTATTATGAAACTGCTTGATATCTTAAGAACCTTACTATTTGGTGTCAATGCGGTAGTTATACACCTAACACAAACAGTGATCTCAGTCATGTCTTCAGCCTCAACACCCAGGGCCGACGTGACCTATAGGCAAGGTAGGCGCCGGCCTAGAGCGCACATCATTCGGGGTGCAATGCTGGTGTGCCACTAGTGACGGGGGGACCATGCAGGAACTGCAAGCTGAGATGGAAGAGTTCAGGCGCGGGGTGGAGAGTCAACTGGCAGATGTGCTGTGCCTGGCGGGGTCCCTCTTCCAGTCCATCACCTACCTGCAGTGAAAGAACTGGAGGATGCAGGAGCAGATGGACAAACTCAGCTGTCAGATGGAACCATGGAAGTGCTGAGCCAGGAGGCGGGACTGAGCAGGAATTGACAGACCAGGTACTCTAGCCATGCGCTGTGTCCGGCAAGGCAGTTTAGGTCAGTTCAATGAGGGGGCAACACACATCACGGGGGGGGGGGGGGGGGGGTAGACAGGACTAGTGCTAGACTATTTAGCGCTCTTTCTATACCATAAAGAAAGTATATTTTAGAGGTATAGAAGCTTTTTTTTTTGGTGTGGGTGCAAGTAGCTGGTCTTGCCTAAGCTGTAAAATAGTCTAGCACCAACCCTGACTACACCCCTCACCTTTCCGTCTCTCCTTTTCAGATCCCTTTCATTTATGATTCAGGCACTGTCATGTAATATTTACCTGTATCCCTTTTTCGAATAATAAAAAAATCACGAAATCAACTGGTTTATATGAAAAAATACACCTAAAATGTTTTTCTAGGACTTCATTTACCTCCATAGCGCACTGTCATCCTGTTTGTAGTGCAGCTCTCCCTCACTGTTTTTCTTTTCCAAAACAAGAACCGTTTTACTATTTCAGTTCGCAAACACTCCCTTGATTGTTCATCTGTCATACCTAAAAGAAAAAAAATCGAAAAAAAATATTATATCGCACAAACCTTGCTCTTGGGATTAATCTGCAAGAACCAGATATGAAAATATAATCTACAGATATTTAAATAGAAAATTCCATGCACTGCCAAATATTATAAGTAATTAAATCCAACAATAAATATATATGTGCACATGAACCTATCACATTTGTAGCCACATCAGGGCTTTATTTCAGCGGGAACGTGGGGGAACGCAGTTCCGGCACCTCCTGGACTGACTGTATGTAATGGCAAAGGGTGCTGGGGTGTGCTGCAGGGTATTGATGCTCACTGCTGGGGATATATTTTTGCAGGGGGGTCTATTGTTGCGGGGAAGGTCTATTGTTTCTGGTGGGGGACCTATTGTTGCTGGGTGAGGTCAGTTGTTGCTGAAAGAGATCTACTGTTGGGAGAGGGGTCTATTGTTGATGGCAGCCAGAGAGTCCATTAATGCTGGCTGTTCGGAGATCTGTTGATGTTGCCGGAAGTCTATTGTTGCTGGGGGGAAATTTTGTTGTGAGTGGTCCATTGTTGTTAGGGGGATCTATTGTTGCTGGCTGCAGGGAATCTATTTTACTGTTTTTCTTGATATCATTACCAAATTCCATACAAATTACTTAGCACCACAGAATGATACTTGATTCTATATTGTCTAAAAGGGGCAGTACTGGGAGGTGGGTAGGGGTGGGGAAAAGGGGTGACTTGGAAAGTGAGAGTTCCTGCACCTATTGTCTGACAAAAAAAGCCCTGATCCACATAAAACAACTTAGGGCCAGATCCACATACAAATAGATCGGCGCAGTGTATCAGAGATACACTACGCCGCCGTATCTTACCTGGCTTAACTTTGAATCCTGGAAGAATTTGCGCCGTAAGTTACGGCGGCGTAGTGTATTTCTGGCGGCGGAATTCAAATCGGCGAGGAGGGGGCGTGATTCTTTTAAATGAAGCGCATCCCCGCGGCGATCGAACTACACATGCTCCATTCAGAAATTTCCCGCCGTACATTGCGCTAAATTACGTCGCAACGATGTTATTTTTTTGCCTAGCGTAAATTACGTACATTCCTATTCACGGACGACTTACGCAAAAATTTTAAAAAATAAAAATTTTCGACGCGGGAACGACGGCCATACTTAACATGGCAAGTCTAACTATAGGCCGGATAAAAGCAGCTTTAACTATAGGCCGGAAAAAGCCGACTAGAGACGCCGTAAGAGATTGCGACGGCCGCGCGTACATTTGTGGTACGGCGGAAAAAGCTCATTTGCATACCCGACGCGGAAAACGACGTGAACGCCACCCAGCGGATGCCGAAGTATTGCATCTTAGATCCGAAGGCGTACGAAGACGTATACCTGTCGGATCTAACCCAGAAGCCGTCGTATCTTGGTTTGAGGATTCAAACTAAAGATACGACGCAGGAACTTTGAAAGTACACCGGTGTATCAGTAGATACACCGGCATACTCTCTCTGTGTATCTGGCCCATAGTGCCTATGTGAACATAAGCATTCAAAGTTGTGATTGTAACCAGGACTGTAGCTGATAACTGCTGAAAAACGTATTCCTTTGTTGCTGCTGTATTATCCTTCTGCAGTGTGGGCAGGGTTAAACTGGATATTTATTATTGCAGATGTGAAGCAGCCATTTTTAAGGAGACCATTTTGCAATGCTCATCTATAGAGTATCTCCAGTGAAGTGGGAAGCCATCTTGGATGAGTCTGGATCAATCCTGGAGGACAGTGATTGGCTGATGAAACAAAGCAAGAAGAAGTGTATTGAGACTGCTCATCACACAGGTTCTTGCCACAGAGACTAGGAGCCTTCTCCATGGGAGGGTGTGAAGTGGATGCCTGGTGAGATCAGACTGTACTCGAGAGCACTAGTACCAGTTGTAAGGAAGTAAAAGAAGGTCTCTGCAAAATTGAAAGACAGACACCACAGCAAATCCTATCCAGGTCTTGAACTAAGTCAGAGCACGGGTCTGTACACCCAGGAGAGTGCGTGCAGGGTTTAGTAGAGGGCTATTATTGCACAAGTTAATCTGTTGTCTGCTGAGACCTGCTGTGTTTTCTTCCAGGGCCCCAACTTTGCCGGCCAATATTTTTTTTTCACCATTCACTGGTCAGTGGGATAAAATGGGGACTGTTATAGCAAGTTAGTGCTGTCTTTATACAGTGTTGCTAAGTAAAAGCAATTCAGTAAATACTGTAGGTGTTTAACCACTTAAGGACCGCCTCGTGCACATATACGTCAGCAGAATGGCACGGCTGGGCACATGCATGTACAGGTACGTGCTGTGCTAATACCCAGCCATGGGTCACGGGCACGCGTCTGGGGCGCGCTTCCGTGACCCGGTCCGAAGCTCCGGGAGCTCCGTGGCTGGAGTGTGGCGATCGGTCCCCGGAGCTGAAGAAAGGGGAGAGCCGTGTGTTCCTTGTACACAGCGACACAGATCGGTCACCTCCCCCAGTCACCCCCCCTCCCCCCACAGTTAGAACACACCTAGGATACACATTTAACCCCTTCCTCACCCCCTAGTGTTAACCCCTTCAATGGCAGTCACATTTATACAGTAATTAGTGCATATTTATAGCACTGATCGCAGTATAAATGTGAATGGCGCCAAAAATGTGTCAAAAGTGTCCGATGTGTCCGCCATAACGTCGCAGTACCAATAAAAATCGCAGATCACCGCCATTTCTAGTAAAAAAAAAATAATAAAAAATAATAATTCTGTCCCGTATTTGTAAGCGCTAGAACTTTTGCGCAAACCAGTCGCTTATTGATTTTTTTTTTTTTTTACCAAAAATATGTAGAAGAATACGTATCGCCCTAAACCGAGAAAAAAAAGTTTTGTTTTTTTTTAAATTGGGATATTCATTATAGCAACAAATAAAAAATATTGTATTTTTTTTTCAAAATTGTCGCTCTTTTTTGTTTATAGCGCAAAAAATAAAAACCGCACAGGCGATCAAATACCATCAAAAGAAAGCTCTACTTGTGGGGAAAAAAGGACGTCAATTTTGTTTGGGAGCCACGTCGCACGACCGTGCAATTGTCAGTTAAGGCGACGCAGTGCCGGAAGCTGAAATTTCACCTGGGCAGGAAGGGGGTATATGTGCCCAGTAAGCAAGTGGTTACGTCAGTTGAATTGTCATCAGAAAACTATTTCACAACAAGAAATAACTCATTCATGGGTAGTCTTATGAAAATCAATATACAGTAAAACTTTGATTTGCGAGCATAATTCGTTCCAGAAACATGCTTGTAATCCAAAGCACTTGTATATCAAAGCATTTTTTTTATATAAAAGACATAAAAGAGAAGAGAGGCGCCTCTAAGTGTAGCAATTTGTTGTAATGTAACCATATTGCTACACTTAGAGGCTCCTCTCTTCTTTTTTATACTCAGTTGTGACACGACTCTACTTGTATATCAAGACATCACTTGTATATCAAGGAAATTTCTTAAAACATTTTGCTTGTCTTGCAAAACGTTCTCAAACCAAGGTTTTACTGTACTTATATTTGCATCACAAAAAAAATGTAAGTCTTTTTGTACAGTGTTACATCAAGGTAAGAATTAACATCTCCCAGCTGCCCTGTAATTTGATTACCTGAGTTTTTCAGTTCCTCTGCGCTGTACTGGAAAAGAAGGTCATACAATCCGCCCATTGAGCCCCGGCTGATGTAGTGGGTGCCAAAATTATCAAAGATCCTGCTGTAGAGAGGATAGTTGTATTCCAAGGGCAGGTGATTGAGAGCATTCAGGAAGACATCCGATAGCCAGAGATTGTCTTTCTTCAAAGCAAATTCTGACACTGAGATGACTTTATGAATCCTGATAAATTTGGAATTCTAGAAACAAAACCAGACTGACAATAAGCATATCTTCCTAAGATGAACTGTCAATTTTATATCATACAGACAAAAATGTTTACATTGTTAATGAGCAACATCAGCCAACAGTTAAAAAAAAAACTCTGCCAAAAGAAAGCTATATACAGTAGGTGACTGGGATATTGTGTCAATCTCGCTCCCTTTCTCGGCGAGATTGACCACCTACGAGCCCCATCGCGGGAGCCAGCGCCGAGCTGGCTTGCCGCGATAGAGACAAAGCCGTCATAGAAGCGACGGGAATCCGACGCGGATTCCCGCCAATTCTACACGTGGGCGGAGTTTGTTATGAATCCTGAAGGAGAAATCCCCGCCGGATTTTTAAAGAAAAATCCGGCATGGGTTCCCCCCTCAGGAGCATAACGGGCCCTTAGGTCGTTTATGGG
Source organism: Rana kukunoris (assembly GCA_029574335.1). Lineage (NCBI taxonomy): Eukaryota > Metazoa > Chordata > Amphibia > Anura > Ranidae > Rana > Rana kukunoris. The sequence continues at coordinate 65,424,725 of CM056049.1, forward strand.
TTGTAAGGAGACCCCCCTACGCCGAAAAAACGGCGTGGGGGTCCCCCACAATCCATAACAGACCCGTATCCAAAGCACGCCGGCCGGCCGGTCAGGAGGGGAGTGGGGGGCGAGCGAGCGCCCCCCCCCCTCCTGAGCCGTACCGGGCAGCATGCCCTCAACATGGGGGGGTCAGGTGCTCTGGGGTAGGGGGCGCACTGCGGCCCCCCACCCCAGAGCACCCTGTCCCCATGTTGATGAGGACAGGGCCCCTTCCCGACAACCCTGGCCGTTGGTTGTCGGGGTATGCGGGCGGGAGGCTTATCGGAATCTGGAAGCCCCCTTTAATAAGGGGGCCCCCAGATACCGGCCCCCCACCCTAAGTGAATGAGTATGGGGTACATTGTACCCCTACTCATTCACCTGCAAAACAAAAGTTTAAACACAAATAAACCACACAGTGTATTGAAATATTTTATTAGTTGGCCGCCGGGGGGGGGGGTGTGTATGATCGCTTTTAGAAAAGCGCCCCCCTCCGGTGGGCTTCTGTGGGGGGGTGGGTGCCGTCGTCTGGTTCTTTTCCGCCGCCGGGGGGGGCGCTTTGATAAAAGCGCCCACCACCCGGCGGGCTTCTTTCGACGTCTTCGGCGGCTGGGGGGTCTTCTCCCACTCTCCGGGGTCTTCTCCCGCTCTCCGGGGGTCTTCTCCGCTCTCCGGGGGTCTTCTCCGCTCTCCGGGGGTCTTCTCCTTCTTCAGGACTCGCCGCCGCTATCTTCGTGTGTTAGCTCAATTAGTAGCGGCGGCGGTCCCCTCTTCTGCGACGTCGGCGTCTTCTTCTTCTTCTTCTGCTCTCCAGATGTTGACGCGACGCTTCCTCCCGCTGTTATGCCCGGCGCGCGGCTCGCAGCGAAATATATAGGCCTGTCTTGTGACGTCGCAGTCCCATCATGCTCCGGTAGGTACCACGTGATACCTACCGGAGCATGATGGGATTGCGACGTCACAAGACAGGCCTATATATTTCGCTGCGAGCCGCGCGCCGGGCATAACAGCGGGAGGAAGCGTCGCGTCAACATCTGGACAGCAGAAGAAGAAGAAGAAGACGCCGACGTCGCAGAAGAGGGGGCCGCCGCCGCTAGTAATTGAGCTAACACACGAAGATAGCGGCGGCGAGTCCTGAAGAAGAAGAAGACCCCCGGAGAGCGGAGAAGACCCCCGGAGAGCGGAGAAGACCCCCGGAGAGCGGGAGAAGACCCCGGAGAGTGGGAGAAGACCCCCCAGCCGCCGAAGACGTCGAAAGAAGCCCGCCGGGTGGTGGGCGCTTTTATCAAAGCGCCCCCCCCCGGCGGCGGAAAAGAACCAGACGGCGGCACCCACCCCCCCACAGAAGCCCGCCGGAGGGGGGCGCTTTTCTAAAAGCGATCATACACACCCCCCCCCCGGCGGCCAACTAATAAAATATTTCAATACACTGTGTGGTTTATTTGTGTTTAAACTTTTGTTTTGCAGGTGAATGGGTAGGGGTACAATGTACCCCATACTCATTCACTTAGGGTGGGGGGCCGGTATCTGGGGGCCCCCTTATTAAAGGGGGCTTCCAGATTCCGATAAGCCTCCCGCCCGCATACCCCGACAACCAACGGCCAGGGTTGTCGGGAAGGGGCCCTGTCCTCATCAACATGGGGACAGGGTGCTCTGGGGTGGGGGGCCGCAGTGCGCCCCCTACCCCAGAGCACCTGACCCCCCCATGTTGAGGGCATGCTGCCCGGTACGGCTCAGGAGGGGGGGGGCGCTCGCTCGCCCCCCACTCCCCTCCTGACCGGCCGGCCGGCGTGCTTTGGATACGGGTCTGTTATGGATTGTGGGGGGACCCCCACGCCGTTTTTTCGGCGTAGGGGGTCTCCTTACAACCCATAACCGACCTAAGGGCCCGTTATGCTCCTGAGGGGGGAACCCATGCCGGATTTTTCTTTAAAAATCCGGCGGGGATTTCTCCTTCAGGATTCATAACAAACTCCGCCCACGTGTAGAATTGGCGGGAATCCGCGTCGGATCCCCGTCGCTTCTATGACGCGCTCGCTGGAATGTACTTTTACTATTCCAGCGAGTGCGAGATGTCGGCAGCCTGTCGCCGAGATTCAGCGCGATGCTGGCGTGCTGAAAACACATTCTCGGCGGCAGGCACTGTACATGCATTACATACTTTTGTGATGCAAGGAAGGCTATGAGGAACAAATAAAGCATAGGGCTTGGGGAACCAGACAGCACAAAGTTAACATGTTCAAAAGGAATGTAAAAAATAAAAAGGGATGTAAGAGGTTTACTTATGTGATTGGTGATGGGGAGGAGTGTAGGAGATTAGACTGCAGGAAGGGGTTGGACTGTAAGGCCGCGTACACACGATCGGTCCAACCCGATGAGAATAGTCCGACGAACCGTTTTCATCGGGTCACCGCCAGGGGTGGACTGACAACTCATGGGGCCCCCGGGCAATAGAAGATTATGGGGCCCCTGGGCTTACAGATGGCCACCACGCCAGGAGGCAGTGCAGAGGCGGGGCAGCTAAAATCTCAGGATTTTCACATCAAAAGCATGTCGGTTTCGGACATATCAGGGACAGATGTAAAAAAACATAGATTTTTACATACTGTCCCTGGTTTTACTGAGCCTGGCAACCCTGATGGGGCCCCTTAGTGGCATTGGGCCCTCGGGCAGTGCCCGAGTGACTCAATGGTCAGTCCGCCCCTGGTCACCGCTGAAGTGGCATGATGGTCTGATGTGCGTACACACGTGTCAGAACGCAGTGACGTAAAACACAACGACGTGCTGAAAAAACAAAGTTTAATGCTCCCAAGAATACGTCGACTTGATTCTGAGCATGCGCAGGTTTTTGAATCGATGCTTTTGCGTACTAACGATCAGTTTGGACCGATGGTCAGGCATCCATCAGTCCGATTGCAAACCAAGTTTTAAAACTTTGGTCCGAAGGTTGACAGACCGATGGGCCGTACACACGGTCGTTTTGGACCGATGAAACTGGACTTCAGTCCATTTTCATCGGGTTGGACCGATCGTGTGTACGCAGCCTAACAGTCTGGAAGCCATCAGATGAACGTCCCTCACTCCCTGGTATTGGCTATGTAGGCAGGAGGTGTGTAGTTATTATGGTGGCAATTGGGACCCATTGAATGGAGTTTTAAAATCTGTTTGTGGGTTGCTATGGTGCCCTTTGATTGGGTGTGGTCCCATAATAGGGACCAGGTAGCGGTAGACCTGTAAGGTCTGTGGGCAAGTGTTAATTTATTTTATTTATTAATTTCAGGTAATTATATAGCGCTATTATTTACGCAGCGCTTTTACACATACATTGTACATTCACATCAGTCCCTACCCTGAAGGAGCTTACAACCTAACTCACATTCATACATACTAGGGGCAATTTAGACAGGATCTGATTAACCTACCAGCATGTCTTTAGAGAATGGGAGGAAACCGGAGTACCCAGAGGAAACCCACACAGGCACAGGGAAAACATGCAAACTCCAGGCAGATGGTATTGTGGTCAGGATTCGAACTAGTGACCCTGTTTTCTGCTAGGTGAAAGTGCTAACCACTACACCACTGTCCTGCCCATTAAAATGTCCCAAAGGTGGTGTTTTACGACTGGGGGCATGTATATTTTCTTGTAATATTAAATTGTTATTGTTGCTTGTGTTTAATAAAAGACCTGAGGGACATTAAAGCATTTGTAACCCTAAAAAAAGGATCCTGTTCTTTTAAATCATGTTATACAGCACAGTGCTGTGTAATTTGGCCCCTTGCATCACCTGAAATACCTGGCTGATCCTGCCTGGTTCTGCCCCCCTCCTTGTAAACTGACCACGATTTATCATGGTTGCTGTGCACTGACACCCTGGTCAGTTTACATGCCTCCATTATCTGCAGCTCCCCCCCTGTCCTCCTCTCCCCCCTTCCTCCCTGCCTGTCAGCTTCCATCACACCCCAGCCCTCTCCTCCTGCTGGTAAAATAACTGAGCGTGTATGCTACAATCTCCTCTGTTATAGTAACTGATGTGCCCCAGTGTATGCGTCAGGGTTCAGTTCACCGGCTGGTGGCACTGGTGTTCACTTTGCAGATAGCTACAGTTCCAGTGTCCACCAGCAGGTGTCTCCCAGAAGCCAGCAGGTTCTGATCAGCCACACCTGGCTTCAGCTGCCAGGTAGATATTTAAGGCCACTCCTCCCTTCCCCCAGGGCGTCGCTATCCTGTCTGCTTGCCTCCTTGCTACCAGTTTGTGCCTGATTACCTTCCTGAACCTTCCAGTGTCCTGATCCATCCTGCACCCCTCTGCCTTTTTCCGTGCCCTTATACCCAGTCGTGCCCCCTTCCTTGCATCCCTGTTGCCTTTGTCCCTTATGTTGTAGATATTGTATATAGATAGCAGTTAGGTTCATTAGTTATTGTTGTTGTTGTTTTCTGGAGTGGTTTATGCTTTCACTGGTTGCTGTATATGTTTATTGGTGTGTGTTGACTGTAAATAAATATCACTTTAATGACAAATATTTTATTTGGTCTCCGTTCCTCTGTGTAGCTACACGTCTGGTTGTCTTAGCTGCTGATCCTGACGGTATGTCTTTTTGACAGGGCCGGCCTTAGGTGTTCAGGCGCCTTGTGCGAGATAATCCTGTGGCGCCCCCCCAGACTATATACACACTGACCGCTACACAATATATTACCCACAGACCACTACACAATAAGCTACCCATAGACCACTACACTGACCGCTACACAATAAACTACCCACAGACCACTACAAAATAAACTACCCACAGACCACTACACAATAAACTACCCACAGACCACTACACAATACACACTGACCGCTACACAATAAACTTGTGTACTAGTCTGTGGATAGACACTAAACATGGCAGCTGGACCACGGTGGTCACAGAACTTAAAATTATGATAATGTAGCAACGGTGACACGTACTGGAGTGGGATTGTGCCCCCCCAAATGTTGCACCCAGGGCCTAGGCCCCCCTCACACTACTCCACTGCGACTCACATTCTGCGAGCTGTGATGGCCGCACGGCGCCCCTGTTTCCCATGGCGCCCTGTGCGGGAGGACAGCTCGCACACCCCAAAGGCCGGCCCTGGCTATATATCTTATTTTATAGAACGGCTCGGCGCTCTCACGTGACTGGCATGCCTTTCTCCTTCTCTCCTCTCCTCCTCCTGGCTGACATCAGTGGGGGTTTCTCAGCCCCGCCCGCTGCAGCTGGCAGACCTGGCAAGTCGAGAGGTGGCCAGTCACGTGAGTGCTGAGTGGCGCTCTGAAATAAGGTATATGGCGGCATATTTAAAAAAGAAAACATACATCGGGGTACATCAGTAACTATAACAGAGGGGGTTGTAGCATACATGCTCAGTGGCTTAAGCCACATTAAATCCACTTCGTATTAGGTGTTGTTTTTGGGGGGGGGTGATTGCGTTTTGGAAGATTGTTTAGGAGTTTTAGGTGATGACCTCTGAGCTACCCTAGTCATGGCTGAATAGGTGCCATTACTTGTCCAACCTGCAAAACTTCTGGCTGTGTGCCACTGCCCCACCTCCTGCCCTCTCTAGAGAAATACTACATACAGCAATGATGGCTTTTGCTCTGCTGAGAGCCCACATTCTTCACTTACCCATGAGAAATAATCTTAAAGCGGTTGTATACCCGCTGTAATTTTTTATTTTAAACCTTAAAAGCAAAAGCTGATTATGAAATACTTACCTTGGAACAAGGTAAGAGGAACTTACATGGTCCAGGCAGTCAGGGGCGCATTGCGGGGGGGAATATCTCCTAAACCTTACAGGTTTAGGAAATATTCTTTATACCTACCTGCCTTATTATAGGCTTACCTGTAGGTAAAAGTTATAAAAAAAAACAGTATAACAGTATACAACCACTTTAATGGTCACCCGGGATCAGCTTAAAGGGGAGGTTCCCCTAAAAATAAACTTTTAACATTGCATTTCTCTTCTTAATTACATCTAGAATCGGCTGGTATTTAAAAAAAAATCCGTCCGTACATACCATTTTCGGCATTTAGTCTCACCGCCGCTTCCGGGTCTGACGGTCGGGGTAGGGCGTGCCTACTTTATTGACACCGGAAGCGGCGTTGAGACTACATGCCGAAAATGGTATGTACGGACGTTTTTTTTAAAAAAAAACAAGCCGATTCTAAATGTAATTAAGAAGAGAAATGCAATGTTAAAAGTTTATTTTTAGGGGAACCACCCCTTTAATCACATCTAGAATCGGCTGGTATTTAAAAAAAAATCCGTCAGTACATACCATTTTCTTTTATGTAGTCTCACTGCCGCTTCCGGTATGATGGTTGGGGACAGGCATCCGTTCGACGCATACAGCGCGTCACGAGATACCGAAAGAAGCCGTACGTTGGTGCGGCTCTATACGGCGCATGCGCACCAACGTTCGGCTTCTTTCGGCATCTCGTGACGCGCTGTATGCGTCGATCAGATGCCTGTCAATCAAGTAGGCACACCCTACCCCGACCGTCAGACCCGGAAGTGGCGGTGAGACTACATGACGAAAATGGTATGTACGGACAGATTTTATTTAAAATACCAGCCGATTCTGGATGTGATTAAGAGGAGAAATGCAATGTTAAAAGTTTATTTTTAGGGGAACCACCCCTTTAACTTTTGTTGCTATTTTATTTTCCCTGCTTTTAATAAAAAGACTTCTTAGATGAACTAATGAAAGCTTTTTTTTAATCTCCAATGAATATACAGTTTAACTTGAATATATTTCACATATTTGTTCAGGGTTCCTTTTTAATATGAAAAAGGAAAAGAAGCCTCTTATCCTCTAATGTGCCTGGACTACAGGCCTGCTTAAAAGTTTGATAAGTAGTGGTTGTGTGCTCTGCACTCTTGTTGGGAATAGATAAGAGGCTTACAGTCAGTGAAGGCCACCTTAGACTTCAGTTTCAATCTACTTAAAGAGATTGGACACCACAGACATAATACAATACAGCTAAGATTTATAAAGCACTTTTTCCCTCTAAGTCAAAGCTCTTTACACTTTACAAGTTTATATGATCAGTATAGCCGAGATGTAATATTATCAGCTGTGTGGCAACTCAATACGAAGACACGTTTCAGGAAAGTACAATGCTTGAATTGAACAATTATTTCATGACTTTTCAAAGAATACATTTGTGAGCTAAATGTAATTTTATATACACTTTATACACTTTAAAGTGGCACCCCAGCTTTAGTTGATTTTGATTTTTCATTTCGGATATAGATATAACCACTGTCAATTTTTATTTATGTATTTATTTTGCAATCTTTGTCTCATTGAGTAGATTTCCTTCCACTTCCTGTCCCACAGCCACAACAGGAAGTGAGAGGAATGCCTGGTTGTAACCAGAACTAGTGTCTCTACTGGAGGTTTTTCTCCCTTGTGCTGTTCTGGAGACAGCCCAAAATGTTGTGATTTTTTTTAAACTTTTACCCTCAGTGATAATGGTAAACAGGACAACTAAATTGAGTGAATCTCCCTTCAGGGATACAGACAGCAATTGAAAACTAACAGGGGTTCTGAATAAAGGGTTCAAACTTTGCACTAGATGGTATACCTACCTAGAATAGCCTTGCTCTCTATGATTCTGGGCTCAATCTCACTAGCAAAAGAATATGTTCTCTGTCTTTTTCCCATTGCTGCAGAGCCGTTATTCCCATATACTGGAAAGTGAAAATCAACAGCCATACCCTGCCTTGTGGAATGGGTCTCAAAACTAGGTATTATCTGGGATTTGGAACACCTGCTGTCAGGGGATAACAACAGATCAGAACAATTATGGGCTTCTTGGTCTATGTTCCAAAAAGCGGTGGTCCGTCAATATGAAGTGCAGGGGCGCTGCCCCCTAATCTCTATGCGCGGCCCACTAATCTCTGGACACATAGAGCTCTATGGTTTTTTTTTTCTGAAGCACATGATTAGGCTCTAATTGGCTATAAAAGGGGTGGGCTTGGGGTGAAGATCTCTGCACCTTCCCCAAAAAATGGAGCACCAGCCACCACTGGTTCCAAGACTGGGTTGCTGAATGTACCTTAAGTCTGAATTTTGGGTATGTTTAAAACAGTCAGCAGGCAAATAGGCACATAGGATAATGGTACAGTGGAACCTTGGATTAAGAGTAAAGCGGTTAACAAGCGCTTCACAATAAGAGCACAGTATTTAAAAAAATCAAAACTCGGTTTCCAAGTGTTGTCTCGCAAACGAGCACGATTCAGGCACAAGCGGTGTGCAGTACTGCGTTTGGCCTTTGACTTTTCTTACGGAATTCCGCTCAAGCTGTCTTGTATACATAAGGTCACACCAAATTCCGACCATCGAGAACACGGTGACGTACAACACTTCAACGAGCCGAGAAAAATTAAGTTCAATGCTTCCGAGCATGCGTCGACTTGATTCTGAGCATGCCTGATTTTTAGTCTGTCGGAATTGCATCCAAACGAACGGAAATTCTGATAGAAATTTTTTTAATCTGAAAAATTGAGAACATGTTCTCTATCTAATTCAATTAGAATTTCCGATGGAAAATGTCCAATGGGTCATACACACGGACGGAAAATCCAATGAAAAGCTTTCATCTGACCTTTTCTGTCGGAAATTCGGCTCGTGTGTACAAGGCATTAGGCTGAGCTAATGGACTTTTTTTTGGTATAGGAACAATTTCATTAGTATCTGGATGAGCACATCCAATTTACACTTTAAATCAACTACATCGGCCTTCTTTCCTTTAATTTCTCTGAGAATTCTGACCATCCCGGGATTGATAGAATAGCACACCTCCGCTGGAAAGAAGCTTGTCTATCATTTTAGGATATAGCACCATCATTTCTAATATGCCAAGCCATATACTGATGTCCATATTGTCGTGTATCATATAAATGTTGTATACCTTTTTGTATGATGACGTTATAGCTTCCTTAAAAGATGAACTTGAGGTCCTCCTTGAGTTACGTTTGCTACTAAACAGGATTGGAATTCTAAAAACGCTACCGCCAGACGACTGCCTATGGTCTTGAGTTCTGATGTCTTTGTTAAATTCATTCAAACTGTTGTAGAAATCAGAAACAACATCATCTTCCTCATCTTTCTCCTGCGGGGGAAAATAGTACAGCATATTTATTATCATTTAAGAAGTATTTATCTCATTCCCACCACCCCATATTTCAGCTGAAGGTAGATGTTCATGGTTTTAATTACCATGTTATTATAAGCATAATTGAACCTATAATTTTGTTTGCCAAAGCATTATGTATTAGGTTTGTCCCGATACCGATACCAGTATCCGTATCGGGGCCGATACCGAGTATTGCCCCTGATGCCTGGCCGAATACTTGTCGCCCCCCTGCTGTCGCCACCAATGCCACAACGCATCGCCGCCGCTGCATACCGCAAAGCCGCCGCTGCTGTTGTGTTAATCAGCGTGCGGGGAACATTACAGGCAGCTTTCGTTTGAATAGCTGTGTTCCCTGCCGCGCCGCGTATAGACACTCCCACTTGCTTGGGATTGGACGGGTGATTAACCCGGCAGCGGTGACATCATCTAGGTATGGGGGGGACATGGTAGGATATATGTGGGGGGACATGGCTGCAATATGTGGGGGGACATGGCTGCAATATGTGGGGGGGACATGGCTGCAATATGTGGGGGGGACATGGCTGCAATATGTGGGGGGGACATGGCTGCAATATGTGGGGGGACATGGCTGCAATATGTGGGAGGACATGGTTGCAATATGTGGGGGGACATGGCTGCAATATGTGGGGGGACATGGCTGCAAATGTGGGGGGGGCATGGCTGCAAATGTGGGGGGACATGGCTGCAATATGTGGGGGGACATGGCTGCAATATGTGGGGGGACATGGCTGCAATATGTGGGGGGACATGGCTGCAATATGTGGGGGGGACATGGCTGCAATATGTGGGAGGACATGGTTGCAATATGTGGGGGGACATGGCTGCAATATGTGCGGGGACATGGCTGCAAATGTGGGGGGACATGGCTGCAATATGTGGGGGGACATGGCTGCAATATGTGGGGGGACAGGGCTGCAATATGTGGGGGGACATGGCTGCAATATGTGGGAGGACATGGCTGCAATATGTGGGAGGACATGGCTGCAAATGTGGGGGGACATGGCTGCAATATGTGGGGGGACATGGCTGGAATATGTGGGGGGACATGGCTGCAATATGTGGGGGGACATGGCTGCAATATGTGGGAGGACATGGCTGTAATATGTGGGGGGACATGGCTGCAATATGTGGGGGGACATGGCTGAAATATGTGGGGGGACATGGCTGCAATATGTGGGGGGACATGGCTGCAATATGTGGGGGGGACATGGCTGCAATATGTGGGGGGACATGGCTGCAATATGTGGGGGGACATGGCTGCAAATGTGGGGGGACATGGCTGCAAATGTGGGGGGACATGGCTGCAATATGTGGGGGACATGACTGCATTTGGGGACACATTTAAAAAAAAGTATCGGTATTCGGTATCGGCGAGTACATGAAAAAAAGTATCGGTACTTGTACTCGGTCCTAAACAAATGGTATCGGGACAACCCTACTATGTATTATAGAAAAATGTTCATAAAATACTGTTTCTACCTTTTTCTTCAACCTTTTTTTAAATCTCAGGGCTGTCATTGGCCTGCGATCTCTTTAAGCCACTTCCATTCTACATGCATGCACTCCAGAGCTAGGTTTTGTGGAAAACTATCAAATGAGCTGCAGGCCTAATCAGCTGTAGCCACACGTAACAAATGGGTGGGGAAGCCAGTGACATCATAGACGTAAGATGGCCACATGTCCATATTAGGTCAATTATGTCATCAGCATCTCCCAAGCTTTGTAAAATGCACCTGTGGGCATTGAAATCACATGACATCAACTGATTGGGCCAGCTGCTTGTTGTCATGTGAGAGTTTTCTGCAGGTTCAGGAAATTTAGCTCATCCTTACCCAAGACCAAAATTTTCACAGTGAGAATGGAGAACCATGCCTTTGTAATGTGCACCCACACCGCTGCTTTTAGTCAGTAATGCAAGGCTTTCTCCCTGGTGTGGAGTGTTGTGCTCGTCCCCTCCCTTGAACTACAGGAGAGTCAGGGTGCCCACTAACACAGCTCCTTTCTCTATCTGCAACTTAGAGAGCGTCCTGACTCTCCTGTAGCCCAAGGGAGGAGGACATTTAACTACTTGCGAGAGCATGTAGCTCTACGTCCTCTCTTTTGCGCACGCCCCCGAGTCCCGCGCGCGTGCCCGGCGGGCACACGGGATCGCTGCTTACAGAGCGGGGAACGGGAGCTTTGTGTGTAAACACAAAGCTCCCGGTCCTGTCAGCGGGGGAAATGCTGATCTTCTGTTCATACAATGTATGAACAGAAGATCAGTGATTTCCCCTAGTGAGTCCACCCCCCCATACAGTTAGAACACAAACAGGAACACACTTAACCCCTTCCCTGCCCCCTAGTGTTAACCCCTTCACTGCCAATGGCATTTTTATAGTAATACAATGCATTTTTATAGCATTGATCGCTGTAAAAATGCCAATGGTCCCAAAAATGTGTCAAAAGTGTCCGATGTGTCCGCCATAATATCGCAGTACCGAAAAAAAACGCTGATCGCCACCATTACTAGTAAAAAAAAAAATATTAATAAAAATGCCATAAAACTACCCCCTTTTTTGTAAACGCTATAAATTCTGCGCAAACCAATCAATAAACGCCAATTGCGATATTTTTTTTTACGAAAAATATGTAGAACAATACGTATCGGCCTAAACTGAGGGAAAAAAAGTTTTTTGGGGATATTTATTATAGCAAAATGTAAAAAATATTGCATTTTTTTCAAAATAGTCGCTCTATTTTTGTTTATAGCGCAAAAAATAAAAACCACAGAGATGATCAAATACCACCAAAAGAAAGCTCTATTTGTGGGAAAAAAAGGACGCCAATTTTGTTTGGGAGCCACATCGCACGACCGCGCAATTGTCAGTTAAAGCGACGCAGTGCCGAATCACAAAAAGTGCTCTGGTCTTTGGACAGCAATATGGTTAAAGTGGTTAAAAAGCAAAATGGAAGGATGAGGTAAGTGAAGGAGGACTGCACTAAGGAAAGTAAAGGAAAAAAATGTACCTTTACAAACCCCTTTGAGGTTTGCCTACCTGTGGCATTCATTTAAATGGTTTGAAATCTTAATGCATTCTTCAGATAGAGTGGCACTCCATGGCAGGGGATTGTCAAAGCTGTAAAATATAATCTTTAACTGACTGTTTGAAAAAGTGCACATTTTACCTGGATATTGAAATTTTCCAGGTTGAATGCGAGCCTATAGCCTTTCCGGTTTGGCCCTGTTTCATTTCCATAAACAATTTTACGCTGTCCACCATAGAATGAGTTGTCGAAAATGTCCCCTGCGCTCTCACTGGAGAGGTAATTATATCTATAGCAAAAAAAGAACGAAAGAAAATTAGCATAAATTCAATGCTGAATATAACTGAGCTTATAAAAGAGAACATTTTTTAACCACTTAAGGACCAAGGGTGTTTTTCAGATTTCGTGTTTACGAGACTAAAACATTTTTTTTTGCTAGAAAATTACTTAAAAACACCCAAACATTATATATATATATATTTTTTTATAACACCCTAGAGAATAAAATGGCAGTCATTGCAATACTTTTTGTTACACCGTATTTGCGCAGCGGTCTTACAAGCTCACTTTTTTTTGGAAAAAATTCACTTTTTTGAATTAAAAAATAAGACAACAAAAAAATTGGTCCCAATTTTTTTACATATTGTGAAAGATAATGTTACGCCAAGTAAAATGATACCCAACATGTCACGCTTAAAAATTGCGCCCGCTCGTGGCATGGCGTCAAACTTTTACCCTTAAAAATCTCAATAGGCGACGTTTAAAAAAATCTATAGGTTGCATTTTTTGGGATACAGAGGAGGTCGAGGGCTAGAATTATTGCTCTTGCTCTAATGATCGCGGCGATACCTCACTTGTGTGGTTTGAACGCTGTTTTCATATGCGGGCGCTACTCGCGTATGCGTTCGCTTCTGCGCGCGAGCACGTCGGGACGGGGCGCTTTAAAAAAAAAAAATTGGGGGTTTCGGATTTATTTTTATTTATTTGATCATTTTTAACACTGAAATAAGAAAAAAAATCACTTTTATTCCTATTACAAGGAATGTAAACATCCCTTGTAATAGAAAAAAGCATGACAGGGCCTCTTAAATATGAGATCTGGGGTCAAAAAGACCTCAGATCTCATATTTAGGCTTAAATGAAAAAGACAAAAAAAAAAGAAAAAAAGAAAGAGAAAAAAAGGTAAACAAAGAAATGTCTCTTTAAGACGTTTTGACGTCACTTCCGCCCAGCAGAGCTCTGTCGGCATCTGGTGTAATCGCACCTTATGAGACAGTGACACCGGACGTCGCTTAAGCCGAAAGATTGCTCATGGGATACCTCTCTGACATAAATAGGTGATTTCTTTGCCTCTTTTATTCTAATGGCTACGACGATGATTGCCTTACTAAACACTTCCATCTATTGATTCATACACCTGGTTGGATGGATACCTTTACACAGCTCCTTATAAATAGGGTAAGTCCAAACACTTTTTAGCTGCACAGTCAGGCTCACAGTATGCTCTGCACCAGCTACTCTTATACTACTATAGAAAGAGGCAACGCTGCCTCCTGGCCTAGGCCAACAAGGCCCAGGCCTAGGGCAGCACTTTGCAGGGGGGCAGCACGGAAAGAGTGCAGGCATTAGCGAGCGATGTTACACAGTGTCCCCACTAGGGCACTTTAGGTATGGCTCACAAGCCTATATCTTTTGAAATCTGAATAAACATAACAGGTTATGTATACAATAAGAGGTAGCTCTTCAGTATGTCTACAATAGGCCAGGCCCCCTTCAGTACTGGTTGGTCAATTGGATGGAGCTACTAGTTCAACACACAGTAGACCTAAGCTTTTTGCATTGATGTGTATGCACTGAAATAGCTTCTTGGAATCAGCAGTTTGAACTTTTGGGACTGGATAGATGCCTCAGCTGTCACAGGTCAGGGTCCTCCGAAAAACTTATGAGAGATGTTGACTTTTTTGAAGTAACAATTAACAACTTCAGAGGTACGCAGTGTAAACAGCTTCTAGTGGAATTGAAGACAGGGAGTTGCCAAAGCCCTTGCCAGAATATTCACAAAATATTTGCCCCCTCTTTAGGAATGGCAACTTTGCCTTCCCCGGTGCTGCTTTATTGCTGCTATCTTCTCTTCTGCATTGCACACTGGAGTTCCATTATGGCTCTACTCTTGACATCTTACAGATGTGCCACAAGTAATGTACACACAAAATTGCTAGAAGAAATGTAAAACAGTTTTGCATTCATAAAACTGATTTATAGGTAATGGGGTAGATTCATGTAGCAATTACTCCGGCGTTTTTAGAGATGTGCGGCGTAACTGTTATTTAGCGCCGTCGGATCCATGCGTCGTACCTACTATACCAGATCCGCCTTAAAATCGGGTAATTTTTTCCGGTGTAACTTTTCCACGCCGGCGTGTCTTTGGCGCATCTTTACGCGCGACAGATCAACCGTTCCCATGGATTATCTATTCAAATATGCAAATGAGGGAGATCCTCCGATTCAGAAACGCACGTTTCTCTTGCGCCGGCGTAAGCCGGTGCGCGTAACTGGAATTTTCTGCGGAAAGTCACCCCTCATAAAGCAGGGGTAACTTTGCACAGGAGTTGAACAGATCAGCTGGAGAGCAGCTAAAGCAACACTGTTACAGACGAATTGAGCAAAAACACTTGCTGGACAACACATCTGTCTGCCAACATGCCAGGGGCAGCCTTGCTCATAGCCCTACAGCGTCGACGTGCACGTAGTAGGGCACGGGAGAGGATATTCCGCACGCGCATTGACGTGTTTGGCATGAGTGAATTGGAGGTGTTTCGCCTATTCAGATTCAGCCCTGAAGCCATCCTGGAACTAACCACAACCCTGCAGGATGACATCACCAGCCAGACCCAGCGCTCACATGCAGTGCAGCCACTGGTGAAGGTACTGGCAACGCTCCATGTCCTTGCCAGTGGATCATTCCAGCGTACAAGTGGAGTGGTGGCTGGGATGTCACAATCCACCATGAGCAGATGTGTGCACCAGGTTGTCCCTGCAATCCTCAGACGCATGGCCAACCACATCATCAAACCCACCACTGAGGAGCTGCGGAGGAAGGCAATGACAGATTTCTACAACCTTGCCAGATTCCCACGCACTGTGGGGGCCATTGATTGCACACATGTGGCACTACGGCCCCCCCGGGACACAGAGCACATATACTGCAATCGGAAGCATTGGCATTCCATCAATGTACAGGTGATAGTCGATGCCCAAGGCCTTATATGGCACGTCCGTGCCAAGGACCCTGGGTCCAGCCATGACAGCTACATATACCGTCAAAGCACCATCTCCACAGAATTTGAACAGAACGTGTATGGGGACAGCTGGCTGGTTGGTGAGTGACATGGGTGGCAGGCATGACTATCCCCTCCCGTGATGCACACCTCACAACTGGCACATGCACTATTAACATCCTCCTGTCTTTTCATTACCAGGTGACGCGGCATATGCATTGGGACCCCATCTCATGACTCCATTCCGGGATCCCCAAACCAGAGGAGAGCAAAGATACAATGAAGCACACATCAAAACCCGTGCAGTGGTGGAGCGCACATTTGGCCTCCTGAAGTCACGTTTCCGATGCCTGGATAAGTCTGGGGGTACCCTCTTGTATTCCCCAAACTTCGTGTGCCAGATCATTGGGGCATGTTGCATGCTGCACAACTTTGCCGTGAGAAAGGGCCTGGAGATTGAGCTACGTGATGACCTGACCCCCGACCCACACAGTCCCCCCTTGCCCGAGGGTCCCCCGTCTGATGAGGGAAGAGCAGTCAGGAGGGTCCTTGTGGTAGGCTACTTTTCACGTTAAACACACACATTAATCATGGCACAATGAGAATGCATGCATGCACAACACTGTGATCCCTAGCGCACACACCCCACATCCACATCAAATTAGATTAGACCCAAGTACACCACATGGGACTTGGGAGCAGCAACGCCACGCCACGGCTCCAATTATGTTGCTGTACATTCATACACCATTCACACGTGTCGTGGTGATAACTTCTCACCTATGACTGAGGGTGACACCCCTTAATGGCAGGAGTGTCACCCCCACACATTCACACCTCATTCACACTGTAGCCTGCACTCCTCACCGTGTGCAGGGAGATAAACAAAAATATAAATCAGAATCTGAGTATAAAACATAATTATAGAAACATCAACGGCCCTGTCGTGGGCTTCTTCTTGTCCCTAGGCTCCTGGGGCGCAGTTGCCTGGGGCGAGCCAAAGGTGGGGGGGCTGGGGGGGCAGGTGGTTGAACCTCAACCAGTCTCTCCCTGGCTGCCTGGCTGCCCTCCATTGCCACGGCTAGCCGGTGGAGGTACGTATTGGTGGCAGCCTGCATCCGCAGCCGGCGGGTAGTATTGCTGCGCTGCTGTCGCCGTGTCTGCCTCCCCTCCTCACGGACAGCAGCTGCCAGGCTCCGGACCTCGGAGACCAGGTCAGATGTGGTGGTCTGCAGGTCCACCAGGCAGGACAGAAGGGCTGCCCCGTTCCCCACAACGTCCTGCAGGCTATCATTTATTGCAGTATTCTGCCCAGCCTGCTGGGTGATGGCTTCCTGCACTGCCACAGTGCAGGCAGCCTGGCTCGTGGCCGAGGACGCCAGGCTATCTGCCACCCGATGCAGATCACCAGCAAGAGAACCAATATGGCGGGTCTGCCTTGTCTGGTCCCTTGCCAGGTGATCTTCAAAATCATCAGGGACTCCTCGGGTTTTCCTCGTTGCCTTCCTAGAAGCCTGAGAGGCTGGAGGACGGCTGTAGGGGAGGTCCCTTGAAGGGGAATCCCTGGAGGGGATGGTGTCCCTTGAGGGGGAATCCCTGGAGGGGATGGTGTCCCTTGAAGGGGAATCCTGCATGGGGGGGGGGGTGGTTTGGGAGTGGCCAGGTATGGGGGTCTCCTCCAGAATATAAACTGCAGCCTCTTCTACCCCGACGTGCTCCTCCTCAACCTCCTCAAGCACTGCTGTAGGGGCGATCTCCACCATGGATGGGGTGGGTCGCCCTGTATCAACTGACGGGCCAGCTCCATCCTGCACATCTGTGGATGACACAAAACAAACACATGTTGGAGGAGCCACACACTTGTCACATGTATCCCCCCCCCCCCACCCATGCAACTCACCACAAAACAGATAAAACAGACTTACCTGACCTCAAAGGCTGCTCCCCTGATTCAAAGCCAGGAAGACCCTCCACCAGCTCCCTATCCAGCAACCTGGCCACCACCATGTCCTCTGCAGTCAGGGTAAGTCTTGTGGCTGGTCCTCCTCCTGTGCCACTGGCATGCTTTCTGATGGCCACAAGTTTGTCTTTGACCAGTCTCCGCATATCATTAATTTTTTTGCGGATATGCTTGGGCTCCCTCTCTGCCACACCAACAACATTCACCTGCCTGGTGATTTCCGCATAAATGCGTGTCTTCTCCGCTTTGCCAGTGTGGGCGGGACCCATGTTGGGAGAGCGCATCAGTGATCACAGCCTTCTCCTGAGGGCTGAAGTTAAACATTCTGCGGTCACCGGCAGTGTCTTGTGCAGCCATCCTAAAAGCAAAAGCCCTGGCAATTCCCAAAATATGCTGGTCACGTTTTGCAAGGGAGTGGCGCTTCTGTGTGCGTATTTATGCACTAGTAGGAAGTGGTGCGGCGGATCTTGGTGGTGACGTTGCGCCGTACTGCGCATGTGCACAGGAGCCAGCCAGGCAGGTAACATCAGTGCGCATGCGCCGTTTAAGATACACCGTGCGGATCTCGCCGCGCCACCGTCAGACCATCATTTGCATGTGTTGACGCCCACTTACAGTTCCGCCGCCTTACGCCGTCGAAAAACCGCTACGCAGGTGAGTGGAAAATTGATGAATACAGTACATGCCTCTCACCGCTGGTACGGCGTAGCGGAAAAAAGATGCGCCACGCCGGAGCAACGATGCGCCATTTTACATGAATCTACCCCAATATATTTTTAAAGTGGTGTATCGTCTTCACATCACTTTCAATTTATTAGCCCATAAAAAGTGAATGAATATTTCATAGTTTATAGCAGGCACCCTTTGCTAAATACACTTATGAAATCATTGGTTGTAGATGCTGTATTACCCTTTTCCCATAAGCTGAGCTTCAGGTACGGGTTCAAAGATCCTTCCTGTTTTCTTTGCACATCCCCTTTCATCTGAATTATCTCCACAGTCATTATCGCCATTACATTTCAGTTTCGAGTCAATGCAGCGCCCTGTTTTAGACACAAAAATGTCCGACATTAAGACAGGATTGTTTTCTTAATAATTTTCATCTATGCATATTATTTATTACAGGTACTTAATTATATAGCGGCATCAATATAGCGCTTTACATATTTTTATTATACATTCACGTTAGTCCCCGCCCTCAAGGAGCTTACAATCTAAGGTCCCTAACTCACATTTATACAAACACATACTAGGGACAATTTTCAATCCAAAGCATGTATTTGGAGTGTGGGAGGAAGCCTGTGAAGGCTCAAGGAAAACATGCCAACTTCAAGCAGGTAGTGCATGGTTGGGATTCAAACTGACAACCCCAGTGTTGCTAAGCAGAAGTGCTAACTAGTGTTGCTCACGAATATTCGCATTGCGAATATTCGTTACGAATATTGCAAATTCGAGTATTCGCGAATAAATCGAATATCGCGGTGAATATTCGCTATTGCGAATATTCATATTTTTTCAAGTTTATTTTTAAAACAGATCACATCCTAGTGATCTCCATCGACGTCTAAAAGCATTGCTGGTATGATTAGAGACCCTGGGCCGAGTAGCTGAGGCGATCGTTTTATGTTGCCGAATATTCGCAATGCGAATATTCGTATTACGAATATTCGCGAATACTTTCTCTGCCCTTCTGTGTTTCGTGTATAAAAAAAACAAACAAATTAGCTTTAGTTTAGTCATATAAGTTTGTGTAAGTAGAGTTAGGCCTCGTACACACGAGCGGACAGATTTGAACAAATCTGTCTGCTGGGATTTTGGTTTGCTCGCGTGTACACACGAGCAAACCAAAATCCCCGGCAGCAGAGAGCGCGCTGACGTGTCGGTGACGTGGCGGTGACGTTGACGCCGCCACGTCACCGCACCAGGAAGTAAAACACTTCCGCGCATGCGCCGAATCCATTCGGCGGCGGTGGGGGACGACATGTCTGCTGGTAAGTGTACTAACCAGCAGACATGTCGGGCGGACGGATTCCCACCCGATAGATTTCAAAGCATGCTTTGAAATCTGTCGGGTGGCCAAATCCGTCGGCTCGGCCGTACACACGATCGAATCTGTCTGCTGAAACGGACCGTTTCCAGCGGACAGATTTGATCGTGTGTACGAGGCCTTAGTGTTTAGTGCATATTAGTTTAGTAATCCAGGAAATGATCTCCGTTTTCGCGTGTTGACGAGAATTTCGCAATCAATTTCGCATTCGCATTAGCGAAATTTCACATTCGCATTAGCGAAATTTTGCATTCGCATTAGCGAAATTTCGCAAACATATTTTTTTTATAAAATATCACGAATATTCGATATTAACAAATATTTCGCGAATATTCTTCTATATATTCGTGAAATATCGCAAAATCGAATATGGCGTATTCCGCTCATCACTAGTGCTGACCACTTAGCAGGAGTGCTCAACATTTTTTCCCTGAAAAGCAAGGAATACAATTATGTTTAAACTCTTTATTGAGTTTTCAAAAGATTGAGGTACAAAACAACAATGTCCATGACGGACCAAAAAGTACAAACATTTCCAAAGAGGGCAAACATAGTCATACCTTGGACATACATGTCATATGGAACAGGTGCATCCGAGCTACTACCTCCTGTGCAATGCCTGGTGAGCCTCAAGAACACAGCATTCCACCCAGGGGTAGACTAACAACTCATGGGGTCCCCAAGCAATAGAAGATTATGGGGCCCCCGGGCTTATAGATGGCCACCAAGCCAGGTGGCAGTGCAGAGGCGGGGCAGCTAAAATCTCGGGATTTTAACATCAAAAGCATGTCGGTTTTGGACATATCAGGGACAGATGTAAAAAAACACAGATTTTTTACATACTGTCCCTGGTTTCAATGAGCCTGGCAACCCTGATGGGGCCCCCTAGTGGCATGGGGCCCTCGGGGAGTGCCCGAGTTCCTCAATGGTCAGTCCGCCCCTGATTCTGCTTGTGAAGTCTCTGTAAACCTTCATATAGTCCATGAAAAAAAGGATAAAGGCTGGTGCCATAGAAGTCAGCTAAAACACTGTTTTATTATTGCATGTGAACAACAGTCAGAAAGAAATCCAATGCATTTCTGGCACTTTTGAGTCATGATTAAGGCCTGACGGCCGAAAGGCGTTGACTTTCTTTCTGACTGTTGTTCACATGCAATAATAAAACAATGTTTTTCTCCTTTTATACATGTATATATCCTGATGTAAAGCGCTGCGTAAACTGTTGGCGCTATATAAATCCTGTATAAGAATAATAATAATAATAATAATACATTAAAGGCAGTAACAACCAAAAATAAATAAATAAATCAAAAATGGGCATCTATGGACTACTCAGTTTTTTTCTGCCGTCATTTTTCTACATTTCTATGTTTCTAACCATAATATTTCAGTTAGAACATAAAAGAAAGAAAGAGGATAGACAGCAATCATCATTTTGGAAATAATTAAAATGCATACTGGGTAAGATAATAAAAGCTAAATGAAAAAAAGAAAAAGAGGCGGGACTTTGAATGAAGCGCACAGTCAATAGTGAGTGGTCAAAAAATTGTATATTTGATATATAACATGACAAAAATTCATACAAATTAATACATTTTATCTCAGTGTAAATCATCTAAATACATGTGGGAACATGATAATAGATGACAGTGAAGACTGATATAAGACCTAGCATGATTATTGGGGAGGGCTGCAATATAAGCCCTACCCCGAAAATAAACCCTAGTAAAGTAAATTAAAAACCTATGGTCCGTTTTGTAGGATGATCATACTGTATGGAGTGCAGTGTGTCTCCCCTTATGACTGAATTATAAAATACTTCATTAGCAGCCGCTGCTGACCCGCCGGAGGTTTTCGTCTTTCCTCCACGCTGACATCTGCGGCACCCCTCCCTCTTCAGTGCACGGAGCGGGCTGACGTCACTGGGGATCTCAGGTCTTCCCCCTTCTCTTCTCCTCCCAGCTGACGTTCGTGGCCCCTCCCTCTTTAGTGCACGGAGCGGGCTGATGTCACTGGGGATCTCAGGTCTTCCCCCTTCTCTTCTCCTCCCAGCTGACGTCCGTGGCCCCTCCCTCTTTAGTGCACGGAGCGGGCTGACATCAGCAGGGATCTCAGCATGGAGAATAGCAGATCAAGTGTGCGACCAGGGGAGCTGTAAAAAGGTATTCTCCATGAGACAATGGGAGACACACTGCACCTTATACCAGTGTGATCCTTTTTATAAAATGGATTACATCAATTTTAAAAGGACTTTAACCAAGATGTTTTTAAAATGATGTTGAAAATGTACTCCTGACCTGACATGGGGAGGTGGGGAGAGAGAGAACACAGGGGACTCAGGAACTTTAAAAAAAAAAAAACATTTTATTGTTTTATTCCAGGATCTTTAGAACATACTGTAGAGAGGGGTAAATGACACAGCACAAGCATTGTGCTTTAAAGGAACAGGATTTTTTTTATGGTTGCAACTACTTCAAGATTGTCATTGAACATACATTAAATAAATAAGCCCTACCCTGAAAATAAGCCCTAGTGTTTTTTGTAGACACAATTAATATAAGACCCGGTCTTATTTTCGGGGAAACACGGTATAGCACGTTAAATATTAATCAGCACCCTCAATTATCTACCAATATTTCAAACAAGTATTACTTGCCTTCTAGAGAAGCAGCTTTAGTCACTGTGTATTTATATTTATTTATGTAGACACATATTTTTATTTACTTCGTTTTTTTATACTGTCGCAGAATTATCACAATTTAATAATAAAAGCTAGGCCAGATTCACGGAGTTGTAACTCCTGTCTAACTGGTGTTAGACCGGGGTACTTTCTAATTACGCGCGTTTTTTCACTAGTTTGAAACCTCAAACCATAAAAAGATGGCTTTGCGCTTCAATCCGACTGGATTACGTGTTCGTACGCCTTCGGATCTACGCTGCAATAAAATTGCGGCCGCTGGGTGGACTTCCCGTCGTTTCCCGCGTCGGGGTATGCAAATGAGCTTTTGCCGTCGATCCCCGAAATTCCGATCTTCAAACGCAATCTCTTACGGCATCTTTAGTCATCTTTTCGCTGCGTAAAACTATACCAGCTTTTTGCTGGTCTAATATTAGACAGCCCATGTTAAGTATGGTCGTCGTTCGCGCGTTGAATATCAACGTTTTCCGACGTCTTTTTTAATTTTTGACGTAAAACGTCCGGGAATAGGAATGTCCGTAAACGACGCTACTCAAACAACGAATGACGTATCAATGTTATTTCGCGCAATGCACGCGGGAAATTTCTGAACGGAGCATGCGCAGTTCGATCGCCGCGGAGTTGCGCCTAATTTAAATGCTTCACGCCCCCTAATCGCGTATTTCGATTACGCGGCGAGAAATAGACTACGCTGCCGTATCGTACTGGCAAAAATCTACCAGAATTCGTTGTAGAGCCTGGTAAAATGCGGCTGCGTAGCGTATCTCGGATACGCTGCGCAAATGTACGTGTACCTGAATCTGGCCCAATGTGTTTCCCATATTTAATATAAAGGAGGTAGAGACTGCATATGTGAATGTACAGTAGTAAAACAACTTCTATGTTCGAGATGATATCCCTAAATTGTGGCCCCCAAAATGAGACAACCTGAGGACAGAAGAATAGTAAAATATGTAAGAGAAAGAAGAGGAGGAAAGAAGAGAGAGAGAAAAGAAAAGGAAAGAAAAGGGGGGGAAAATGGGCAGCAAAGGGTAATAAAAAGGGGCACGTCCTTATAACAGAAAATGAATAAAATGATGAAAGCCCAAAGAGAATTTTATTAATAAATGTTTAATATGCAGGAATTATTATATTTTGAAGTCACGGTGAAATTATAATAACTTCTCACCATTTAGAAAATCGTATTTTGTCAAAAGAAACGCACGTCACTTATCTATATAAAGTCAACTGAACAAAGTTGTAATTATTTGGTTGGGATTTGTTAAATTCTGTTAGTCACTAAGGAAATCTGATTATCCAAAGCTATACTATCTCTGAAGGATCTGTCTGTTCAGCATCCTTTCCAAGAAACATCAGAGGTGATTGTAATAATTATCACAATAGAAACAGATGAGAATGTGCCTTCCTTGCGCTGACCAGATGTTGGCACCAGTCTCTGAGGGTTATCACTTTGTAATTGCTCCAAGTAAGCAATTTGTTTTCTAAAGCCACATATTTTAGCTAAAATAAAGTTGTGTATAAAAGGTCTCTGTGTAAAGAACACAGTGAATTCACCTCTTCCAAGAATGTAGGTCTCCTGGTCCCCCACAGTGATTGTAGGAGAGCAAGAGATTGACTCCCCCGGCTGTCCTGGTCCCACACCAACTCCTCCTGTAGCCCCTACATACTGTATATACTCGAGTATAAGCCGAGTTTTTCCAGACCATTTTTTTAGGCTGAGAAACTCTGCCTCGGCTTATACTCGAGTGAGCCGTACATTTCATTACTAAAACAGCGTGTGTCTCACGCTGTGTAATGCATTCTGTTCGGTCATCCATTGAAACAAAGCCCCCGTCTCCTTCTCGTCTGTGATAGGCACCCCTGCCTCCTCCTCGTCTGTGATAGGCGCCCCTGTCTCCTCCTCGTCTGTGATAGGCGGCCCTGCCTCCTTCTCGTCTGTGATAGGCGCCCCTGCCTCCTTCTCGTCTGTGATAGGCGCCCCTGCCTCCTCCTCATCTGTCATAGGCTCCCTCGCTACCTCCTCCTCGTCTGTGATCGGCGCCCCTGCCTCCTCCTCATCTGTGATAGGCTCCCCCGCTACCTCCTCATCTGTGATAGGCGCCCCCGCTACCTCCTCCTCGTCTGTGATAGGCGCCCCTGCCTCCTCCTCATCTGTGATAGGCTCCCCCGCTACCTCCTCCTCGTCTGTGATAGGCGCCCCCGTCTGCTCCTCATCTGTGATAGGCGCCCCCGCCTCCTTCTCGTCTGTGATAGGCGCACCAGCCTCCTCCTTGTCTGTAATAGGCGGCCCCGCCTCCTCCTCATCTGTGATAGGTGCCCCAGCATCCTCCTCATCTGTGATAGGCACCCCAGCCTCCTCCTTGTCTGTGATAGGTGGTCCCGCCTCCTCCTCATCTGTGATAGGCGCCCCGCCTTCTTCTCGTCTGTGATAGGCACCCCCGCCTCCTTCTCGTCTGTGATAGGCACCTGATCCTCCTCCTCGTCTGTGATAGGTGCCCCTCCTCATCTGTGATAGGCTCCCCCGCCTCCTCCTGGTCTGTGATAGGCGCCCCAGCCTCCTCCTCATCTGTGATAGACGCCCCTCCTCGTCTGTGATAGCCTCCCCTGCATCCTCCTCGTCTGTGATAGGCGCCCCGGCCTCCTCCTCGTCTGAAATAGGCTCCCCCATCTCCTCCTCCCTTTGTGATAGGTTCCCCCCCCTCCTCCTCATCGGTGATAGGCTCCCCCGCCTCCTCCTCGTCGGTGATAGGCTTCCCCGTCTCCTCCTCATCGGTGATAGGCTCCCCCGCCTCCTCCTCGTCGGTGATATGCGGAACCCCAGCCTCCTATTCTGTGATAGGCGGAACACTGATACAGTTTCCCAGCATTGTATCAGTGTTCCTCAGTTGTAATGTTACGCTGGCCGCTAGGTGGCGTTCCCGTCGAATATGCAAATGAGCCTGATACGCCGATTCCTGAACGTATTTGCGCGCCGTCGTCGTATTTTACGTAGTTTGCGTAAGCGTAAGGTTACCCCTGCTATATGATGGGTAACCTTGCGTAGGTCCGGCGTACACCATGTTAAGTATGGACGTCGGGACAGCGTCGTGTTTTTCCATCGTTTACGTAACTCGTCGCGAATAGGGCTGTGCGTTAATTCCGTTCACGTCGAAACCAATGTATTTGCGGCATACTATGGAGCATGCGCACTGGGCTAGCTTTACGGCCGGCGCATGCGCAGTTCGTTTGGCGCGGGGGCGCACTTAATTTAAATACAAGCCGCCCCCTTTGAATTACGCGGGGATACGCCGGGCCATTTACACCGCGAATTACAAATGCTTTGAGAATACGGCACTTGCTCCTGTAAGTTGCGGCGGCGTAGTGTAAATAGGAAACGCTACGCCGCCAGCAACGAGAATCTGGCCCATAGCGTCTACAAAATAGGGGATAGTGTTATGGCATTTTTTTTTTTTACTAGTAATGGCGGCAATATGCAATTTTTATTTTGAACGTGACATTGCGGCGGACATATCGGACACTTTTGACACATTTTTGGGACCATTCACATTTATACAGCGATTAGTGCTATAAAACTGCACTGATTACTGTGTAAATGTGACTGGCAGGGAAGGGGTTAACACAAGGGGGCGCTGAAGGGGTTAAAAATGTTCCCTAAAGTGTGTTCTAACTGTAGGGGGAGGGGGACTTACAAGGGGAGGAGACCGATGTGTGTTCCTCTGTACTGGGAACACATATTGGTCTCCTCACCGCTGACAGGACATGAATCTGTGTGTTTACACACACAGGTCTATGTTCCTGCCCTGATCGCCGGCAATCGCGGGTGCCCGGCGGACATCGTGACTGCCGGGCACATGCACGGGGTCTCGAGCAATGCGGCGGTATCGCACGCGCCCCCTAGCCGCCCAGGACGCCAAGGATGTCATATGATGTCCACCTGGAGGGAGGGAGGGTTCCCGCCGACGTCATTTTACAATGACTTGGTAGGGAGAGGGTGAAAGCTGAACTCCAGCTCACACTTTTTAAACGCTTAAGCCTTGGAAGGTTTTAACCAACTTTGTGGGAAGAGTTTGGAGATGAACCCTTCCTGTTCCAACAAAACAAGGTCCATAAAGACACGGATGAGAGAGTTTGGGGTGTAAGAACTTGACTGGCCTGCACAGAGCCCTGTCCCCAACTCGATTACAACGGCGTAAGTTGAAGTAGGTGGAAGTGGGCTGGAAGTGGGCATGATCCATGTTAATGAAGCGTAACCCCATGCAAATGATGGGCCGGGCGCCAGACAAGTACTTAAAATGAACTGCACATGTGTCTGGACATGGACGTATGCCCGTGCGCATGCGCACGGCCACGTCGGAACAACTGCCTAAGATATGCCGGATCACTGTGTACGCCGTGAACGTAACCTAAGCCCAGCCAGACCCACGTCGGCCCATATTCAAAGACGTCCAACGTACAATACGTAGGCTTGTGTTCCCTGGTCCATACCTTTGCATGGGTTGCGCCTCATCTATGGGGAATAACTTTACGCTGAACGTAAAACTTACGCAAACCGCTTAAATCATGCGCCGGGTGCAACTACATTCGCGAATTGCCGTATCTCCCTCAAATTCATATTTGAATAGAAAATCAATGGGAGCGCCACAATGGTCCAGCGTAAATATGCGCCCACTCCACGCCGACGTAGGCAAGTTACGTCGGTGGGATGAAGTCAGTTTTTAGGCGTTTCTAAGTTTGAAGGTTCGGCGCACAGATACGACGGCGGATATTTGTACTTACACGGCGTATCTGGAGATACGTTGGCGTAAGTGCTTTGTGAATCCGGGCCATAGAATTTTTTTCAAAATTGTCGCTCTATTTTTGTTTATAGCGCAAAAAATAAAAACCGCAGAGGTGATCAAATACCACCAAAAGAAAGGAAAAAAAGGACGTCAATTTTGTTTGGGAGCCACGTCGCATGACCGCGCAATTGTCAGTTAAAGTGACGCAGTGCCGAATCGCAAAAAGGGGGAAGGTCCTTAACCTGCATATTGGTCCGGGTCTTAAGTGGTTAATAGCCCTTTAAAGGGGTTGTAAACGAAATATATTTTTTTCATATATGGCATCCTTTACCTGCAGACATTTCTCTTTTCACTTCCTCATTGTTTGTTTTTGCTCAGAAGTTGCTCTATTTCTTCTTTTTTCTGTTCACTTCCTGCTTGTCCGATTTTACTGACCACCGTGAAGGGAGACTTTACTGCGGTGGTCAGTAACGTGCTCTCCCCCTCCTGGGAAGTACATCTGTGTGGCAGGACACTCTCTACATGTTAGAGACTTCAAGGAGGTGTGAATTACTGGGCGTGCCGCAATTCATACTGGAAAATGTAGTTCTTACATGAACAAGTGATGCAAACCAGGAAGTGAATGAGAGAACAGAAACTAGAACGCCGGAGGTGATATAGATGAAGGAATTTAATAGGTATTTACTTGTTTTTAAACAGAATCATTAGACTATTCCGTCTGTCTACCTTGCAGACATTAATTTTAGTCAAAAAAGACATTTCCTTTACAACTCCTTTAAGACACAGATATTTGAGGCCTTTTTCTAGCCACTTTTTTACTCAAAGACATTGAAAAAAGACTTGCTTAGCCTGAAGTTTCTGATGACTGACAACAAATACACAAAAGAATAATCTGCTTATTTCTGATGAGAAAGGTGTAATTATCAGTCACCTACAGGACATAATTGTTGTACTAATAATGTACACACTGTTGAAATGTGATGATAGTTTAATTAGAGAATGTTTCAAGCTTTTTCTCTACACCTGTAAGTAATTAGGAAAATGTGTTGTTTTAATTAGTTAATGATTTCTTGAATATTAAAAAAAGATTATCTATTTAAAAGTAGACTTATGTCCCACATTAAAACGAATCTCGGCTGCAGCACAACACCATATTACCAAAAGTATTGGGACACCAGCCTCGTACACACGATCGGATTTTCCGCAGACAAAGCGTCAGCCTTTTATCTGAAGGACGTTGGCCATGAATTTGTCTTGCATACAAACGGCACACAATGGTTGGCCAACAAACACGAACGCAGTGACGTACTACGTAAAATTTCAGCTCTTGGGCGCCACCCTTTCGGCACCTTCTGCTAATGTCCAATTTGGTGAGCATTGATTCCGAGCATGCGTGTTTTTACTTTGGACTTTTGTGTGACAGACTTGTGTAGACACAATAGGAAAATCTCACAACAGCCGTTGTCCACGGAAAATTTATTAGACTGCCATCCAACATTTGTCCGTGGAAAGTTGGACAACAATTGTCTGATGGAGCGTACAAACGGTCAGATTTTAGGCCAACAGTCTGTAATCACACAATTCCCGTCGGAAAATCCGATCCTGTGTACGAGGATTGACCTTTTGCAGCTAAAACAGCTTTAACTCTTCTGGGAAGTCTGTCCACAAGGTTTAGGAGTGTCTATGGGAATGTTTGATGATTCTTCACAAAGCGCATTTGCTGATGTGGATGAGAAGGCCTCTGCTCTAATTCTTCCCAAAAAACATGTTATCGGATTGGGGACAGGGCTCTGTACTGGCCAGTCAAGTTCTTACACTCATTCATATCTCTATGGACCTTGTTTTGTGCACTGGTGCGCAGTCATGTTGGAACAGGAAGGGGCTATTCCCAAACTCTTCCCACAAAGTTGGGAGCATGAAATTGTCCAAAATGTCTTGGTATTTAGAGGGGTACTTAAGAATTCCCTTCACTGGAAAAATGGGGACAAGCTCAACCCCTCAAAAACAATCCCACACCATAATCCCCCCTCCACCAAATGATTTGGACCAGTGCACAAAGCAACGTCCATAAAGACATGGATGAGCGAGTTTGGGGAGGAGGAACTTGACTGGCCTGCACAGAGTCCTGACCTCAACCTGATAGAACACCTTTGGGGTGAATTAGAGCGGAGACTGTGAGCCAGGCCTTCTCGTCCAACATCAGTGCCTGACCTCACAAATGTGCTTCTGGAAGAATGGTTAAACATTCCCATAGACACACTCCTAAACCTTGTGGACAGCCTTCCCAGAAGAGATGAAGCTGTTATAGCTGCAAAGGGTGGGTCACCTCAATATTGAACCCTACGGACTAAGACTGGGATGCCATTAAAGTTTATGTGCGTGTAGAGTTGCCACCTCATCCCTTTAAAACCGAACACATATTAATTACACAGGTTCTGTGGCTAATTAAGGTGGTAATTAAACTCACTTGGTGCTTTACCTGCATGAAATTAGCCTCAGAACCTATGTAATTCATATGTGTTCGGTTTTAAAGGGATGAGGTGGCAACTCTATGTGCGTGTAAAGACAGGCGTCCCAAAACTTTTGGTAATATAATTTATGTAGGAAACCTGTTTTAGCTTGCATGTTCCTAGTAAATTCAGTTTTCACCTTAAGGCCTCATTTCCACTGGCGTTTTTACAGCCACGTTTTTTACAGCTTAAAAACGCCTGTCCATGTTTATTTTGGGAAAAAAAAAAATATATATATATTTTTTTTTGGAGCTGGAGCTTTAAAAACGCTGCGGCTGCGTTTTTGAGCGTGTATGCGCATTTTTGAGCGTTTTTTTAATGCCTGGCGTTTTTACAGCTCTATTGCTGGAGCTTCAGAACGCACTGGTCCCGCGTTTTTTTTGCAGCTTAGCCATCTACAGCTCAAAAACGTCATGGTGGGCATGAGGCCATAGACTAACATGGACAGGCGTTTTTAAGCTGCAAAAAACGCTCAGAAAAGTGGCTGTAAAAACGCCAGTGGAAATGAGGCCTTATAGTTGTAGTCAGCCTGAGCTTTGCTTAGCTTTTTCTGAGCTCTGCAGGATTTTTTAAGATTGGGTTGTTGGTCGCCTATACTATTGAGATGTTTCAGCAGTATACAGTACCTAGAAAAAAAAGTATTCATACCCCTTGAAATTTTTCACATTTTGTTATAATGCAATCAAAAATGTAAATGTATTCTATTGGGATTTTATGTGATAGACCAACACAAAGTGTGCGTGCACATTTAATTGTGAAGTCGGAAGGAAAATGATCTAATCAGTGGTTGTGTAATTTTTTTTTTGAGGAGTTTTTCACAAATAAAAATAGCTCTGAAAAGTGTGAAAGCGAGGGCTTTCACACTGAGGCATTTGTTTGGATTGTATACACCTTCACCGCTCCTCCCCTTTAAAACACTGAATGCAATAAAAATGTAACTAAAATCTATTGGAAATACAATTGTGGCAATCCCAGATAATCACTATTTTTATCATAGAGTCCTGCTCCAATGTGAAAATCTTTGTAATTTAATCAGAGGTTAGCCTTAAACAAACAGCATCATGGAGGCCAAGGGACACATTAAACAGGTCAGGGATAAAGTTGTTGAGATGTGTAAAGCAGGGTTATAGTTAGGTTATAAAAAATATCCCAAGCTTATGAACATCTCACAGAGCACTATTCAATCCATCATCGGAAAATGGAAAGTGTATGGCACAACTGCAAACAAGACATGACCGTCCACCTAAACTGACAGCCAGGCAAGGAGGTAACTCTGAAGGAGCTGCAGAGATCCACTGCTCAATTGGGAGGATCTGTCCACAGGACAACTATTAGTAGTGCACTCCACAAATCAGGCCTTTATGGAAGAGTGGCAAGAAGAAAGCCATTGTTGAAAGAAAGCCATAAGAAGCTCAATTTGCAGTGTGTGAGAAGCCATGTAGGGGACACAGCAAACATTAGGGAGAAGGTCAGATGAGACAAAAAATGTACTTTTTGGCCTTTGGTGGAAAACGAATACTACATATCACCCAGAATACACCATCCTCACCGTGAAACATGGTGGTGGCAGCATCATGTTGCGGGGATGCTTTTCTTTAGTAGGGACAGGGAAGCTGGTCAGAGTTGATGGGAAGATGGATGGAGTCAAATACAGGGCAATCTTAGAAGAAAACCTGTTAGAGTCTGCAAAAGACTTGAGACTGGGGCTATAATGGAATGGTTTAGATCAGGGGTCTTCAAACTTTTTAAACAGGGGGCCAGTTCATAGTCCCTCAGACTGTTGGGGGGCTGGACTATAGTTTGAAAAATTATGAAACAATTCCTATGCACACTGCACAAATCTTATTTGTAGTGCAAAAAAAAAAAACAGGAAAAAAAAAACAATACAATATTTAAAATAAAGAACAATTTTAATCAACATATTAGTATTTCACAGAATCCCCTCATCACAGACCCCCCCCACCTATCACAGATCTCCCCTCACAGACTCCTCTCTATCACAGACTCCTCTCCATCACAGAGGCCCCCATCACAGACTCCTCTCCATCACAGATCCCTCCCATCACAGACTCCTCTCCATCACAGATCCCTCCCATCACAGACTCCTCTCCATCACAGATCCCCCCTCACAAACTCCTCTCCATCACAGACTCCTCTCCATCACAGACTCCTCTCCATCACAGATCCCTCCCATCACAGACTGCTCTCCATCACAGATCCCTCCCATCACAGACTCCTCTCCATCACAGATCCCTCCCATCACAGACTCCTCTCCATCACAGATCCCCCCTCACAGACTCCTCTCTATCACAGACTCCTCTCCATCACAGAGGCCCCCATCACAGACTCCTCTCCATCACAGATCCCTCCCATCACAGACTCCTCTCCATCACAGATCCCTCCCATCACAGACTCCTCTCCATCACAGATCCCTCCCATCACAGACTCCTCTCCTTCACAGACTCCTCTCCATCACAGATCCCTCCCATCACAGATCCCTCCCATCACAGATCTCTCCCATCACAGATCCCTCCCATCACAGACTGAACTTCATCACAGAACCCCCCATCACAGACTCCTCTTCATCACAGAACCCCATCACAGATCCCCCCATTACAAATCATCCCCCATCACAGTCTCCGCCCATGACAGATCCCCTCATCACAGACTCCCCATCACAGATCCCCCCAATTACAAACTGCCCCGCATCACAGAGTCCCCCATTACAGCTCCCCATGACAGATCTCTTAATCATAGATGCCCTCCATCACACATCCCCCATCACCCCCATCATAGATGCTCCCATCGATATTACACTTCCCTCAGAGAAAGGGCGGAACTTTTCAAGTGAAAGGCAAGTGATTGATTGCTGGGACCGCCTCACTGTCTAGTAACCAATCACCACTTATTAAATTAAAAATTACTGCCCTTTGCCGGACCTGTCATGTTTCCCATCTTGTGTGACGTATCCAGCCTGAAGGCTGTAGTTTGAGGACCCCTGGTCTAAAGCCAAAGCATAGTCATGTGTTAGAATGGCCCAGTCAATGTCTAGACCTAAATCCATTTGAGAATCTGTGACAAGGCTTGAAAATTGCTGTTCACTTCTTATCAGCTAAAACTTGCCTTATACCTATCGCGATCAGCCAAAATAACTATTACCCAAGCCTGGAAAAAGCTATCTACCCCCTTTCAAGGGGAGAAAGATCGCATGACCGCGTTGATGCTTAACAAACAGATGTTGATCATCCTCAGAGACACTCATGCCAAGTTCCTCAAAATGTGGGTACAATGGCTGTCATATGCCTTTCCTACCCTCCCCCCAGCTAGCATTGACCCCCTGTGATGGTCCTGATGTTCCCAAGGCCTTCCCTTTTCCCATCTCCTCTTCCCCATCCTTCTGGCCTCCCTTCCTTTCCTAGACTCCCCTTCTCTAGCTCCCTACTTCGCAGGTAAACGACCTTCCTCTCTTAAGCTTCATCATTGTGCCTAATACCCTGTTCATCAGATGAACCGATCGTGTGTGGGCCCCATCGTTTTTTTTCCCATTAGTGAAAAAACGTAGAACCTGTTTTAAAATGATCTGATGGTTAAAAAACCCATAGAAAAAAACGATCGTCTGTGTGGAAATCCATCGGTCAAAAATCTATGCATGCTCAGAATCAAGTCGACGCATGCTCGGAAGCATTGAACTTCATTTTTCTCTGCACGTCGTTGTGTTTTACATCACCGCGTTGGACACGATTGGATTTTTAACCGAAGGTGTGTAGGCACGACTGATGAAAGTCAGCTTCATCGGATATCTGATGAATAAATCCATCGGTCCATTTTCATCGGATGAACCGATCGTGTGTACAGGGCATTACTTTTCTCTTTTTGCTTCTCCTTTTTAGTTTAGTTTTTGCTGTACATTGGGTTTTTGGGTTTTGATGGGGCTAGAGGGTGCTCCATAGTTATGGGGAGCCTCTCTGGGACCCCTGAATCCTGACGGTATCATTTACACTTACATTTACTACTTTGTGTTGGTCTATCACATAAAATCCCAATAAAATACATTTACGTTTTTAGTTATAACATGACAAAATGTGGAGAATTTTAAGAGGTATAAATACTTTTTCAAGGCACTGTAACAATTGAGATACAAATACTTATCCTCTCCAGCCAATAACTGACCCACCACCAAACCGGTCATGCTGAACGATGTTTCAGTCAGCATAAAGTTCTCTGCGGCTTTTCCAGACCCTTTCACGTCTGTCACATATGCTCAGGGTGAACCTGCTCTCATCTGTGAAAAGCATGGGGCACCAGTGGCGGACCTGCCAATTCTGGTGTTCAATGGAAAATGCCAATCGAGCTCCACAGTGTCCAGCAGTGAGCACAGAGCACAATAGAGGACGTCAGGCCCTCAAGCCACCTCCATGAAGTCTGTTTCTGATTGTTTGGTCAGAGACATTCACACCATTGGTCTGCTGGAGGTCATTTTGTAAGGCTCTGGCAGTGCTCATCCTGTTCCTCATTGCACAAAGGAGCAGATACTGGTCCTGCTGATGGGTTAAGGACCTTCTATGGCTCTGTCCAGC
This sequence comes from Rana kukunoris, assembly GCA_029574335.1. NCBI lineage: Eukaryota > Metazoa > Chordata > Amphibia > Anura > Ranidae > Rana > Rana kukunoris. The sequence goes on from CM056049.1 coordinate 65,458,807, forward strand.
TCTCCTAGAGTAACTGCCTGTCTCCTGGAATCTCCTCCATGCTCTTGAGACTGTGGTGGGAGACACGGCAAACCTTCTGGCAATGATACATATTGATGTGCCATCCTGGAGGAGTTGGACTGCCTGTGCAACCTTTTTAGGGTCCAAGAATCTCTTTGTGTGACCAGTAGTGACACTGACCCTAGCCAAATGCAAAACTAGTGAAAAACAGTCAGAAAGGATGAGTAGGGAAATGTCAGACGTCTCCACCTGAAAAAACATTCCTGTTTTGGAGGTTGTCTCATTGTTGCCTATCTAGTGCACCTGTTGTTAATTTCAATTAACAGCAAAGCAGCTGAAACTGATTAACAACCCCCTCTGTATACACCCCTCTCCCTCTGCTACTTAACTGACCAGATCAATATCCCAGGAGTTCTGATTCAAAAGTGTTCCTTTCATTTTTTTGAGCAGTGTATTTGTTCAACTTTAGAACTAGAGCAGGGGTCTCCAAACAGTCTAAACAAAGGGCCGGTTTATTGTCCTTGGGAGACTCTTGAGGGGCCGTACTTTGGCCAGCGGGAGTGTACATTTTCTTGGCATCATTGTTAGTAAACATATGGTACTAGGGGGAGCAATAGTGCCCCATTGCTGGTATCATAGGGAGGAATAATGCCCCATTGCTGGTATCATAGGGAGGAAAGGTGCTCTGTTAGTGGTGTCAATGGGAGAAATGGTGCTCCATTGTCGGTGTCAGATGGCAGAATAGTGTCTCATATCAGTGGGAGTGATAGTGCCCCAAGGGCTGGATAAAGGCAAGCAAAGGGCCGCATTTGGCCATCGGGCCGCAATTTGGAGACCACTGAACTAGAGGGAGCAACTAAATGGTATTGATGATATTTGAATCCTGGAACCCTCAGAACCATTTCCCAATAGATCACTATCAAATGCATATAATAGTTAACAATCTAGGAACCCCAAATTTGTTTTTAATGGGAAACCATTTAAGATTCAGAACTAAAATTTGCCCACCTACTGTTTTTTTTTTTTTTTTTTAGAAAGGATAAAAATACATGCAGGCTTACCTGTGCCACATTTGAACTTTTTGGTGCAGTCCGCTTCTTCAAGATTGCAAAGTTTTGTTGGGATGCATGGACGGGAATCTGAGAGCAGGCCCCCACAGCTCTGTCCTCCAAACTGGGACGGCTGTTCCAGTGCACGAACACGAAACTGAAAATGCAAATTTTTTGTGGTGGAGTTAGCAAAATGAGTCTAGTGTAATTCCTATATAAGGAGTACAATAAAACATTTAATCAAAAGCCTGTAATCGTATTTTGATTATGTACAAGTGTGTGATGTAGCACTCATATGTGATTGATACCTTGTGTAGGTTCTCCACTAGAGAACAGGTCATTACAATGGATGTTTGTTTCGCTACTCCTATGAAAAGGATCCTTGTGCCGGCCCATTGTAAGTGCTATTTAACCACTGCATTACCAGGCACTTTTACCTCTTCCTGCTCAGGCCACTTTTCAGATTTCAGCACTCTCTTGCATGACAATTGCGTGCAACACTGTACCCAAACAAAATTTTTATTATTTTGTTCACACAAATAGAGCTATTTAGTAGGCATGACAGGTTTTTTGAAGTTGTAATTTTTTGTCATAATTGGAAATTTAAGATTTCTTGATTTTTTTTAACATACTGTCACCAGTACAGAACAGCGTCATCATATTTATAACTGGTGTGCAGTGTTGTAAGTAGCGGAGTTACAATAAACGCAGTTACCTAACACAGCCCCTTTTGAGGGTAACGAGTACTCTACCTGATTACTCTTCCCCTCACGGTAACGCAGTTCCCATTACTTGGGCGGCATTACCGCAATTACATCTACCGCCACTAGATGGCAGCAGAGTAATTGCTTCTGCCGACGCTGTGAACATAAATATGGGTGGAACTTCGCTTTAGAATCATGTGACCACTGTGATAGTCTGTCACAGCGGTCTGAAAACTCCCAATCGCAAGGAGCCCTGGATACAATGAGCCCCACCCGCCTCACACTGACCTATCATTGGGGAACAACTCACATCGATCACATACACACACTGTGTGCGCAACCTGATCAATGATCCGGGGAACACATGGCCGGAACAAAATGTTCCACAGAACAAACGTTCCCTATACAACACAGTGTACACAGCGACATCTAGTGGTCAACATGGTAAGTGCAGGACCCCTATACAGACCAATGATCAGCAGGTTTTTTTTGTTTAGTGATTTCATCTCTTCATCAGACAACAAAGAAGAATCTGACATCCCCATTCCAGATCCCTTGCATCCAATAAAGCTTATATAAGATAAATAAAACAATAAACTATAGAAAATTCTAATGAAGCCTAATATAAGATTTTAAATTACAGACTCTGTAAACGTCAAGGGAATGTATATTATAAACATACATTTTAATCCAGCTTATAATTTGGATGTAATATGTAGCAGGTGGATAAGGGTTTTAAGTCCTATTAGCTGCACATACATGGTGGGACGGATTCACCTAGGCTGGGATATACACAAGATCACTATTTGTTTCCGGTTTTCTTCTCTCAAGGATCTGGCATTCTTTTGTCTTGGGCCGCGTACACACCAGGAGACATGTCCGATGAAAACGGTCCGACGGACCATTTCATCGGACATGTCTCCTGGGATGTTTTGGTCTGATGTGTGTACACACGATCAAAAAAAATCCCCGCGGACAGACAGCGCGGTGACGTTGACGCCGCGACGTCCGCAAACCAGGAAGTAAAATGCTTCCACGCACGCGTCGAATCCATTCGAAACATGCAGGAGATTTTGGTCCGCTGGTTAGGCGTACTAACGAGCGGACATGTCCGCCGGACAGTTTTCCATCAGATAAGTTTTAAAGCATGTTTTAAAACTTTTGTCTGCTGGAAACCTGTCTGATAGGCCGTACACACGATCGGATATGTCCGCTGAAACTGGTCTGCAGACCAGTTTCAGCAGATATGTTCGATCGTGTGTACGCGGCCTTGGAGTATTAACTCACTGCTCCCTGGCAAGCACCCGTCATCTGCTTCTCAACAAAGCATTGTAGAATATAAAAAAAAAAAATCAGTTACTTTGCTGAGTAACTAATTACTTTTTCAATGTAGTAACTGAGTCACTAACGCAATTACTTTTTCGGAGTAATTTGTAACTGTAACTAATTACTTTTTTAAAGTAAGATGAGCAACACTGCTGGTGTGGCAGGGATCAGGGACACTGACTGGTGACAGTATGAAAAAAAATATATATTTTTTTATTTATTTATTACACTGTTCTAGGGAAGTGATCAGGATTTTTTTTTTGCAGATTATGTTTGCTTTACTTTGCTATAAGCAAACATTTTACTTAATGAAACTGATTCATTCATTCTGTTTTGTTGTGATTAGCTGTGATTGGTCAATCACATGGTATAGATAGGCTGTGATTGGCCTTATCTGTATCATGCAATCAAATTGATCAATCACAGCTAGCAACAGAATTGTACACATTGGATGGCATGAAAGGAAGCCATCCATTGTGTACAACTGTCATGTGACCTGCTCTGATTCGTCGCAGCGGTCACATGGTACTGGCAGCAAGCCAATACATTGAACGGTCATTGGCTGTGTCCCGTGGACACGGTCGGTGTCAGATCGCACCGCTGTGCCACACGATCGGCACTTCCTGAAAGGACGTCATATGGCATCCACTCAGGACAAGAAAGCCACCCGGCCAATAGAAAAATGACAGCCAGGCGGTGAATTTCACTCTCCCAATCAACATGGATTACTTTTAATCCTCATGCTACTAGCATTAGTAAATAAATAGGAATGTACAGTATATCATGTTTACTTTACTTTTATTTTTACACTTCAGTTACAGTGCCTTGAAAAAGTATTCATACCCCTTGAAATTTTCCACATTTTGTCATGTTACAACCAAAAACGTAAATGTATCTTATTGGGATTTTTTTTTGCTAAACCAACACAAAGTGGCACATAATTGTGAAGTGGAAGGAAAATTATAAATGGCTTAATTTTTTTTTTTTTTCAAATAAATATGTGGAAAGTGTGGTGTATATTTGTATTCAGCCCCCCATGAGTCAATACTTTGTAATTACAGCTGCAAGTCTTTTTGGGGATGTCCCTACCAGCATTGCACATCTAAAGAGAGACATTTTTGTCCGTTCTTCTTTGCAAAATAGCTCAAGCTCTGTCAGATCCAATGGAGAACAGCAATTTTCAAGTCTTGCCACAGATTCTCAATTGGATTTAGGTCTGGACTTTGACTGTGCCATTGTAACACATGAATATGCTTTGAGCTAAACCATTCCATTGTAGCTCTGGCTGTATGTTTAGGGTCATTGTCCTGCTGGAAGGTGAACCTCCACCCCAGTCTCAAGTTACTTGCAGACTCTGATGCCCCGTGCACACGACCGGTTTTCCCGTGCGATGAGAGCTTTTTGTTGGGAATCCTGACCATGTGTATGCTCCATCTGACTTTTTCCCACAGGAAAACTGCTGGGAAAAAAAGAGAGCAGGATCTCTTTTTTCCCGTCAGAAAAAAAATCAGAGCGGGAAAACCATTCGTCTGTATGCTTTTCCAACGGGAAAAAAAAACACATATGCTCCGAAACAATTTGATGCATGTTTGGAAGCATAGAACTTCATTTTGTCGGTTTGTCATAGTCTTTTATGTCAACGCGTTCTTAGCAGTCAAAAGTTCACCGCACTTTTGTGTGACCGTGTGTATGCAAGGCAGGCTTGAGAGGAATTCCTTCGGAAGAACCATCTTTTTTTTCCAACGTGAAAACCGCTCGTGTGTACAGGGCATTACAGGTTTTCTTTTAAGATTGCCCTGTATTTGGCTCCATCTGTCTTCCTACCAACTCAGACAAGCTCCCCTGTCCCTGTCGAAGAAAAGCATCTCCACAACATGATGCTGCCTCACCATGTTTCACAGTGGGGATAATGTGTTCAGAGTGATGCGCAGTGTTAGTTTTCTGGCACACATAGGGCCAGATTCAGGTAGATGGGCGAATCTTTATTTTGGAGTAACGTTTCTCATTTACGTTACTCCGCCGAAACTTTAGGAGCGAGTACTGTATTCACAAAGCACTTGCTCCTAAAGTTGCGGTGGCGTAGCGAAAATGAGCCGGCGGAATTCAAATTGGGCGGGTAGGGGGCGTGTATTATTTAAACTAGGCGCGATCCCGCGGCGAACGTACTGCGCATGCGTCGACTGTCAGTGCGCATGCTCCAAATTCTGTCAGTGAACGTCAATGACGTCAATCCCCATTCACGGACGTTTTACGCAAACGACGCGAACATTTTTAAATTCAACGCGATGACGACGGCCATACTTAACATAGGATACTCCACTAGGGGGCTGGTTTTTACGCCGCGTATCTCTTATGGAAACGTCGGAATGTCACTGCGTCGGGCCCGAATACGATCGTGAATTGCCGATTCTCGCTGATTAACATATTCTCGGCGTTAATCAGCGGGAACGCCCCGAGCGCCATTTTTAAAATTGCAGTTCCGATACGACGGCAAAATACAATTACGCCGCTCGTATAGGAACTCCAACCCGGCGTTTCTTGTTTTCTGCTTACTGAAAACAGAAACGCCGGCTCAAAGTGAGAGTTAGGCTGGAGTATCACTGATACTCCAGCCTAACTCTACCTGAATCTGGCCCATAGAATTTTGCTTTTAGGCCAAAAAGTTTAATTCACACTCTCCTGCCATGAGAATTGGATGCAGGGAAAATCCACATCCAATTTGCATAAGTGTGAACCCAGCCTTAAAGGTGATATCCAGACATCACCAAAATTTAAATCCAAACCTACTTCTCCCCTCTAAAGCATGTCAAGGCAAATAAAAGTGAAATGGCCCCCGAAAGCAACCTGCAACAGCCCATCTACACAGACCTCTAGTGATATCTGAAGTGTACAGATGTTGCGTAAATGCACTTTTGTTGTTGGTTACAGTAACTGCTGAAACAAGTCTGTTTGTGTAATTCTATCCATTATAAAATGAATTGTTGAAAGGCATGTACAATGTATATAATTGTGTTTTTCTATATAGGTTTGATGACTTGGAACACCACAGTACAATGTCTGTATAGTGGGTGGTACCATATAAATGTAAATATATATGTCCACCGTAACTAACTTTGGAAAAGGAAAACCTGCAGGATCTCTGTAAGCAATATTCAGGAAACAATGAAGTAGATTTGTGTCTTTCACCAAATAAGCTTGTGATGTTACTAAATCAGCAGGGTGATATGTATTGGAGAAGACACAGCAGGATATAATGCAGGCAGGCAGTGATTGAACACCCTCAGGCTTCTTGAAACAGAAGTTTGGGAACACATGGGAGTTTAAATCCTGCTGTTTTACTATATGTCATCCTGCTAACTCAGTAAAGCCGGGAGTGTTCCCATTATCTTCTGAAATTCCAAAGTTCCCGTGGCTTATTTTCTCTTTGAGTGCTAGCCGTAAACCTTTAGGTGACCTCCTTGTTTCAACTTGGTGCAGTGAGTGTGGCATATTAAATGTTTGCCATTTTTTTTTATAACTTGACTACGAAGACAACGCATTTTTTTTGTAATGTTTAATTTATAAGAATTTATTTTAATTTGTTAATTGACACCTCAATTTGAACAAATCTGTCTGCTGGGATATATTGGTTTGATCGTGTACACACGTTCAAACCAAAATCCCCGCCGGCAGACGGCGCGCTGACGTGGGGGTGACGTGGCGGTGACGTTGACGCCGCCACGTCACCGCACCAGGAAGTAAAACACTTCCGCGCATGCGTCGAATCCATTCAACGCATGTGCGAGAAGATATGTCTGCTGGTTAGCGTACTAACCAGCAGACATATCGGGCGGACGGATTCCCAGCCGACAGATTTTAAAGCATGCTTTAAAATCTGTCGGCTGGCCAAATCCGTCTGCTCGCCCGTACACACGATCAAATCTGTCTGCTGGGACGGTCTGGCAGACCGTTTCCAGCAGATAGATTTGATCGTGTGTACGCGGCCTTATGTTTCTGTAATCGTTATTGCTATTTTAATATACATACATCCCTGTAAGAAGCCTTGGGTGGTATGAGATTGTTACGTTTATCATTGAGCGCCTTTTATATCTGTTTCTGTCTTGAAATTATTAAAGCAGTTGTAAATCACGGCTGTTAAAAAAAAAAAAAAAATGTAAGGCAATTACATAATGTGCCAGTATACATTGCATACTAGCCCATTATTAAAGTGGAGTTTCACCCTAAAAATCAACTATTTACCATTAGATCCAGCCTACTGCTGACATCTGCAGTATGCTGTTTTTTTTGCTGTACTTACCGTTTTATCTGTAGTTCTAATCTGGCACCGAGCTGATTCCCCGTGGGGAATAGGCGTTCCTAAGACGATGCATAGATGATTGACGTGCTTGTACAGCGCGTCACGCCTTCCGAAAATAGCCGACGTGAGACTCGGCTGTTTACGGCGCTATACTGCGCCTGCGCCTGCAGTGTAGAGCTGACTGCGCAGGCGCCGTAAAAAGGCGAGTCCCACTTCGGGTATTTTCGGAAGGCGTGACGCACTGTATGCGCACGTCAATCATCTACGCATCGTCTTAAGAACGCCTATTGCCAGGGCAGAGAGAACCCGGAAGCCGGGTGAAAACTACGATAAAACGGGAACTACATCGGGGGGGGGGGGGACAGATGTCATTAGTATGCTGGATCTAATGGTATATAGTTTTTTTAGGGTGAACCCCCGCTTTAAATACCTTGGAACAAAGCCTTCCAGTGGTGCGCTGTCACCGCTGAGAGGACTGATATCTTCCCCCAGTCTTTGTTTTCTGGGTTCGCGCACTCCGGCTATGTGGTTGGTCAGAGACGCTATGACGTCACTCTAGCGCATGCGCTGAAGATCTCGGTTCTGTCATGAAGGGCTATTGAAAGATAGTGAGACCGTGTTTGTAATTTGTATGTATGTTATGTATTGATGTATATATGTATGTATATTTTTTGTAAAAATGTTTCTTAAAGCAAAGAATTTTTTTTTGTAAAAAAAAAAAAATTCCTCTCCCGTGCCCTCCTCCTTCTTTGCTCATCTAAAGTCAGTAGTATAGCTATGAGCATGGATGCCACTGGCATGTTGGCATACAGATTGTTGTGCAGCAAGTGTGACTGCTCAGCTCCTCACTAACAGTGTTGCTTCCTCTGACATGTAGACGAATTGTCTAACTTTATACCACCTTTTATATGGTCTAATTTTAGACAGGCCGTGCAGCTGTTGCGCACAGTGCGTAGCCTGCGCTGCACCAACGTTCTTTTGTGGATCCCCGTAACTCCCTCATTAGCATATTTGAATAGCAAATCAATGGTGTTTTACGCGGACAAATGCGCCTGTCTATCGAAATTACGCCGGACAAAAAAAAGTAGATTTCTTGCGTATCTCGTTTTAGGGATGCGGCGCATCGAAACGCATGCGCAAATTTAGACTTACGCCGCGCATCTCCTGTTACGCCGGCGTAATCGCTCTGTGAATCTGGCCCAAAGGGTTTAGTATAGATTATCTGGGTGACTTCAGAAATTTTGTTTTTGGCTTTTTGTGAGGTGCCTCCTGAAAATACATACCAGACTCATAGGGCCAGATTCTCAGAGGCGCTACGACGGAGTATCTCAGATACCCCGTCGTATCACCGTTTTTTTGTCCGGGTATCTATGCGAGTGATTCCTTGAATCACTTTGGCATAGATACGCCTGAAGATCCGACAAGTGTAATACCATTACACTTGCGGATCGTAGTTTTAATGACAACTCCAGCCACTAGGTGGCCTTTACGTTGTTTTCTCATTTGCCTATGCAAATGAGGCTACTACGCCGATTCCCGATCACTTTTACGCCGCCCCGTAAGTAGTTTTCGTCCGCGTAAGTTTACCCCTGCTAATATGAGGGGTAACCTTACGCAGTATTGTCGGATGCCGTCGGATGCCATGTTAACCACTTGACCACTGGGCACTTAAACCCCCTTAATAACCAGACCAATTTTCAGCTTTCGGTGCTCTCACAGTTTGAATGGCAATAACTCAGTCATACAACACTCTAACCAAATGAAATTTTTGTCCTTTTTTTCCCACAAATACAGGGAGTGCAGAATTTTTAGGCAAGTTGTATTTTTGAGGATTAATTTTATTATTGAACAACAACCATGTTCTCAATGAACCCAAGAAACTCATTAATATCAAAGCTGAATATTTTTGGAAGTAGTTTTTAGTTTGTTTTTAGTTTTAGCTATTTTAGGGGGATATCTGTGTGTGCAGGTGACTATTACTGTGCATAATTATTAGGCAACTTAACAAAAAACAAATAAATACCCATTTCAATTATTTATTTTTACCAGTGAAACCAATATAACATCTCAACATTCACAAATATACATTTCTGACATTCAAAAACAAATCAAAAACAAATCAGTGACCAATATAGCCACCTTTCTTTGCAAGGACACTCAAAAGCCTGCCATCCATGGATTCTGTCAGTGTTTTGATCTGTTCACCATCAACATTGCGTGCAGCAGAAACCACAGCCTCCCAGACACTGTTCAGAGAGGTGTACTCTTTTCCCTCCTTGTAAATCTCACATTTGATGATGGACCACAGGTTCTCAATGGGGTTCAGATCAGGTGAACAAGGAGGCCATGTCATTCGTTTTTCTTCTTTTATACCCTTTCTTGCCAGCCACGCTGTGGAGTACTTGGACGCGTGTGATGGAGCATTGTCCTGCATGAAAATCATGTTTTTCTTGAAGGATGCAGATTTCTTCCTGTACCACTGCTTGAAGAAGGTGTCTTCCAGAAACTGGCAGTAGGACTGGGAGTTGAGCTTGACTCCATCCTCAACCCGAAAAGGCCCCACAAGCTCATCTTTGATGATACCAGCCCAAACCCGTACTCCACCTCCACCTTGCTGGCGTCTGAGTCGGACTGGAGCTCTCTGCCCTTTACCAATCCAGCCACGGGCCCATCCATCTGGCCCATCAAGACTCACTCTCATTTCATCAGTCCATAAAACCTTAGAAAAATCAGTCTTAGGATATTTCTTGGCCCAGTCTTGACGTTTCAGCTTGTGTGTCTTGTTCAGTGGTGGTCGTCTTTTAGCCTTTCTTACCTTGACCATGTCTCTGAGTATTGCACACCTTGTGCTTTTGGGCACTCCAGTGATGTTGCAGCTCTGAAATATGGCCAAACTGGTGGCAAGTGGCATCTTGGCAGCTGCACGCTTGACTTTTCTCAGTTCATGGGCAGTTATTTTGCGCCTTGGTTTTTCCACACGCTTCTTGCGACCCTGTTGAATATTTTGAATGAAACGCTTGATTTTTCGATGATCACGCTTCAGAAGCTTTGCGATTTTAGGAGTGCTGCATCCCTCTGCAAGATATCTCACTATTTTTGACTTTTCTGAGCCTGTCAAGTCCTTCTTTTGACCCATTTTGCCAAAGGAAAGGAAGTTGCCTAATAATTATGCACACCTGATATAGGGTGTTGATGTCATTAGACCACACCCCTTCTCATTACAGAGATGCACCTCACCTAATATGCTTAATTGGTAGTAGGCTTTCAAGCCTATACATCTTGGAGTAAGACAACATGCATAAAGAGGATGATGTGGTCAAAATACTCATTTGCCTAATAATTCTGCACTCCCTGTAGAGCTTTCTTTTGGTGGTATTTGATCACCTCTGCGGTTTTTATTTTTTTCGCTATAAATGAAAAAAGAACGTAAATTTTGTAAAAAAATGAATTTTTCTTCATTTCTATTATAAAATTTTGCAAAAAAGTAATTTTTCTTCATAAATTTGGCCTAAAATGTATACTGCTACATATCTTTGGTAACAAAAAAAAAAAAAAATTGGATAATATTTAGTCTGGGTGAAAGTTATGGGGTCTACAAGCTATGGTACCAATTACTGAAAATTGATCAATTTGATCACATCTGATGTACTGACAGCCTCTCTCATTTCTTAAGACCCTAACATGCCAGAAAAGTACAAATACCCCCCAAATGACCCCTTTTTGGAAAGAAGACATTCCAAGGTATTTAGAAAGAGGCATCGTGAGTTTTTTGAAGTTGTCATTTTTTCCCCACAATTCTTTGCAAAATCAAGATTTTTTTATTTTAATTTTTTTTCCACAAAATGTTCATATTATTAGGTTATTTCTCACACACAGCATATGCATACCACAAATTACACCCCAAAACACATTCTGCTATTCCTCCCGAGTATGGCGATACCCCATGTGTGAGACTTTTACACAGCGTGGCCACATACAGAGGCCCAACATGCAGGGAGCACCATCAGGCGTTCTGGAACACCCAGACCAATTCTGACATTTATCTCCTACATGGAAAAATCATCATTTATTTGCTAGAAAATTACATAGAACCCCAAAACATTATATATGCTTTTTTAGCAAAGACCCTAGAGAATACAATGGCGGCCTTTACAACTTTTTATCTCGCATTGTATTTGCACAGCAATTTTTCGAACGCGTTTTTTTTTGGAAACAAAACAGTTTTGTGCTTAAAAAAAAAAACAGTAAAGTTAGCCCAATGTTTTTGCATAATATGAAAGATGAAGTTACGCCGAGTAAATAGATACCCAACATGTCACCCTTCAATATTGCACACGCTTGTGGAATGGCGCCAAACTACGCGACTTAAAAATCCCCATAGGCGACGATTTAAATGTTTTTCCTGGTTACATCTTTTTAGTTGGAGAGGAGGTCTAGGGCCAAAATTATTGCTCTCGCTCTAACGTTCGCAGCGATACCTCACATGTGTGGTTTGAACACCGTTTTCATATGTGGGCGGGACTTACGTGTGCGGTCGCGTCTGTATACGAGCACACGGGTACAGGGGCGCTGTAATTTTTTTTTTTTTTTTATTGTTCATTTTACTTTATTTATTTTAGTTTGACACCTTTTTCCCCAAAAATAAATGTTTTGGTTACTTTTATTCCTATTACAAGGAATGTAAACATCCCTTGTAATAGGAATATAGCATGACAGGTCCTCTTTACAGTGAGATATGGGGTCAATAAGACCCCACATCTCCCCTCTAGGCTGGGAAGCCTGAAAAAAAAACGATTGCAGAGTATTGCGCGGGGAGTATTGCGCGGGGAGTATTGCGCGGGGAGTATTGCGCGGGGAGTATTGCGCGGGGAACATTGCGCGGGGAGTATTGCGCGGGGAGTATTGCGTGGGGAGTATTGCGCGGGGGTACTGCAGAGTATTGTTCGGGGGTATTGCAGAGTATTGTGCGGGAGTATTGTGCGGGAGTATTGTGCGGGAGTATTGTGCGGGAGTATTGCAGATTATTGCAGAGTATTGGGGGGTACTGCAGAGTATTGGGGGGTACTGCGGAGTATTGGGGGGTACTGCGGGGTATGCAGAGTATTGCGGGGTATGCAGAGTATTGCGGGGTACTGCGGAGTACTGCGGGGTACTGTGGGGTACTGCGGGGTATTGCGGGGTACTGCGGGGTATTGCGGGGTATTGCGGGGTACTGCGGGGTATTGCGGGGTACTGCGGGGTATTGCGGGGTATTGCGGGGTACTGCGGGGTATTGCAGAGTACTGCGGGGTATTGCGGAGTATTGAGGGGTATTGCAGAGTATTGAGGGGTATGCAGAGTATTGGGGGGTACTGCGGAGTATTGCGGGGTACTGCGGAGTACTGCGGGGTACTGCGGGGTACTGCGGGGTATTGCGGGGTATTGCGGGGTACTGCGGGGTATTGCAGAGTACTGCGGGGTATTGCGGAGTACTGCGGGGTATTGCAGAGTATTGAGGGGTATGCAGAGTATTGGGGGGTACTGCGGAGTATTGGGGGGTATGCAGAGTATTGAGGGGTATGCAGAGTATTGGGGGGTATGCAGAGTATTGGGGGGTATGCAGAGTATTGGGGGGTATGCAGAGTATTGTGGGGGGTATGCAGAGTTTTGCGCAGGGAAGGAAGGAGTTAATGCAGGGATGGCTGAGCAGGGATGGATGGATCTGTGACTGCAATAGTCACAGATCCATCCCACACTGCTGCAGCCATCCGCGCTCTCCTCTCACGCTGTACCGATCGGTACAGCGAGAGGAGGGAAGAACCGGCGTCAGCAAGTGACGCGGTTTGTTTACATGTGATCGCGCCGTCATTGGACGGCGCGATCACGTGGTAAGGAGCCGCCACCATTGGCTCCTTACCGAGATCACTGACGCTGCGGGTCCCGTGGACCCGCCGAGCGCCGTGACCGCGTGTGCGCGCCCGCTCGGGCGCGCGGATCTGACGCACGTCAGATTTGTTTACACACGTGGTCGCGCCGTCATTGGACGGCGCGATCACGTGGTAAGGAGCCGCCGCCATTGGCTCCTTACCGCGATCATCGGTGCTGCGGGTCCCGTGGACGTCCTGTTAGAGTACAGGAACCGCCCTATAGCCGTATTTCGTCTATAGGGCGGTGATTAAGTGGTTAAGTATGGCGTCGGGTCAGCTTCGGCTTTTTCCGTCGCTTACGTCGTTTTACTAACTCGCTCGCGAATAGGGCATTGCGTAGTGACGATCACGTCGTTTTGACGTCGGTTTCAATGACGCTTTCCGATGTGAGCTGGAGCATGCGCACTGGGCTTTTTCCCCGGCTGGCGCGCTTAATTTAAATACAAGCCGCCCCCCTTGAATTACGCGGCCTTACGCTGGGCCATTTTCGCTACGCCAACGCAAACTACGGAGCAAGTGCATGGAGAATACGGCACTTGCTCTGTTACATAGCGGCGGCGTAGTGTAAAAGGCTTACGCTACACCAAAGCAAATATCTGAGAATCTGGCCCAAAGGGTCCAAAAAATGATGCAGTTTAAATTGCTGGTAAATGACATTTCATTGTTGGCTGTCTCTGACAGCTCCCGGTCATGGCTTATGAGTGGGAACCAGCGGGATAGGCTCCCCATAATTTGACTGCTGTGAAAGCCAAGCTGTGCCTCCCAGCATTAAAGCCCAATTAAAGAGCCGCCAGGAGGTGGCATGAAGAGATTAAGGTACAGCTAGAACCCTTGTTAGATTTTTATTGCATTCTGTGTCCCTTTTGCAAATTTCCCCTCACTACTTGAGCAGTAAAACCATTGTCACAATAAGAGTATGCATGGGGAAATCTCTTACAGAGTCCCAGATAGCACTAAAACCCCAGAAGGGGTTTCCACCATCCCCCCGCTTAATCCATTTTTTCGGGCTGGACATTCACTTTATTCCACACAAGAACATTTTAGATATTTGTGCACGTCTCTTTCTGTTCCATCATGACCACCCCTGTGCACCAAGCCAGGTCCATAAATATTTGGTTTGATGAGTGTGCTGGACAATCATATCACTTTTTTACTCTTTTTTTTGGCTTGCTTGGCTCACTTTGTAATAAATATACTGGGTGCAGCAGGCAACCTGAAAACCCCTATTAGACATTATTATTATCTTCAAGTAAAACATAACTGTATCTGCCCACAACAATTTCAAAATGCTATTTAACACATTTTTAATATTCAGAGCAAACTCATTCATCAATGTCTCCCTGCTTTATTTTGTTGTAAAATCACTTTGAAAAACACCCCTCTAGCTTTTCTAGTTGCGACCATCTTGAGTAAGGGTAGATGATTTATGTGGGATTTATTTCCTGGAATCCATCTGCCCTTAGCTCAGGAATGCAGACAGGAGGGTGTGCTTAAATCAGAAAGCCCCCACTCCAGATAAAATAAACAAAAATGCCCATGAAGACTCCTGGGAAGTATGACATCCTTTTTGGTTTAGGAAAGCAGAAAACAACTGAAGAAATGTAAATAAAAAGTTTAAAACAAAAAATATAATATACCTTCCTATCTATTTAGTAGGGTTAGTAGTACAAGGGTTAAAAACAATTAATGATGATTGAGAAAGTTTAGTTCTCCTTTAAAATGAGGATTGGTAGGATTTATTGTGAACAAACGTGCATTGCAATGAAACACGACAGCAATGTGTGGGACAGCTATAATTTTTTGTCATTGTTTCAGTACTTGCCGCACGCCTTATGCAATAAGACGTCCGCAAAGTGGTTTCAATATCCTTACTGGACGTCATATGACGTCCTCAGGATATTGAGCCGCTACGTGCCCCCGGGGGCGCGCATCATTGCGATCGTTGTTGCAGGGTGTCAGTCTCCGTCAGACACTCTTTACCACGTGATGTAATTGGCTTTTCCTCACTCTCGTCTGTCAGATGCGAGTAGAGGAGAGCCGATCGGCTGCTCCTCTGACAGGGGGGGTTTGTGCTGATCGATTATCAGCACAGCCCCTCCGAGGATGCCCAGACTGGACCACCAGGGATGCCACAAGACCACCAGGGATGCAAAACACAGGTATGCCACCCTAGACCACCAGGGATGACAATGACAGAAATAATGGATGCCAATCAGTGCCCGTAATGGATGCTAATCAGTGCCCACAATGGGCATCACTGATTGGCAGGCATTGTTTGGCACTGATTGGCATCCATTAGTACAACACATACGTTAGTGCCACCTATCAGTGCCCATCTATGCCCATCCGTGCCACCTATCAGTGCCCATCCATGCCGCCTATCAGTGCCCATCTATGCCGCCTATCAGTGCCCATCCATGCTGCCTATCTATGCCCCTCCGTGCTGCCTATCCATGCCCACCCATGCCACCTATCCGTGCCCATCCATGCCGCCTATCTGTGCCCATCCATGCTGCCTATCATTGCCCATCTGTGCCCATCCATGCCACCTATCTGTGCCCATTAATGCCGCCTATCTGTGCCCATCCATGCCGCCTATCCGTGCCCATCTGTGCCGCCTATCAGTGTCCATCCGTGCCACCTATCAGTGCCCATCATCAGTGCCACCTTATCAGTGCCCATCAGTGAAGGAGAAAACTTACTTATTTACAATGTTTTATAACAGAAACAAAAAAAAACATATTTTTTTCTAAATTTCGGTCATTTTTTTTGCATGAAAATAAAAATCTCAGAGGTGATCAAATACCACCAAAAGAAAACTCTATTTGTGGGTACAAAATGATAAACATTTAGTTTGGGTACAGTGTAGCATGACCGCACAATTGTCATTCAAAGTGCAACAGCACTGAAAGCTAAAAATTGGTCTGGGCGGGAAGGTGTATAAATGCCCAGTATGGAAGTGGTTAAGGAGTAAATGTAAAGCTACATTTTAGGGCAAGATTCAGTTAAAGGGGTTGTAAAGGAAAACATTTTTTTTTCATAATAAGCATCCTTTACCTTTACTTCCTCATTGTTCATTTTTTGCTCAGAAGTTGCTCTATTTCTTCTCTGTTCTGTTCACTTCCTGCTTGTCTGATACTCACCACCGTGAAGGGAGGCTTTACTGCGGTGGTCAGTGATGTGCTCGCCCCCTCCTGGGAACTACATCTGTGCGGCAGGACACTCTCTACGAGTTAAGCCTCGTACACACGATCAAATCTGTCTGCTGGAAACGGTCGGCCCGACCGTCCCAGCAAACAGATTCGACCGTGTGTACGGGCGAGCCGACGGATTTGGCCACCCGACAGATTTCAAAGCATGCTTTGAAATCTGTCGGCTGGGAACCCGTCCGCCCGACATGTCTGCTGGTTAGTATGCTAACCAGCAGACATGTCTTCTCGCACACGCGCCGAATGATTTCGACGCATGCGCGGAAGTGTTTTACTTCCTGGTGCGGTGACGTGGCGGCATCAACGTCACCGTCACGTCACCGACATGTCAGCGCGCCGTCAGCGCGCTGTCTGCTGGCGGGGATTTTGGTTTGCTCGTGTGTACACGCGAGCAAACCAAAATGCCAGCAGACAGATTTGTTCAAATCGGTCGGACAGACCGTTTTGAACAAATATTTTTAATCGTGTGTACGAGGCCTTAGAGAATTCAAGGAGGTGTGAATTACTGGGCGTGCTGCAATGCATACTGGGAAAAGTAGTTCTTACATGAACGAGCGCCGCAAACCAGGAAGTGAAAGAGAGAACAGAAACTAGAACGCCGGAGGTGATATAGATGAAGGAATTAAATAGGTATTTACTCGTTTTTTAACAGAATCATTACACTATTCTGTCTGTCTACCTCGCAGACATTCATTTTAGGCACAATTTTTTTTTCCTTTACAACTCCTTTAACCACTTCAGCCCCGGACCATATTGCTGTCCAAAGACCAGAGCACTTTTTGAGATTCGGCGCTGCGTCGCTTTAACTGACAATTGCGCGGTCGTGCGACGTGGCTCCCAAACAAAATTGGCGTCCTTTTTTTCCCACAAATAGAGCTTTCTTTTGGTGGTATTTGATCATCTCTGCGGTTTTTATTTTTTGCGCTATAAACAAAAACAGAGCGACTATTTTGAAAAAAATGCAATATTTTTTACTTTTTTCTATAATAAATATCCCCAAAAATATATATAAAAAAATATTTTTCCCTCAGTTTAGGCCGATACGTATTCTTCTACATATTTTTCGTAAAAAAAATCGCAATTAGCGTTTATTGATTGGTTTGCGCAAAAGTTATAGCGTTTACAAAATAGGGGGTAGTTTTATGGCATTTTTATTATTATTTTTTTTTTTACTAGTAATGGCGGCGATCAGCGTTTTTTTTTCGGTACTGCGATATTATGGCGGACACTTCGGACACTTTTGACACATTTTTGGGACCATTGGCATTTTTTTAGCGATCAATGCTATAAAAATGCATTGGATTACTATAAAAATGCCGATGGCAGTGAAGGGGTTAACACTAGGGGGCGGGGAAGGGGTTAAGTGTGTTCCTATTTGTGTTCTAACTGTATGGGGGGGGTGGCCTCACTAGGGGGAATCACTGATCTTCTGTTCATACACTGTATGAACAGAAAATCAGCGTTTCCCCCGCTGACAGGAACGAGCGCTGTGTGTTTTCACACACAGCTCCCGTTCCCCGCTCTGTAACGAGCGATCGCGTGTGCCCGGCGGCGATCGCGCCCGCCGGGCACACGCACGGGACTCGGGGGCGAGCGGGGGGCGCGCACGCGGGCCGCCGGCGGCGCGCGCGCGCCCCCTAGTGGCCGCGAAAAGCGCGACGTAGAGCTACGGGCTCTCGCGCAGGAGTGCCGACCTGCCGCCGTATAACTGCGGCGGCTGGTCGGCAAGTGGTTAAGATGTAGATCTTTGCAAGGGTCATACCTGCTTTTTGAGACATGGGTCACAATCAGACCAAGATCCAAAGTCTCCAAGTCGACAGTTGATGGCACACGGTTCTTCATTACAAGATCGGCTTTCGTGTTTTTTGCAAAGTTGATCGCAATTATTCGTCCTGTAGTGCTCATCATAGACTATATTCCTGTAACCCAAAAGCAGCTTATTAATAACTGGCTTTGTTGCAAACACATATGTCATTTTTACACCCATATATGATATGAGAATATTTTATTATTTTAGGAGCGGTGGGTGCTGTTGTTGTTGTTGTGTAGTGGGACAAAGGAGATGAAGTCGTGTCGGGGAAGTCACTAGGAACTAAAGATGTCAACGGGATAAGTAAAAAGCTAATAATATAAGGCTCAGAGATACGCTACGCCGCCGTACCTTACCTAGTGTAATTTTGAATCCTGAAAGATTGTACGCCGAAAGTTACGACGGCGTAGTCTATCTCTGGCGGCGGAATTCAAATCGGCGATTAGGGGGCGTGATTCATTTAAATGAAGCGCGTCCCCGCGCCGAATGAACTGCGCATGCTCCGTTTTTAAATTTCCCGCTGTGCATTGCGCTAAATGACGTCGCAACGACGTCATTTTTTTTTTTTAACGTAGACGTGAGTTACGTACATCCCTATTCACGGACGACTTACGCAAACAAAAATAAAAATTCTAATTCGACGCGGGAACGACGGCCATACTTAACATGGCAAGTCTATCTATACGCCAGAAAAAGCCGACTAGAGACGGCATAAGAGAATGCTACGGCTGCGTGTATGTTCGTGGATCGTCGGAAATAGCTCATTTGCATACCCGACGTGGAAAACGACGTGAACGCCACCCAGCGGACGCTAAAGTATTGCATCTTAGATCTGAAAGGCGTACGAAGACGTATACCTGTCGGATCTAACCCAGAAGCGGCCGTATCTTGGTTTGAGGATTCAAACTAAAGATAAGACGCGGGAACTTTGAAAGTACACCGGCGTATCAGTAGATACGCCGGCGTACTCTCTCTGTGGATCTGGCCCAATATTTTTGTTTGTTTATGAGACTCGGTTTTATTTGTAAAGATGTTATATATCATAAATCTGTGTCTGGAGTGCACGTTCAAATCTTAATACCATTAATAATAACATGTTATTCGATTTTTACTCAAGGAGTATATATTGTGTTTGGCAATTCTAGAGAAATGCTTAAATATTGCTTTACAATTTAAGTAAACCCATTTGATTTTAGTAGACTAAAATACAACTAAAACAATTCAGATAACTAAAACTAAAATGGCATTTTAGTCAAAAGACAATTAATAAAAATAAATTTAAATTTAACGTCAAAATGAATACGGCTTCTCTGTGCTTTGCTCACGCCAGTTGTTACAGATCCATTTTAGTGGCCAACACCACAGGGACCCCAGGAACCATGGGTTTCATGTAGAGGTTTTTTTTCTGATTGGATGCAAGTTTACAGAGAGCGGGGATCAAATGAGACTGAAGGATGTCATCATCTGTTCTTTGGCTCTTTCTTTGTACTGTACAACCCTTGCTATATGTAGTGAGTGAGTTAAAAAAAAAGTATCAGCCCAGACATTCGCTGCTATAAGCTTGACCTAGTGGTGAGAGTTGTGGAGGTGATAAATATTTAGAACAGCCTCAAGAGAGTTCTGTTGCAGTGGTAGCCACTCCTCCCCCCCCATCCATACACCCGGCCCCTAATCTACATGCAGGGCACCGGACACATGGATTTCAATGTTTTTTTTTCAAGCACATGATTAGATCCTGAGGCTCTAATTGGCTTAAAAAAAGGGTGGGCTCAGGGCGCAGAGCCCTGAGCCCACCCAGTTGTGTGACATTAGTGAATTAATATTCGATAATGTCTTCCTGTATCTCCTCCTGGCCAATCAGGAAGCTCCCTAATATAGAGGTGTAGTTTGTAAATGTAAAGGGCCCCCACACTCCTGCCCAATCATCCTGTTACAGAAAGCTATTCATATATACTGATGTGTCCTATCAGTTCCACTTGGTATTAGGATTTGTTTTGATATGTTTTTCAGACATTCACTTGTAATTCTGAATGGAAGCTTGGTTTCCTGGGGACTACCCCATTTGACCGAAGGGTGGCAACGGCTGGCTGTAGGAAAATCATGTACGATGACCCTATTGATATGTTTTTGTATAAACTCTGAGGTATGTGGCAAACAAATCATTAGTCATTATACTTGTTGATGATTTGAGATGGAAATTGATATTTACCGGTATAATATCTCTTATTTTAGCGTTTCGGCTGCAATATACTTTCCTGAAGAAGCGGCTTTGCCCAGTGAAACTCAAATGCGTTGAAGCTACAGCAAGTATCTTATCCCCTACTGCAGTGGGGTTGATGAGAACCAACACTAAGAGGAGCATTATTTAGCTTTTTGTATTTTCCCTATATTTCCATGTCTTATACATTTTAATCTCTACAATATTAAATATTTTTTGATATTTTTTTGTATCCCATTGGTACGGTCAAAGTCCTTCCAATTTAGTATGTTAGAGCTTTTTGTGTAGTCTGATTTCCAGGATGAGGTACCAGACGTTCAGTGTCTATTATTTGAGGTCTCTCCACTTTGGCCCTCCTCACATACGCCTTTCTCTGGTACAAGATGCTGGCCTACTAAATGATAAGAAGTTCTTCAATATAGAGCAGGGGCCTTCAAACTGTGGCCCGAGGGCCAGATGTGGCCCTTTGCTAGCATTTATCTGGCCCTTTGGGCACTATTCCTCCCACTGACACCAACAAGGGGTCACTATTTTTTCTACTGACAACAGTGATGGGATACTATTCCTCCTACTGATAGGGGCACTACTCCTCTTACTGACCCGAATCCCTGAAGCCATATTTATTCTCGCTAATGCTGGGTCCGGGACATTTTCTGGCTCCCACTGGCCACAATCCGGCCCTTCTAAAGTCTGAAGGACAATAAATTGGCCCTTTGTTTGAGAAGTTTGGCGACCCCTGATATAGAGGAAGCACTTGTACCTTTTCCCCAGTTGAAGAGAGGTGGTGAGTGACTAGCAGAGGGAGAAGTTGAACATGGGTTTATTCTCAGCTGTCCTGCTTTAGGAAACTGCTACCAGGATACCCCAAGAACCTGTGACCCCTAATAGCTTAAGATCTGTGAGTTGACATAAGCCAGCATAGACTGTAGGAACACAAAAAGTTTGTTTTGCACATTAGCTGAGCTTTAAGACTGGGTGCAATTATGCAGACTATTCTCCACCATCCTTCCCATATTCTGCAGTCAGCATTAAATATGCTTAGATTTGTTCTACAAAGTGATTGGCACCCAAGTAGCAAAAAGAACCAGCCTGAGCCTGGGTTGTTATGCCTAGATCAGGGGTCTCCAAACTGCGGCCCTAGGGCCGGATGTGGCCCTTTGCTAGCCTTCATCCGGCCCTTGGGGCAGTATTGTTCCCAACAGGTAGGCACTATTCTTCACAATGACACCAACAATGGGGCACTATTTATTTTACTAATAGCAATGATGGAGCACTATTCCTCCTCCTATTGCCCACCAGCACTGGGGCTTTGTTTATTCCTACTGATCCTCGGCCCTTGGGGGATTTTCTACCTCCACTGATCAGAATCCGGCTCCCTTGAAGTCTGAAAGACAATAAACTGGCCCTTTGCTTGAAAAGTATGGAGACCCCTGGCCTAGATCATTACAGCTATGTAAGAGGGCTGGGACATCTCATTGTGGCCTTTTATGCCATCTTGAAGTCATCTGCTGTGACCTACATATCTAGCCGAAAATGTCGGAACTTTTTAAAATCTGTTACAGTAGATAATGTTTTATAGCACAAAGCTAACGCATCACTTGCTTAACTCTTCACCGCTATGGTGGGTAATAAGTGACTGTAAATTTCAGTTACGTGAACCACTCAGAACTTACCGAGACCGGCTCTGTGTTCCATAAGCACATGTTCTGGTACATGCTGACCAAGATCCCCATGGGTAATGTTCACAAAAGCATGATGAGGCCTCTGCTACAAGGCAACTTATGAGCAAACTCAAGAGGCAGACCCTGGACGCCATCAACGATTAACACTGAAAATGAGAGATAGGCAATACATAACTTACAGCATTTTCTTTAGCTTATTCAGCATTATTATTCATACTTCGGTATTGTTTCATAAAAACTAAAAGTGTTGCGTATTGTAACCAGTCACATAATTTTTCCACTCCAACAGCCCATAGAAAGACATCTGAAACAACATTTTTTTAAATTCCCTACTTTCTTCCTACAAGCTGTACCCGCAAAGCTGTTGTAAAATAGTTGGCTAGACAAACCAGTGTACCATAGTTAAAAATGGAAGCTGCTCTGTTCCTGGAATAAACTTTATTGTTCGCAGCACAACCTGCATAGGCTGCTTGTTTTAGCGCAGTGGTGGTCAACTTTCTTGATATAGGGGGCCTCAAGTTCAGCCCCTTACATTACAAATAGCCTGCACCAAAGCATGCATGATGGAATTGTTTAATTTTTTTTAAATAGATCCTTTGTTCTGAGGTTATGTGTATCTGAGAGACTGTCATTTATGACATAGCAAGTAGGAGTATTTTGTGGGTGCATAGACTGTGGCATATATGTGCAGTGTACAGACTGACTAGGCACAGATTCTGTTTAATCATCCCCCCTTTAAGTCCCTCCTACTGTTAGGCAAAACCTGTCCTCTACATCACCTGCTACTGACCCCTGAACTCTGCCCTCACCTAGTACAGACCCCTGAACTCTGCCCTCACCTAGTACTGACCCCCGAACTCTGCCCTCACCTAGTACTGACCCCTGAACCCTGCCTCACCTAGTACTGACCCCTGAACTCTGCCCCACTTACTACTGACCCCTTAACTCTGCCTCACTTAGTACTGACCTCTGAACTCTTCCCTACTTACTACTGACCCCTGAACTCTGCCTCACCTAGTACTGACCTCTGAACTCGGCCCCACTTACTACTGACCCCTGAAATCTGCCTCACCTAGTACTGACCTCTAAACTCTGCCCCACTTACTACTGACCCCTGAAATCTGCCTCACCTAGTACTGACCTCTGAACTCTGCCCGGTTTACTACTGACCCCTGAAATCTGCCTCACCTAGTACTGACATCTGAACTCTGCCCCACTTACTACTGACCCCTGAAATCTGCCTAACTTACTACTGAACCCCTGCACTTTATGCCCAATTAAGCCACGACTAAAATTCAGCGCAATGGGAACCACGCCCAATATTTACTGCACACTTTCGTTTTCACAGGCAGTTGAGTTGAACTTCTGAGATCTTGCACACAGGCCCACAGTTTTCAGAAAACACCCCAAAGCCAACCTATCTGAGCATGTGCAAAGGGCACCATCTTGTGTCACTCTTGCAATTTGAGAGCTAATGCCCACTTTCGCAAGAAAAAAAAAATCATCTACCGCCCCGGAGACTGCAGATATGCAACAACAAAAGATGGTCTGAGACTGCAAATATTCTCTAGGAGTTGTCGGAGATGGCAAATATTCTCTAGGAGTTGTCGAAGATGGCAAACATGCTGTAGGAATTGTTGAAGACTGCGAATATGCCTCAGGAGACATAGACTTGAGACACATTACATAAGACTATAGATAACTGTTTATACGCTGTCTGTCTGCAGGGGTGCCAAGGAATGCATAAAAAAGTGCCAAAAGGCATGAGGGGCACCAGGGTTCTAGTTTGTTTCACCCTGAAGAACCTAGTGTTGTGCTATTAAACCCTTTAAAGTAAAACACATTAGAAGGAGCAGTCTGTGTGGGATGTGCTATGTGCAAAAAAGTTTATTACGATTTACTCTGTACGTTTAGAAAAAAATTCCCAAGGCATTTAATAGAAGATATGCATGCTTGCCAAACCCCAGAATCCTGAGCACGACACTTAACAATATTTTTACAATCAGCTGTCTGTATTTTTGGAGTCTTGCAATCCAAAGCATTTAGAGCAGGGGTCTTAAACTGGCGGCACTCCAGCTGTTGCGAAACTAGTCCCATCATGCCTCTGCCGGTGGGAGACATGCTTGTAACTATTAGTCTTGCAATGCCCCATGGGACTTGTAGTTTCGCAACAGCTGGAGGGACGCCAGTTTGTGCCCCCGGATTTCGAGTTGTTCTTGCAAATTTACCAATATCCACTACTCTTGATGTGATTTCAGCACATCCTTCTGATCAGAACAGTGGCGGTCCGTCTATAGAGGGCGCTGGAGCGCCGCCCCCTCTGGCTCTCGCAAATAACATACATTCATGAATCGCATGAATGTATGTTATTGTTGCCAGCTACCGCTGGACTATTCAGAGCGCCGGCTACCTGAATAACGGAAGCTGGTTGGCTGTGCGGAAGTGCCTATCAGAGCCAGTGGCTCTGATAGGCTTTCTGAGTACAGCCCTCGGCTCCCGGATGCTTTATCCAGGGAATGTATGGGGGTGCGTTCCTTGGATAAGACTGACGGCCACCTCAGCCAATCAGGTTCTCCGATTCTGGTTATCGGTAACCTGATTGGCTGAAGCGTCATCGAGGGAGGGAGAAGACATCAAGGGACGTGGAAGGAGAAAGGTAAGTGCATTTTACAGAGCACAGCGGCGACAATGGGCACAGAGGTGACAAAGGGCACAGTGGCATCAATGGGTACAATGGTGACAAAGGGCACAGTGGCGACAAAGGGCACAGTGGTGACAAAGGGCACACTGGCACAACAATTAAAGGGCACAGTGACATGCACAGTGGCAACAATGGGCACAGTGGTGATAATGGGCACAGTGGCAACAATTATAGGGCACAGTGACATGCACAGTGGCATCAATGGGCACAGTGGTGACAATGGGCACAGTGGCAACAATTAAAGGGCACAGTGACATGCACAGTGGCAACAATGGGCACAGTGGCTACAATTAAAGGACACAGTGGCGACAATTGAGGGGCACAGTGGCTGCGTTTGATGGCATGGCACAGTGGTGACAATTGATGGCACAGTGGCTGTGTTTGATGGCATGGCACAGTGACTGCGTTTGATGGCATAGCACAGTGGTGCGAATTGATGACATAGTGACTGCATTTCATGGCATGGTAAAGTGGTGACAATTGATGGCACAGTGGCTGCGTTTGATGGCATGGCAGAGTGGTGACAATTGATGGCACAGTGGCTGCGTTTGATGGCATGGCACAGTGGTGACAATTGATTGCATGGCACAGTGACTGCATTTGATGGCATGGCACAGTGGTGACAATTGATGGCACAGTGGCTGCGTTTGATGGCATGGCACAATGGTGACAATTGATGGCACAATGGCTGCGTTTGATGGCATGGCACAGTGACTGCATTTGATGGCATGGCACAGTGGTGACAATTGATGGCACAGTGGCTGCATTTGATGGGCACAGTAAGGCTGCAATTTTAATTATTTTTTTTCGTTTGCGCCCCCCAAAAATTTTGAGCACCAGCCGCCACTGGATCGGAAAGTATATGAATCCTCATATGACACCATAGAAACGCTGTCAGAATGGGCCAGATTCAGAAAGGACTTACGCCGACGTATCTACTGATACGCCGCGTAAGTCCACGGATGTGCTGTCATATCTATGAGCCTTATTCTTGAAATAAGATACGCCTGAATTTTGGCTTCATCCGACCGACGCAAGTCCCCTACGCCATTGGATCTTGGGTGCATATTTACGCTGGCCGTAAGGGGCGCTTCCATAGATTTACGCGTCGAATATGTAAATGAGCAAGATATGCCGATTCACAAACGTACTTGCGCCCGTCGCTGTAATCTACGCCGTTTACGTAAGGCGTAGGTCCAGCGTAACGTTACCCCTGCTATATGAGGCGCAGGTCATGCAAAGATATGGACGTCGGAACAGCCGTCGAATTTTACGTTGTTTACGTAAGTCGTATGTGAATAGGGCGGTGCGTAGGTTACGTTCAGTGATTCGACGTATCGTAGGCGTTTGTCCCGACGTGATTCTACGCATGCGTACTGGGATGCGTCCAAAAGTTTGTTTTTTCAAGCTCAGCCCATCATTTGCATGGGGTCACGCTTCATTATAATATATCACGACCACTTCCAGCTAATTTGACTTACGTCGGCTTAAGCGCATATTCTTTGTGAATAGCAGGCTTGCCTCTCAACGTTGCGCCGGCGTAGCGTAAAGAAGATACGCTACGGCGGCATAAAGATGCGCTGTTCTACGTGAATCTCCCCCACACTTACAGTTTAACCACTTGCGGCCCGCGCTATAGCCGAATGACGGCTACAGCGCGGACCTGAAAAGCCAAGCCGCCGTCTTTTGACGGCCGCCCCTTGAGGAGTTCCTTGCACGCGCTCCAGAGCGAGCAGCGGGGAAGCTCTGTGTTGGCCGTGTCCCTTGGACACAGCCAATCACAGATCGCGGAAAACGGCCAATCAGAGTGGCCGTTTGCTATGCGATCTGCGCGGCCAATGAGAGATGATCTCATATGTAAACATATGACATCATCTCTCATTGCCGTTTTACACAGAGACAGCGTCCTGTCTCTGAAGAGGAGACTGATCTGTGCCCCTTGTACATAGGGACACAGATCGGTCACCTCCCCTAGTCACCCCCCCTCCACACACAGTTAGAACACTATGTAGGGAATACATTTAACCCCTTCCTCACCCCCTACTGTTAACCCCTTCAATGCAGTCACATTTATACAGTAATTAGTGCATATTTATAGCACTGATCGTAGTATAAATGTAAATGGCGCCAAAAATGTGTCAAAAGTGTCCGATGTGTCCGCCATAACGTCGCAGTCCCAATAAAAATCGCAGATCGCCGCCATTTCTAGTAAAAAAAATAATAAAAAATACTAATTCTGTCCCCTATTTTGTAGGCGCTATTCCTTTTGCGCAAACCAGTCGCTTATTGCGATTTCTTTTTTTTACCAAAAATATGTAGAAGAATACGTATAGCCCTAAACTGAGAAACATTTTTTTTTTTTTTTTTTTTTATATTTATTATAGCAACAAGTAAAAAATATTGTATTTTTTTCAAAATTGTCACACTTTTTTGTTTCTAGCGCAAAAAATAAAAACTGCAGAGGCGATCAAATACCACCAAAAGAAAGCTCTATTTGTGGGGGAAAAGGACGCCAATTTTGTTTGGGAGCCACGTCGCACGACCGCGCAATTGTCAGTTAAAGCGACGCAGTGCCGGAAGCTGAAATTTCACCTGGGCAGGAGGGGGTATATGTGCCCAGTAAGCAAGTGGTTAAAGAAAAACTAGCTGTAGCCCTGACCTTGCTTCATAATTGGTGGAAAAACTCTAGATAAAACAAATCTAACCACAATCATTACATCTCATATACGTTTTACATCTTCATGTGATTTGAAAGGTTGCTTTCACAAAAAACAATGAAATAAGGGTGAATATGATCCTTAGTAATGAAAAACAAAAACATAACAAACACAGACCGGGGTATGATATACAGTGTTTTAGCAAACTGTCATCCAGAAGAGGTTAGATATACTTTAAGGCAGTTTAGATACATCATAAATATAAGAAATAACATTACTGCCTACTAATATATGAATACTTTCATTGTTCATTAAATGCGTTTAGGTTATTTTTGTGTTAGCAGATCTTACCTTGGCTCCTGTGACTCTGCCGCCTGCGGAGTAAATTCCCTTAAAGTAAAAGTCCAGGGTTTTATTTACATTGGTTAATTTTATACCAACTTCCACTCCCCTCATCCATTGAAAAGCAAATTGAGTATTTAGAAAACCATTGTTTGGTTCCATTATCTTTTAAATCAGGAGTCTGTGTGTGAATTCCAAGCTGATTATAGACTATAGATGACGGGTGGGGGGTGGTGGTGTCTGCTGCCACCCACAGATGGGACAGTCCTCAATAAATCACGTAAAAATCATGTCTGTGGCTTCCATAGTCTTTCCAACTTCAGATATCAACCTTTGTTTAAAGCAGAGTTCCATCCGAAAATGGAATTTCTCTGATTCCTTCCACCCTCCGGTGTCACATTTGGCACCTTTACAGAATACAGGTATTTGCTCCCACTTCCGGGCATAGATCACTGCAGGGTCCGCGGCGATCTATGCCATGTCTGGCCCCTCTTTTTCTGGGAGACACACAGGTACCAGAAGACAGCAGGCACCACTCAGAACATGCAGCGCAACTCACGCATGCACTGTAGGGAACCGGGCTATGAAGCTGCAAGGCTTCACTTCATGATTCCCTTACTGAAGATGCTGGTGTTCTATCAAGAAGTGCCTCCCATTGAATAGTGCCCGCGCATGCACAGGACGGAGCCGCACTCCAGCTGAGTTGCCGATCAGCCGGATTGACGTAAGCGCATATCATAGGTGTCTCTTGATGGGAGATAACATTTTACGGGCACAATTGAAACCTATCCAGACAGTGGGGGGAGACCGTAGTTTTCTTATTGTACCTCGAAGTCAGCCACCCTCCAGCAGCAGCAATGCACAATCTGAGAACTTATATACAAATTCAACTTAAAGTGATAGTAAAGCTTTTTTTTTTATTTATTTATACCCACAAGTAAGCCTTTAATAAGGCTCAGTAAATATCTCCTAAACATGCACTGTTTAAAAGATATTTACTGTCACTGGCACATGCGCACTGCGGTCTCAATGGACAGCGTGTCGTCCATATACAGAGCTGTGCCACGGCTGTGACTTACAAGCTCTTGCGCAGGAGTAACGTCGTCGCTGCTCAACCAGTCAAACGGCGACCAGGTGAAGATGGAAGATCTGTCAGGTGTGACAGCGCTCTTTCACACAGGTAAGGGTTCTTTCACACGGGGCGGATTAGTAATGATCCGCCCCGTGCACCTCCGTTTGCTCAGCGGGGATCACTCCATTGATCCCCGCTGAGCCGGCGGATGACAGGGTGGTCCACGCACACTGTGCAAGGACCGCCTTGTCTTTTCTCCGCTCTCCCCTATGGGGGGATCGGAAGAACATGGACCATATGTCCGTGTTCACCCGATCCGATCCGCCAAATGGATGGAAAAGTAGGTTTTTACTCCGTCACACTTTGGGGGATCGGAGTGGGTCGGATGTCAGCGGGCATGTCACCGCTGACATCTGCGGCTCCATAGAGGAGCACGGAACGCCCGTTCAGGTCCGCATTAAAAAAACGGCAGGAGGATCTGAATGGCCTGCCCGTGTGAAAGAGCCCTAAGTCTTTCATATTGTGCTAGAATAAGGTGACCAGATTTTTAAAATGAAATCCGGGGACATATTTTTTTTTCTTAGTAGAAATGGCGGCAATCAGTGACTCTCTGCCCATCGCCGCCGCCGCCACCCGCCTTACAGCCTGTCAAGTCTTACTCTCCAGGCCCCGGTGGGGAGTGGAGGAAGATCACTCTGCCAGGGAAGACAAGGAGATAAACAAGCAGGCGGCTGGCCGGGATTTGATCCAAGGCAGAAGAACAGCGAGCGGAGCTGAATGGACATGCACCCGAAACTGAAGAAATATTCCCTCCGCTCCGACCAGCACATGATCATCAGAAAGGGGCACAGATAATGGGAAAAATACAACTTCCCTAGGCTAGTAGGATCGGCAGAGTGAGGGGGGGGTGTAATTCAGACTATTATTTTTTTTTAATTCTGCACTGACTGACAGTCTTCGAAATTGCCTCTGTTTAAATCCAAATCTGGGGACAAAACCGGGGACAGATTTGGTCTGGGGACTGTGGCCCCAATCTGGGGACTGTCCCCTGAAACCGGGGATGTCTGGTCACCCTATGCTAGAATGTGATGCATACTAGCACATTATGACATTTATTTGCAGTAACCCGGGGACTGCTTGTATCTGTATTTATTACCACTATCTACAACATTTACCATTTATAGTTCTACAGAGGAGAGTATTACAATGTCATACATATAATAATACTAACAGCTTGGGGTGCACACAGAGATACACATCCTGCCTTTCTAAAATGTTGCTGACATCCTCCCATACAAACCTCAGAGATTTATCTTCCCCTTATCTGTCTTGTTTACTTGAACTGTCCTAAACCTCCTGTCCTGTGAATTCCTGTATTCTGGTCATCAGTATTTCCTAACAGTTCCAGTAAATATTTGCGGCAAAAGCCAGGCATTTATCAGGCAAGCCGCTTCCTATGCTGCTCGTCATAGCCGGGCCCTGATCATCTGTTTAATGGGGCCCTCACTTGAGAGTTTGTGGAAATTACACCGATCAGGAAAACTTGCATCTTAATACTGTTCTCCATTTATTATGTTTTGGCTTAAAGTGGATGTAAACCCAAAAAATGTATTTATTTATTTTGATGTCACAATGTAGAGTATACGTTTTCCTATCATCTGTGCCCAGTCTTGCCACGCAGAGTTAATCCAGCTCTGATCAATCCTCTTTTATTGTTCAGTGAAAATGAACAGAACTCCAGATAAAAAACTGCCTAAATAACAAGTCTGTTTCTCTCTTCTTGCTTTGAGTGACAGGTTATTTACATATCTAGCTTTGACACGTTTATCATATGTTATGTTTATCATAACATGAGGTGATTCACAGTATAAAAAGTGAGAAATCCACCCCTCCCCCACATAACGCATCCTGGTAATATACAATGAACTTTGGATCACCTTCCTTGGAGCTGAAGAACGAGGAGAGCTGTGGGTAAAACACAGCTTCCCTGTTCTTCACTGTGGCGCTGTCATTGATCGTGTGTTCCCTGATATAGGGAAACACAATCAATGACGTCACACGTCCAGCCCCCCCCCCTACAGTTATAAACACATATGAGGTCACACTTAAACCCTTCAGCGCCCCCTAGTGGTTAACTCCCAAACTGCAATTGACATTTTCACAGTAAACAATGCATTTATATAGCATTTTTTGCTGTGAAAATGACAATTGTCCCAAAAATGTGTCAAAATTGTCCGACGTGTCCGCCATAATGTCGCGGTCACGAAAAAAATCGCTGATCACCACCATTAGTAGTGAAAAAAAAAATATTATTAAAAATGCAATAAAACTATCCCCTATTTTGTAAACATTATAGATTTTGCGCAAACCAATCGATAAACGCTTATTGCAATTTTTTTTTACCAAAAATAGGTAGAAGAATACGTAACGGCCTAAACTGAGGAAACTTTTATTTTTTTATATATTTTTGGGGGATATTTAATAAAACAAAAAGGAAAAAATATTGCATTTTTGTTAAATTGTCACTCTATTTTTGTTTATAGCGCAAAAAAAAAAAAACGCAGGTGATCAAATACCACTAAAAGAAAGCTCTATTTGAGGGGAAAAAAGGACGCCAATTTTGTTTGGGAGCCACGTCGCACGACCGCGCAATTGTCAGTTAAAGCGACGCAGTGCCAAATCGCAAAAACTGGCCAGGTCCTTTACCTGCATTTTGGTCCGGGGCTTAAGTGGTTAAGAAATAAATAATAATAATAATAAAATAAGAAATATTAATAAAACACAATGATATTTGACAGCTATGTAGATGTGTAAATAACTAGAAGAAGAACAGTTGTGATGGGAACGCCATTTTCTTGTGCTGACACTTTACAGAAAGGTGGAATTCCAGTTTCCAAGGTACCCTTGCCCTTGCCCTTGCCCCTTGCCCATTGCTTTGCCTCTTTGTTTTAAAGACTTCTGTTGTTTCAAAAATATTGTATGCATGCCTGCATTTTTTCCAGGTAAACAGTAAATTAGCTAAGCTTTTAAAATGCCTTCGTATCACAGTGTCAGATCATGTCCTTGCCTGGTGTGCGAGCAGACGGAGCGATGTGGTTGCTAGGCAACTTGGGAATAACAGTGAAAGACATGAGGGGACCACACTGCTACTTTGACATGATGGAGTGAAAAGACTTAATTGTCCTCATGAGCTGTTAACCTTTTCAGATTCATATTTCAGGAATGTCTAAGAAATGAAAAGGTGTTCCTAAGCATAATTAATGAATACATTAGATCCCGGTAATGTTTCGCAGTAGGCGGGGTACCAGATTGGTAATTACTTGTGAAATCTCATTGCTTTTATACACTACCTGAACTTTTTCCATCTTATAATATTCATGTTTTTCTCTGTGACCTGATGAAGATTTTGTTTAAACTGCACTGAGATTTTTTCAGTAAAATTTAAATAAATAAAAATGAATAAAATAGGATATACTGTATTTATTGGCGTATAACATTTTTACCCTGAAAATAGAAGGTAAACTGTGCCTGCGTGTTATACGCAGGGGGCTGTGGAACGTTTTTCCCTCTTAAAGTTAGTGTGCATGTTATACACCGATAAATACGGTAAATGAGATTTAGAAAATAATAAAAAAATTGAAAAGGCCCAGCTTCAGCTAAAACTGTCTTTTTTTAAATGGATAGAGAAGAGAAAAGGTAGAAACCCTGCAAGTTTTTTTTTAGTCTGCGTACTCTTTCTGTTCAAATATTTTTATTGAGTATAAGAACAGTGACAATCTGTTTTTGAATTATCACACGTAAGAGAACATAAAGGTATAAACCAAAGGAGTCAAACATGTATACATAAGTAAAAACACATCTCTCAAAAGGCTAACAGCAAATGTCTTAAAGAGAGAAAATAACGGAGATAATGCAACGGGGGAAGTGAGCCATGGGACTACCCATAAAGGCTCTGTAAAATGGACATCAAGATAGATGGGAGTCTCAGGCCGATATTACCTTACATCACAGAGAGACACTCTGTGTAAACTTCAGAAGATAAACCGTAGGCCAATTTCAGGTGAGAACAAAAGGAGTCGCCTGAACGGGTTTATCGAAGGTATTTCAGGAAAAGTAGAAAACAGAGAGAAGGAAAGAAGAATATAGGAAGAGAGGAGTGGGAGAAGAAGGGGGAGATCAGGAGGGGGAAGGGGAAGGTGGAGGGGATGTCGGCTGGATCACATAGTCCCCAGGGAACGTAAAACTGTAGAATGTGGTTTCCGCACCAGTTTAAAAAGTCCACATGGGGTCCATATATTACTATGTTGGGGCATACGATCTAAAATCATAGCTTCTATTTTAGCATGAATCATAGCTTGGGTCATTCTATTTTTAACCTCTGCCACATGCAAGGTTGGGGATTTCCAGGCCCTGGCAATGGTCTGTTTAGCAGCGGTAGTTAATTGTAACAGGAGTTTACATTGGGCTCTCGAGTGGTCCTTCTGTAGGTGATTTAAGAGAGCCAGGGATGGGTCAGGTGGAAGCTCCTCATTGAGGAGGGTGGAGGCCATCTGGAATATAACTATCCAAAACTGCTGCACAATCGGACAAGACCACCAGATATGTTCATGTGTACCCCTCATTCCACAGCCACGAAAACATACTGGTGGATAGGACGGTAAAAATTTGGAGATCCTATCGGGGACTAGGTACCACCGCATGAGGACTTTATAATTGGTTTCCAATACTACAACATTTTGGGAGGAAGCTTTTGTTCGGGCCCAGATATTGTCCCAGTCGGTCTTATCTAATGTGACCTGAAGGTCTTTTGACCACTGTGCAGCATAGAGGGGAAGGTCCATTGAAGAGGTAGTGAGATGAGCATAGATTCGTGAGATAGTGCCAGGGGCATGTGGGTCTGAATCGCAAATGGTCTCATAAAAGGTTCTGTCACGTAGTGAGGAGCAGTTGCCTATTATGGTTCGGATGAAATGAGCTATCTGCAGGTAACGAAAACATTCCCTAGGGGGGAGTTGAGCCTGGGTTTGTAAGTCTGGGAAGAGCTTAAGGGAGGTAGCAGTGGTTAGGTCACCTACCCGGTGGAGCCACGCCTGAAGCCAGAGCCGGAAAGAGCCATGTTCTGTGAAAGTGGGATAGAAGAGCAGGTGTCCCAGGAAGGAAAGGAGCGGAGCATGACTGGACATCAGCTTGAAACGCCCACTAAGACTATCCCAAAGCTTGAGAGAGTGACGGGTAACCGGATTCGATATAGGGCCTTGGGCCAGAGGGGGTAACCACAGAAGGTTGGACACTCGTAGTGGAAAAGCATCCATAGCTTCCAAGCTGACCCATATCGGAGTTTCAGATGAGGCATGGAATAACGTAATTTGGGCTAGTTGAGCGGCCTGGTAATATCGAGCGAAATTGGAAATTCCCAGCCCTCCACTAAGCTTGTTACGGAGGAGAATGGATCTGGAACTCTAGGCTTTATGGGGCCCCATATATATTTAAATACCCGGGATTGAATAATTCGATGAAAATAGGAAGGGACTGGGATAGGGAGGACTCTATAGAGATACAAAAGTTTTGGGAGCAGGCAGGGGCGGACTGACAACTCATGGGGCTCCCGGGCAATAGAAGATTATGGGGCCCCCAGGCTTACAGATGGCCACCGAACCAGGTGGCAGTACAGAGGCGGGGCAGCTAAAATCTCAGGATTTTCACATCAAAAGCATGTTGGTTTTGGACATATCAGGGACAGATGTAAAAAAACACAGATTTTTACATACTGTCCCTGGTTTTAATGAGACTGGCAACCCTGATGGGGCCCCCTAGTGGCATGGGGCCCTCGGGCAGTGCCCGAGTTCCTCAATGGTCAGTCCGCCCCTGGGAGCAGGGACATCTTAACAGCTGCCACACGGCCCAACCAAGAGACACAGAGCGGCTTCCAGGCATCCAACAAGGAAGAAAGATGTGATAGCATAGGGAAGTAATTTGTTCTGTAAAGGGAGACTGGATCGGACGTCAGCTGTATACCTAAATATGGTAGGGACGTGTTGGACCAGGTGAAGGGAAAGTGTTCTTGCAAGTGAGCAACCTCCGCTAGAGGGAGGGATACATTGAGGGCTCTGGATTTAGACTTGTTCACTTCCAAGCTATGTGCAAATCTTTCTAAGGTTTGAATAAGGTTCGGGAGGGGGGAAGTAACGAACAGGAGTGCGTCATCCGCAAATAAACAAAGTTTATGTGAGACAGAGGCTACCTCCAGTCCTCTGATATCAGGGCTAGTTCTTATTAGGGCTGCTAGGGGTTCAATCGCCAGTGCGAAGATTAAAGGGGATAGGGGGCAACCTTGCCTAGTGCCTCTTTCTATAGAAAAATTATCAGAGCGGAACCCTGAGTATTTAATATAAGCTTGGGGTTGATTGTAAAGGGAGTTCACCCACTGCATAAAATGTGGGCCAAAACCCCAGCGAGTGAGGATGTAGTTGAGATAGGGCCAGGAAACCGTATCAAAGGCTTTCCTAATATCCAGAGATAACAGGTGCATGGGAATCCTACGGGTTCTGGCTAAATGTTGTAAGAGGACTACTCTACGGATGTTATCGCTAGCTTGACGACGAGGTATGAAGCCTACCTGGTCCTTACGAATTAGTCTACCAATGATAGGGTTAAGGCGGAAGGCCATCACTTTGGCTAGAAGTTTTATATCGAGATTGAGCAATGAAATTGGTCTGAAATTGGACCAGAGGGAATTATCTACTCCAGGCTTAGGAATCATGGCTATTATAGCCGTCAATGTGTCACGACCAAAGGAGTGGCGTTGGAGTAGGGCATTAAAGGATTTAGCGAGGAGAGGGGCAAGAGTACCGGCAAATTTCTTATAGTACATACCTGAGAGCCCATCAGGGCCTGGTCTTTTGTTAGATTTGAGGGATTTGATAGCCACCAAAACCTCTTCAGCTGTGATAGGTCTCAGTCTGCGTACTCTTTAACCACTTTGCATCCAGGGCAATTTTTTCATTTTTCACATTCATTTTAAAATCAGCATTTTTTATTAGAAATTAATTAGAAGCCCCAAACGTTAAATCAGAGGACCTGGAGAATAAAATAGTGGGCGTTGCAATTTTTTTATGCTGCTCTGTATTTGCGTAGTCGCTCTTTTCAAAAATCTAGGGTACCTACAAATATTCATTGATGTTTAAAATCCATTACAGGTTATCAATTTAGTGTTAACTGTGAATTTGTGGAGTTTCAATCCCAACATTTTTTTTTATTATTGTGCTCATTAGACCTAAAAAAAAAAATGTTTTTTACTCATCTGGAAATGCCTGTTGCTATGCGGTCCCATGAAATCTGCATTTGGAATCACCTAGGATTCTGACATCATCTCCCTCTAATGCTCCTGGGAAATGTGTCTCATCATTTCCCAGGATGCAGTGCGCTGTCCAATTATCACTCCCCATCCAAGACTTCCAGGAAGTAAGTGCTTGTGGGCTTCACAATGCCCACAAGCAAAATGACAACGGTGTGGACATAGTTTTATAAACTATCTTTTTTGAATAACTATGCGGAGCGGCGGCGGATTGTAAAATAGTAAGTGACCGGATTTATATTATAAAAACGCATGATGAAAGGACATACATTTAAAAAATGCTAATTGTGGTTGGAACCCCGCTTTAAAGCAGTGGTTCACCCTAAATCTACTATGTCCCATCCGATCCAGCATACTGGCGTCAGCGCCAGTATGCTGTTTTGTTTTTTAATTGCTCTACTTACTGTGTAATGATTAATTTTCATTTCTCTCCCCCGCGGTGGATGGCGCCGCTATGGCGCGTCACGGCTTCCGAAAATAGCCGATTTAGGACTCGGGTATTTCCAGCGCTATACGGCTCCTGCGCACAGACCTAGGAGCTGACTGCGCAGGCGCCGTATATCTCTGAGTCCTATTTCGGCTCTTTTCGGAGGGTGTGACGCGCCATAGCGTGACTGCGCAGACAGCTCCTAGGTCTGTGCGCAGGCGCCGTATAGCGCCGGAAATACCCGAGTCCTAAATCGGCTATTTTTGGAAGCCGTGACGCGCCATAGCGGCGCCATCCCCTGCGGGGGAGAGAAATTAAAATTAATCATGACGCCAGTATGCTGGATCGGATGGGACATAGTAGATTTAGGGTGAACCACCGCTTTAACAAGCCCCTATGTGATAGCTTTGGGCAGATGAGAAGTCCCCTTTATGGAGATATCAAGGGTCTATTAGACCGCCAATCTCCACTGATCTTAGCTAATCAAGCAAAGATAATACCTGATTAGCTGCTTTCCCAACTAGAGTACATGGGGAGTGACAGCTGGAAGTGAGGAAATCCTAGTCACTCATTGGTTCATTAGTCACAGAAGAGTTTGGGGAATGGAAATCCCTCAATCTCCTCTGGATCTAAGTATTGGGTAATTTTACTGTGATCCTGAAGGAACGAGAGAGACCAGGAACCACTACAAATAGAGACATGGAGAGTTGGACTCCCTTCTCACTTTTGTTAAATCGCCAATCACCAGCTGAAAAAAATGATGCCAAACTCATGAGTACAGCTGGTTAAAGAGATTTTATTTATCACCTCCTGTAGAGATGGGAAGTGATTTAAAGAAAAAAAATGGGGATCAGATAGTTTCAATAGCTACATTTATTGGGCGATTGCCTCCACTATTCTCTTAAAAGTGGTTGTAAACCTCACACCTGAAATATGAGCAGAGCATACCCTTCTATAGTGTGTACTTGTCTCAAGTAAGAGCACTTATGCCTCGAACACACGACCAAGAATCTCATCGTAAAAGAAACGTTGTTTTCCTCGACGAGATTCTTGTCAAGCTTTCTTTGCAAACACACTGTCGAGACAAAATCTTGTCGTTCTCAAACGCGGTGACGTACAACACGTTTGACGGCACTATAAAGGGAAAGTTCGATTCCACTGGCACAACCCTTGGGGCTGCTTTTGCTAATCTCATGTTACCGCGTGTTAAGTAAAAGTTTGGTGAGAGACGATTCGCGCTTTTCAGTCTGTTACAGCGCGACGAATGTGCTATCTCCATTACAAACGCTACTTTTACTGAAGGTGCACTCGCGTCTCATACTTTATTCTGAGCATGCGCGGGTTTCTAAGCATACACACAAACGTGTTTCTCGTCGTAAACCAGGCTGACGAGAACCATGACGAAAAAATTGAGACACCCGACGAGAAAAAAAGGGAGCATGTTCTCTTTTTTTCCTCGTCGAGATCCACAACAGTTTTCTCAACGAAAAACATACACACGACCGGAGGAAAACGGTTGTGTGTACGAGGCATAAGTGTCATTTCTTACTGTTGCTTTGTTTCCCTGCTATCAGCACAAATCACTTTTGACAAGTTTTTCTGACACCAAAAGAAAGAAGGTGACACGGGGACACACAGTCTGTGATTGACAGCCTTAGCTCTTTTCCCTTGTGCAGTGTGTGTGTGTGTGTGTGTGGGGGGGGGGTCCCCCTTTCCTTCAGTCAGCTCTCAGAGATGTTCTTATTGACCTCTGCAGAGTGTAACTTCAGTTCTGCCCACCCTTTTTTTCTGACAACCGGTGCAACTTATGTATGAAGAAGTTTCCAGTTTCATCTCTGTGTATCACCCGAGGCCAGTCACTTCACTGGGTATATGTATACTGCCTTGAAAAAGTATTCATTCCATTTTGTCATGTTACAATCAAAAATGTAAATGTATTTTATTGGGATTTTGTGTGATAGACCAACACAAAGTGCCACATAATTGTGAAGTGGAAAGAAAATGATAAATGGTTTTCATTTTTTTTTACAAATAAATATGAATTCAAGGCTTCCTCAGATTGGTGGAGAGGTGGGAGGATGATGTCACAATTTCCACCTTGGAAAATCAGAGGAAACATTGGGCCAGATTCAGGTACATCTGTGCATTATTGGACCGGCGTAGCGCACCGCCTTTACGTTAGAATGGCACAATGTAGCGGCGCAATCACCCTATTCTCGTCGGTTCTGCGCAGAAATTTGCGCCTGCGCAACGTTATTTCAGAGGCGCAAGGTGGAGTAATTCAAATTGGGAAGGACGTGGGCGTGTTACATTGAAATGAGCCGTGACCCCATGCAAATGAAGGCCGGCCGGCTCGCGCATGCGCGCTTGAAGCAGACCATGCTCAGCACCTCTCTGCGCATGCTCACAACTCGGGAATGGCGCAATCAGTGAAATTTGAAGCGGACCCGGGCAACTTAGTGAACTACGCAGACAGCATACTGTAAATAGACACACACAAACACACTTCCTTTGCAAAAGTACATCCCTTTGTATCCCTTCCTATACAGCAAGGTGCTTTTGTTCTGTTGTTTATTAGCGTTTGTTTGTTTGTTTGTTTGTGACGTGTCTTTGAGATATTTGGGACTGTTTTGCAGAGTG
Organism: Rana kukunoris; assembly: GCA_029574335.1. Taxonomy (NCBI): domain Eukaryota; kingdom Metazoa; phylum Chordata; class Amphibia; order Anura; family Ranidae; genus Rana; species Rana kukunoris. The sequence goes on from CM056049.1 coordinate 65,498,201, forward strand.
ATTTTTGTCTTTTATGTGTTTTCTTTGTTGTTATTTTGTTTAAATTATATTTTTGCTGGGCATTTTTTATTTTTGCTGGTCAATTTTTTTTTTTTTGGTTCTGTTTGTGTATGATTTGGGAATGTGGGGGTGACATTCCTGTGGGAAAAGGGGTGTCACCCTCATTTGTGGTGGAGAAGTGATCCCCAGGTCCGTGTGAATGGTGCATGAATGTACAGTGACATAATTGGAGCCGTGGCATGGCGTTGCTGCTCACAAGTCCTGCATGGTGGGCTTGTGCTAATCCAATGTGATGAGGATGTGGTGTCTGTGCTAGGGACCACAGTGGTGTGCATGCATGCATTCTCATTGTGCCATGATTAATGTGTGTGTTTAACGTGCAAAGATGCCTAATGTGAGCTGGCTCCTGGCTGCTCTTCCCTCAGAAGACGGGGTAGCCTTGGTTAGGGGGGTTCCGTATAGGAGTCATGAGATAGGGTCCCAGTGCATATGCAGAGTCACCCTGAAGGGATAAGACAGGAGGATGTTAGTAGTGCATGTGCCCCTTGTGATTTCAGCATCATGGGGGGACAGTCATGCCTGCCACCCATGTCACTCACCAACCAGCCAGCTGTCCCCATACATGTTCTGTTCGAAATCTGTGGGGATGGGGCTAGGATTGTATATGTAGCTACATATGGGTGTCATGGGTGGTGTCATGTGTTGGGCTGGTGATGTCCTCCTGCAGGGTTGTGGTTAATTCCAGGATGGCATGAGGGGTGAATCTGAAGATGCGAGACACCTCAGAATCACTCATGCCAAAGATGTCTATGCGTGTGTGATATATCAAGTGAAGAGTGAGGGGCTTGTATCAGATTAGATTATTATATCCATCAGGGTTTTAAAGGGCTATTGAAAGATAGTGAGACCGTGTTTGTAATTTGTATGTATGTTATGTATTGATGTATATATGTATGTATATTTTTTGTAAAAATGTTTATTAAAGCAAAGAAATAAAAAAACAAAAAAAAAACAAACCTCTCCCGTGCCCTCCTCCGTGCCCTCCTCTGTGCCCTCCTTCTTCTTTGGTCATCTAAAGTCAGTAGTATAGCTACGAGCATGGATGCCACTGGCATGTTGGCATACAGATTGTTGTGCAACACGTGTGACTGCTCAGCTCCTCACTAACAGTGTTGCTTTCTCTGACATGTAGATGGATTGTCTAATTTTATACCACCTTTTATATGGTCTAATTTTAGACAGGCCGGTCAGCTGTTGCACACAGCGCGTAGCCTGCGCTACACCAATGTTCTTTTGTGGATCCCCGTAACTCCCTCATTAGCATATTTGAATAGCAAATCAATGGTGTGTCTAGCGCAGTTTTGCGCGGACGGATGCGCCTGTCTATCGAAATTACTCCGGACAAAAAAAAGTAGATTTCTTGCGTATCTCGTTTCGGGGATGCGGAGCATCGAAACGCATGCGCACATTTAGACTTACGCCACGCATCTCCTGTTACGCCGGCGTAATAGCTCTGTGAATCTGGCCCATTGTATTTATTGATAAAAATACAAGACTTCTCCTGAATAGTGGAGGGTCACTCAGCCTGACTCTTTTTAATTCCAGCAGCGACACTTACTGTATGTAGATAATTCTACTACAGTCTATTACTACAAAGGCCGACGGGCGAAACACATCGAGTTCCTTGTTCGGCTGTCAAAAAACTCGTCGAGCCAAATTTTCCCATTGCCCGTCGAGGAAATAGAGAACATGCTCTCTTTTTGGCTCGACGAGTCCCTCGACAGTTTTCTCGTCGAAAAGTGTACACACGACCGGTTTTCTCAGCAGAATACGTCTCCCATCGAGTTTCTTGCTGGATTCTGTCGAGAAAATCGGTCGTGTGTACGCGGCCACACAGTGACTGCATCATTACATAATGTTCACTTTAGCCAGTTTGGCCCAAATAACCTGTTTACATTGACAGAAAAGCTGGAATTCTACTTTAAATGCAGGGCAGGAATTTAGCATTCTTTATTGCAGATATTTGCTTGCTTCTGTCTAGAAAATATAGAGATAAATAAAAAACCTGTAACAACCCAACCCCCCCCCCCCCCCCCATCCATACAAATCTAGAATACCTAAATGAAAAACAATCGCGAAATCCGGAAGTGACGAGCGTGCGTCTGTGAGGTTTACCCGGGCCGCGAGTGTGTTCTACGGATGGACGGCTGGGGGTAATTTATGCCTAATATTACATTGGCATCGCACTTTAAGCTTGAATTGTTTTCTATTGTGTACGTGCATTTGAATAAGGGGGGTCTGTGGGATTATTGTGTGAAATAAACAAACAGTGTTACGCTATGGAGCGTTCTCTGCTGCTGTTATTTGCATGAACCCGAGGTGTACCCAGACTCATAGGCTGCACAAGGAGATTCTAAGAAGGAGAAAGTGTTACCTGGTGGTGTGAAAGGTCATCTATACTTATCTTTGGGGTAAGCGCATCCCCATGAGGGGCCGTTTGATGTCACGTGGTGTCATATGGGTGGTTTGATAAGAAGATCTTTTACATTCTGGTCATCTACAGTGCACAATCCTCTCTCCTCTACGAACTCTCCTTTTTTCCAGTCTGGCATGCTTCTTTTCTTTAGGATCACCATCTTATAAGGAATTTTTTTCTCCTCTGTGAGAACTCCAAGCGCTGCTGCAATTTATATTTGGACTAGATTGTGGTTCTTTTATTTTTTGTTGTTCATTCATACTTTCCAATTTAAGCGGCTGCTACCCATTTTTATGTAACTTTGGGACTATTCACCCATCACTACATAGAATTTACTAACTGTCCATTGTTCATATATCTTTAATGCCTTAACCTAAGCGCTAGGTGGTGCTTAGAAAGGAGAGCCTCTGCCCCGTCGGGGTCCCGTTGGGCTCCCAAGCGGAGCAGGTAGGACGGGGTGAGGGGGAGGTCCTCCCTCACACCCGCCATTGCCACCGGGGGCATGGAGAAGGATGGCAGATTGCCTCCGGGGGGGGGGGGTCTGCCTAATCCCAACTCCTGCAGTCCGGCTCCTCTCTCGAGTTCACGCACAAAAAAAATACACTTAAAAAAAAAAAAAAAGAAAGGAGGGCCAATTTTAGCATCGTTTTTTTATATGATCACAGATAATAGTAAACGGCCAATCACACTGTCCCTTTACCACATGATCAGCTGTGTTGAATCACAGCTGATCACGGTGTAAACAGAAGCCGGTTATCGGCATTCCTTTCCTCATGCTGACAGCATAAGGAAAGGAGAGCCCATAAATGGCTTGTGTTCAAGGACATCTACACTGATAACCAGGGCACTGATTATCAGTGCAGTCCCTACAGTGCTCAGCAGTGCTGCCAATCAGTGCCTCCTCGTCAGTGCCACCTATTCCTTTTCATCAGTGCCATTAGTGCTGCCCATCAGTGCCTCCTCATCAGTGCCACCTATCAGTGCTGCCTATTCATTTCTATCAGTGCCGCCTATTAGTGCCCATCAGTGCCACCTGATCAGTGCCTCCTCATCAGTGCCCATCAGTGCAGCCTATCAATGCCCATCAGTGCATGTTTTCAGTATTTATCCGAACAACCCAATGGTGTTTAAATGCCCCCTTTAGAGACACATCCAGTGACAACTGTCTATTGCAGAGACAGATGTATTTGAAGAAATCTCTCTTCCGTGGGTGTCAAGACAGGATATGAAGGAAAATCTCCCAATTGGCACAGCAAAAAAATAAAGATTTCAGGGGATTTAATCCCTCCTAACAGTATCTGTAATATATAAGGCATCAGTCACAAAAAAGATACAAGTACCAATTTTATTTTGACTCTTCACTGAATACAAATTTTTACATGAATGCACATTCTTCTCATAGAAATTCACATGTACGATTAATAACAGTGGCAATTTTTACATACAGTATACATCTTGTTTGAAGTTTCACATACATTTTCCTAAAGAAAAGGCACAGCCTTGTTTACCAGAGATGCACACACTCAAGGATCACTTGTAACTGAGGCCAAGCATGACGGTCACACCACACAAGAACACAAAATGATAACACAGCAATCCAAGTTACTATTGATAGAAGGCCATATTATAAATAGGGAAACTTACCCAAATGTAACGCTTTCTATTTAGCAGGCTTTGTCTTGGTGGAACTGTACAGTTGTGCCTCAGAGAACTTTCAAATTGTTCTTAGTGTACCAAACAAAGGGACGCATTGTTCTTTGGGAATTTACATATTATGGCCAATGGACTGTGCCAACATGGGCTTTATTCACTACCATGCATTGTACATGAGCTGGTGGAACAGGTATGACTACTAAAGATGTCTCATGATCTGAAGCTTTTGTAGGCATTTTTAAACATGGCATATTTACAAGTATAGGGAATTGGTAATCTAATCAGATGACAAGGTCATATAATAAAGTATGTGTTCTCTAGTCCCCCCAGCCCCTATGTCTGATCAATTCACATATACAATAAGGAAAAAGTAGATTACATAATTGGTGTTAGTTTATATCTGCTTGGAGTTCAAGTATTTTTTGCACCTAACCTTATAATGTGCTGTATTGTTTTTTTTTGGCAAATACAAGTAACATTTATTTCTTCTTATCTTCTGATAAATACTGCATTCATCTGATCGATTATAGCAGCAAAACAAATTCCACACAAGGCACACTCTGTATCAGTTGTTTTATTGAAGTTGTGTATTTCTAAACTGGATGAAGTGAACTTGTACTCCATTTTTAAATATTAAAAGGAAATGTCTTCTTTGACCTAGAAAAGCCCCTTCTGTGCCCCTTTCTGGTTTACTTTCATTATTTTCCTGTTGATTGAAGCGGTTGTAAAGGATTTTTTTTTTCCTTTAAAATAACAAACATGTCATACTTACCTCCACTGTGCAGTTCGTTTTGCACAGAGTGACCCCGATCCTCATCTTCTGGGGTCCCTCGGCGGCTGTCTCTGGTCCTCCCCGCAATTACTGACCACAGTCATACGAGAGCTCACATGGTGATGAGTAATTGCGGGCACGCTCCCGTGATACAGCGAGTGGCCATAGCCGCCAACCGTATCTCACGGCCCCGCCCCTTGGCACGCCACGTCACTGGATGTGATTGACAGCAGCGCCAGCCAATGGCTGCTCTCAATCCATCCGCTCTAGCCAATCAACGGCCAGGCTGAGCGGCGAAGAGGACCGCGCAGGACTTTCGACAGGTCATGTAAGTAAAACAAGGGCTTGGGGGGCTTGGGGGGCGGCAACATCAGATATTTTTTCATCTTAATGCATAGATTGTATTAAGGTGACATTTTAAGCTTCTTGATGGACAAAATATAACGGTCTGTTGTTTCTGACAGCAATTTTTCCAATTCCTGTAACAGGCAGGTCATGTTTTTCATTCTGCAGCGAAATCACAAAACAGTTGCCATCCATCTGAAGGCCCGTACACACAGTCTGACTTTTTGCCAACAAACTTAAAAATCTGCAAGTTTTTAAATTTGTCCGATTGTGTGTACGCTCCATCGGACCAACTTTTTCGGGTTTCAAAAAGTTCGGTCTGCAAACGGACAAACTTTACGTCAACAAAAGTCCGATGGTGCCTAGTCCGACCGTGTGTACAGCAAGCAATCGGACTTTTGTACAAAGTACAAATGCGCATGCTCAGAAGCAAAGACCAGCCGGAAGCGTTCTGTCTGGTAAAACTAGCGTTCGTATTTGAAAGAGCACATTCGTGACGTGGCAAGTTCTGATTTTAAGAAAAGCAGCGCACATTCTCTTCTTCTTTATAATGTGATAATACTAAAAGCTGCTTTGCTGGTGATACTGATGGAATAAAAACAAATGTCTTTACTTTGGATTAGTGTATTTTGGTTATATGAATCAAACATATTTTTTTTTTGGGGGTCAAGTTAGCACAACCCCATTGCGCAACATGTCTGCATATACGAACAAAATTGCACGAAACTGAAAATTGCGAATGCACACAGACAAAACCTCTACTAACTCTCAATTAGCAGAAGGAGCCCAAAGGGTGACGCCCGAGAATTGAACTTCCTCTTTTAAACTCTCGTCAGTACGTTGAAACGTCACTACGTTCGTGTTTGTTGCCGAAAAAGTCCAAGCGTGTGTATGCTATGGGTGTGACCGGACAACTCCCTTCAGACAAAAATCCAAGGAAAAGTTTGTTGGATGTCCGATCGTGTGTACAAGGCTGTAGATGTACATAAAGATGTTCATTTATTATTACTATTATACAGGATTTATATAGCACCAACAGATTGTTCAGTGCTTTATAACATGAGGGCAGACAGTACAGTTACAATACCATTCAATACAGAAGGAATCAGAGGGCCCTGATCGTTAGAACTTACAATTTAGAAGGGAGGGTCAAGTGATATAAAAGGTAATAACTGGGGGGGGGGTGAGCTTATGGAAAAAAAAAGTACAGTTATTAGATGGAGGCAGGATACGCTTCTCTGATAAAGGATTTCAAAAGTGGATAGAGTAGGAGATAGTTGGACAGATTGAAGTAGGGAGTTCCATAGGATGGGAGAGGCTTGGGGAAAGTCCTGGAGGCAGGCATGGAAGGAGGTGACAATAGAGCTAGAGAGCAGGAGGTCATGGGAGGAACAAAGAGAACGATTTGGTTGGTATTTTAAGACTAGGTTAGTGATGAAGCTGGGGACAGCTTTGCAGAGTTGTGGATAGCTTTGCAAGTTGTTTGTATTTTGAATTTAATTTGTTGGGTGAGCCAGTGGAGGGGTTGGCAGAGAAGGGTAACAGATGCTAAATAGTTGGTAATGGGATGAGTCTAGCAGCAACATTCGTGATGAACTGAAAGGGGGATAGCCTATGTAAAGGTAAGCCAATGAGGATGGAGTTGCAGTGGTCAAGCAAAGAGATAAGCAGGGAGTGAAATAGGATTTTTTTTTTTTTTGGTGTCATTGGTTAGGAAGGGGAGTATTTTGGAGATATTGCAGAGTTGGAGGCAGCAGGCTTTGGAAAGTGATTGGATGTGGGGCCTAAAGGAGAGTTCAGACTCCAGGATTACAGCTAGCACCTTGGCATGTATTGGATGGGTGCATGGTTGTGCCAAGTCAGGGGAAGAGGCATGTGGGGGAGGAAATATTACAGGTTTGGTTTTGAATAGATTGAGTTTAACCTCCCTGGCGGTATGATTCTTTCAGATTTTAGGTGCTGAAAGCGGTACCATTATTTGCAAGGAATTTATACTGTAGGCTTGTAATTCTTAGGAATAACTTACTTAAATCTGACCAAATAGGAGTCTAATAGGCATCCCGGGTATGACATTTTTTTTTTTTAAAAATGTATAAATTATAATATAATAAATAATTATAAATAATTATAACAAATAATATTATAATTATAATTATAGTAAAAATTATTCAATAATGTAATGAAATCAAAATCACTGAAATTTGCTCAGTTGCAGAATTGTCGCTGTCATTTTTTTTTTTATGACGAATTTCCTCACAAATCGCTATCGCTAAATTCTGCAAGTGATTATAATTTATCGCTGTTTTTTAGCTGCTCTAAAACCATTTTTGACATAAAGGGACACTTTTGGTTGCTATGGACAATCTCCAGTTTGCAGGCAGAAAGAACACTTTTTATTATATAAAAGGACATGCAGGGCCCTGGGCAGACCACTAGGGACAAGGGGTGTGTGTATTTTTTACATACAGTACTGTAATCTATAAGATTACAGTATACTGTATGTAATGTGTTTGTTTACTTTTTTTAAATATGGCGCCGTTTCTCCGCCCCCGTGGGTCGTAACGTCGCAGGGAACGAAGATCGACGGCACACGGGACACTGTGTGAATCGAGCGAGCACCCGCTCGCTCACACAGCGTGTTGGCATCGCTGGATCCAGGGACAAGGTAAGTAAACCATGCCTGTGCACTCAGCGAGGCAAGCCTGAGTCGGACTCGGGGTTACCGATCGCAGCATGAAAATTTAACCCCGAGTCAGACCCGGAAATACCACCAGGGGGGTTAATAAAGTGGTGACACATCCATTGATATGTCTGTTAGAATGAACTTTAACCACTTAACCCCCAGACCATATTGCTGCCCAATGACCAGAGCACTTTTTGTGATTCGGCACTGCGTCGCTTTAACTGACAATTGCGCAGTTGTGCGACGTGGCTCCCAAACAAAACTGGCGTCCATTTTTTCCCACAAATAGAGCTTTCTTTTGGTGATATTTGATCATCTCTGTGGTTTTTATTTTTTGCGCTATAAACAAAAAAAGAGCGACAATTTTGAAAAAAATTCAATATTTTTTAAATTTTGCTATAATAAATATCCCCAAAAATATATATAAAAACATTTTTTTTCCTCAGTTTAGGCCGATACGTATTCTTCTACATATTTTTCGTTAAAAAAAAATCACAATAAGCGTTTATTGATTGGTTTGCACAAAAGTTATAGCATTTACAAAATAGGGGGTAGTTTTATGGCATTTTTATTTATATATATATTTTTTTACTAGTAATGGTGGCGATTAGCGTTTTTTTTCAGTACTGCGACATTATGGCGGACACTTCAGACACATTTTTGGGACCATTGGCATTTTTATAGCGATCAGTACTATAAAAATGCATTGGATTACTATAAAAGTGCCATTGGCAGTGAAGGGGTTAACACTAGGGGGCAGGGAAGGGGTTAAGTGTGTTCCTGGGTGTGTTCTAACTGTATGGGGGGGTGGCCTCACTAGGGGAAATCACTGATCTTCTGTTCATACATTGTATGAACAGAAGATCAGCGTTTCCCCCGCTGACCGGACCGGGAGCTGTGTGTTTACACACATAGCTCCCGGTCCTCGCTCTGTACCGAGCGATCGCGTGTGCACGGCGGCGATTGTAGCCGGCGGGGACGCGCCACCGCGCCCCCTAGTGCCCGCAAAGTAGCGGACGTATAGCTACGGGCTCTCGCCCAGCAGAGCCGACCGGCGGTCGGCAACCAGTTAATGTGGAGCTAAACTCTACGATACCTCCCTTACTTCACCGGTCCAATGTTGGCCAGCGCAGAATGACATCACTCCTGCACCCATAGCTCAGTTTGTTACAAGAAGTGGAAAATAGTGGATCAACTGGCAGGATCAACAAGTAATAAATCATAGGGGTCTATTCATTAAAAAACTGCATAGCTATTCGTCCAGCGAAACTGCATGTTCATTTCCTCCGTTCAAACTAACCAGCTGTTGTGAGAATGGGGAAACATTTTATGTTCTTAAGCTATATTCTCAAGGTCCACCAGTCCCTTAGTCACTACAGACCACAGCATTAAGGGGCTGGCGAATGGAACCACTGTGTGAGATACCTTGAATTTAGCACACCTGCTGAAGAGTTAAGAAAAATCTTCAACACCACAAAGTTAGTAGCCATTAGGAGTCGTTCACACTGTGTGCAGTGACCTGTGTTTTTCCACAGTGGGTAAACGCAGACCACCACTTAGGGCACATAGAAAACAATTTCACACCATATTGCTGGTATAATGTGCGGCGCAGTAACTGCCTAAAAAGTGTTAGCTGGAGTTGGGCAGGATCCACAAATCATAATTTATAAAAAAAAATAAAAAATTGCATAGCTTTTCGACCAGCAAAACTGCATGTACATCCGTTCTGTGCGAACTAACCAGCAGTTGTGAGAATAGGACAAAAACTGAATGATTTTAAGCAATTTTCTCTTCTGATTGAACGTTCTTCGAATGTTATGGGCAATACTAAAGATAAGCCCATTCATAGCAGGCTAAGGAAATACCACATTATGATTGCACAAAATAAATACACCTTAGTCAGAAGAGATGCAATCTAACAATTCTGGAAAATAAGGCAATCAGGACAAAAATGGGCATCACATAGTTATTTGCCTCCACTATTCTCTTCAAAGTGGTTGTAAACCTCAGACATGAAATATGAACATAGCATTTCCCAACTATAGTGTGTACTTCTCTCAATCCAAAGGACTAAGTGTCATTGTGGTCTGCTGCTTCATTCCTCTGCTATCAGCACAAATCACTTCTGACAAGTTTTTCTGAGGCCCCGTACACACGACCGAGCTTCTCGGCAGAATCCAGCGAGAAGCTCGCTGGGAGACATATTCTGGCGAGAAGCTCGATCGTGTGTACACTTCCGACGAGCGTCCCGTCGGGAAGCTTGTCGAGCCAAAAAAGAGAGCACGCTCTCTTTTTCCTCGTTGTTCAATGAGGACTTTGGCTCGACGAGCTTTTCCGACCGCTCATCGGGAACCTCGTCGGGAGGAACGATGTGTTTAGCCCGACGAGGTTCTCATACGTGTGTACGTGGCCTTACACCAAGAGAATAATTGTGACAGGGTAGGGAGATCCAATGGATTGACAGCCTCAACTCTGTTCCTGTGTGCTGTGTAAAGGGGGTGTGTCCCTTCCCTCCAATCAGCTCTCAGACCTCTTTTTACTTAGCTCTGCAGAGTTTAACTCCAGCTCTCCTCCCCCTTTTTCTTAACTCTCAGACGAGCTTTAAATATTCAGCATTTTGAATGGATGTACAGAAGAGAAGACTACAGATAGACAGGTACAACTTATGTAGGGGATTTGTTTCTGGTACAATGTTTTTTATTGATATATGAAAGGGGGGATCCCAGATAACCAATTCCCACACAGGGGATATGGACATAAAACATAAGAGTAAAATGTAAAAGTACATAATAAAACATATTATGAGGACATAGATTATTAACCGACACTGACCCCCAAGCCGAGGCCGGGGGTCAGTACGTTATGCCCGAGCCTTGAGACCTAGGGGCTAAGCTAGACAAGGGGAAGCTAGAGATGGGGTTAAATTTAATTTAGAGTCATAGACTAGTCGGATGTAAGGCGGGGAATGCGTAGGACCACCATGGGGCCAACACCTTAAGAAATTTGACATGGGAGTCATGGAGGACACTGGACATTTTTTCATGAATCGTAAGGGTTGTCAAGGTATTCTTTACCTCCAAAAATGAAACAGCCGGCTTTTTCCAGGTAGGGGAATTTGTTTTATCTCTGTGTTTCATCTGAGGCCAGTCACTTCATTGGGCATTTACAACCATTTACAATGATTACATTGTATCTCTTTTTACTACGTATATTTATTTCTTATGATCCACTGCTCCATCTAGTGGCCAAAATATAGTGTTTATCTTGATCTACTATATGTTCATTATGAATAAACGTATCTGTACTACAGCCTATAATATATAAAGACCATTCAACCCGAAGAGAAAATAGCCCAAGTTTTATCGATTTTGCCACACAGTTTGTCTGGAGTAATAGCTATGCAATTACCGTAATTTTTTGGACCATAAGATGCACTTTTTCCCCCCAAAATATGGGGAAAAATGTCCCTGCATCTTATGATCCAAATGTACATGAGGCACCACCTCCCCGCCACCTCTGGCAATCCCCCAGCCACTGCCCAGGCCAGCAGCGTCCCTTGTGACTCGGCTACCGCCAGCACAACATGCATGTGCGCCGCTGCATTGCAACGACGTCTACCGTCACACGAAGCGCGGCCGGCCTTGGAATGCCGCCGCTGCTGCCACAATCTCCACCACAGCTTCCAATCCCTGCACTGGCACCAATCTAGAAGAAATGCTCCCTGACAGCTGGTTCGTCCCCACGATGATTGGGGACCACGCCATTTTGTTAATAGAAAGGTACTATAAAGGCACTAAACAGCATGTCATTTTACTATTCCCTTCATTTGATAGATATGTTTTCTCTTAATTCTGTGAATTTGTGCTAATGAATTTGGATTATTTGAGCTGTTTTGGCGGGATTTGTGACATCCTAACAGTCTGGGGGTGGGATTAATTTTTTTTTCCTGCTTTTTCTGATTGGATGATGGTTACTTAAATTCTTTTCACTGTTACCCCATGCGATGGCACAGATCAGGCTGCAATAAGGGCAATGGTCAGGCTGCATTTCATGGTAAATATTTTAGTACACCATTTGGTTCAAAATATTTTTTTTCTTGTTTTCCTCCTCTAAAATCTAGGTTCGTCTTATGGTCAGGTGCGTCTAAGGCCTTGTACACACGATAGGATTTATCTGATGGAAACGGTCCGACGGATATGTCCGCGGACAGCGTGGTGACACTTCCGCGCGCATGCGTCGAATCCATTCACAGGATCCGACGCATGTGCGGACAGATATGACCGCTGGTTAGGCGTACTAACCAGCGGACATATCCGACGGGCAGCTCTCCGGTGGAAAAGTTTCAAAGCATGCTTTGAAACTTTTCCGCCGGAGAAATCCATCCAAATCTGTCCGCCGGCCCCTACAGACGAGCGGATTTTTCGGCTGAAATGGTCCGTCGGACCATTTTCAGCGGATAAATTCCCTCGTGTGTACGAGGCCTTATAGATCGAAAAATACGGTATTTAAAATAAATTCATCTCTATGCATAAGTAGATCATATATTTTATATCTTTTTCCCCCATAGTTACAACCATAGCTCAAGCAACTGCCATCCATTGTCCATTGTGTCACCCTTTATGGCCTTTGGGGGGAGTCTCACTGGACAATAAAATGTCAGTTGGCTGAAAGCTAAATCAGAGAGGAGCACAGAAAACCTTTCTGACCAATAAATAAAATAGGCATCCTGTGGTGTCTGCTCCTAGACAGAACGTTTACAACTTTAAATAAAAAAAGAGTGCAAGTTGGCTTTCATTATTTTAGCATCTTTCACTACTGTATCAGAGTTAAAGACATCTTTTATCCACTGTTTATAAAAAAATAAAAATAAAAAATGAAAGTTTACATAGAACAGTTCACACCATTCATTATAGGTCCATTTCCATAATTTAAGGCAGGTTGAACAAGACTAACCTTTTTTTTAAGATATGTTACATTTTATTTTTAATACCGAGGAAAAGGATATCAATAGTATTTACAAGCAAGACAGCCAACTAAATTTACAAAACTTGAACATTTGTACGGAATAAAGAGTAGTTCACCCGGATGAAATAGCAGAGGTGAAGTTTCCATTAACACAGTCAGCAATATCAACACAAATACTGCAACATCATCATATGCATAGAAAAATAAAATCAAAAGTTACAAAATATATTAAACACTAAAGTAAATTGGTTTCTATTATACTTTTTTTTTTTTTTTGTAAATGAATACAGAATAATGAGGAATGGGAGATGTAAGTAAACTGTGCTTTAGAGTTCAGCTATCATCTTTTTATTTTACAATGTAAATTCCACGTACAGTTAATAACATGTTGCTAATTACACAGTCAGGTACTGTAATGCTTCCTGCTCCCTAATCATTGTGCCGTTAATGGTCAGGCCAAACCTAAACTAATTCTCTGATATGCAGCTGATCATCAAATTAACAAATCTTATACTGTATGAAATAAAATAATCAAAGTAGAAAACAGCAAGTTAAAATGTGATACTTTTTACTTACATTTAGGTAAAACATATAATGATCACATGAACGTGTACTAACGTGAAAAATATGACTACCCTTAAAGTGGATGTAAACTACATCCAATGTACAGTATTCGATTTCCTATCATCTGTGGCCAGTCTTGCCACACATAGTTGATCCAGCTCTGACCAATCCTCTTTTATTGTTCAGTGAAATAAAACGGACTTACAGAGAAAAACCTTAGTCCGTTCCGCCCCCTTGCTGTGAGTGACAGGTTATTTACATATCTCATGCACTAGCCTGGAGACAGGCATTATTTTTTAATTCCCACCCCCACTCCTTTTCTGAAGTCATGTGGTTACTTTTCTGGATTTTGACTGGATGTTAGTGATCATAGCAGAAATTAGTGTAAGGAATACACAGAAAAAAATGCATGTTCACAAGGGGAGTGTAGAGGTGGCCGGGGAGTCTACTGACATCACGACTCCACCCACAGAGCTCCAGACAACAGTTCCACCCACAGATTCTGCAGTTTTTAAGACAGAGGGCAGACATTTTACAGGTAAGGATACATGCAGGAGGCATCTATATCCTTCTAGATCAGCACTATGGCAATAGTTTAGAAAGGATGAGAGTGGCTTTACATCCATTTTAAAATAACTACTAGTTATGTTTGCAACTTGCGTCCTCCCAAAGGGGTTATTTACCAAAGGAAAACTGGTCCACAAATTAAAAACTGTGCTTTGCTTTAATATAAGCCTTCCTCTTTTATCAATTCATATTCATACAACACTTTTGAAAAGGTTAAACTGAATGTAAACCCGAAATTATTATTATTTTTTTGGCAGGCACAATGTATAGTATAGGATTTTAGATCATCTGTGCCCAGTCTTGCCACAAAGAGTTAATCCAGCTCTGAGCAATCCTCTATCTTTTTTTCAGTGAGATAAAACAGACAAATGGAGAAAACCTTGTCTGTTCTTCCCCGTGCTGTGAGTGACAGGTGATTTACATATCTAATTTTTTAATTCCCACCCCCACTTCTCTTCTGAAGTCATGTGGTTACTTTTCTGGATTTTGACTGGATGTTAGTGATCATAGCAAAATTTAGTGTAAGAAATACACAGGAGAAAATGCATGTTGACAAAGGGAGTGTAGAGGTGGGTGGAGAGTCTACTGACATCACGACTCCACCCACGGAGCTCCGAACAACAGACCCACCCACAGAATCTGCAGTTTTTCAGTTCTCATAACAGACAGAGAGGAAATATTTGACAAGTAAGAATACATGCAGGAGTCATGTATATCCTTATAGATAACCACTATAGCAGTAGTTTAGAAAGGATGAGAGTGGGTTTACATCCATTTTGAAGAAGGTAAACCACAAAACCATACTGCTCAACTAAAGACCTCTGCCTATCCCCCACCCTCTGTGTTCCACTCCATGTGCATACATTGATTTCTTTGCCAGCAAAACAATGCTGCTGCTTTGACTCTCACAGGCCTACCCACCCAGTGTGTCTAGGAAAATGAGCTTTTGGAAGATGTAGTTCTGGGGGTGTGCTTATGTCAGTAGGAAATGAGCACATATAAGGTGGCCCTATAAGAATATTACAAGTCTGGTGAAGATGACGCAGGGAGCAATAAACGCTTTTTGTCACTACAGGATCAAATTAAAAGAAAAAATATTGCTGGGGCAAGTTCTAGTGAGTGAGGCAATAACATTCCCTGCTATACTCCTGCATCCCTTGATAATGTTTGTTTGAATAAAACGTAGATCAGGAGCTACAACTGTGACCTTAATGCATCTGGGTGCCTGCATGTGATTTACTGCACTATATGCGATTTTATCCCTGCCTGTTTGTAAGGAGTTATAACCTTTATTAAAAAGCATTGAACTTTACTACACTGTGGGGGTTATTTACTAAAGGCAAATCCACTTTGCACTACAAGTGCAAAGCACACTTGAAATTGCACTGAAAGTGCAGTCGCTGTAGATCTGAGGGGGACATGCAAGGAAAATAAAAAACAGCATTTTGGCTTGCACATGATTGGATGATAAAATCAGCAGAGCTTCAGCAGATCAGCAGATTTACAGCGACTGCACTTCCAAAAAAAATTCGAACATGCGCCATTTTTTAACGACAATTTCATTCATGTCATTTTTCGGGTTGTAAAAAATGATCGTGTGTGGGCTTTAACGACGTGAAAAACCTGCGCATGCTCAGAAGCAAGTTATGAGATGGGAGCGCTCGTTCTGGTAAAACTACCATTCGTAATGGAGTAAGCACATTTATCATGCTGTAACAGACAGAAAAGCGCAAATCGTCTTTTACTAACACAAAATTAGCTAAAGCAGCCCCAAGGGTGGCGCCATCCGCATGGAACTTCCCCTTTATAGTGCTGTTGTATGTGTTGTACGTCACCGCGCTTTGTTAGAGCATTTTTTTTTTTACGATCGTGTGTGGGCAGTGTCGTTTTAATGCTGAAGTTGGAAAAAACTTTTTTTTTTCTAGAGGATGAAAAACATTGTTTTTTTACAAGCCGAAAAATGATCGTGTGTACGCGCCATAAGATTTCCATTCCTGTGTTGTAAACTGTTAGACCGGGTTCACATATGTACAGCTGCGGTTCCCAGCATGGGGTCCAGTGAGTGTCTGTTCACCGTCTTAGGTGCGAATCAGGTCTGAATTTTTACCTGAATTTGTCCGAAACCCACACAGGACCCTTTTGGAATCCTGTACATGTGTGAAGCAGCTCCCATTGAGACCTTGGCACACTCGCATGTCATGCATCCAATTCGCACATATGTGAACCCAGCCTTAAAATTATATTCTGTACAATGCTTAGAGATTCAGAGATGAATGAGAGAGTGTTTTATTGTGTGTCTCAGTAGTGAACCTGCACACAGATTTACAACAAAGATATTTTTTTGTTTGGCTTTTACTTATGCAACATGTTTTATTAATTAGAGAGAATTAGACAGTCTGAAATGTCAAACATTTTCAGGATATTAAGATGTAAATAATGTAAATTAATGTTTTATTATTATCATTATAATCCTTATTATTAACAAAAAGATTTTTTTTAAATGTACTGTTTTTTTGGGACAAGTGAACATATGCTAAATCATCACGTAAATGTTGGTAATTTAAAGTGGTTCTAAAGTCACATATATTAATTAGTTTAATTCTCTCTGTTTTAGGTCCTTGTTCAGTAGTGTGTTTTTTCCTAAAATTCTAATGCTAAATAAATTCCTTATTTACAGAGCCCTGCTGTGCAATCATGTGACCTCCCTCTGCTTTCCTTTCTGATGTGAATAAGTACAGTGGGAGGGGCTGAGAGATTCCCTTCTGATGAATGCAAGCTGGCAAAGGGAGGTCACATGACTGCACAGCAGGGCTCTGCAAAGAATGTATTTAGCATTAAAATTTTAGGAAAACACACACTCTGTACTGTACAGGGACCTAAAAAGAGAGGATCAAAGTAATTAACACATGTTTCTTTACTTTATAAGCACTGGAGCAGCTGCAGGGAATAGAGTTGCACAGGCATGAGAGGGGAGAAGTGGGACGGAGGAAATCAACTCTCACACTGAATATGCAACTGACAAGGAGAAAGGGAGGGGGAGAGAGAGAGGGAGGGAGAAAGGGGGAGATGTAGAGACGCTAAGGAGATAGCTGGATGACCAAGGCACGTAAACTGACCACCCTATCAGAGATCAGCAGCCATGCTAAACGTGGGCAGTTTATAGAAGGGAAGACAGGAACAGACAAGATCAGCCAGGTATTGTACAACATAAAAAGGGACAATTGACATGGCAAACGCACTATGCTATATCTCATGCCTTAAAGGGACAGGAGCATGTTTTTTTTAGTTGTTTTATAAGTTGAAGTTTATTATTTATATTTCCTATCTACATTTCTAAATTTAAAGACATTCAAAAACTACATGTTTATCATAAAGATCCTAAGTTTTCTTCTTTCTTTTGAAAGAATAATAAAATATTTATAGCACACAAAAGCTGAACAGCATTATTCTAAATACTATTACAAGACAATTTAAGTAAGATCTTCAAATATATGTAGCAATATCAAACTTATTCTGCTTATAAAAATAAAATTGAAAGTCAAATTATTTTACATAAAAAGGAATTATATATTCAACTTAGAAAAAAACATCCAAAAATGTACATTCCCATTAACTAAATCATAAAGTAAGCAATTGCAAAACATTGTAATGTAAACAATATGCACAATACAATGTATTGTAAAAAAAAAAAGCGAACTAAAGGAAATGATCAATTACCAAATAAAAAAAGTTGTATAGTTTTGCGAATTATGCCATTCCTTAAAGAATTTTGCTCAAGGCATCTAAAAAATTTAGGGGCAGATTCACAGACATTTTGCGTAGCGTAGCGTATCAGAAATACACTACGCCGCCGTTTTTTACCTTGCTCTACGTGGAATTCAGGTAGATTTTCTCCGGTAAACGACGGCGGCGTAGTGTATTTCTGTCGCAATCCATTTGCGCGAGTAGGGGGCTGAAACATTTAAATTAGGCGCGTTCCCGCGGCGATCGATCTGCGCATGCTCCGTTCGCAAATTTCCCGCCGTGCATTGCGCGAAATCACGTCGTGACGTCATTCGTTGTTTATGTAGCGTACTTTAATCCACGTCCCGACGAGTTACGTAAACAAAATAAAAATTTAAATAAATTCGCCGACGGCCATACTTAACATGGGCTACGTAAAGTTAGAGCAGCAAAAAGCTGCTCTAACATTACGTAGTAAAAAATAGACGAAAACGATTGCGACATGTTCGTGAATCCCCGTAAAAACACATTTGCATATCCCGACGCACCAAAACGACGCGAACTCCTCCCAGCGGTAGATGGCAGCGTAGATCCGAAGGCTTACGAAGACGTAAGCCTCTCGGATCGAAGCCCGAAGCCGGCGTATCATGGTTTGAGGATTCAAACTAGTGATACGCCGCGCGAAATTTGAAATTACTCCTGTCTAACCCCAGTTAGACAGGCGTAATTGTTTTGTGAATCTGCCCCTTAGTGTTTTCCATTTTTTTTAAAGCAAATTTCTGTGTAGCACTTTCACTATTTAAAATCAAACGCTCCTACATAATTTAATGCCATTAAAAATATGAACTAAATTCACATTTTTTTACTGGGTCTTTTTAATTTGTTATAAGCTGCATTAACAAGTAAATCATTTTATATACACTACTGTAGCAGAATGAAATCAATGTAAAAATATAATGAGAAGAAACTAAACAGCCAGTTCTTGTTTTCGTTGACAACACTTTTTGACTTATAGATACAGAAAACGTGAAAATATTAATGAAAACCAATTAAGCTGTCGCAACCATCAAGATTTTCTGTTTTACAGCTGTCATGGAATTTTGCTTTTAAATCTTTAAATTATTATGTATTTACATGTAAGCAGTTTGTATGTTAATTTTAAAAAAATGGTAGCATATTTAACACCAGAACAAGGTATGATCATTCAAACATAGTTTGTTCCTTTCATTCCATCAGTCTATGTCCCTTTTTTTCCAAAGATCTGATTCTAATTTTGTGACAGTTCTCAACTCCACATAAAGTAATGCAGTGATATATAGATTTTTGATGCTTTCAGTTTTGTTGATGTAATGTGCTGATGCTATCGGAACTGTACCAAAATGTCATTTAAATATATTAACTTATTAAACTGATTTTTCATCAAATATAGTCTATGTAGCCATCAGGGAATGGTTGTCATATGAATAAAAAGGCCATTAAACTATGGTTAACCAAATTGTTTTTTTTTTTTCAACCTTTGCTAAAAAATAATGTGCAGAAATGTGCATAGTAATATATTCAGCACCTGGTGTATTTGTGGCTATTCTGTGTGTTTTAATAATCCAAGTCATATATGCAGTCTATGTTTAGGTGTTACTCATTTCACATTCTTCTTCCCATTATTCTGCGTTATGTGTTAATCTGTAATCTCGATTTAAACGCTTGTCAAATATAAGAGCTAGAATTTTAGATGAAAAATAAATAGCAATAATGTAAAAAAATATAAAAATAGAAGTTTATATATTATATATGTTCAATTAACTAAGTTATGCATATTGCAGATATTACATTTAATAACATTATAATGTTAAATAGTAAAAGTAAAAATTATGTCATCTAATTTTCTAAAGTTATATGAGAAAACAATATTTAATTGAAATTCAATTCCCTGTCCCCATAATATGTTATCATTTTTTAACAATGTAAAAATCAGAAACTGTTACTACAAGGCAAATAAAATAATGGGTTTCTGTATTGTGAACAATGAATATGTCATTTTTGAAAGCCGGTTTCTCCCCATCTCCCTGCCAGCAGCTTTTAGCTGCTGGAGGGAGAAATACAGACACAGTGCATTGTTCTGTAATTGTCTGTCCGTCTCCCTGCACATATCACCTTCCTGTGGGCTGACCACATCATTTGCCACTGTGTCCCCCTCATTCCCCCTGCAGCTGAACTTTGGGGGAAAATGATTTCACTTTTGCCATGGGTCTCCCTCCCCACTGCAAGGGTTGACTGCTTGTTTTGACTTATTGATGATAAATTAGGTGATGTACTTACCTTATTCCTTGCTCCCACATTCTTCCTCTTCACAGGACTCGTCCCCAGAACCCTCTTCTTTGCTGACTGACCCAACACAGCTCCCTGACATTATCCTGTACAAGGCAGGACCAACAGGCCTGCCTATATTCCAGAGTGGAGGAGGCCAGAGTAGCATGAAATTAGGTAAGTCACCTTATTTATCATCTGAAGGGAAACCCACTGCATTTTTTCCCCAGATTTCAGCTTTGAGTCCGGTAATAAAACATGCTATCCTCAAAAAATAAAAACTTACTATGATATCAAGAGGTATATTACATTAGTGCTTATTATTTTATACATGTACGGAACATTGTTTTACTTTTTCAAGGGATAATTTTCATGGAACCTCTCTGTTTATGTGAAGAAAAAGTTCTAATGGTGAGGAGTGGAAACACCATTAAAGAGAACATGTGGGGGTTCTTACCTTTCAAAACACTTCTCCATGTTTACAGCAGGTTTATATTGACTGTGCCCCAAAAACAGGGGTGCAAGTAGCAGCCACAATTTTCTGATCATGTTTCTAGTTCACCCCCTCTGCCAGCTACCAAACGCAATGGCATCACTGACCAATAAGAAGAAGCAAAGTGTAGAAGGATAGTAGGCCAGACATGTGACCAGTATTTGCATGGTTTTGGGAATCCTGGTCCACAGTTAAGAAGATATAACCAAATGAGCAGGAACCTAGAGGTGCTTACTCTAAGGAATGATAACCACTAAGAACCCCAAACATGTTCGCTTCAAAAAGGTTAGCTGTGCTTCAGTCTTAAAAATAACTCCAAGAAGATCCATTAAACATTTTGGGACAGGTAATTGCAATGGGGTATTCAGACACATTACACTTCTCCCCCCAAAAGCTTTTGAATTTATCTTCCTAGGGTACGTGTACAGGATACCTGTATCTTACCTATATTTACGGTCACTATAAAAAAAAAACATTATCAGCAAACTTCACTGCTAAAAACTGAGATCAGTGACATCATAAATGAGCGATTAAGCCACTTGGGACTTAGAATATACTACAGATTTTATTATACATCAATTAAACATCAGACATAATGCAAGAACCTACTAAACCAAAGAAGCAATTAGAAACATAAAAACTAGCAATTATCTAGACAACTACACATTAAACTACAGAAGTACTACCAAAAACTTAAAATGTTACATAGAAAAGGTCAGTCACTGATACAAGTAGTTTCTTGGAGTGCCTTTTCCCTACAAAATTTGGATAAAAAGATGTGCAATATTTTTTTTTAATACACATATAAATACAGTATGTTTAAAATACAGAAGTTAATTGAATTAGCAGCTTTAGTTCTGCAATCAACTGGCTGGTTAATGGTGGGTAATGTGACAAAGATTGTGCATTAGCGTTCATTCTTAGATTAAACTTTTATCATAAACATGAGAAAAGTGCAATAAAAAAAATAGAAGGGGCAGATATAAATTCTCCACAGGGATTCTGTGCCTTTTGCTTGTTTAGTACATAAGAGCACAGCTGCTGCTCTTCAAATTTAGGGGTGGTTGACATGTTTCTGAATCCCCTTTGAAATTCACATTTGAGTAGCTACAGTTGTACCCAAATTAAAAGAGTGGATATGCAAATTTTGCCATTGAATGAATTCATTTTCAGGGTTGACTACAAAATGCCTTGGAATCACAAGGGCCAGCAGCAGGAACCACAGAAAAAGGTGGAGAATGCGGGCATCTAACACATCTGAACGTTTGTGAGGTGTGTAGTTATTTCAGGTGGCTTTGCTCGGCAACAAGATTCTATAAATGGGTGACAGGCCAGGTAGGTAGGAGGTCTTTTCTTTTGCAGTTTTTTTCTGAATTTTTTTTTTTTTAGCGACAAAAAGTAATTCCAAACAATAGAGATTTTTCCATTTTGAGTAGCAAGACAGAGTTTAATCCTCA
This sequence comes from Rana kukunoris, assembly GCA_029574335.1. Taxonomy (NCBI): domain Eukaryota; kingdom Metazoa; phylum Chordata; class Amphibia; order Anura; family Ranidae; genus Rana; species Rana kukunoris. Next base: position 65,520,203 of record CM056049.1, read on the forward strand.
ACTTTGCCTTTACTACTATTTAAGACCCCAGTGAGGACACCAGTTTCTACCCCACTACCTTAACTGTTAAAAATTTTAATTTTCATGTCAGCTACCATAGTCTAGAAAGATGATAGCACTTTAGGACCTCAGTGAGGAGACCTGCTCCTACCCCACCTCCTTAGCTATAAAATGTCTGGATTTTCAGCTCAACTACCACAGTCTAGAAAGATGATAGCACATTAGGACCTCAGTGAGAAGACCTGCTTGTAGCCCACCACCTTGACTGTAAAAAAGCCTGGATTTTCATGTCAATTACCACAGTCTAGGAAGATGATAGCACGTTAAAACCTCAGTGAGGAGATCTGCTTCTACTTAAAGGGGTTGTAAAGGTTAATCATTTATTTTCGAAATAGGTTCCTTTAAGCTAGTGCATTGTTGGTTCCCTTTAGCTTTTCCTTCGATTTTCATTCTTAAAGTGGAAGTAAACCCTTCTATCATTTTCAGCCAAGGAAGCTGCCATCTTGGCCTCTGTTTAATCTTCAACTGCCATGATGTTGCACATGTGATCAGTTATTACACCAGCCATTGGATGGTTTGACAGTTTGGTTGAGAGCACAACCAATGTGACAGTTGGCAATCCCGGCATGCCGGAAAATCAACTGCTTTTTGAAACTGTTAAATCGATGGGTTTACTTCCGCTTTAATGTTGTTTTTCTTTGTTTGAATTTCTCACTTCCTGTTTCTCCTCAGTAAGCTTTCCACCATCATCCGAGCGGTGGAAAGCAATTTAGAACAGCTTACTGAACACCTTACTGAGGAGGAACAGGAAGTGAGAAATGCAGACAAAGAACACAAAGAAAAAAACATTTAGAAGGGAAATGGAAGGAAAGGGTAAGTGAACCAACAATGTACTAGCTTAAAATAACCTATTTAGGAAATAAAAAACAAACCTTTACAACCCCTTTAACTACCATGGCTGTAAAAGTGTGGATTTTTAGCTCAACTACCACAGTCAAGGAAGGAAATATATTTAAAACCATTTACTGATACTTCAATAAACGTAATGCAATCTAACTATGTTGAAGCATCAATAAATAGATTTAAATGCATATCCTGCTGGTATATGCTATTATCTTCATGGATTGTTGTATACTTAGCAGTAAGAAGCTTGATTAGGTACTGCAGTAGGCTGTGGTGGGCAAGAGTGGATTGACATGGAGGAGTTACTGTTTGTACATTCCATTAGATAGCATAGTCACTGTTCTTGGTGAGGCCCTTATACACTGGGAAATTCATTATTCACAGGGCAATGAAATTATGTATTATGTAGTATCACTTTCAAGGGCGACAGTGGTAGCTTAGCTGAAAAATTAGGCTTAGCCTATTACAGGTTTGCTTTGGCATGGGATCATCCTGTCGAGAAGCAGCAGAAAAGACCTGATGGCCAACCAAACCCTGTTCTAGAACACAAAGAGGAGAACATCTTTTTAATGAAGTTACTATTAAAACAACTAAATAGCATCCAATTGGTTAGTTTTTTTAAATTTATGGATGACAAACCAAGTAGCCTTTAGGAATGGATATTAACATTATTTACATAATCATTACATTAAAAGTAAAACAAAAATGTATGACAAAAACACTTGCTTTATCCATGAATTAGGATTGTACAGGTTCTATTTTAAAATTCATTTATGTATACATGACTCAATTATGATCAAACTGTGACTCATACTAGTAACTATCGTATACCGTTTCTTTGTATACTTTGGTTTAAAGACAAAAATCCACCAAACACAAACGAACAGGAATTAAAGAAATGCCCTTTTGCTTTGAAGTTATTTTTTCCATTCCTATTTCAGTGGTACGTATAACCACATTTCTTTTCTCAAAGCTTATACCAGACTGAAATGACTATTCCAAATTGTTTTCTATCTACAAGACCCAAACAGCTTGGAATCTTAGAATGTGATTGGAAGAGTTCTGTGTTTTGCAATAAAACATTTCAAAGACAAATACACTGCAGCATTTCATGTGTGTATAGCGGAATATGTATTGCATCATCAAGTGGTGCTGTCCTCTTCATCCAAGAGATAGTTCAGCTTGATGACTGTGCTGATAAAGTCACCTAACTCTACGAAATCCGCTGTAATTATATTGATCCCACTTTCACCGGGCTTTTGCGTCCGAACCCATTGCATCATGGAGGGAAGGGCCCTAGAAAGAAAAAAAGGAATATTTAATTACAGAAAAAGATACAAGACTCAGGCAGAAAGTCTGGCTGATAGAAACAATTCCTTTTAATTCTGCAGTTTCCAATCGAACTCCTGGGTCCTTCTCCAGCTCACTAAACAGAGGTAATCATGTTTTACTATCCAAGAAGCAGGCTATAGGCAGAAAAATTAAATAAGAGGCTGCATTTTGTGTGACCTGTCTCGGCGCAATAAGTGCTTATATTATAAAAATGGTTAGCCTCTGATTCAGCAGTAGTGTTGCTCACGAATATTCGCATTGCGAATATTCGCTACTAATATTGCATATTCGAGTATTCGCGAATAACTCGAATATTGCGGCGATCCTAGTGATCTCCATCGACGTCTAAAAGCATTGCTGGTATGATTAGAGAGAGACCCTGGGCCGAGTAGCTGATGCGACTCTTTTATGTTGCCGAAAATTCGCATTGCGAATTTTCGGCAACATAAAAGAATCGCATCAGCTACTCGGCCCTTCTTTTGCATCAGAGCCAATCAGAATAACTTGAATATTCGGCAAAAGGAATATTGCGCGATATTCCTTTTGCCGAATATTCAAGTTATTCTGATTGGCTCTGATGCAAAAGAAGGGGCGGAGAAGAAAATCGCGCAATATTCCTTTTGCCGAATATTCGAGTTATTCTGATTGGCTCTGATGCTGCATCAGAGCCAATCAGAATAACTTGAATATTCGGCAAAAGGAATATTGCGCGATTTTCTTCTCCGCCCTTCTTTTGCCCCCTTATTCTCCTTTCTTTTAAGTAGAGTTAGTGTAGAGTTAGTGTTTAGTGCATATTAGTTTAGTAATACAGGAAATGATCTCCGTTTATGAGAATTTCGCAATCATTTTCGCATTAGCGAAATTTCGCAAAAAATGTTTTGGATAAAATATCACGAATATTCGATATTAGCGAATATTCGCGAATATTCTTCTATATATTCACGCAATATCGCGAAATCGAATATGGCGTATTCCGCTCAACACTATTCAGCAGAGGAGTTATAATATTTCATAACGTTCTTTTATTAAATTCTGTTAAAAAAAATCCTAGTGTCCTTGACTTTCTGATAAGATTCTGATCAACTCCAAGATTCCTAGTATCCCTGACTTTCCGAAAAAAAAAACTCAGAATAACCTAAAGATTTCTAGTATCTCTAGCTTTCCGAGAGATTCTAAATGATCCCAAGATTCCTGGTGTCCCTAACTTTCCGTGAAGATTCTGGGAAACCCCAAGATTCCTAGTATCCCTGACTCTCAGAAAAGACTCTGATTAACCTAAAGATTTTTGGAATCCCTGGCTTTCCAAGACATTCTGAGTGACCCCAAGATTCCTGGTGTGCCTAACTTTCGGGGAAGATTCTGGGAAACCCCGATTCCTTGTGATTACTGCTAATGATACCGTTTTCATTACTAAAATCTTGTATATAGTCCCTTATCCCCTCCAAGAGCTTACATACTATTGATGTTAGGCTAGCTGGTCTGTAATTCCCAGGGATGTATGTTGTCCCTTTTTAAAATATTGGTGCTACATTGTCTTTTCTCCAGCTGGTACCATTCCAGTCGGTAGACTGTCAGTAAAAATTAGGAACAATGGTCTGGCAATTACTTTACTGAGTTCCCTAAGTACCCTCGGGTGCAAGCCATCTGGTCTCAGTATTATTAATGATGTTTCCCTAATCTATTTCAAAATATGTCCTCTGTTAGCCATGGGGAAGCCCTGATGATTCTGCCAGAAGTCTAGTGAGCGCCTAACTATCTGTACACTCAGCTGCACCGAGTCCCAAGCTGTAATGCATGCCCTGTTTAGTTCATGTTATAGAGATTAGGAAAGGGAGGTGTTTTATAGTCTTAAAAATTACTGTGCTAGAGTGTCCTGCATAAAATATTGAGTGAGTGTTATCATCCTAGGACAGGAATTGTGTAGCTGACAGTCTCAGCAGGTGAAAAATAAAGGAAAAAAGCGATCCTGATAGCCCTATAAATATCAGGTCGAGATCCTTCAGAGGCAAAGGTTTGCTGAACTTGGGAAGATGCAAGCCCATAACACTAATTAATGCAGACATGACAATTTTTAATGAATTGATTGGTAATTTTAGCTCCAAATCTCACCAGCTAAGACCGAGTGATTTGCCTGGGGGCTTGCCACTGGTAACAGAGGAGCTATGAGTAATATCCAATAGTTATTAAATCCTATATATATATATATATATATATATATGATATTGCACTGGGAGAAGGATTGGATTTTAAATTTAGTCTGTCTTTTCTAGTTTCTCCCACCCATCCTTCCCCCTCATCATCATCATGCTAATAAAATTTTTAAATAAATCCATTCTATTTTTATTACATATCTTATTTTTAGACCCAGTGATGTCACTGGGTCTAAAATAGAAAAAACAGTGATGACCCAGAGATGTCGACTGCATTTCCATGCAGACAGACCTAGGTAATTTCCACGTGTGATTCTCCATGATTGAAATAAAATGAAATCCATTAAATGAAATTGGCTAACTATGGAGAATAAGGCTGGGAAGGAAAGGGCTAAGTGATGCTGAATATCCTCCAGCCAAGAAATAAGGCAGGCTCTATTTGACTCGAAGCTCAGTGTGCAATGGAATCATAGTAAGTCGTTTCAGCAACTTACTGAAGGTAAGGCTGGAGTTTGGCTATAACTAGATGCCGACCGCCCGCCGTCATATTACTGCGGGACGGTGGCAGTGCTGGGCGAGAGCACGTAGCTCTACGTCCTATTTTTTTTGGCCGCTAGAGGGCGCACGCGATCGCCCCTGGGCACGCGCGCTCGTTCGTTACAGAGCGGGGAACGAGAGCTGTGAGTGTAAACACACAGCTCTCGTTCCTGTCAGCAGGGGAAACGCTGATCTTCCGTTCATACAATGTATGAACGGAAGATCAGTGATTCCCCCTAGTGAGTCAACCCCCCCATACAGTTAGAACACAAATAGGAACACACTTAACCCCTTCCCTGCCCCCTAGTGTTAACCCATTCACTACCAATGGCATTTTTATAGTAATCCAATGCATTTTTATAGCATTGATCGCTATAAAAATGCCAATGGTCCCAAAAATTTGTCAAAAGTGTCCGATGTGTCCGCCATAATATCGCAGTACCGAAAAAAAAACGCTGATCGCCGCCATTACTAGTAAAAAAAAAATATTAATAAAAATGCCATAAAACTACCCCCTTTTTTGTAAACGCTATAAATTTTGCGCAAACCAATCAATAAACGCTAATTGCGATTTTTTTTAACGAAAAATATGTAGAAGAATACGTATCGGCCTAAACTGGGGAAAAAAAACGTTTTTTTTAGATATGTTTTGGGGATATTTATTATAGCAAAATGTAAAAAATATTGCATTTTTTTTTAAATAGTCGCTCTATTTTTGTTTATAGCGCAAAAAATAAAAACCGCAGAGATGATCAAATACCACCAAAAGAAAGCTCTATTTGTGGGAAAAAAAGGACGCCAATTTTGTTTGGGAGCCACATCGCACGACCGCGCAATTGTCAGTTAAAGCGACGCAGTGCCGAATCACAAAAAGTGCTCTGGTCAGAAAGGGGGTAAATCCTTCTGGGGCTGAAGTGGTTAAAATGTATTTTAGGTCAATAAAAACCATATTCAGTACATCTAGGCCTAATGCACACAGATGTTTGCAGGCATTGTATATGCCTAGCAAACAATTTCAGGTGTTTCCCTTCACATTAGCAGGCATATATTTCCTACCATACAAGTGAATGGCTGTATGCAGCTGTAGTCATGTAAATGCTGATGCTTCTGTGGATCTGTTTTTAACCACGTATGTGCATATAATGTATTTCCTGAACACAAAGTTTTGCATTTTGGAAATATGTTGCACACATATGGGTAAATGCTGATGCACAGGAGCATTAGTGTTTACACAACTCTGTTAATGTACAGCTATTTAGTGCATGCACCAGCTGGCACTTCGTGGGCACGGAAAAGTGCTGGTAATTTTAGAAAAGGTATATAGCGCCTGCAATTGTTCATGTGTATGAGGCCTAATGCATGCAAATGCTACCAGTGCAGAAAAACATAGTTACATAGTAAGTGAGGTTGAAAAAAGACACAAGTCCATCAAGTTCAACCTATGTTTGTGATTATATGCCAGTATTACATTGTATATCCCTGTATGTTGCGGTGGTTCAGGTGCTTAGGTTTTTTTAAAAAACACTGCCTGTGGAAGGGAATTATATATCCTTGCCGCTCTTGCAGCAAAGAACCCTCTACACGGTTTAAGATTAAACCATTTTTCTTCTAATTTTAATGAGTGGCCACGTGTCTTGTTAAACTCCCTTCTGCTAAAAGGTTTTATCCCTATTGTGGGGTCGCCAGTATGGTATTTGTAAATTGAAATCATATCCCCCTCTCATGCATCCCTTTTCCAGAGAAAATAAGTTCAGTTTTTGCAACCTTTCTTCATAACTAATATCCTCCAGACCTTTTATTAGCTTTGTTGCTCTTCTTTGTACTCGCTCCATATCCAGCACATCCTTCCTGAGTACTGGTGACTTGTAGAGTGGGAGAATTATCGCTTTATCCCTGGAATGAATCCCCTTTCTAATGCATGCCAATATTCTAATTGCTTTGTTAGCAGCAGCTCGGCATTGCATGCCATTTCTGAACCTATCCTCTACATTAAACCTTATGTGCCATGTAGTTGCTCACCCCATTAATTTGTTCAGATCTTCTTACAAGGTTTCCATATCCTGTGTTATTAAATTATTGCCCTACTTAGCTTAGTGTCGTCCGCAAATACAGAGATTAAACCCCATCCTCCAGGTCGTTTATGAACAAATTAACCACTTGTGACCGGCCCCACGTCCAAAGACGTCACGTTTTTGAAGATGGATATCTCGGTAACGGCAGCAGCTGCTGCCACAACCGAGATATCCATCTCTTCGTGGGGCGGTCCTGTTAACGATAACGGCGGTCATCGCGGCGGATTCGCCGCGAGATCGCCGTTACTTCCCGCCGCTACCGTAGCCGTCGGTAGCGGCGGAGGCGATCGGGTCCGCTCGTTGTCTGTCCGGGGATGTGACTGAGGGAAAAAATGTCCCTCAGCCGTCCCCCTCTCTCTGCTGGGCGGAAGTGACGTCAAAACGTCATTTCCGCCCAGCGTCTTAAAGAGACATTTAATATGTTTACATTTTGACTTATTTTTTTTTTTTTTTTTTTTTTTTTTTTTGCATTTAAGCCTGAATATGAGATCTGAGGTCTTTTTGACCCCAGATCTCATATATAAGGGGACCTGTCATGCTTTTTTCTATTACAAGGGATGTTTACATTCCTTGTAATAGGAATAAAAGTGATAATTTTTTTTTTTTTTTTTTTTTCAGTGTAAAAATTATAAAATAAGTAAAAATAAAAACCGAAACCAAAAAAAAATTTTTTAAAGTGCCCCGTCCCGACGAGCTCGCGCGCAGAAGCAAACGCATACGCGAGTAGCGCCCGCATATGAAAACGGTGTTCAAACCACACAAGTGAGGTATCGCCGCGATCGTTAGAGCGAGAGCAATAATTCTAGCCCTAGACCTCCTCGTCATCTCAAAAAATGCAACCTGTAGAATTTTTTAAACGTCGCATATCGAGATTTTTAAGGTAAAAGTTTGACGCCATGCCACGAGCGGGCGCAATTTTTATGCGTGACATGTTGGGTATCATTTTACTCGGCGTAACATTATCTTTCACAATATATAAAAAAATTGGGCCAAATTTATTGTTGTCTTATTTTTTAATTCAAGAAAGTGAATTTTTTCCAAAAAAAGTGCGCTTGTAAGACCGCTGCGCAAATACGGTGTGAGAAAAAGTATTGCAATGACCGCCATTTTATTCTCTAGGGTGTTAGAAAAAAAAATATATATAATGTTTGGGGGTTTTAAATAATTTTCTAGCAAAAAAAACTGTTTTAGTCTCGTAAGCACCGAATCTGAAAAACAGGCTCGGTAATGAAGTGGTTAAACAGGATTGGTCCCAGTACAGAATGAATGAATGAATGACTTGTATAGCGCAACACATGCGAACTGAATCGCCTCTGGGCGCTTTTTCCAGCCAGTGTCTGCTTGGCTGGTGCGGTCATTTTTACCCCGTAGGATCTTGACACGCTATGGACACACAGTCATACACACATATATACATATATACTGGGACAATTTGGACGATATTCAATTTACCTACCAGCATGTCTTTGGAGTGTGGGAGGAAACCGGAGTACCCGGAGGAAACCCACGCAGACACAGGGAGAACATGCAAACTCCAGGCAGATAGTGTCGTGGTCGGGATTCGAACCAGCGACCCTCTTGCTGCTAGGCGAAAGTGCTACTCACTGCACCACTGTGCTGCCCTTGGGGACCCCACTACCCACCCCTGACCGTTCTGAGTATTCCCCATTTATCACCACCCTCTGAACTTGCTTTTGTAGTCAGTTTTCAATCCATGTACTCACCCTATAGTCAATGCCAACAGACCTTACTGTGTACAGTAAACATTTATGGGGAACTGTGTCAAATGCTTTTGCAAAATCCAGATACACCATGTCTACAGACCTTCCTTTATCTAGATGGCAGTTCTCCTCCTCATAGAAAGGTTAATAGATTGGTTTGGCAAGAGCAATTCTTCATGAATACATGCTGATTACTGCTAATGATACAGTTTTCATTAGTAAAATCTTGTATATAGTCCCTTATTATCCCCTCCAAGAGCTTACATACTATTGATGTAAGGTTAACTGGTCTGTAATTCCCAGGTATGTATTTTGGCCCTTTTTTAAACATTGCTGCAACGTTGGCTTTTCTCCAATCAGCTGGTACTATTCCAGTCGGTAGACTGTCACTAAAAATTAGGAACAATGGTCTGGCAATTACTTTACTGAGTTCCCTAAGTACCCTCGGGTGCAAGCCACCTGGTCCCAGTATTATTAAAGGTGTTTCCCTAGTCTATTTCAAATTCTGTCCTCTGTTAGCCATGAGGAAGCCCTGCTGATTCTGCCAAGTCTAGTGAGCTCTGGGGAAATTTTCCATGCAATGGGTAACTTCCTTTGCAAAGTGAACAGCCTATTTATCATTAGTAAATCAACTCCTATGAGTTTATAAGATACATAGACCCTTAGTTACTAAAGTAAAGGAGCATGTTCAAATTACAAAGTGAATTTTCACATTTCAAGGGCATTTTCCCTGTGTGGTGAAAATCTACATTGCAAAGAGTCCCCTAGCATACGCACATGATTGAATGAAGAAAGTCAGCAAAGCAACGTCATATTCACTAAGCCAAGTAAAAATTCAACATAAACTATCTTAATTCCTTTAGTAAGGCATTGTCTCATTACATCCTATTTTTTAGTGCTTTTTGATAAATGTTATAATATAGTATGGTAGTGTATAGCCTACTTCACATTGATAAATAACATTTGTCTATTTGTTGGCCAAGCTTCCTCTCTGATTAGAACAGCAAAGTCCTTCCATTCATGTAATAGCACCTAGTCACTCCAATGCCTCTGGCCTCGCAGCTGGCTGTCAGAATATCATCAGAAGTGTATACTGCCCACTCCTGCCTCTAATCAATAGATCCAATACACTGATGGTGTCCTCAGGGGTGGGATCTAGAAAAGGAAGGGCTGCCCGACCTATCTGCATAGCTTGTATCACCTTTAATTGTGTTCCGCCCGGCCACTGTAGATATACGGCAGAGGGGACAAGCATTGTCCTAGGAGGAAGTATCAGTATATCCTCCCACCCAAGCCTCTCATGCGAGCCCTCTGGGGCATGCAGCAGTGTTATCTGTGATGTTTTGGACACAGCACATTACAGATCGAGGAACAGGGATGCTGTGTTTGTCCCTGTACCATGCGATTGCTGTTTCCAATAACAGCAATCAAAAATGCAAACAGAAGCTACATGTTGCACCATCAGCTTTCCTTCTCCTCACACAGAGAGCACATGTGAGGAGAAGGTGAGCCAATCTGTGCCTGTTAGTGAATATCTGTGCATTACAAGTGATTTTACAGTCAGAACACACACAGTGTAACTAACTACAGAGCTTGATTGCAGCCACACCAGTGCAGCATCAACATCTACCATAGTGCCCCCAGTGCCTTAGCAACATCTGTCATAGTGTCCTCAGCACACCATCAACATCTGTCAGTACTCCCAGTGCAGCATCAACATCTGTCAGTGTCTCTAGGGCACCATCAACATCTGTCAGTGTCCCTAGGGCACCATCAACATCTGTCAGTGTCCCTAGGGCACCATCAACATCTGTCAGTGTCCCTAGGGCACCATCAACATCTGTCAATGTCACCAGTGCAGAATTAACATCTGTCAGTGTCCCTAGTGCACCATCAACATCTGTGAAAGTGTCAGCGGTGCAGAATCAACATCTACATTTGAGAGTAGCAAGAATTCATCCTGCATACGAAAGCTATACAGAATTAGGCCAATTTTTCTTTTAATAAAATTCCTGAAATGCATACCCCAGAAATTAATATCTGTGTCAAAGAGTCCCTCATCCATTTTACCAATATGCTGTGCATCAAACATTATATCCCCATTAAACTGACAAGATACAGAGTGAAGTTGAGAGGGCCACAGGGTTTATGAAGCAAAAGACAGCAACATGGAGCCCCATGGATGGCCAACTTATGTTTAAGATCTTGTATCACCGCTATAATGACAGGTATACCGCCTCTACGTGGATAATTTTTACACCAGCTTGCCCCTTTTCTAGCTTTTATCTACAGAAAACTTTAGCCTGTGGTGCAGTGCAGCTAAACCACAAGGGATTCCCACAAATATTGGTAATCATGATGGAAGGATAAATGTGTCCTTTCCTCTATCCACAAAGACCCCTCAGTGGAAATCCAAGGAAGACACAGCCCAGTCTATAAACCTGTTTGCATATATGACAATCCATACCTCCACATACCATCAATTCATGGGAGGTGCATATTATAATGGCCATATGTTACAGTTCTACCCAGCCACCAGATGATCAATCCATTTGTATAAAAAAGTGTCCATATACCTGTTCCAATTGGCCCTATAAAAGTCCTACGTCATCTGTTTTAAGTCCACACAAAGACCTGGCTCCTTCCTAAAGAATCAAGAAGAGGGGACCAGCGATAGCTCAGTGGTTGCTTATTTTTTTGTTTCATTACAGAAGCCGTTACCTAACTGAACCTATCTGCAAGAGGAGATCATAACTATTTATCAAGCCCTGCATCTGAGCTACTTTGTTTTGATTTAGTAAGCAAGCTGCATGAGGACACTTTTCCAATATTCTCCCTCCTACTCAAACAGGACAACCCATCCTCAAAAAATACAGTGTGTGCACAAGTAAAAGAACAGAACGTGACACCAGATACTGTTGTCCCCAATGTCCCTCCCAGACTGGCCCCTGTATAGGAGACTGCTTTCCATATCTACCACACCTCACCACAATGTTAGCGAAGGTATGGTGAAGATATTTCTCATACCTGGCATTTTCCTGTATCTGATGTCATATGTACCGACCATTTGCCTGTTTTCTCAACCACATTTCTGCTTGCTGCCTGGACCGACAATTTGCCTGCATACTGACCATGCCTCTGCCAGCTGCCTGAACTGACCTTGTCCTGTTTGAAGTGTAATTATATGCATGCCTATGCTGTGTGTTAAAAATATCTTAAAAATTTACAATTTATATAAAATACATTTCAATTTTCTTTCCACATTTTCCTAAAAATTTGGACAAAAAAAATTACATTTTCAAAAGACTCGTTATGCCTCTTGTTTTCCAAAATGTGCTAATTTTGTGGGTGTTTGCACTGTCTTGGTCTCCAGGGCCTCAAAAGAATGTAATAGGTAGTCAAGAAATCAGACGCAAAATGTATGCCCCTGGAATGCCTGAAGGTGTTTTGGGCCTCTCTATGTGGCTAGGCTGCGAAAAAGCCTTACACATGTGGTATCACTATACCTGGGAGGAGTAGCAGAATGTGTTTTGAGGTGCAATTCTAAATTGCCCATGCTGTGTGTGAAAAATAACTTGTTAAAATGCCAATTTTGTAAACAAAACATTTTAATCTACTGTCATAATTTCGTGTAACTTCCAAAAACTCACCATGCCTTTTACTAAATACCTTGGACTGTCTACTTTCAAAATGGGGTCATTTGGGGGTATTTGTACTGTTTGTACAGAGAAGCCTGTAGCAAATACGTAGTATTAAGTACAGGGCTGGCATGACTAGGTAGCAGGGAGACAGCACTGATAGGGGTTAAACTAAGGGGAGTGTCGGAGTTAGTTTTTCCCGAGTTAGGAGGGGCCTGGGGGTCCAGAGGTCAGTTTGTGGTCAGCAATAGAAGAAGGACTCTCGAAGTCTTCAAGCTGGTTTCACAATTGGATTATTTCATTAATAAAATCGAAAGAATCCGACTAAGCATTGAGCAAAATGGAATCTGCATGAATCCCGCCCCGAATCCCAACCCTGATACCATTATATACCCGCCTCAAGCACAGAAATTCACCTTAAAACCCATCTCCATCGCTGCCACAAAAAATATCATTGGGACTCTGCGCAACAGCACAGCACCCAATGACATCATTCCCACTAAACTGCTGAAAGAAAGTGCCGATATACTGGCACCAGCTATCACGCAGCTTATAAATCAATCATTCAAGGAGGGCATGGTGCCTGCTTTGTTGAAACAAGGTACCATAAAACCTGAAAAAACCCACCCTGGACCCGAAAGACCCAAACAATAGGAGACCCATAATGGGTCTAAATGTTTTCTCCAAAATAATGGAGAAAGAAGTTGTACAACAGTTACAACAGCATTTAGAAACCCAAAAATTACTTGATACGTTTCAATCAGGCTTCCGGCCCGGGCACGGAACCGAAACTGCTCTGGTAAAAATATGGGACGACATCCTAGAGGCCACAGATGAAGGAGAACCTTCTCTCCTGATCCTGTTGGACCTAAGTGCGGCCTTTGACACAGTAGACCACGGACTACTATTGGCTAGGCTAGCTGAAGTGGCCAAAGTCACGGAAGCAGATCTACCTTGGTTCTCCTCCTTCTTGGAAAACAGATCACAAACAGTGAAATTGGGATCTTTCACGTCAGAAATGCGTACGGTATCATGCGGAGTCCCTCAGGGATCCCCCTTGTCACCGGTACTATTCAACATTTACCTCCGTCCCCTCTTTGAGATCATCAGCAACCAGAAGCTACTTTACCATTCCTACGCAGATGACACACAGCTGTATCTCTGTGTTAGCAACGGAAAGGATCATTCGATGGGATTAGAGAGTTCCCTCACTCTTATAGATAACTGGATGACATCCAGTTATCTAAAGCTCAATGGTTCAAAAACAGAGCTTCTCCTGTTTCACGCAAACAGGAAAAGTCTCCCCACCTCAACTTGGATCCCACCGCCCATCCTAGGAAAAATTATCGCCCCTAGCACCAAAGTCAAAAGTCTCGGAGTCATCTTTGACTCCCACATGACAATGGATGCACAAATAGGGGCAGTAGTCAGTGGATCCCATCATCTGTTGCGCCAGTTACGCCGACTCGCCCCTTTTATTCCTAAAGAGGACATTGCGGTCGTGGTGGGAACAATCGTTAATTCCAGACTCGACTATGCAAATGCCCTCTATTTAGGACTTCCCAAATACCAAATCACTCGTCTGCAAGTCGTTCAAAATACGGCTGCTCCATTAGTGACGGGTAAAAAACCATGGGAGTCAATCTCCCTTTCGCTAAGATCTCTTCACTGGCTACCAGTGAAAGACAATCACTTTTAAGGCACTCTGCCTTACACACAAGTGTATTCAAGGAAACGCTCCCCAATATCTATGCGAAAAAATAAAAGCCCACAACCCCAATCGCATTCTGGGATCCACAAATCAAAACCTACTGCACATACCCAAGGCGAGATACAAATCCAAAGGAGACCGGAGATTTGCTGTCCAAGGACCGCGACTGTGGAATGCACTACCAACCACCATCCGACTGGAGTCGGACCACTTGGCCTTCAGGAGAATGATTAAAACTCATCTCTTCTGAGGCAAAGCCTTCCTTTATCCTAGGAATGGAAACAGCGCCCAGAGGCGATTCAGTTCGCAGGTGTTGCGCTCTATACGTTTTTTACTCACTCACTCAAGAAGCTCCCACCCTTCCGCCCTAATATATTGTTCTTGTATGTATATTGTGTGTTTGGGTTAAGGGTTAGCGGTTGGGGATCTTTGGAGGCAGTAGAAATTTAGACCAATTAGGCATAAGTGGGGAACCATCAGGGTATGGGATCCTCGGTTGATGCCAGTTAACCGTGGTTTCACCGGCATCGAGAGATGCGTATCAACATGGGGAAGGTGCAGAGTGGTATGGTCCTTGAGTCGGCGCACAGCAACTGGGAACTTGGGTGGCCACACTGATATGAAGGAAATTTGGTCAGTGCCTTTTAATGATCCTCAACAGAGTGACAATGTATCTGTGAAGAATTGTTTTTGTAAATAAAATGTTATGGTTAATATGTCAATAAAATGGCCGATTCAGCCAATTTTACTCCAAAATGGGTGTCGGCTGATTATTCCTAGGTTAAGTGGGGAGTTTTTGGTAATATGGCAATAGGCAGTTGCATCTTTCTTACCATAGTCAAGCATTTTGGGGCTGCGTAATTGATATAGGCCTTCAGTATATCATGTTTGACCAATTTTCAAATACTTTATGTATACCATACAAGTGGGTGCTTATAGGTTCCACTATAGGAGGTGCACCAGTTTGTAGGCTTAATTTTATATAGGAACTGCTGTCAATGTGCCTGTCTAAGGTGGGGGTTGAACAATACTATTTCTTTAAATACCACCTTAATTACAGAGAAAAACTGTAATAACTAATAAATAACATTTACAATGATTTAGTTGAAGTAGATGTTACAGTATCTCAGAATGTATACTGATTGAAAATACACTATCATTTCCTTTAATGCCAAGACTAATTTCCATGGTTTTCATACTGTCTATTCATGTGTTAATATCTGTCAAATTCCTAATGATATGCGAATAAATCTTGACATGATGTTTGATTTCATGCCTTATTAAAGTAAAAAAGAAATGGAAATGTCAAGCAGTCTTAGTTTTGTGTCAAGGCAGTTTCCATACACTACTATTACCAGTACAGGCGGTCCCCGGGTTACAAACATCTGACTTACAAACGACTCCTACTTACAAATGGAGGGAGACAACAGGAAGTGAGAAATCTACCCCAGGGAAGGGAAATTCACTCCTGTAAGAATATCATGGGAAAAAGGTGCCTCCACTGATGCTTTATCACCAATCCTTGTTTCCACAAGAGCCCAATTGTCATAGGGACAGAAAGTGAGGTGAAATGTTAGGTCAGTGTTAACCCTTCCTTATGCTATCCAAAAAAAGTAAAAAAATATTTTTTGGCCTTGAGCTTCAATTAAAAAATTTACCTGTTCTGACTTACAAACAAATTTGACTTAAGAACAAACCTAGAGACCCTATCTTGTTTGGAACCAGGGGACCGCCTGCAGTCTTAAAAATCTCAACCACATCCCTAACTGCACCCTAAAACTAGGCCTAATCATAGTCTTAAAGTTGAACCTCATGTAATCAGCTTAATATTCAAATTCAATAACTCTATCAGACCTGTTACACCTGACAAAGGATGTGTATTTCTGTGACTCCTGTTCTGAGATTGAAACAACTCTCTTCCACAGTATGGTCCTATCTAGCAGGGAAGGGGACCCAACCTTTTTACTGTAGCCTAATCTTAATTATGATACTTTGCTCTCTCCACCAATAAGCAAATTGCTCAACTCAGAAGTTAAAGCGGAGGATCACCCAAAAATCAACTCTCTGACATTAGATCCAGCATACTGCTAACATCTGCAGTATGCTGTTTTTTTTTTGTTTTTTTTGTTGTACTTATCGTTTTATGAACCGTTGTTATCAGGCTCCGAGCAGGGAATCCTGCGGGGAATGGGCGCTCCTAAACCAAGAGGAGTCGATTGACGGGCTGCTAAGGCGAGTCACGCCTTCCGAAAATACCCGAGTGTCACTTCGGGTATTTTCGGAAGGCCTGACGCGCCTTAGCAGGCTGTCAATCAACTCCTCTTGGCTTAGGAACGCCCATTCCCCGCAGGATTCCCCGCTCGGAGCCGGATAACAACGGCTCATAAAACGATAAGTACAAAAAAAATAAAAAAAAACAGCCTACTGCAGATGTTAGCAGTATGCTGGGTCTAATGTCAGAAAGTTGATTTTTGGGTGAACCTCCCCTTTAAACAAAATACATTTAATAATGCATTCATGATTGCAAAGCTTTACCTATTTGTGTAATTTATAACTATCTGGATTTCAGCCTTAAATATGGCATTTTTCATCGCTACTTTGTTTCTTACGGTGGAGACACCAGAGTTCATCATTATAATTTTTTCACTACAAACACAGAGCATTGCATTAAAGCGGAGGTTCACACAAAGAGTGAACCTCTGCTTTTTGGATCCCTCCCCCCTCCGGTGTCACATTTGGCACCTTTCAGGGGGAGGGGGGTGCATATACCTGTCTGAGACAGGTATTTGCACCACTTCCAGGTACTGACTCCCCGGGGGGTCCAGCCTAGTGACGTCACACCCTCACTGTCTTCTGGGAAACACTGTTTCCAGGAGAGAGCAGGGACCAGTGATAGCGTGCCGCGATCCTCACACATGCACAGTAGGGAATCGGGCAGTGAAGCCGCAAGGCTTTACTTCCTGATTCCCTCACCGAGGATGGCGGCGGAAGCAGCCGAAGACCAAACAATTGCTCAGCCTCGTCTGCTGACATCGCAGGCGCGCTGGATAGGTAAGTGTCCATTTTTTTTAAAGTCAGCAGCTGCAGTATTTGTAGCTGCTGGCTTTAAAAAAAAAAATGGTGGACCTCCACTTTAAGTCAGTGAATCACCCTGTAGTATAGGGATAATAAGGATTACAGCAATATACTGTATGTTTCAAAACCAATCTGCAATTGTAGCTCACTTATTTCTATCCCAGAATGTTCCCTTTGATCATAGTATTAAATTGCAATTAATGGCCAGATTGTGGGCTTTCAAATACCCTTGCATACCCTTATAAAGAAGTAAATGGGCTTTAACAAGCTTTCACTGACCTCTGTAGCTGCGGGTAGTGCGAAGCAATTCATCTTCAAAGTGTACAACAAAAGCACATTCACTACTTTCAGCAGCTCAGCTAATTCTTTTGATTATTCCAAAAAGCCATGCATGTTTTTTGTGCGTTGTATGATTTTGCAGCCTAATTCTTAACATTCTATTTAAAAATATAAGAATGTCTTAGAAACAAATTAAACTCTGGGGTTATGGATAGGAACCCGCTCTAATTACATTTGCATTGCCAGCTCTTACAATACAAAGGAGTCTCTTCTAATATTTATTATCCAAAACAACTTTTTTTGTGATGCAGATAAAATTACGTGGTTTGCGGCTTTTGTAAACAGATTAGAAAACCACTTTACTCTCAGCGCTACAGAGCAGTTGAAAGCAGAGATGGAACCCTATGCCAAAAGGAGGTTATTTCAAGCCAATTCTGAAAGCATAAAATCCTGCAGAGAATCAAATTACTGAATCCTAAAACCACAGAACCCCACAAGAGTATCGCTAAATACATTCAATCTGACATTGCAAAACCTCAATGGAAGCTGACTGCTTCTTGTCTCTGCATGACACACCTTTGTAATCTGCTAGGCTTTTGATTGAAAACGTTATGATGAAATAAAAAAGAAAAAAAGAAATCAATGCATCATTCAAATCAGTCAGATGGAATTTAGTATTATGAAAAGTAACATGTCATTTCGCAGCTTATTTCTCGTCAAACATTTTTTTTAAGTCTTCTGTTCATAAAAAGTTGCACAATCCACCAACATAAACCAGAATTTGGATATGAAAGTTGAACTCCAGAAAAGCAGTGTAAAAGAAAAAAAAAAGAAAAAATTCCTGCAAGGCAATGTCATAATGTGCTTGTATACATTGAATACTAGCACATTATGAGAAACTTACCTTAGAGCAGTGGTTCTTAACCTTTCTAGTGCTGTGACCCCTTGATAACATTTCCCAAGATGTGGGGACCCCTTACAGTAAAATGATTTTTAAAGTCAGCACCCAAAGTAATTTGCACCCCTAAGACCCCATTCACACCTGAGCGTTTTGTAGCTTGAAGCCTGAAGCTACAAAATGCTGGAGGGGAAAAAAATCTATTATTCTCTATGGAGATGGCTCACATCTCCACTCCAAATTGCCTGAAGCCAGAAGCTCTAAAACGCCTGGAGCTCTGTTTTTTTTTTTTTAGGCAGATATGGGCGTTTTTCTGCTTTTTACATCGATGACCTTATGACCTGTACAAAATCGCGGCAAAAATGCAGTAAAAAAACGCTGCAAAAATTGCGCAACTTTCTGCCTGAAAACGCTATGTTCAGGTGTGAATGGGGCCTAACCCCCGGACGTTTAGCGCTCCCTGAGTCTCTTCCACTCGTACAGTATTGAAACCCCTTATGGCAGGGCTCATAAATCTCATGAAATGACACTTAAAGCGGATCTCTACCCTAAAGTGAAGATCCGCTGATCGGAACCCTCCCCCCCTCCAGTGTCACATTTGACACCTTTCAGGGGGGAGGGGGTGCAGATACCTGTCTAAAGACAGGTATCTGCACCCACTTCTGGCCCGCAGTCTCGGGCAAAAGTCGGGTTTTTCCCATTGTGTGCTGGGAACTCTCGGCTCCCAGCACACAGCGGGAGCCAATCAGCGGGCACAGCGCGACTCGCGCATGCGCCGTAGGGAACCGGGCAGTGAAGCTGCAGCGATTCACTTCCTGGTTCCCTCACCGTGAATGGAGGGGGGAGCAGCAGGGTGACAAACGAACGCTCGTCCTCTGCTGCGGACGCCGCTGGACTCCAGGACAGGTAAGTGTCCTATTTTTAAAAGTCTGCAGCTGCAGTATTTGTAGCTGCTGGCTTTTAAAAAAACATTTTTAATGGGCCATCCGCTTTAAATGTTTTATGCAGAATTAAGTTATAAAAATAAATATTAACAACAACTTTATCCATGCCCAAAAATGCAGCCTGCCCATGTCTACCAATGCAGCATGTGTCCCCAGTGCAGCAAAATGTCCCCATTTTGCAGCCAGAGTCCCCCCACAATTGCAGCCAGAGTTCCCCCACAATTGCAGCCAGAGTTCCCCCACAATTGCAGCCAGAGTTCCCCCACAATTGCAGCCTACCTGTGATGGGTAAAAGAGGAGCCGAGTTGGAGCCGGAGTCGGAGTCGCTGCCGCATTGTTTAAACCGCAGGAAACATTACAGCTTTCAATTTAATAGCTGTGTTCCCCACCGTGTGCGTCATTTACAGCCCCTCCCCCTTGTCCGGGAAACTTTGATAGACAGATCACCCATCCATCCAATCAAAGTGCCCGGACATGGGGGAGGGGCTGTATATGACGCACACGGCGGGGGGAACACAGCTATTAAATTGAAAGCTGTAATGTTCCCCGCGCTCTGAACAACCAGATGGCGGCGGCGGCAGCAGCTGCAGCAGCGAATCTCCTCTCCTTGCTCGCCCCCCCTGCTCCAAGGCAGCCCACACTCGCCAGCCCTTAAAATTTACTCGCAAAATGCGATTAGGCGAGTATAAATTTTGAGGGCTGCCTTATGGTACATTTTAGAATGTACCACTCTTTCTCTTTGTTCTCCTTTCTTTCCATTTTATCTCTCTCTATCCTAATTTCTTGCCCCCCGCCCAAACATCTCGTTAGCCATCTTTCTTGTTCTCTTATTCTTTCTGTCTCTTTGTCGTTGTTCCTCCACCACTTTTCCTCTCCCTTCCATGTATTCTCTATTTTTATTCCTTCTCTTACTCCTAGGTGGGGGTGGTATGAGTGGCAGTGCTGGGGGGGAGTTCAAATTGGGATTTTTTTAATAGCAAAACTTAAAAATATATATATTTTTTTCAAAATTGTCAGTCTGTTTTATAGCGCTAAAAATAAAAAATGCAGAGGTTATCAAGTACCAGGGATGGACTGGCCATTGGGACTACCAGGAGTTTCCCGGAGGGCCCGATGGCTCAGTGGGCCGGCTTCAGTGACAGCGGACCGCTGCCCCCCTCCGCTCCTCTTTCTCTCCCTCCCCGCCCCGCGGTGCTCATCTGGGGGGGGGGGGACAGAGAAACAGGGGGAGGACCAGGGGGGATGACAGAGGAGCATGGGAGGGACCAGAAGGAGCACGGGGGAGGGGACAGACAGTTGACTCAACAGCTATGGCCTGGGAGTTTCTCACTTCTGCCTAATCTTGTCCCATGGGGAGGGGGCACCCGTAATATATGAGGGTGCTTTTACCTGCCAAAAAGCTTTTCATTTACAGTGCCTTGAAAAAGTATTCATACCCCTCAAAATTTTCCACATTTTGTCATGTTGCAACCAAAAACGTAAATGTATTTTATTGGGATTTTATGTGATAGACCAACACAAAGTGGCACATAATTGTGAAGTGGAAGAAAAATGATAAAGGGTTTTCAACTTTTTTTTACAAATAAATATCTGAAAAGTGTGGCATGCATTTGTATTCAACCCCCTTTACTCTGATACCCCTAACTAAAATCTAGTGGAACAATTTGTCTTCAGAAGTCAGCTAATTAGTAAATAGAGTCCACCTGTGTGTAATTTAATCTCAGTATAAATACAGCTGTTCTGTGAAGCCCTCAGAGGTTTGTTAGAGAACCTTAGTAAACAAACAGCATCATGGCGGCCAAGCAACACACCAGACAGGTCAAAGATAAAGTTATGGAGATGTTTAAAGCAAGGTTAGGTTATAAGAAAATACCCCAAGCTCTGAACATCTCACAGAACACTGTTCAATCCATCATCTGAAAATGGAGAGTATGGCACAACTGCAAACCTACCAAGACATGGCCGTCCACCTAAACTGACAGGCCAGGCAGGGAGAGCATTAATCAGGGAAGCAGCCAAGAAGCCCATGGTAACTCTGGAGGAGCTGCAGAGATCCACAGCTCAGGTGGGAGAATCTGTCCACAGGACAACTATTAGGCCTTGTACACACAATAGGTTAGCCAGAGGACAACGGTCTGATGGGCCGTTTTCATCGGTCAAAACTGATCGTTAAAAAAAAGCCAACTTGCTTTAAAATTAACCTATGGATTCTTAACCCGTAGGTCAAAACCGATCGTTAGTAGGCACGACCATCGGTTAAAAATCCACGCATGCTCAGAATAAAGTCGACGCATGCTTGGAAGCATTGAACTTCATTTTTTTCAGCATGTCGTCGTGTTTCACGTCACCGCGTTCTGACACAATCGTTTTTTTAACTGATGGTGTGTAGGCACATCAGACCATCAGTCAGCTTCATCGGTTAACTCCTCCTTCAGACCGTTCTCATCGGATTTAGAAATTGTGGTGGTGCTCAATATAGTTTATTTATTGGATGCACACTTGAGTTAAAAGACAACTGTCAGATGAAAATGATATTTATAATTTTCATCCGACAGTTGTCTTAACTCAAGTGTGCATCCAATAAAAGAATCATATTGAACACCACAATTGCTGAAATTCTTTTGTTACTATTCCCATCGAGCGCTGCTTTTGTTGCTCACTTTATATTTCATTATTTGGAGTTCAGTTAGCACTAATAATAATATTGCGGTTTTCAGGATTTTGCTGTTATAACACAGAATATTGTTTCTTTATATTTCTATCACTGTCTACGCTCCAGCCTGCTAAAATCGTATAATGCAAACACTAATAATAGACCATTCTTTGTGTGACAGTATTAGCCAAAAGATATCATTTTGGCTAATAGGAAAAAAAAGATGAGAATGTTTTCTATCGCTGGTAAAGGCAATGATATCCAATGTGAGCCTGAGCGTACCCGCTGCTGGGTAATCTATAATTAATATCAGCTCATTATTTCCAAATGCTGGTCCCCGTGTTAGAGCGTAAATCCTAAGTGCCATTATTGACTAATGCAAGATATTTTAAAAGCCACAGTAAAAAAAAAAATAAGGCTTTATTGTCTGAAACTGACAGCTAAGGGTGAATCACAGAGGACCTGGCCGGACCTCATTTATCATGGCCTACGCAAGATCTCTTCCGATTCTCAGAATTCTGTGTCTTTATGCCTGAGTAGCCATCTAAGTCATTCTCGGCATAGATTTTTTAATAAATGGATCATTATTTTTAATTGTGACATTATTCTTCCCAAGCAGACACATATCTGATTTCGGTAATAGAGGAACATATTACACTGATGTAGTTCTGCATGTGACCACTAGAGTGAGTATTCACAGAAGCTGCAATGTTGGCCCAACAAAGCACACCAAGGGCCAGATTCAGATACATTTAGGCGGGCGTAGCATTTCTTATATACGCTACGCCGCCGTAACTTTGAGAGGCGAGTATGGTATTCTGAAAGATTTTGTAGCCGAAGTTACGGCGGCGTAGCGTATATGGGCCGGCGTAAGCCCGCCTAATTCAAATGTGTTTGATGTGGGCGTGTTTTATTAAAATTAAGTGGACGTATCCCCCCCCAGTGAACGTATCCCAGTGCGCATGCTCCAAATTACGCCGCTAAGACTCATTGGTTTCGACGTGAACGTAATTTACGCCCAGCCCCATTCACGGACAAGTTACGCAAACGAAGTAAAACGTGAAAAATTGGACGCGGTCCTGACGTCCATACTTAACATTGGCTGCGCCATCTTTTTGGTGGTTTATCTTTATGCCTGAAAACGCCTTACGTAAATGGCATATCTTTACTGCGACGGCCAAGCGTACATTAGTGAATAGGCGTATCTCGCTGATTTACATATTCTAGGCGTAAATCAGCGTACACGCCCCTAGCGGCCAGCGTAAATAGGCAGCTAAGATACGACGGCGTAGGAGACTTATGCCAGCCGTATCTTAGCAACATTTAAGCGTATCTCAGTTTGAGCATACGCTTAAAGTTGCGACGGCGCGGATTCGGACTTACGACGGCGTATCTACTGATACGCCCGTCGTAAGTCTTTCTAAATCTAGCCCCAAATTTCTACACTGTCTCTGATTTAGGTCTCCCTACACAGCGTCAATTTACAATCAGTTGGAATTCCGCGCTCAGGATACGGGCTAGATTGCAGCCTCCCCTAATGAACTCCCCACAAGGGGGGGGGGGATCTGAAACACAAAATAAGTTAGGTATGTGGCGCTACCTGTGGACCGAAGAGTAATATACCAGATCACTCTTCATAGGGATGATTGCTCAATGAGTGCTAATAATGTAATAAACTAGCCGATGGGATTTGTAGTTTCACCACGGCTGGAGTGCCGAGGTTGCCTGCCCCAACTATTGAAAGCCTTCTATTTCAGATTACTTTTAATTTTATCTCCATATTTGTGGCTCCTTTATAATTTTAATTGATTCCTAATTGTAAGTTCTGCCAGAACATAGTGGTATTTTATTATTATTGCTTTTTACATGCATAACACCACGCCATAAATCAATAGAATAATGAGTAGGTGGAAAATTCAGCTGCTTAATGCAATAAACCTGAAACTGAAAGCATAACGTGAAAATTATAACATGCTTTGTGAATTCCAAAGTAAAATAAGTGGGGTATGTGGTGCTACCTGTGGACCGAAGAGTAATATACCAAATCATTCTTCATAGGGATGATTGCTCAATGAGTGCTAATAATGGAATAAACTAGCCTAACAGAAAAACTTAAATGGGTGCTAGTCAGTAAGGGATCCAGTAAGGTAAGCTATGCATGCATGTGACCTGACAGCAATACATCAATTGAAGCAAATTAATTAATAAAGCGCTAGTGACTAGTGGTTAATTGCAAAACCTTATAATAAATAGAAAACTCTATGCCAGGGAGGTGTAAGTGGATCCTCAGATCTATGTGAGTTTTATACACATATGTGATGAGGAAAACTATTATTTAAACATAAACAAGGTGTATATGATACGAATAAAAAAATACGTTGATAATAAAGAAAAAAGTTCATGTGTGAAACATAAGAATAAACAGTCCAGTAAAACGTGCAATGCTGCTATAGCAAAAAAAAAAAAAATTCCAAAGTGACTTGTGCTTGTTGTTGCATAGGTAACAGTGGCGACTGGTGCCCACAATTTTTTTTTTTGGGGGGGCGCAAACAAACGAAAAAAAAAACAAAAAACAATTGCAGCCTCACTGTGCCCATCAAACGCAGCCACTGTGCCCATCAAACGCAGCCACTGTGCCCATCAAACGCAGCCACTGTGCCATCAAATGCAGAAACTGTGCCATCAAATGCAGCCACTGTGCCATCAAATGCAGCAACTGTGCCATCTGTGCCATCAAATGGAGCAACTGTGCCATCAAATGCAGCCACTGTACCATCAAATGCAGCCACTGTACCATCAATTGTCACCACTGTGTCATGCCATCAATTGTCACCACTGTGCCATCAATTGTCGCCACTGTGCCATCAATTGTCGCCACTGTGCCATCAATTGTCGCCACTGTGCCACTGGCACTGATAGGCACTTCCAAAGCCAACCAACTGCCATTATTCAGATGGCTGGCGCTCACCAGGGGGCCGACCATCTGAATAGTGGGCGGCAGCGACAATACATGAATTCATGAATCTATGTATTATATTATATATATAGGTAATCTGTTGACTCTTGTGCTCCCCCTTTTGGGTCCCTACTTACCAGCTCCTCTATAGCGGTAATTCACATGAATGTATACAGGCGACTCAGTTCTTGGTAGTTCCTACGGTTAGTCCACCAAGTGAGGATGAATGAATGAATGACTTGTATAGCGCTACACATGCAAACTGAATCGCCTCTAGGCGCTTTTTGCAGCCAGTGTCTTCCGGTTGGTGTGGTCATTTACCCCGTAGGATCTCGACACGCTTGGGACACAGCCGTACACACATATATGCATACGTCTTCAGATTCTCCGCTATCACTCCTGCGGTTACCGGGTATTGAGCAATTCTTAGTGTACTTCTATATGTTCCTGATGATATGACCCCATAAGAAAAAAAATATGGGCTTCCATTGTGTAGTATCAAAAAAACGGATTTTATTAAAAATAGTTAAAATATTTAAAATATATTACATTTATTAAATTGATAACAGCTTCCCATAGCATAGGTGGTAAATATCTTCCAAAGAACACTACAGACTATGGTAAACGAGCGGTTATGGGCCGGAATTGCAGCGTGCGCTCCAACTGCGTTCCAAACACCCAACTCTCTTACCCGGAAGTGACGTGTATGCGTGGCTACCACTTACGCGTTTCGTCATCAATGGCCTATAAAACTCACGTAGATCTGAGGATCCACTTACACCTCCCTGGCAGGGAGTTTTCTGTTTTATATAAGGTTTTGCAATTAACCACTAGTCACTAGCACTTTATTAATGAAATTGCTTCAATTGATATATTGCTGTCAGGTCACATGCATGCATGGCTTACCTTACTGGATCCCTTACTGACTAGCACCCATTTAAGTTTTTCTGTTAGGCTAGTTTATTCCATTATTAGCACTCATTGAGCAATCATCCCTATGAAGAGTGATTTGGTATATTACTCTTCGGTCCACATGCAGCGTCCCACTCAGGACATGTGGGAACTGCAAAAGTATTATTTCTTTGTTATTACTATATTGCATGTCATTTTGCATTTCTACATCTGTGAGATCCCTGTTCACATGCTGGTCAGGTGTGCTTCATACTTCCCACCACAAGATGGGGATAGCACCACTCTGGGATATCTATCCCAGCCAGGCCCGGAGTGGCCAATCGGGAGAACCGGGAGAATTCCCGGTGGGCTGGTCGAGTTATGGGCCGGTAAAATACCGGTGAAATATGCCTCTTGCGTTCCAGGTGCGGACCGATGACATCACTCGGCGCCGCGGGATCACATTGGCTGCTGGTTTCAGCACAATCCGTCAGTACATACTGCGCATGTGCTGTTTCCGGCTGGAGCCGACAGAGACCGACAGTCTGTGAAGTTTCTTGTACCCTCCCCCTGTCTCTCAGCGCGCCTTATTCAAGTTCCTCACAGGAGATGCTGAGAGGGGGAGGAGTGGAGCCATGCAGCCTGCAGTGGAGGACGGAGTTCAGCCTAGCCTAAGGTAAGCTAGCTGAACAACATGCAGTCAGTCCTGTCTGTGGCTTATCTTGGTGGGCAGGAAGAGGGGGAGAGAGAGAGGGGAGAGGAGGATGGGCTCTGTGTAGCAGGCTTCTGTCGTTTTTGTGTGTGGCTGTGAACTGCTCTGCTTCTAAATGCAGCATGTTTTCTCAGATCTCCCTGTCCCTACCCATTATCTGCTCACCAGGCATAGCCTTCACTCCTGTATGACCACCTCATGTGTCAGGCTGTGGCACTACAAATCCCAGCATGCCAGGGGAGGCAGCAGCAGCAGCAGCAGCAATATCACAGATCAGGCTGGTTTTGTAGATAAAGTGCTGGTGTTGTATAGTGTGTGTTTTTATAAAATGTATGATAATTCCATATTTGATTATTACGCTTGATGGTCTTAAGGTGTTCATATTTTTCTGTAAGTAGTGAGCAAATTTGGTGTGGAAGCGCATTGGAGTATTTTTATTTGTTTATAATGGAAAGACAGTGGAGTGATGGGGGAGGGATGTTGACAGAGAGATGGAAAGAGTGAGGAGTGAGTTGGGGTTCTTTCACACTTTTAGCAAGTAGGTAGGTAGTTGGGAGAATACTGTGCCATCAAACGCAGCCACTGTGCCATGCCATCAAACGCAGCCACTGTGCCATGCCATCAAACGGATCCACTGTGCCATGCCATCAAACGCAGCCACTGTGCCATGCCATCAAACGCAGCCACTGTGCCATGCCATCAAACGCAGCCACTGTGCCATGCCATCAAACGCAGCCACTGTGCCATCAAAACGCAGCCACTTCCATCAATTCGCCCCACTGTGCCATGCCATTAAATGCAGTCACTGTGCCATGCCATTAAATGCAGCCACTGTGCCATCAATTGTCACCACTGTGCCATGCCATCAAATGCAGCCACTGTGCCATCAATTGTCACCACTGTGCCATGCCAAACGCAGCTACTGTGCCATCAATTGTCACCACTGTGCCATGCCATTAAATGCAGCCACTGTGCAATGCCATTAAACGCAGCCACTGTGCAATGCCATTAAACGCAGCCACTGTGCCATGCCATTAAACGCAGCCACTGTGCCATGCCATTAAACGCAGCCACTGTGCCATGCCATTAAACGCAGCCACTGTGCCATGCCATTAAACGCAGCCACTGTGCAATCAATTGTCACCACTGTGCGCTTTAATGGTCGCCACTGTGCCAATTATCCCCACTGTGCCTCTTGCCCCCACTGTGCCCTTTAATTGTTGCCACTGTGCCTATTCATCCCGCTGTGGCTATTGTCACCACTGACTGTGCCCATTGATGTTGCCGCTGTGCCCTGTAAAGTGCTCTTCCCCCGCCCGGCACTTACCTTTACTGGAGTGAGGCATCCACGTCCCACGATGTCTTCTCCCGCCCTCGATGACTGACAGGCGTCTCAGCCAATCAGGTTACCGGTAGTCAGAACCGGCCAACCTGATTGGCTGAGACGCCTGTCAGTCTTATCCAAGGAGCATACAGCGTAAGCTTCCGGGACCCGAGGGCTGTACTGGGAAAGCCTATCAGAGCCGCTGGCTCTGAAAGACACTTCCGTACAGCCAACCAGCTGCCGTTATTCAGATGGCCGGACATAAGCGTCGACCATCTGAATAACAGCGGCGATAATAACATAGATTCGTGCAGTGCATGAATCTATATTATTAGATCAGTGGCGGTGAGAGCCAGAGGGGGCGGCACTCCAGCGCCCTCTATGGACGAACTGCCACTGGTCGGGAACTAAAGTGGGCTGGTCTAAGGCATGAAACTCCAGGGCTGAAAATGAGTCCCACTCCGGCCCTGATCCCAGCTCAGGTTATCTGTGGTCGGTAGTTAAGTTCAGGAAGTGTGTGTGTGGAGAAGGAAGAAGGTGAAGGAGAGAGAAGGTCAGTCCAGAGAAGGGACAGATTGGAACTGCTTAAATCAAAAGGTGAAAGCCATTAAATCGGCAGCAAAGACCTTTTTGAGCATAAAGGTGAAGGATTTCTTAGCCTCCGTCAACCTCACCAAGGTCACTGGATTCAAAAGGGACCAGTAACAAGCAAGCATAATACTGAACCACAGCCTGAGTCCAGGATTACTAAAGCCTATTAACAGTGGATCAGCAGAATTCTCTCTCTACCCAGATACTTTATTTTAACTGGATGTCTGCATTGCAATCAAAACCAGTCACAGTAAAAATTGTGAGTTGTATCCTACTTCTGTCTACCTCATTCTTCAACACTGCAAATGGTCGTACCACCATTAACGGTACTGGCGTCACGACAAATACCATCAAGGGACCCAGCTGCCACAAGCACCTTAAACACCCCTGTTATCACGGGCACCTCAACCACCATCTTGGCTGGCGTTTCCCTATCACAGAGCGTGCCCCGGAGGATTTTGTGCTGTCTTCCCCATCTCTGTGCGACCGGCCCAGGGAGGCTTTCTGCTAACCGTGAGTAAACCGATGAACTGTATTATTGTTGTCTCCCATCGGCCCACTGTGCACCTCACGTGTCGCCCCTGTGGTTCTGGCTCGTCGCATAGAATTTTGGCGTCACGAACAGGATATAAACCCCTGCGCCTTATCTAAAAGACTGTCGCATCAAAATAAGCCCCTTTGCTTTATTGAGAGACTATTTACTTATTGCATGCTGTGTGGGGCCACAGAACTGTTTAAACTGTTTAAAAGCTGCATGGAAGCATTATCCCAGTTATCAGCATAAAAATCGCAGCATCCAAAGTGAGGAAATCGAACGTTTGCGTGTCAACAAAACTGCTTGTTGTATTTGAATTGACTGTTTCCATACACCTAAAATGGCTGCCGGAGACCTTCTTGTTCAAAAATTTCTGCGCCATCACTGTGGATAAATTAGTGACACCCCCTGAAGAGTGGAAAGTTTGGTGCCACCCATTTATGCAAAATTGTCCGGCCTTACCTTTGCTGTGTCAATCCTGAGAGGAGAGTGTGACAAACACACGCCCCAGAAGCCGCGAGACTTCGCATGCGAGCAAAAGAAGAGAAAATAATCACATTGCTTGCCGTCCGAGCAGTATTTGCAACCCGTCAGTTGTCTCTACTAACTATAAGGAGCACTGATAGCTGGAACTCTGCTAGAGACCCAAAATCAACATTGCTGCAGCATTGTATTCAGCTGACATTAAATTCTTAAAGGGCCATACACCCGCAAGACAGCGGTTGCCCATAGCAACACCGCACAAAAAGTGTCTAAAAACGCATTTGACTTACCTAACTAGAATTCGCCTGCTGTTACCATGTCTGTGCAGGAAGATGATGTGCAGCCTGACCTCGGCGGACTCCCTGCATCAGCCGCAGTCGGTCGCAGTGCAATACCAACCGCTGCAACACCAAGCTTAATGCCTTTAACCATGCCTTATTATTTTGGGGCCCCCTGGTTCCCACGATATTCTGGAGAAATTCATACTTTAAGGGACTTTAAAGAAAAAATTCTTGCTGTGTTCAGATTGTACCCTGTATCCTCGGAGCAACAGATGGAGATTCTTCTTGCGCAATTGGAAGGAGCTGCACTCAGAGAAGTGAAATCTTGGCCAAGCTCAGAGAGGAAGACCATGGAGCAGATCTTTGAACGTCTCTACACCACCTTCGAACCCAGAACCGTGTCAGAGGTCAAGATGAGGTTCTTCAGCAAGAGACAGCAATCTGGTGAGTCACTCAGAGACTTTGCATTATCTTTACAGGAAGCCCTTAGAGCTGTTGTCCAAGTAGACCCCCGTGAGGCAGAGAATCAGGACAAAACCCTGCAGTGGCGTAACAACCAGGGGGGCAGGGGGTGCGCCTGCCCCGGGCGCTGAGCTGAGGGGGGCGCCAGCGACTGGCAGCTCTGCGGATAGTATAGTGAGCGGTTCCTCCACTGAGCGCACAGCCCCCCGCCGGTACCTCCCAGCGGCCGGCACGGGCACGGCACGCCTGTAAGGATACAGGGGATGCCCTGTTTGGCATAACACTGTCACGCGCTGCGGAGGCTCCAAGATGGCGACGCACTCTGCAGTCCAGCGGCGCCTGCAGGGACTCCCGCTCAGCCAAGCAAGTAAGTGTCACTGGGATGTGATGCAGGGAGCGAATGGTTTAGCAGAGGCAGGGTGTGTGCTGGGGAAGACCTGGGATAGGCTGCATGTCCCAAGTCTTCCCCAGCACACACCCTGCTTCTGCCACAGGCTGAGGCTGGGACTCCGCTGGAGTAGAGTGTTGGCCCGGCCCGGTCCATAGCTTAATAGGAAGCTCCACACTGCAGCCCTGATATCATGTTTATATAAAAGGGGGGGGGGGGGGGCGGAAAAAAAAAATCTGCCCCGGGCGCCCATGACTCTGGTTACGCCACTGAAACCCTGAAAGAACAATTTATTGAAGGCGTCAATACAGACAATTTAAAGAGCCAACTAAGAATGTTAGCTGCCCAACATCCAAGAGCTACCTTCTTAGATTTCAAAGAACTAGCTATCAGCATACTGGGAAAGAGCCCACCAACCGAACCTGTTAGATCTGTTGAAGTGCCTGTATCACAGCTGGTTACCCCTGTAAAGTCTTTACCTATAGTCAAGCTCCAGTCCCTGACGCAGTTGCTGCCTTGACTGAGCAAGTCCATTTCCTGACTAAAAGTCTGGAGAAAGTCTGCCAAAAATTGGAACAATGGGAGAAACCATTAATGCTAGAGGATGAGAAACCTGTGTCCAGAAGACTCTTCCCTTCTAAGTATAGAGAGACTTGTTTCAGAGATTCTGGCGGACGTCCCCCTGACCGCACTAGTACCCCTAAGCGGCCTGTCTGCACATACTGTCACAAACCAGGCCACACAGAAGCAACCTGCTGGCAGTTAAACGGGAAACCCCCGAGGCCAAGGACCACCCCTCGGGAGGTAAACCAATAGGTCCAGAAGATCCCGACTGGATGCCAAGATACGTTGGATCCCGTCCTGAAGTGACACTTCAAATAAATGGAGTTCCTTTTGTTGCCCTAGTTGACACCGGATCCCAAGTCACCACCATCCAACAAACAGCTTTTGAAAAATACTGGGATCAAAATCAGCTTACCCAACCTCCAGAATCCTGGCATACTCATAGCCAGTAACGGCAAACCCATACCAGTCCATGGTTATTGGGAACCTACCATTCAAGTAGGAGGAACTACACTACCTCGACAAGGCCTTATTGTGGTACGAGTCAGAGACAATAACCCTAACCCTCCAGTAGTCCTAGGAATGAATGTCCTTAGGAACTGTTATGTTGAGATGCTAGAAGCCTTGCACCAGTTGGTGCCTACTGCCTCTCCTGATTCTAGGAAAGTGATCCAACAAACCATCCGTGTACTAAATGCGCAACAGAGATTCACTAACGAAAAAGGAGAAATTTGCTGTGCCCGCATCCGGGATAAGCAACCTGTGATCCTCAAACCCAACACCGAAACTCTCTTGTGGTGCCGAGCTGTAGTCGGAATTCAAGGTCAAGACTACCAAGCCCTGGTAGAGCCTGTTGTTTTGGAAGACTATCCTCTAGTTAGAGCTGCAAGGAGCCTAGTAACCGTAGTCATCAGTGAGTCAGTGAGGCCTCGGATTAGCAGCAGGAGCTCTACACGGCGCACGTCTCCCAGGAGTGGGAACGTGTGTGCTATAGCTCCAGGCAGGTGTAGGAGGTAGACAGGCAGGCTAGGTCTCTCCCAGCCTCTCCCTGCTAGCTTCAGCCCCAGCCCCAGCACTGCTCGTCCCCAACCTGGCCTTTCTCCTCCATCACTCCACCACAGAACCACAGCGGATCAGCCCCTTGGCCCTCTGGCCCCAGGTAAGAAATTGCTGTCGGCCGTCCTTGTCAGGACAGCCGTGGCAAACATCTTATGCCCCCTCGGCTTTCCTTGGCCTTTATCCTCCTTCCCCTGTGCCCCCATACCATCATCGCCAATCGCTAAATTTTTTAGCACACCCACGCCAGCCTGCATTGAATCGCGGGGCCGCGATCTAGGCAAGACCGCGGCTTCACCCGCGGCCTACCGCTGCGGCGCTCCCCACACCTTCACTCCTATCCTTCACCCCCTATGCCCCCATACCGCCAGCCGAGACACCCTCCTACTACCCTCCAGCCACAATTCCGCCTTCCTAGGGCATTCTTTTTTTTTGACACCCGCGCCGGCCTGCACTGATTCGC
The DNA here is from genome assembly GCA_029574335.1 of Rana kukunoris. NCBI lineage: Eukaryota > Metazoa > Chordata > Amphibia > Anura > Ranidae > Rana > Rana kukunoris. The sequence goes on from CM056049.1 coordinate 65,552,822, forward strand.
GGGGCCGCGATCTAGGAAAGACCGCGGCTTCATCCGGGGCCTACCGGCGCAGCGCTCCCCACTCCCTGTAAACCCCCCAAATCCTCTAGGAATTCCCCCCTTCCCTATTAGGACAGCCACTCTTTCCCTGGCTTACCTTTTGTGCCCCCAGTACCTCCATCCATTCGTGCAGTCAGCTCCAGGCTGCATCCTGCTGCCTGATCAGACAGCTCTCCTTCTATACTAGCAATAAGCACACCCCTCACCCCCAGCCACTGCTCCTATCAACACAACAGAAGCTTGATCCAGGGCTCATCCGATCGCCTTTTCACAGGGGTCAGGAAGGAATTTCTTTACCCCACCGGAGCACATTGGCCCAGCACCGCTAGGGTTTTTTTTGCCTTCCTCTGGACCAAGCCAGGAGAGAGGAATCAGTCAATTCCTCTCCCCATCGCCCCGGAAGCCCCCCCCCCCGTCCCCCCCCCTCCCTGGTGCTTGGCGACCATGGCATATCAGCAATATTCTGCAGAAACCATTTGGAGTTTGAGGCAATCCGCCGCAATACTACCAGCCATCACCAAAAAAGCCCTAAAAATTTAGCGAATATGGAGAGTCGATCAACGATCGACAGTCAGGTATTTCAGCCATTCACCCCAACCTAAGCACATATCTTGTGCTTTGATCAATACAAGATCGGCAGTAAAACACCGACTGGAAATCCGTGACCTCATTTTACAATGCGATTTAGATTGCCTCTTTATTACAGAGAGCTGGCTTACAGCCGACTGTAACACCATTCTAGGAGAACTGGTGCCAGAAAACTACCGTATCATAACGGAAAACAGAATAGGGCAAAGAGGGGGAGGACTGGCGGTGATCCACAAGATGCACCTTGCGGTCACTAAACCAGCCCTTCAAAACCCTCTTCCATTCATGGAAACCCTTACTCTGCAATTGCAAACAAATTCCAAGGAGACCGTCCACATTCTTCTCTGCTATAGGCCACCCGGCCCAAAATCGCAGCTGATATCTCCATTAACGGAGTTTGTCTCCACTTACACCCTCAACAGCAAACATGTTTTGCTGCTCGGGGACTTCAATCTCTGGGCCAACTCCGCACAAGACCCCGTTGCCGACGCCTGTATCGACCACCTGGAAGGACTAGGCCTTCAGCAACTAGTATGTGGGCCCACACATGCTTCTGGTCACACGCTCGATCTTATTTTCAGACAAGATCTGGAAATAAAAATCTTGGAAAATGAACCATTGCCATGGACCGATCACCATGCAATTAAATTCATTATTTCCGAATTCCCCCCCTTAATAAAAACATCAAATCCAGTGACAACACACTGGACCAGATGTCAGAAGAAGCTCCACTCGGAACTCTTCAAAGCCACGTTAGGGGATAAAATAAACACAATTCAGCCGCACCTAACAGCGGAAGAAACATTAGAGGCCATAAACACAGCACTATTGCAGTCAGCTGACTTGATAGCGCCGAAACGAAAGACCCAGATCAGGAAAAATAACTCCAGCTGGTTCAACAACCAGCTGGCTTCACTGAAGCAAGAGCGCAGAAGGGCAGAAGCAGCCTGGAAAATAAATTCTTCAGATGAGAACCTCTCGATCTACAAGGCAATAACCAGAAAATACCACAAGCAAATCTTCGAAGCCAAGAAAAACAATTTTTCTGAGGCTATCAACGGTGCCCTAAATCGCCCCCGCGAACTCTTCAAGATGGTCACCCAGACCATGAATCCAGGATGTCTTGAAGCCCCCAACTTGGACACACAAGAATTTTGCGATGAGTTATCGGATTGCTTCATTAACAAAATTGAGGCTATCCGGCAAAGCATTCAACAAAACAACTTCGCTCCTAGCCCCCCCCATAGTCAGTTACACAGCACCGGCAGCAATTCACCAAAGTTAGGTGAGTTCACGCTGGAACCCATCTCCATTCAGACCACTAAAAATATCATCGGCACTCTGCGCAACAGCACTGCGCCAAATGATATTATCCCCACCAAACTGCTGAAGGAATGCGCCGACATCCTGGCACCTCCTGTCACGCAGCTTATCAACCAATCCTTCAGGGAGGGCATAATGCCCTCCCAGCTGAAGGAGGGCTTTATTCAACCCATTTTGAAGAAAGCCACCCTGGATCCGAAGGATCCACTCAATTGGCGCCCCATAACAGGCCTAAATGTTCTCTCCAAGGTAATGGAGAAAGCAGTGGTACAGCAGCTGCAACAGCATCTAGATACCCACAACTTACTCGACCCATTTCAATCAGGATTCCGTCCCGGACACGGGACGGAAACAGCATTGCTTTGGATATGGGACGACGTTCTCGAGGCCGCAGACGAAGGAGAATCTTCTCTTCTGGTTCTGTTGGACCTAAGCGCAGCCTTTGATACAGTAGATCACAAGCTATTATTGACTCGGCTGGCTAAAATAGCCAAAGTCGCAGAAAGCGATCTATCCTGGTTCTCCTCTTTTTTGGATAACCGATCGCAAATAGTGAAGCTAGGACCCTTCACTTCTGAACAACGCACATTATCGTGCGGGGTCCCTCAAGGATCTCCCCTGTCGCCGATGTTATTCAACATCTATATGCGTCCTCTTTTCGAAATCATCAGCAGCCAAAAACTGCTATATCACTCATATGCAGACGACACGCAACTGTACTTCCGCATTTGCAATAAAAAGGATCACCACCTCAATCTAGAGACGTGCCTCTCTTTGATAGAGGACTGGATGACAAAGAGTTATCTCAAACTCAACGGAGTGAAAACAGAACTTCTTCTGTTTCACGCCAAGAGCAGGAATCAGCAACAACTTGGTTCCCCCCGCCCATTCTGGGCAAAATCATCTCCCCTAGCGCCAAAGTCAAAAGTCTTGGGGTCATTTTTGACTCCTACATGACAATGAACGCACAAATAGGGACAGTAGTCAGCGGATCTCACCATCTGCTGCGCCTACTACGCAGACTCATTCCTTTCATTCCCAAGAAAGACGTAGCGGTCGTGGTGGGAGCAATTGTAAACTCCAGATTGGACTATGCAAATGTCCTTTACCTCGGACTCCCCAAGTACCAAATCGCTCGTCTTCAAGTCGTTCAAAATACGGCCGCCAGACTTGTGACTGGGAAAAAACCCTGGGAATCAATCTCGCCGTCACTGAGAGCCCTTCATTGGCTGCCAGTTAAAGACAGAATTGCTTTTAAAGCTCTCTGTCTTACGCATAGATGTGTCTATGGGAATGCCCCCCTTTATTTATGCGAAATAATAAAAGCGCATAATCCCAATCGCGTTTTGCGATCCACGAATCAGAACCTGCTCCAGGTTCCGAAAGCCAACTTCAAGTCCAAAGGAGAAAGAAGATTCGCGATCCAAGGTCCCAGACTATGGAACGCTTTACCAACCAACATCCGGTTGGAGGAGAACCACCTAGCATTTAGGAAAAAGGTCAAGACTTTTCTCTTTTGATATCAAAGGAGACAGGAACAACAAGCGCCCAGAGGCGATTCAGTTCGCATGTGCCGCGCTATACAAGTTTTCATTCATTCATTCATTCACCAATCAAAATCGGCTTTAGATACCGAAAGCCAGATACAAGTCCAAAGGGGACAGAAGATTCGCTGTCCAAGGTCCCAGACTATGGAACGCCTTACCAGCCAGTATTCGGCTGGAGGAGAACTACTTGGTCTTCAGGAGAAAGATTAAGACGCATCTCTTTTGATCTCAAAGGAGACAGGAACAACGAGCGCCCAGAGGCGATTTACTTCGCATGTGCTGCGCTATATAAGTTTTCATTCATTCATTCATTCATAGTGTTGCTCACGAATATTTGCATTGCGAATATTCGCTACGAATATTGCATATTCGAGTATTCGCGAATAACTCGAATATCGCGGCGAATATTCGCTATTTCGAATATTCGTATTTTTCAAATTTCGCAATAAATTTCGCAATAAATTTCGCATTCGCGAAATTTCGCAATAGCGAAAATTCGCAATAGCGAAATTTCGCAATTTTTTTTTTTTTTTTATAAAATATAGCGAATATTCGTAAATATCGAATATTCGTGATATTTTATCAAAAAAAAAAAAAAAATAGCGAAATTTCGCAATCATCGTGATATTTTATAAAAAAAAAAAATAGAAAAAAAAAAAAAAAAATCGCGAAAATTCGCATTGGCGAAAATTCGCAAATTTTTTTTTTTTTTTTATAAAATATCACGAATATTCGATATTAACGAATATTCGCTAAATATTCTTCGAAATATTCGCGAAATATCGCGAAATCGAATATGGCGTATTCCGCTCATCACTAGTAACCGTCTCTGAAGGTAAAGTGCCTATACGACTCCTAAACTTGAGTGATAGCAGTGTAACCCTAACAAAACATCGTCCTATTGCACAGCTAATCCAAGTCACTTTTCAAGATGTCATCAGTGTGGCTACAGCTACCACAGAGCAAATTACCAAGAGACAGAACCCACAGGACCAAAATGTAAACACATCCTGGTGGAAAGAAGTTCATGTGGGAGATGCTTCCACACCAGCAAACCAAATTGAGGGAGTACTAGAAATTGTGAAGGAGCTTCACCGTGCCTTCAGTAAGCATTCCACAGACTATGGAGAAGTGGATATTATCAAGCACTCCATTCCTACAGGTTCACACCCACCGATCAAGGAAAGATATCGGCCTATACCACCAACTATGTACCAATCCGTAAAGCAAATGATCCAAGAGATGAAGGACTCCAATGTCATTAGAAACAGCCATAGTCCATGGGCTGCACCTCTAGTCCTTGTCCACAAAAAGGATGGTAACATCAGATTCTGTGTGGATTACAGAAAAATTAACCAAATCACCCACAAGGATGCTTACCCTTTACCACGCATAGAGGAATCTTTGACAGCCTTAGGATCTTCAGCCTACTTCTCTACCCTTGATTTAACCAGTGGATACTGGCAAGTACCAATGGCACCCGAAGATCGTGAGAAGACTGCATTTACCACCCCTATGGGCCTATTTGAGTTCAACTGCATGCCTTTTGGACTTTGCAATGCGCCCGGAACTTTCCAAAGATTAATGGAGCATTGTTTGGGACACATCAATTTTGAAACCGTCCTGTTGTACTTAGACGATGTCATCATCTACTCCAAATCTTATGAAGAGCACTTGAAACATTTGGCCGAAGTTTTTCAAATCCTCATTAAACATGGACTCAAAGTCAAACCATCTAAGTGCTATCTGCTGAAGACAGAAGTCAAATACTTAGGGCATATTGTAAGCTCTGAAGGTGTTAAACCGGATCCAGAGAAGATAGCCGCAGTCCGAAATTGGCCTACTCCTACTACAGTGAAAGAAGTGAGGAGTTTTCTCAGTTTCGCAGGATACTACAGACGCTTTATTCCTCATTTTGCCCAAATTGCGGGGCCAATATTAGAACTTCTGAGAGGACACCCTAAGAGGTACCAAAAGTCTCCAATACCAGTTGAATGGAACACAGAAAGAGAAATTGCCTTCCAGCTCCTAAAGAAAAAGTTAACAGAACCACCAATCCTAGGCTATCCAGATTACCAGCAGCCATTTCGTCTTTACACAGATGCTAGTAAGAAATGTCTGGGAGCTGTCCTGTCGCAAGTACAAGAAGGAAAATAAATAGTTATTTCCTACGCTAGTAGATCTCTTAGAGGTACTGAAAGAAATGACCAAAACTATAGTTCCTTCAAATTGGAATTCCTCGCACTCGTGTGGGCTGTTACAGAAAAATTTAAAGATTACCTTGCTGCTACACCATTTGTGGCCTTCACAGATAACAACCCGCTAGCACATCTTAACCTCCCTGGCGGTCTTCCCGTGTGTGGCACGGGGTGAGATTTTAAAGATACGATCGGTAACCCCGTGCCACACACGGACTTGCCTCGCTGGATGCAGAAAAAAGTTTACTTACCTTTTCTCTGCGATCCAGCGATGAATCCCCGCAGTACACGGCGAGCGGATGTCCGCCTGATGCTGTGTGTTCCGCCGATTCCCTTCCCTGCGAGCGTCGCGACGTAGGGGGGGGAACGGCGCCAAATTTAAAAAAGTAAACAAACACTATACATACAGTACACTGTAATCTTATAGATTACAGTACTGTATGTAAAAAATACACACCCCCCATGTCCCTAGTGGTCTGCCCTGTACACTACATGTCCTTTTATATAATAAAAACTGTTCTTTCTGCCTGCAAACTGTAGATTGCCCATAGCAACCAAAAGTGTCCCTTTATGGCAAAAAATGTTTTAGAGCAGCTAAAAAACAGCGATAATAAATCAGAATCACTTGCAGAATTTAGCGATAGCGATTTATGGGGAAATTCGTCATAAAAAAAAAAAAAATAATGACAGCAAAAATTCTGCAACTGAGCAAATTTCAGTGATTTTGATTTGATTACATTATTGAATAATTTTTACTATAATTATATTATTATTTGTTATAATTTTTTATAATTATTTATTATATTATAATTTTTAATAAGAAAAAAAAAAAAAAAACATACCCAGGATGCCTATTAGACTCTGGTTTGGATAGATTTCAGTGAGTTATTCCTAAGAATTACAAGCCTACAGTATAAAACGCCAAATTCCCTTGCAAATAATGGTACCGCTTTCAGCACCTAAAATCTTAAAGAATCATACCGCCAGGGAGGTTAATACCGCCAAGCTGGGAGCATTGGAACAAAGATGGGCCTCACGCCTGGCTAACTACGATTTCACCATAAAATACAGAACAGGAAAAGCAAATGAAAATGAGGATGCATTATCCCGTCTGCCTACCCAAGAAGACCCTACTACACAGGAAGATGTTTGGGAAGAGGTAGAAATGCCAGCTTTTTACAAAAATGTTGCCCAACAAGACCTTATCACCATCAAAGGAAGAAAAGTCCTTAACCTTCAACAACAAGTGGATCCAAGATCCCAAGTGGACAAAGAAAGGTGGATCAAGCTGCAAAATGAAAGCAGAGTGTTGGGAGAACTGCAAGATTTCTTCACAAGCGGAAGAACACCTGAAAGAATTCGCAGAAGAAATGCTGATCCAGAATTGAAAAAACTTTGGAGACACAGAAAACACCTCTTCCTACAGAAGGGCCTACTATTAAGAAGAACTTTAGACCCAATTACCTGGGATCGTCTGTACCAAATCTTAATACCACGCCGAGATGCAAGAATTATTCTTGAGATGTATCATGATCAATCAGGACACTTTGGCGTGCAGAAGACAGAAGCCACCATCCGTAGAAGATTCTACTGGATTGGGATGAGAGGAGACATTGAAAAGTGGTGTCGAGAATGTTCTACCTGTGCTGTTGGAAGAAATGAAAAACATGACCAAAAAGCACCCTTACATCCCATTGTAAGCCGAACACCGCTAGAAATAGTTGCAATTGACCATGTGAAGCTGGAACAAAGTCGCTCAGGTTACACATACGCCATGACCATCATTGATCATTATACCAAATTTGTTGTAGCCGTACCTGTCAAGGACTTGACCGCTAAAACGACTGCAGATGCCTTCTGGAAATATTTCCTATTGCCGTATGGATGCCCAGAAAGAATCCTTACAGATCAGGGATCTGCCTTTGAGTCGCAACTCTTCAAAGAACTGTGTACACTTCACCATTGCCAGAAAGTCAGGACCACAGCCTACCACCCCCAAGGAAACGGACTCTGCGAGAAAATGAACCAGACTTTAATTGAGATGTTAAGAGCAGTACCACCTGCTACAAGAAGTGATTGGCCTACTCTATTGCCTCAATTGATGTACACCTACAATAACACCATTCACTGTTCTACTGGGTATACACCTTACTATCTCATGTTTGGCCGACAAGGTAAACTACCTGCTGACCATACTTTGGGCGTACAAGTGCCTGATGCAATCAACCCTCTACCAAAGACTGATTGGGTGAGTGAGCACCAAAGACGTCTAATTGATGCACAAGAAATTGTTCGACATCGCATGGAACATGCTCAGGAAAAACAACAAAAAGATTATAACCAATTTGCCAAAGCAGAACCTCTCAAAATTGGTGACCATGTATGGTTAAAAAACGATCATCGCACCAGTAAGTTAGATAGCAAATGGGAGAGAGAACCTTACACCATTACAGCTATTCTCAATCCAGAGACTGATACTTATGAGATCACTAAAGGAAACAAATCACGTGTAGTACATCGCAATCGCCTTAAGTTATGTCTCAAGGAAAGTACTCAAGAAGAAGCTCTTCAAGAAAAAGCTGTCCAAGAGGAAACACAATCCATAGAACCAGAGCCTACAAAATCATCTGATTCAGAGAATCCACTACAGTCTTTTGGAAAAGCATTATTAGACTCTGATCCTTTACAGTGGTTCCTTACACCATGGCTCAATATCTTAGTGGCGGCCAAGACCAATACAACCGCACTTCAACCAGAGGAGCTATCTCAAGAAGTGTCTACTACAGCTCAAGAGACGTCAAATTCCCTTGAAACAAGGCCTGTAGAAACTCAGCCGCTACGAAGATCTGACAGGACTACAAGAGGACAACCACCTGTCCGTTTTAAGGATTTCATGCACCAGCAGCCGTGAAGACAACTACCAACCCCGCCATTTCCTCGTTGAGTGCATCCGTACATCTTATGAAGTTCCAGAGTGAGAAGACTTACTTGGGATATCACGTTTATTCCATGTAAAGGACTTTCTAAAAGGATTACTTACCTACTGTTTTGCAACGTTCAAGCCTGCACCCGGAGATAGACTTTCACGTACCTGAGCCTCCGTGATATTCGTCTGTTGACATTTTCCTGTGCCCAGGGAACGGACTCATACCATGTGTGCCTCCTGAGTTGTTATTTTTGTTTTGTTTTCCTTTTTCCATCTCATCGTGGACTATTCTGGTTTTGCCATACATCACCAGTTTTCAGAGAGAAAACTACACCCCTTTTTGTCACCTTTTGTCACATTTCGTTGTTGCCTGAGATATGTTTGCCTAACCCATTTTACTTGCAGATACAAGAAGTACAAGAATGGGGTTATATTGTTATTTTCTATGCATGCATGCTTTTCCCTTTCTCTTATATCTTACAGGAAGACACAACATCGAGTCAAAAGTGTGTCGAGGTCGACACACGTTTTACCATGGGGGTATGCAGCGTCCCACTCAGGACATGTGGGAACTGCAAAAGTATTATTTCTTTGTTATTACTATATTGCATGTCATTTTGCATTTCTACATCTGTGAGATCCCTGTTCATATGCTGGTCAGGTGTGCTTCATACTTCCCACCACAAGATGGGGATAGCACCACTCTGGGATATCTATCCCAGCTCAGGTTATCTGTGGTCGGTAGTTAAGTTCAGGAAGTGTGTGTGTGGAGAAGGAAGAAGGTGAAGGAGAGAGAAGGTCAGTCCAGAGAAGGGACAGATTGGAACTGCTTAAATCAAAAGGTGAAAGCCATTAAATCGGCAGCAAAGACCTTTTTGAGCATAAAGGTGAAGGATTTCTTAGCCTCCGGCAACCTCACCAAGGTCACTGGATTCAAAAGGGACCAGTGACAAGCAAGCATAATACTGAACCACAGCCTGAGTCCAGGATTACTAAAGCCTATTAACAGTGGATCAGCAGAATTCTCTCTCTACCCAGATACTTTATTTTAACTGGATGTCTGTATTGCAATCAAAACCAGTCACAGTAAAAATTGTGAGTTGTATCCTACTTCTGTCTACCTCATTCTTCAACACTGCAAATGGTCATACCACCATTAACGGTACTGGCATCACGACAAATACCATCAAGGGACCCAGCCGCCACAAGCACTTTAAACACCCCTGTCATCACGGGCACCTCAACCACCATCTTGGCTGGCGTTTCCCTATCACAGAGAGTGCCCCGGAGGATTTTGTGCTGTCTTCCCCATCTCTGTGCGACCGGCCCAGGGAGGCTTTCTGCTAACCGTGAGTAAACCGATGAACTGTATTATTGCTGTCTCCCATCGGCCCACTGTGCACCTCACGTGTCGCCCCTGCGGTTCTGGCTCGTCGCACACAGGTAGCACCACATACCCCACTTATTTTACTTTGGAATTCACAAAGCATGTTATAATTTTCACGTTATGCTTTCAGTTTCAGGTTTATTGCATTAAGCAGCTGAATTTTCCACCTACTCATTATTCTATTGATTTATGGCGTGGTGTTATGCATGTAAAAAGCAATAATAATAAAATACCACAATGTTCTGGCAGAACTTACAATTAGGAATCAATTAAAATTATAAAGGAGCCACAAATATGGAGATAAAATTAAAAGTAATCTGAAATAGAAGGCTTTCAATAGTTGGGGCAGGCAACCTCGGCACTCCAGCCGTGGTGAAACTACAAATCCCATCGTGGCTCTGCCTCTAGGAGTCATGCCTGTGATTATCGGGGTCTTGCAATGTCTCATGGGACTTGTAGTTTCACCACAGCTGGAGCCTGGAGGGCCAAGGTTGCCTACCCCTGGAAGTCTACTTCACTATCTTTAAATTATGACTTTGCAGCCATTTATTATTTTTTTCTCATTAATTTAGAGCAGACTTTGTACTAGGAAGCAAGGCTAGCTCATTAAAACAAGGCCCTTTCCTCTTTTATAGACCTTAATATTATATACCGATCAGCCATAACTTTATGACTACCCACCTAATACTGAGTAAGTCCCTTTTTTGCCACCAAACCAGCTCTGACCCATTGAGGCGTGGACTCCACTCGACCTCTGAAGCTATGCTGTGGTCTCTGGCACCAGTAGCAGATCCTTTAAGTCCTGTAAGTTGTGAGGTAGGGTCTCCATGGATCAGACTTTTCCAGCACATTCCACAGATGCTTGAGATCTGGACAATTTGGAGGCCAGGTCAACATCTCAAACCCATTGTTCTGTTCCTTAAACCTATCTTGAACAATTTTAGCAGTGTGGCAGGGTGCAATATCCTGCTGAAAGTGGTCACTTCCACCAGGGAATATTGTTTCCATAAAGGTGTGTACTTGGTCAGCAACAATGTTTAGGTAGGTGGTACGTGTCAAGTAGCAGACACATAGGGCCAGATTCAGATATCGCTGCCTATCTATAGGCAGGCGTAGCGTATCTCAGATACACTACGGCGCCGTAACTTTCAGTGGCAGGTTCCTTATTCAGAAACTATTTACGTCGTAAGTTACGGCGGCATAGTGTATCTGTGGCGGCGCAAGGCCGCGTAATTCAAATGTGTAAGATGGGGGCGTGATTCATGTAAATGAATCATGACCCCACGTTAGTGACGTCTTTTCTGAACGGCGCATGCGCCGTCCGTGGACGTTCCCAGTGCGCATGCGCGAAAACCCGTTGCTTTTTGTCAATGTAAACGACGTGAACGTAACTAACGTCGAGCCCCATTCCCGAACGATTTACGCAAACGACGTAACCGACCTAAAATTCGGCGCTGTCCCGACGTCCATACTTAACATTGGCAGGGGTAACCTTACGCCGCTAACGCAAAGGACGTAAACTACGACGGCCGGCTGCAAATACGTTCGGGAATCGCCGTAAATCCCTCATTTACATATTCGGCGCGTAAAACGACGGAAGCGCCACCTAGCGGCCAGCGTAAAAACTGCAACTAATATACGACGGTGTAACAGACTTACGCCGCTCGTATATTAGCAGAATACCGGCGTATCTTCTTTTCTGAATAGCAAAAAAGGATACGCCGGCTATTCTTAGTATTTACGCAGCATATCTCCTGATACGCTGACGTAAATACTTTCTGAATTGGACTGAATTGGGCCCATAATGTCAGGACCCAAGGTTTCCAGGCAGAGCATTGCCCAATGAGTCACACTGACTCTGCCGGCTTGTCTTCTTCCCATACTGTATCCTGGTGTGATATTTTCTAGGGAAGCAATGCCCAAGCACCCAGCCATCCACATGATGTAAAAGAAAACATGATTTGTCAGACCAGGCCACCTTCTTCCATTTTTCCCTGGTCCAGGTCTGATGCTCACGTGCCCATTGTAGGCGCTTTTGGCTGTGAACACGGGTCAGCATGGGCTCCCTGAGCGGTCTACAGCCCCATACATGACAAACTGTAATGTCACTTTTTTTTCTGCTTTCAACACAATGTCAGGGACAACATGTTTACTTGCTGCCAAATATATACCACCAATATTTCCTCTAACGAACCAATAACACTAGGCATTTTTTTCCTACTGCCCAATGTTGCTGATCGCGTTTTATCCAAGAGACCACTAATACCTGGGCATTTTTTTTCCCCCAATGACCACCCACGTTGCCATCTTTATGTTGTGCTGCATCAGCATAATCCTGACCAAAATATTTGTTGTTTCAACGGTTGCTGGCTACTATGAAGCCCTCAAGTGTTTTAATAAAGTAGAGCCCAAATTGGGACCAATTAGTCATTTTCCCTCCCCGGTGTCATGTGACTCATTAGTATTACAAGGTCTCGGGTGTGAATGGGCAGCAGGTGTGTTAAATTTGGTGTTATCACTCTCACTCTCTCATACTGGTCACTGGAAGTTCAACATGGAAACTCATGGCAAAGTACTCTCTGAGGATCTGAATTTTTTATTTTTTTTGCTCTACATAAAGATGGCCTAGGCTATAAGAAGATTGCCAAGACCCTGAAACTGAGCTGCAGCATGGTGGCCAAGACCATACAGCGGTTTAACAGGACAGGTTCCACTCCAAAGACGGCTCGCCGTGGTCGACCAAACAAGTTGAGTGTATGTGCTCAGCGTAATGCTGCCAGCATTGCTGCAGAGGTTGAAGGGGTGGGGGTCAGCCTGTCAGTGCTCAGACAATTTGCCGCACACTGCATCAAATTGGTCTGCATGGCTGTCGTCCCAGAAGGAAGCCTCTTCTAAAGATGATGCACAAGAAAGCCCAAAAACGGTTTGCTGAAGACAAGCAGACTAAGGACATGGATTACTGGAACCGTGTCTTGTCGTCTGATGAGACCAAGATAACATTTATTTGGTTCAAATGGTGTCAAGCGCGTGTGGCGGCAACCAAGTGAGTAGAAAGACAAGTGTGTCTTTCCTACAGTCAACTATGGTGGTGGAAGTGTCATGGTTTGGGGCTGCATGAGTGCTGCTGGCACTGGGGAGCTACAGTCCATTGAGGGACCCAATCAACTTTTGGGCCACATCCTGTCTGATGGCAGCCCATTTTTGCATAATCATCGCTTGGAGTTTGTCAGAATTTGTGTTTTTGTTTTTTGATTCACCCGCCTCTTGAAGACTTTTATACTGCGATCAGTGCTATAAATATGCACGAATTACTGTATAAATGTGACTCGCATTGAAGGGGTTAACACTAGGGGGTGAGGAAGGGGTTAAATGTGTACCCTGCATAGTGTTTCTAACTGTGGGGGGAGGGGGGTGACCGATCTGTGTCCCTATGTACAAGGGACACAGATCGGTCTCCTCTCTCCCTGACAGTGACAGGACGCTTTGTGAGCCGGCAATGAGAGATGATCTCATATGTTTATATTTGAGATCATCCCTCATTGGCCGCACAGATCGCATAGCAAAGGGCCACTCTGGCCGTTTCGCCGCGATCTGTGATTGGCTGTGTCCAAGGGACACGGCCACCTTAGAATTTCCCCGCTGCGCGCTCTGGAGCGCGCGTGGGGAACGCCCAAAGGGGCGGACGTCAAAAGACGTCCTGTTGGATTTTCAGGTCCGCGCTGTAGCCGTCATTCGGCTATAGCGCGGGCCTCAAGTGGTTAACTGTGTGAAGCGTATTCCTTTCCGCTTGGAGAACCCCCCACAGGAGCAGGCAATACTGTTGTTGCATTGCCATTATATGCTATATATATATATATATATATATATATATATATATAAATATATATATATATATATATATATATATATAATATAAAAATATATATATAATCCTGCTATTGCGACCCCGGTCAAGCAGAGGTTGCAATACATTTGCTAGACATCTGATGTGTCAAGGGAGGGTTCCAGCCAGTTAAATAGGGGTGAGCCAAAAGTGAAGAGAGTAGATCCCAAATCTAAGCATTCATTCCGAAATATGATGTCAAAGGAACTAAATGTTAAAGTACTTTGGAACGACATTTGTCAAGTAATTTTCATTCGCATAACCTAGTATATCTCCTGCTTTACACAGGTACTTGCAGGAACCACAAGGTCCCTGCACTTTAGTACTTTTGCTACTTTAGAAATGATTTAGCTACATGAATATGTTTACACAGGCAAGAAAAGACTCTAAAAGCATTCACATCAGCTGTCATTTTATGCATACTGATTTTATAGCTCTTGAGAGTTGTCCGGCTTTCGCTGAGTGTGTACACTATTCATATGTGAGCTATTCTATAATATATAGATATATGGAAACATTGAACAAGATATAAAAATCTGTTTCTGTTTCTCTGTTCTGTTTCTCTGTTCAGCTGTCATTATGACTGCTGGATTCTGATTTCTGAGCCCTTATGGTGGTCATGGAAACTGTTTTTTTTTTTTGGTTCAGAACTCCATAATTCATGACCAGAATTTGCTGACATCAGACTTGTCATGTGCAGTAAAACTGTCACAACACAAGGCACACAATTAAAAAGAAACAACACAACCTAATTAGAAAAGACAAATATAATAAGATTTTCTGTCACCCAGCATTGTTCTTACATGGATGTAACAAATGGATATATGCATATACATAAGTTCATGTAACATATTCTACCAACAGCTTTTTAACCACTTCAATACGGGGCATTTTCACCCCCTTCCTGCCCAGGCCAATTTTCAGTTTTCAGTGCTGTAACATTTTGAATGACAATTGCGCGGTCATGTAATACTGTACCCATATGAAATTTTGATATTTTTTTCCCCACAAATAGAGCTTTCTTTTGGTGGTATTTGATCACCTCTGCGTTTTTTTTTTTGCGCTATAAACAAAAAAAGAGTGTCGATTTTGAAAAAAAAAAACACAATGGGGGTTATTTACTAAAGGCAAATCCACTGGAAAATGCACTTGGAAGAGCAGTCGCTGTAGATCCGAGGGGGATATGCAAGCAAGATAAAAAACTTAATTTTATAAAATCAGCAGAGCTTCCCCTCATTTCGGATCTACCCCTCAGATTTACAGCGACTGCACTTCTAAGTGCACTTTCAGTGCAATTTCAGGTGCACTTGTAGAGCAAAGTGGATTTGCCTTTCTCAAATAACCCCCAGTATTTTTGACTTTTTGCTATAATAAATATCCCATTTAAAAAAAATAAAAAATAATCTCTTCCTCAGTTTAGGCCGATACGTATTCTTCTACATATTTTTTGTAAAAAAAAAAAAATCGCAATAGGCGTATAATGTTTGGTTTGCACAAAAGTTATAGCGTCTACAAAATATGGGATAGATTTATGGTATTTTTATTATTATTATTATTATTTTTACCAGTAATGGCGGCAATCTGCGTTTTTTATTGTGACTGTGACATTGCAGCGGACAAATCGGACACTTTTGACACTATTTTAGGACCATTCACATTTGAACACTGATCAGTGCTATACAAATGCACTTTAGTGTTACTGTATAAATGTGACTGGCAGGGAAGAGGTTAACACTAGGGGGCGCTCAAGGGGTTAATGTGTGTCCCTAGGGAGTGATTCTAACTGTAGGGGGAGGGAACTCACAAGGGGAGGAGACCGATCGGTGACACTCACCCGACAGGACGTGGATCTGTGTGTCCCTGCTGTGTGATAGGCAATCGCAGGTGCCCGGCCCCCTAGAGGCCCAGGAAGTTGAGGTGTATGGAGAATGCACCTTCACAACACCACGTGATTCCGCTCCCTTAGGAAATGCGCTTACCGGAATTACAGGGGAACATCGGTTTAACCTCCCTGGCGGTATGATTATTTCAGATTTTAGGTGCTGAAAGCGGTACCATTATTTTCCATGGAAATTTGGCGTTTTACATTGTAGGCCTGCAATTCTTAGAAATAACTCACTCAAATCTGTCCAAACAAGAGTCTAGTAGACATCCCGGGTATGATAAAGTTTGAAAAACTAAATTATAATATAATAAATAACTATAAATAATTATACCAAATAATATAATTATAATAAAAATTATTCAATAATGTAATCAATTCAAAATCACTGAAATTTGCTCAGTTGCAGAATTGTCGCCGTCATTACTTTTTTTTTTTATGACGAATTTCCCCACAAATCGCTATCGCTCAATTCTGCAAGTGTTTCTAATTTATTATCGCTGTTTTCTAGCTGCTCTAAAACCACTGTTGACATAAAGGGACACTTTTGGTTGCTATGGACAATCTACAGTTTGCAGGCAGAAAGAACAGTTTTTATTATATAATAGAACATGCAGGACACTGGGCAGACCACTAGGGACAAAGTGTGTGTGTATTTTTTACACGCAGTACTATAATCTATAAGATTACAGTATACTGTATGTAATGTGTTTGTTTACTTTTTTAAATTTGGCACCGTTCTCCGCCCCCGTGCGTCGCAACGTCGCAGGGAACGGAGCTCGGAAGCACACAAAGGCACTGTGTGAATCGAGCGAGGACCCGCTAGCTCACACAGAGCGGCGGCATCGCAGGATCCAGGGACAAGGTAAGTAACTTTGTCTCTGGCTGCTGCGAGGCGAGCCCGGGTCTGGCTCGGGGATACCGCTTTTGGTACAAAAATCTTACCCAGAGCCAGACTCGGGAATACCGCCAGGAGAGTTAATAGTAACTTGGTTTAAGAGTGTTTTGATTTGCCAGCAACTTTTTTTTTTAATTCCGACTGGGTTTGCGAGTGTTGACTCGCAAGACAAGCAGAATTCAAGCTAAATAGGCCTGCAGTACCTCATTTGGCCTGAGGTATGGGGGCGCAGAAGCTCGCTTTGATATGCAAGTACTTTGGATTACGAGCATACTCCTGGAACAGATTATGCTCGTAATCCGAGGTTTAAATGTATGTCAAAAACACGCTCTGGATATGTAAAGCCCAGACGGCAAAGTCAGAGTTATCGTCCACAGTATCTCAAATCGATCTCCAGGACAATGGGTTGGTAACTCCAATTCACATTATTCTCACTCATATGACCGTAAGCAATTGTAAATGACACCCAACACACTTAGGTAGTATTTCTACAGCCACGGGAATACCGCCAGGAAGGTTAATGAAGAGTGCTGTCCTCTGGGGGACAGCGCAGCGTAGCCTGTTATATCTACCTCATATTTAACCTAGTCCTTTCTGGTAACAATTTACTGTTATGTTACTTATTATGTGTACACCCAATGAGGGTTATTTACGAAAGGCAAATCCACCTTGCACTACAAGTGCAAAGTGCGCTTGAAATTGCACTGAAAGTACACTTGGAAGTGCAGTCGCTGTAAATCTGAGGGGTAGATCTGAAATGAGGGGAAGTTCTGCTGATTTTATTATCCAATCATGTGCAAGCTAAAATTCTGTTTTTTATTTTCCTTTCATGCCCTCCTCGGATCTACAGCGACAGCACATCCAAGTGCACTTTCAGTGCAATTTCAAGTGCAATTTGCACTTGTAGTTTGCACTTGTAGTGCAAAGGGGCTTTGCCTTTTGTAAATAACCCCCAATCTTTCCTTAAACGTTCCTTCCTGACATCCTCTCTGATGTCGCCCCTACATGGGAAAACCTGTTTTAACTACTTGCCGACCAGGGGCCGCCGCAGTTATTACGACGGCAGGTGCGCGCCCCCCGTTAGCCCCTGATCCCGACGCGCGTGCCCGGCAAGTGCGATCACCGCCTGGCACCCGCGATCGCGCGTTACAGAGCGAGAAGCGGGAGCTGTGTGTGTAAACACACAGCTCCCGGTCCTGTCAGGGGGGGAAATTACCTATCGTCTGTTCAAACAATGTGTGAACAGCGATTTGTAATTTTCCCACGTCAGTCCCCCCCCCCCTTCAGTTAGAACACACACAGGGAACATGATTAACCCCTTCCTCACCCCCCAGTGTTAACCTCTTCACTGCCAGTGGCATTTTTATAGTAATCAATGCATTTTTATAGCACTGATCGCTATAAAAATGCCAATGGTCCCAATTTTTTTTTTTAAAAGTGTCCGAAGTGTCCGCCATAATGTCGCAGTAAATACCGATAAAAAATCGCTGATGCGCCGCCAACTAGTAAAAAAAAACTTTTTCTAAAAATGCCATAAAACTATCCCTATTTTGTAAACGCTATAACTTTTGCGCAAACCAATCAAATGCTTATTGCGATTTTTTTTACGAAAAATATGTAGAAGAATACATATCGGCCTAAACTGAGGATTTTTTTTTTATATATATTTTCGGGGGATATTTATTATAGCAAAAAGTAAAAAATATTTTTTTTTAAAATTGTTGCTCTATTTTTGTTTATAGCGCAAAAACTAAAAACCGCAGAGGTGATCAAATACCACCAAAAGAAAGCTCTATTTGTGGGAAAAAAAGGATTCCAATTTTGTTTGGGAGCCACGTCGCACGACCGCGCAATTGTCAGTTAAAGTGACGCAGTGCCGAATCGCAAAAAGTGGCCCGGTCATTGACCAGCAATATGGTCCGGGGCGGAAGTGGTTCAAATATCGGAGTGGTAGACACTGGTGTGCAATTAAGACAACATTCTAACCCCCTCCATATTACCTAATATTATCTAACCTACTGTAGTATTTTCATCAGCTCTGACCTTTCCATATCTATAAGCACCATTCACCTAAACAGGGACTAGAGTCTGCGCTGAGATGGTCCATGGACATACAGGCCATGCACCATGTGGGGGACATATGCTTTTCGGAGGCATGAGATTACACAGTCTTATTTGGAAGTTGCACTGAATGTTTTGTGGCCTTCCACAAAGATACATGGATGTATCTGAATCCGGCCCTATATCACCAAAAGTATTGGGACGCCTGCCTTTACACGCACATGAAAATGAATGGCATCCCAGTCTTAGTCCGTAGGGTTCAATATTGAGTTGGCCCACCTTTGCAGCTATAACAACTTCAACTCCCCTGGGAAGCCTGTCCACAAGGTTTAGGAGTGTATCTATGGGAATGTTTGACCATTCTTCCAGAAGTGCATTAGTGAGGTCAGAAGCTAATGTTAGACAAGAAGGCCTGGCTCGTAGTCTCCGCTCCAATTCCTCCCAAGGTGTTCCATTCAGTTGGGGGTCAGGACTTTTTGCAGGCCAGTCAAGTTCCTCTTTGCAGGCC